>JAHLJT010002406.1:110812808-111505434 GCA_031308135.1 Acheta domesticus | reverse complement strand
ATTTATTGCTCTTAAGGAGTGTGCGTAGTAACTTTTGAAAAACACATTTGGTGTGGTTTTGTTCATCAGTATTTTCTCTTCTATTCTATACATATGACTAGTGGTGACCTAAATTTTGGTCTGTGAAGTAGCAATGAGGGATTGTGATAATATTTACAAAATATACTGACAGTAAACCTACCCGTGTTTTGAAGGTGTTGTGTACTAAAAATTGCATTAAGATCGGAATAAAACTCTAGATTTGTTTAAAAATTCAAACGAACGTTCCTCTTTATGCAAACAAACTTAGGTGGCTCAGAGCATCGTATGATGTCACTGCAGTGCCTCTGACCGAAAATTCCTAGGATTCGAGCCCTGAAGGTGGCAAGATTTTCGATACTTACAATTTCGTGCCCAAACTTACATTTTCTTGCATTACTCCTCCACGCCGCCGCCGCCGCCGCCAGTGTCACCGCCACCACCGCCACCACCACCACCACCACCACCACCACCACCACTACCATTCTCACCCCAGTAACCGCCTTAGCTATCCTCTCCAATCCTCATCCCATACTTACACGTATTACACTATCACACATGTCAGGAGATCAGTCGGGGATTACAGCTTGTCCCGGATAGAGTGTTGCCCTGCTGATCTGAGATGCCTGGTTGGGAAAACTTAGCAAGCCGACGTGTTGGCGGGGGATGATCACTGCCAACTCCCGCGACAAAAACACGAATTACACTAACGGAACAAATGACCTTTGCAGTTGACCCGCCCGGAATCATCAGTCATTGAACCTCATTATGTAATTGAAAATAATAATTAAAAAAGGATTCTAAGTTATCCGCGGCAAAGCACTTTCACTTTTCAGTGAAAACTGCGTCGAAATCGGTTAAGTCATTCCGGATATTATTCTAGACAAAAAGACAAACAAATATAAAAACAATTGATTTGGGTTTTGTCATGTAAATAAGCGTATGAGATAAGAAAAAAACATTTATTTTGAAATACGACACACGAATATTATTTATATTGTTAATATTTCTTAATTTTATTACAATTTCCATAGTGTTCAACTTGCTCTTTTTTACGTTTTAGAAAAATGAAACCAACGCATCACAGAATGCACTGTCTTATTTTCAACTTTCATTGATTCATTTCAGGACACGTGCTTCTGATGTTGATCTCCCTCGTGGTGCTGGTTTAGACAGCTGTGCTACTAGTTTTATCAACGATCGCTAGAATGCGCGCGAAAACTCAGAAGAGCTTTTAGTTCTACAATCTCCTGCTAGATGGCAGTGGCAGCTCTCGGCCGCTTGGAAGCGTTCCTGGTCGCTAGCGCCGCGGCGTTTGAGAGGACTTCCAGCATCCCTCAATTCTGAGATGGATATACACACCGGCTACTGAGGGTAGTACACACAGCGCCTACGTGTGTTCAAAATACGAGCATAGAAACTTACGCTGCATTATCGATTTAAAATTACTTAGCAGCATTTCATCGTATAAGAAATGGAAATACGAAAAGGAAACTTATGCGTGCATAATTCTGCAAAATAGTTTTGCATTTTTTATTTCACAAATATCTGTGCTTATATATTGTGATATACCAAATGCGGGAGGGCATTCGAAATTGAATAATTTAAGGCTTTAATGCTAATTTAAAATTAGAATTAGGCACCGTAGTAACAGGTTGCTAGGGAGGACACCAATGTTTAACATGTCACGATAATTGGTAAACGAGCACCGTAGTAACAGAGGTAAACAATTTCATGAGCCCGTGGATGTAATGTAGAATCAGTCGAAAGATGCATGTGTAAGAATGGAAATTTCGCGCAAGAATGCACCTTGGTTAGAGGAGTGAATACCTAATAAGAATCCGTTGGTAGGGAATGTAAAACAGAATTCTGGACAACAATGAACACGGGTTTTCCTGAGTTGAAGAACGAAAAAATTAGAGTTGGAGCTCAGATCTCATAGCGAGAGGATCATCTCTGAATTAGGGGGTGTGTGTTCAAGTTGAGACTTAGTAAATTTTTGTGGTCGAAAGTAGAGAGTTGTAAAAATTCCGGAGATACAGTTCGGGACTTTAACTTTTTTTCTTCCGCGTGTGAAAGTGGAACATAGAAACATTTTGGTGAAGCCGTGCATTGACTTGGAGTATTTTCTTACTGATAGGGAGGAACTTTTAGGAAAATTGCCAACTTTAAATAGTTTTCACCAGTGACGAAGGTGAAGCACCAAGCTAAATGAACTTGTAATTATTTTGCCGAACAAGTGCTGATGGTGATATGGGAGGCTAGTACATTATGTGAATGGGAGTGACTTCGTGGCGTGCCGGAAGATACAAGATAGAAGGTATCAAGACTGGTCGAAGGTGATGGTGTGGAGATACGCGGCGTCCGAGCGAAGCATCCAACGATACAACGGGAAGAGAGCTCAGGCTAACGTTCGTACGAACAATTATTTTATTTATCATGGTCATGACCAAAGCTAATAATTTTCAAAGGATTTTGTTTCGATTTTATTGAAATCTTTAATTATAATAAATTCATACTGTTCTAGTGCGAAAGAAAGTACAAAAAACAAACTTGGTTATTATTGTGCAATCTGGCACATCATTAAACACCTTCAGGTTTTGTCGTTTTCCGTATGGAAGCGAGTCTACAGGGGCAGATTGTGGTCGAACGATGAGGTAAGCCGAATTGTGCCCCTTGCATATTCGAACCCATGATAGAAGCCCAACGTGTCAGTAATAGAGAGAGATACTTTGCATTTGATAAATCGGTTTTCAATAGTTTTTGTTTCAATATATATCAAAAACAGACTTAGTGGGTACTATTACGAGGAAGTTAAGCGAGGAGTTTCACAAACACACAAAAACTATTTAAACGGATACTATATACAAGAACACAAGAATTTGATCCCCATAGAATTTATAAAGCAATGATCGTCATAATTTACATTGTAATTCACGGAGAAATCAGTTCAATGAATATGGGTGATTTTGAATAATGCATTAACGTACTTCTTCATATTGCACTCCTAGGGGAACGCGGAAGACGTAAACTTTTTGCACATTTTGAACAATTCGATTCAATAAAATTTCACATTCTTATTCGATAATTTGTAGATTTACATAAAACTAAATCTTTAATATAGACAAGACATGAAATATATTTTAAAATATATTTTTAAACTGACTTCCGGTTTATTAGTAAACTTAATCATCTGAAAATAAGGAGAGCTTTGGTTATCCGGACACCGGATTTACGAAATATCATTTATGTGAAAGGATTCTAGGAAAAGTTTCAAAGATTTAATAAATAAGTTTTATTCTATTTGTCGTCAAATATTATGTAGTGCGAATATATTTTTAGATTTGTATTACTTGCCAAAGTATTGTTACATTTTTTGTTGGCGTTTGCCTGATACACCAAGATAGCAATGTTGTCTAAAGTGATACCGTGTGTGAAAATAAGCTTGTAAAAATAAACGCGTGAAAATAAATTGATTATGATATTGATATGATGATTTTTCGTGCTGCTTTTAGTACGGCTTTGAAAGCAGAATCACAATTTTCTACCGTCAATGATCAATTCTAAAATAAATTCTAAAAAGCACAAATAAATATCACCTCTATAATCCTAATCCCTATCATTTTAATACCTTTTAAATACATTTAATATCGTTAAATTTTAAAGTAGTTGTAAATAGCAGATATATGTTAAATTATTAACCATTCTTATAATCTTTTGACGCCACTAATAGTCGATATTTTTCCATTCCATTTACTTCAGCTATTGTCGATTTGAACTGAGTAATTTTTACTCCAATTTCATATAATATTAAATTATAAAAATGTGTGGTCTGCAATCTTCAGTGAAATATAAGGTCTACACCGCTTTAAAAAACACATAAAAAAGGAAAATGCATGAAGAAGTATAATACTATCAGAAGAGAGATCGCAGAAAACAGCGGAACCTAGGAGGGAAAACTCTTGTGCAGATAGGAATTACGACACAAGACCCTAACATAAAAGAAGTCTGAACGGGAAAAAAGTTGTTCGCTGTCTTCCTCCGAAGAAACTGTTTTCCCGGCCTCCCGGCGGCGCGCACGCCTCCGGATGTGTCTATATCGAGAGTTCCGGGCCGAACTCCGCGGAGGAGGGGCCTCTTCAAGATTCACCACTTCGCCCGCGCCGACACTCCTCCTCCCTTCAAATCGCAACAGTCATCCACTCAACTTCGTCAGTCTCGTCCTCTGCTTATGGGGCGAATCCTTTCCTTAGTTACACATTATTATTGTTGTTATTTATATATATTATTATATGTTTCTTCTTATTATTATTATTGTTTACACTTAATACATACACATTCTTTTTGTTCTTTAAATACACAAGTTATTTTATTTGTGTTATTAATTTCAATATATAAAAAAGTGCGGGTGCTTGATCCTCCAAAACATTTGATCCATCGGCAGCAATTGCTCTTAAAGTTTGCACGAACACTTTTGAGCGTCCGGGAACGAAGATAGTGCGTTTGCGGCCCAAAAATGGTACCCTGAATATAAATACCTCCATAAATGTGTACGTGAGTACGGAAACCCGCTGCTGCGATATTTTGCTTCATGTTACCGGGCGAGGCCAGGGCGGGTCCAGGTAGAGCAGAGCGTAAATTAATACCTGGGCATCGTCGGGTTACATTATCTAACAGCAATGCATATAAACGAATGGGAAATCGTTATTCTCATTGAATGATCATTGGATTAATTGGTTCCATAGCGTGACATCGTGGTTTTTGACTCGAAAAAAAATTGTCGATAAAAGATTGTAAAATAATTGATCGGTTGACATGGAAAAGAATGCAATTGAAAAATGGAAAAATTATATTTATGGCAGTAGAATCGTGAGAGAGTTCTTCAAGACTTTAATACAATCTGAAGCGCTAGGAGTATTAATACATGATTGTGTAGATACAGTGCAATTCGATGTCAAATATTAAGTCTTATTTTTTTAATGGGTAGTATCATTCCCGTGAATTAAGGAATTTCCCCAATTGGAATTCATGGAAATGAAGACATGGGGTCTCATTCTCATTTTCCCTTATTTTCCTATATTACATTTTGGGAAATATTGTAAATCTATTAATCCGAGTATCAAATTGCTTACTAAGCACTGCTCCGTAAGCACTGCTCCGTAAAAAAATCATTTTACCTAAGATCCCGACATTTAAAATATTAAATAATGGTCATATGTGGAAATGTTGAAACAGCGTGAAGCTTGATGCCACTTAGTGAGAATGCATTTTGAAATTATTATTGGTACATGTTCGTAAATGGGATATACCTTACATATTTAATTATGTATTTGATATCCAAACAACCAAACAAGGTTTGCAACGTTCACCCTGCACTGTTAAAAATTCACACCGTGCAATTTTAAAAATTCATACTATTTGTAAAAACATTTTTACAGTTCTCTAGACTCCTGCGTGTCTGTCGTTTAGTAAGTAATCAATATTCCAGTTTCTGGTGTCTTCTTCCACCTTACAAATCAAGAATGTAGATTTATTCGAGAAACAAAACAAGAATAAATTAATTTCAACGATGATAAGCATTTCATCTCGAATTTACATAAATATCTTCCATACTAGCGATTGATGATGATTCCTAGCGCGTCAACCACTAAGGTCGTTACTCCAGTAAGTGTAGTGCATGTTTTTTACCGTGGGTGGCAGTGATCTTCCGCTGCTTGCTGTTCCGGCACCGACCTGCTCGCGAGGATTTTCCCAAACCAGGCACCTCCCATCAGCGGGACACCGCCCCAGCCGCGACAAGCTGTAAGCTCCCGACAAGTGTTGTGCACGTGACTGTGTGTGCAAAGAAGAGGTGAGGGTAGGATAGGGAAGAAGGAAGATCGCGCGTCGTCCGTAACCCATTTGTTGGGGTCCTGCTCCGGCATTCGCCTGGTGTTGATCGGAGAAACCTCTTGAAAACTACCATCAGAGCAGCCGGACGCTAGAATTGTCCTCCAGACAGCGACTGAATTCGACCTACTGATTACCGCATGTCGAAAATCCTGCCACCGTCGGGACCTCCCTCCCCTCTTAGATCTCCCGGTCAGGGTCACTGCTGTGACAACAGTTGTTGCCATGAGCCAACTTTGCTAGAGGTACAGACGGACATGCTACATACAACTAGTGGAAATGCGCGGCTTAGCGAAGCTTTTCCTCGTCTTAGTGTTATTACTCATCAACAATTTTTTATTTATTTTTTATTTATTTATTTTCTTTTGGATAGACAAATACAATGATCCGTGTTTATGGTACACCCTATATTTGTTATCATTGCTTATATCTACTTACAATTAACTTATACTAATCTTAAAATACAACTTACATCACTAATAGTGTGGTAGAGATATCTTTATATAAATACCTCTACTTTGGGTCGAGATCTGAGAATTTATTGAGAAATATATGGAAAGGAAATTTATTCTTGATGCGGGTTCTGTGTCCTGGATTTTCACAGAGTCTTAGAGGGTTTAGGTTGGGTATGTTTGGGATGTTTTCGAAGAAGTGGGTGGATACAAATATAATGTGGTTGGCTATCGGTTCTAGCTGGAATTCTTTATGGAGTTGTGTGTTGGAGATGCACCAGGGGGCATTCGTGATGGTGCGGAGGAACTGATTTTGAATTACTTGGAATTTTTTGGTATTAGATTTGGCTGCGCTGATCCATAAGTGCATGCATATAATAGTAGTGGTCGTATGATAATTTTGTATAGCAGTAAGGCAGTACGGTAGCTTCGCTGATCTATTTATTATTGGTTTTAGTTGGTGTAATTTAATTTTTGCTTGTATAACTTTGTTGTCAATATGGTTTTTTCCAGTTGAGACGGGTGTCTAAAAAAAGGCCTAAGTATTTTATGGGTTTGTTATGAGAATGCCATGGTAGCGATTCTTGATTCAATTGTACAATGAGGTTATCAAGATGAAATAATGCAGCATGATGAAATTCTTTCTCTCCGCCGATCTCTCTCTCTCTGTTTGCCCTGTTCTGATCCTCTCTCTCTACACTTCTCTACCTCTCTTGGCCCTTCTCCCCCTTTCTCTCTGTGATGTTCTCTCTCCCATTATTTATCTATCTGGCGCTCTCTCACTCTCTCTATTCGCCTCTCTCGTATGTCGTTCTTGCTGCCGCTCACTCTGCTGTTCTCTCGCTCTCTCTCTTTCTCAGTTTCTCTGTTGCTCTCACTCTCTGTCGCTCTCGCTCTCTGTCGCTCTCGCTCTCTGTCGCTCTCGCTCTCTGTCTCTCTCGCTCTCTGTCTCTCTCGCTCTCTGTCGCTCTCGCTCTCTGTCGCTCTCTGTCTCTGTTGCTCTTGCTCTCGCTTTCGGTCGTTCTTCCTCTCAGTCGTTGCCGCTTTCGCAGTCGCTACTGTTCGCTGAGCTGACTTTTTCTAAGGGATAGGAAGGATATGGCCATCGATCGAATCTAAAATGAAAAATCCTAACATGATGGGAAAAAGGTCGATTGCATGTGATTGTTGGCCTTTTTAAGGTACCGGCATTCGCAAAGAATTTATGCAGAAAAAACACAGGAAACTATTAGAGGAACCTGCTTTTCATCCAGGCGGAGGCATCTTCGAACTTCGCCATGTAGCTGAGAATGAAAATTCATCAACGTCCCAACTTGAACCTACGACTTCAGATCTACAAAATTTACTAATTATACTGTATATGCTTCAAATATTAATGAACCGATATTCCAGTTATATTTTTTTTAAATATTGAAACTATTTTTTAGCTCAACCCCGACCGACGTTCGAGCACTCTGTTGAAACCCGAACTCTTCGGATCCCACCCACTTTGGGGTGGCACGTGCCGACGCAGCCTATCGACCCCTTTCACTCAAACGCAGTCCGAAGAATCTCAGGCCCTCACCCGTCGCCGTCGCCCCTTTCACCCAGCCCTCTTTTCCCCTTCACCCCCCCCCTCCGTGCGCGTCTCCTCCGGCGGGCGCTTTGTTTACGTTTGTTTACCCCGGATATTTTTTCATTCTTATTCATGGCCCGCCTTCCCCTCCCTTTCCGAACGCTGCCCCGTCCCCCACCCTTGCACCCCGCCCTCCGGGTCTCGGGTGCCCTCGCTCCGCCCCGGGGCGCGCGCAGATTTGCCCTGAAGGGCTCGGAGCGCCCGTAATCCGTCTCTGTCAGCGGCGACGCCACGCCCCCCCCGCCCCCTTCCCCCCCGGCGCCGCGGCTTCCCCGCGACGTCCCCCGCAAGAAGCCTGCGTGATGGAGCGGTACCTGCCCCCTCCCGCCCGCGCGGCCGCGCTTAGACCGTGCAACGGCAGCGGTGGCGGCGGGGGCGGGGGCGGGGGCGGGCGCGGGGGCGGCGGTGCAGGGCCCTGACGGGTCAAAGGCAGCCGATAGACTGTCAAGCGCCTGGTCGATGAGGTGGTAGCCCATCCATGGGCAACGCGGGAGTGCTAGGAGGCGCGAGTACCAGCGTTTGTCGAGTAAAATTGGTAAGAATAACTAAATTCAAGGGCTATTAAGTACTGTAATTATCTAACATCTAGAGGTACTACAGTCGCACATCACGTACTTTCTCGCCATTATTCCTAAATTTTCTATTTTAGAAAATTCAGAGATTCAACAAAAATGTGAACTGCGCAATTATGTTAAGCATTTCATTTTATATCCATGGAAAAAACTGAACGAAAAAAATTGGAGCCGTTCTTGAGAAAAAAATGGTTTAAAAATTTAAAACTTGCCTATATTTCGCACAAAATTACACGAAAACTACTCATATTTTCGAAATATAGAACATGACTACACTTAAAGAAGAGATTTCATTATGCTTCCATGGCGACCATGCTATATTTGTGTATAATTCCCTTATTTTTATAATTTAAATATTCAACAAAACAAAATTTATTTGAATTAATGTAAATTTAGTAAGCAATGATTAAGTCTGTTAGAAAATTATATCTCCTGTTGCTTTATTCATTGTTATACATGTTTTCTTTGAGCTCCCGAAACGTTGAGTTTCTCATCCCTAGTCATCACTGAAGCCTTCGTATTCTTAGGAACCACGAGATTTGTTTCTCAAGGTGGGTTGCCTGAAATAATAATAGGCGTGTTCAATGCCGGCAGTGGTAGCAACGATCGTTACGGATACGTGAAGATCAAGAGTGACAGTGGCTGGTCGATTATAGTTTCGATACCGAGTGGGTAGTGGCAGGTTTTTTTTTCTTTCGTGGAGTGAACTAAAGAGTATGGTCCCTGCTGGGATAGTGTGTCGATGCACTGCCGGTCGGTGATTTTCATGGTTTCCCTGTTCCCTTTGAAGTGAATGCTTGAACAGCATCGTATACGAGATGACGGGCAGTGTATCCCGCACAGTGACCTTCCTTATTTCATGCCATTCTCATTCTTATGCTTAGGTCCATTATTATATTTGTGAGTGTAAGTGCTTCAAATGACTTCAAATGAAGTTTTTTGAAAACTCAAAACTTTTCAGTGAAAAAGAGCTTCAAATTTCGCATTTTTAGTAGCGCTTAAACACCATTTTCTTAAAAACGGTTCTAAATTTTTTAAAGATTTTTTTAATTCTAAAAAAAATGTAAAAGAAAATTGCCATTAGGACGAGGTTTCATTGTTCTTTAATATTCTAAAATTAATATTTCCGTTCTACCATTAGGAAACCGAAAAACTGAGAAAATGTCAAAAAAATGTAGTACGGGCGGCGATAGATGGCAGCTGATTTTCTCAATGAAATGTATTTATCAAAATTACATATTCAAATGAGGTTGTGCTTAATTGTTTGAAAATACGAGTAGTTTTTCTATAATTTCGTGACAAACATAATAGCCTTCTACAAAGTTACTGCACTTCAGACAACCAGGTGCGTCGTAAATTATAATTTGCAATTTTGTACGTTTTTTTCTTTGTTCGTTTCTTACATTCGACCGTTTGTTATTCATTTACACGTTAATTTTTTTATAAATTATTTATTTTGAAATATTTGAAGTAAAAATTGCTATCTCTTTAAGGGATTATCGACAATGCAGGAAATGCAACAGTTACGTGTCATTGTTATGACTTGATATAGCTGTTTGTAAAGGGGTTATAATTGTCTTTAAGTTGACATTTGCAGGAAAATATTTAGTTTCCGCACTAAATGCTGTACTATTTGCAATGAATAAAGTATTTGTTGCATGGTTTTAGAATACACTTCTCTAATCGTGACCCTATGAAATGCATTTCTATATTGTCCGGTTCTTAGACTTCTTTTTCCAATACAAGTTTACAAAACTTTTGTATTATATTTTTGCGCAGTTGTAGAATTCACATAGTTCTGACAATACTGCGATGGAAACAGTGAGTTGTTTGTTTCTTGGTTGAATTGAATGTTTTCAAATGATATCCAAGATGTTAGTAGCGCAGAAAGTGCAATATTTCAATACTACGTAGCTGTTTCCAACAATGCGGGAAAGTATGTGCTGTTGTGGCACCACTACTTTAATTATTCTTGAGTTTTCCGACATCGAAGGTTCTAAATTAAAATTGAGAACATTGGAACGCATAGAAAACCTTTTTAGTTTACGCGTTTGTAGTTCGCTTTCCGAAAATTTTTAGACAGTATTCCCTGACTTCAATTATAGTCTTACATTTCCTGTCATAAAATTTGCACACAAGTTTTTTATACCTTTGTCTTCGTATTGACACGTCATTTCATCAACGCCTGCGTAATTATTGTATAATATTCTACGGGCCTAACTGTGACAACTTCTTAAGCGAGAAATAAGAAAAGTACAGAATCAATGATTCTTTAAGAAAATACAGAGGATACGTATAGATATAAGTCAACGATTTTCTTTCGTTCGTTTGATATTTTATTTCAAATTTTTTTCTATCTTTTCCTCGTTCTTCTACTTCTTCTTTCTCTTCTCACTGAGTTAGCTCAGTCATAATTATAGACTTCACTGCAGCGTCTCTGACCTAGAGTTCGAGTGCCGACAGTCCGAATTATCGACATTACATTGGCAGACATCAGTTAGTGTTTACTAACGGATGGAGAAATCCAGTAAGAAATTGTTCTGATCTGTAATTTTTCTTATTTTGTCCGATGAGTACCAAGCGACTGACGGCATAATAAACAACATTATGTTATTAAATTATTTAAATTGATTCTTGAGTAATGGCGGGAACCCAAATCGAAATTAAGCATAGGTATAATCAGTTTGTCTGAGTACCTTAACCGCGCGCGATCTTTCCTTCCTCATCTTGCTACCCCTTTGGTTAATTCCTCACCCTTTGCGCGCGCACACGCACGCACACACACACATGCACACACTGAAATGTGGTATTCCACTCACGTGTACTATACCGGAAGACTATTCCGGAGCTTAGAGCTTGTCCCGGCTGGAGCGCTGTCCCGCTGGCATGAAATGGACGTGAAAGTCAGAGCCGGATCTTGCGTTTCAGTAGAAAAACACCGCTATCTCCCTGGATATAACATGTATTACACGCAAGGGTATGACCATAGCGTTTGCGGAAACACCTAACAATCTATTTTTTTCTTTTATTGTTTTTCTATTTCTTCTCCTGTTTTCCCTTCCTCTTCTTTAATCTCCTTATTTTCTCTGTTCCTTATTTTTCATCTTCACTTTTTCCCTTTTTCTATTTCTTCTCTATCTTTTTTCTTATTTTTGACACTCTTTTTGACTATTTCTTCTTGTGTGTTTTGTTTCTTGTGTATCGCATAAACGTCAAGTGTGCTGCATTGAGCACGGCGACAGAGATGCGAAGTACTCAGACAAACTGATTATACCTATGCTTAATTTCGATTTGGGTTCCCGCCATTACTCAAGAATAAATTTAAATAATTTAATAACATAATGTTGTTTTTTACGATAGTATTTTATCCTGTACGAAACGTGTGATAATGTTATCATTACGTTAAGGATCCCTATTTTTGAGACAGCTTTCATTGTTTTAGAAACACATAAGAATAAATTGTAATTTCTTATTTCATAGTTTATTTTTGTGTCGTACAACGTTTCGACGAGGTGTTCCCATCATCTTTAGGTCATTTTTCGTCCATTACATAATATACTTGGTTGAACAATGGAAGCTGTATCAAAAATAGGGATCCTGAACGTTATGATAAAGTAACGAATAGACAGTTCAAAACCTTCCAGTGTAATAAAGTTCTAGATAATTAAAATTTTAAAATGCTAGTATGTAGCACGGCAACCGTTGGGAAGACCTGTCCGCTCGCGACTTCTCGGAGCACGCTCCCCTGGGTGGCAAACGTCTGCCTGCCGGCGCGGCGCTCCCGTCCGGTCGCCCACTCCGAAAGCGCATAAATCTCCTGGTCCTCCAGGCGGTCATCGGCGATTCTAATCGAAGCGAAGTCGTTCGCCAACGAGTTTCTGGAAAGGTCCTATCTTTCGACACGCGGCTGCG
Organism: Acheta domesticus; assembly: GCA_031308135.1. Classification (NCBI taxonomy): domain Eukaryota; kingdom Metazoa; phylum Arthropoda; class Insecta; order Orthoptera; family Gryllidae; genus Acheta; species Acheta domesticus. Next base: position 111,492,976 of record JAHLJT010002406.1, on the reverse strand, counting down.
AGTTTCGGTCATCAAATGGAGATGCTGCGGTTTTGGACTGGCTTCGGCAGTCGCGACAGGCGATTCGCGATTGGAAGCTAGACTTGGTTGTCGAGAAACTAGTTGAGATATCTGTGGATTTTTATTAGAAAAGACTTATTGGGTTGGTTCCGAGAGATAAAGTATCGTGAAATTCCAGGTCAATAAATATGAATATGTACTCTCTGTATATATATATATATATATATATATATATATATATATATATATACATACATACATACACACACAGAGGGGGAGAGACTCATTGGGATTAGTGAGAATATTTAGCAATTTATATGGCCAGGCTCTAAAGTGTTCCATTTGTCATGTAGGTTCGTTTCTGTGCAAGAGTAAATCTATATTATTAATTTCCAACGCGCACAGAAATTGAAAGAAAACTATGCAATCTGAGGCAATATAAAATGTATATGGTGCTTTTAGGTATCCAAGAACTCGGAAAATATTCATAGACCATGACAGCTTCGATTTTTAACTAAAATTGCAAATATTTGGTTGTGGTATTGCTTCTATTCTCATAATGCACATATCAAATATATGATCATACTCAGTACGTCACTGATTACAACACAGCTTATGTCATGGGACAGCAAGGCTCTAAGTAATAAACGTATCACCATGAAATATTTGATATTTATGAGTGGCGTTAAGGAACAGCAATATTTGATATATTCTTTGTATGTAGAGAACTGTTGTATTGAATAATACTATACTACTCGTAATTGTGACATTTTTCTGGTAGACGTCGTAGTAAAATTCTGAGAGTGCTACTGTTTAGAAAACAAATATTTGTAGTTTTGTTTATCAGCACTGTAGCTGCTTAAGGCCAATAGTATTCTAATATTACTAGATGTTTTTTAGTACAGATACCTAAACTCATGACGTATCATGTAAAAGAGGCATGCCAAACTGCGCCCACACGAGATACTTGCCCTACCCTACTGAGAAGCCCGGAGCTCCTGCGAGCACGAGCATCTTCCCCTGACTCCGCTTTCTTTTTCCAAACCAACAAAGAAACAAAAGAACCAACAAAAAACAACAACAAAGAAATGTACAAACGCAAGCTGAAGTGGTAAATATAAGCACATAGTGTGTCCAAAGTACCAAGAAGAATCGTGGCTTGATGCGAAAATATGTTTTCCTTTTGTTTTTTATCAACAAATGATTTTGAATTATATTTATGCACTTTATTTCATTATGATTTTATTTCACGTTTATTTTCTTTCCAAATTCTTTCTTGTTTAAGAAGTTTTCCAAGGAGCAGGAATATGTTTGAAGACAAATTGTTTTCTTGCTTTCGATTCGTATTATTTTTTTAATTATTGAGATATTTGTTCTGTAAACAATAACGTGAAATAGATGGAAAGTACGTCAATTAACAATTCTCAGTTAGAGGCGGACAGCTCCTTTAACCGACAAGAATGTTTGTTAAACCTAACCTGAAGGTAGGAAGTTAATGCCATTTTTGCACTCTTAAGTACACACAATCCCGATTCTTTAGATTGAAAATATTAATTTTTACTCTCAATTGACCATTTGGCTGATGCGTTATTTCATTCTATTGGTTTATTTTTTTGCTTTATAGGATAAAATGGGAATTAATAACGCTTTGGGTGCAATAACTGTCAACTAACTTCTCCAAAAGACTGTAAGACTCGTGGGTCAGTGACATACTGCCAGCCCGAGCAATTTGTAGCGTTCTTTCTTTTAAATCTTGCAGCAGTTACTCTGGTCGTAATGTCCACGAAGTCTAGTAATCTAGTTCTTTTGCCGCGATCTTCACATGTATGACATAAGATATTAAATAGTCCATTCAATTGTACATAGACGTGAAGATTCTACACGTTTCTTCCGCCCATAATACGCAGTAACCTTTCTTTTCGTTTGTTTGGGATGAAATCGTGTTGCTTCAAATGCTAATTATACCGCAAAATTCATAAAAGTTTCTCTTGTAATACTTTCATGGAGACCTGCTGAGTTTTACCCAGCAGTGATTCTGACCAGGAAGTCCAAGGGTTCGAGTCCCGATGGTGACGAATTTTTGATGGCAGCTAAATAGCGAGGTCGAATTCAGACGAAGTTCGGAATGGAATTGTAGAAGCCGGCTTTTGTTATCGGTAGTTTTCTGTAATTTCTTCGATCAATGTCAGAGGAATAACCCCAAATAAATGGGAAAGCGACAGCTCGCGATCTTTCCATTCTCTTTGTTGCCCAATCCTCTCCCTTTAAACACATGCCTACACTTACATGCACAACTGAATCACATTTGTCGGGAACCAGATAGGAGCTTAGAGCTTGTCCTGGCTGGTTTGGTTCCTTGCGGGGGGAGATATATGGAGGAGTATGTCCTCTACAAGCCGACATGTAGGTCGGTGCTAGATCACACCATAGAATAGAAGAGAAATGCCATCACCTCCCGGAACATAAAATTCACTACATTTCCGGGACAAATGACCGTAAACGTTGAAGTGAACGGAATCATCAATCATAGAGAAAATCTCACTGTAGAGCGTTATAGTAATTCATAAAGATAATGTTTGGGCTTTGAAATCAAAGAATGAAAAGTATGGGTAATTCCATTGTGGAAAACATACTATAACTATTCATTATGTAGCTATTAATAAGAATTTTACTTGTAATACAGTAAAAATCAGTGAACTGATGTCAACAACAACAGTGTTTAAGAGAGTTTAGCCTCTACAGAGGCAGTTGACTTGCATCCAGTTCTGGTGGCAATATAATCACAATTCACCAGCACTTGCCCTCCGTTCCCTTTGAAGAACCGCCAAGTCTCGAGCAGAGCCCATATGCGTTCGAGCTCCGCTGACATTGAACCTCCTAATGCGTTTAGGCCCGGCAGAGTCGTCTCCTTTGAGGCGGCGACGGCGGCGGCGGCGGTCTAGGAGTGGGCGAGGGCGAGGGCGTGGGCTGGCGAGCCGCTGGCCGCCGGCGCCCGCTGCCTGCTGCTGCTGCGGGGGCGGTCCAGGGCCCGCGGCCAAGTTGCCAGCCGCGCACTCAGTCGGAAGTTTCCAATCGATACTTGCTGCCCCCGTGGCTAGGAAGTGTTTGCAGTTCTTGCTTCGTGGATACAAACCCGCGTTTTATTCGGAGCGTCGATGCTTTACTTTTGACGATGCAAGTTGTTTTTTAAGTTAGGCTCTGGAAAGGAAACACAATTGACGGTCACAGGTCGTGAACAAATAGCGTGTCAAAGAAATATAAGTATGCAGACGGAGAAATTAATATGTTAAAGAGTAATTAACGAAATAATGAACTAAGAAATGAGCGAACCGTACCAGAAGAGAGAACAGATTGATTAAAGCGGGTAGCATTTTAGACAAATATTGGTAGAAAATGTAGTGTAAGGATGAATTATAGAGATGTATAAGGAACACCTGAACAAATTCGGCTAGAAAACGAAAATTAAACGGGAAATGCAGGTACTAATTCAAAGAAATGAAGTAATGAAGATGTGATTGGTCAACAATCAAGACGGATTTGATCCTATATATAAATTTTCATTGAAAAATACTGAGCCGTTCTTGTGAAAATGTTTGAGCGATTTTGCAGAATACCTCTGACTTTTCGAGAAACTTCATCAAAAAATCATTTGAAGATGTGCTCACAAAGCAATAACGTATAAAAGTCCCTAAAGTAAATATTAAGAACAGAGAGACTTCAAAAATACATTTGTGATTGTAATATTTGAATAGTCAAGAGAATAGATTAAAATGATGTTTATGATATTATTAAAATGATGTTATTTTGATATCAGTTTCTAGCGGCAATTTCATCTTCGCAATCTTTTTCATCTTAGGCTCCCCACGTGAGGTGCAAAAAGGGGCGTTTATTCCATGGAAGCAAGGGAATCATTGCTTCCCCTATCGTTTCCTTTAAATACCACTTGACTAATAATTTATAATCAGTTACTTGTATTCCAAGTAAAAACAGTTTAAATTGAGCGCGACAATCATATATTTCCAAAATTAGTACATAATTATTATTGTCACCAATAGAGAAGGTAGAGTTCGCCTGTAAAGATCTTTGGAAGCATTGAGCTGACTGCATCCAGCGTCTTATATGGAATGCTACGATCACCAGATACACTGGCGCTTGCGGTGGACGCGCGTGGGCTCAGTCAGTCGAGGTCGCCTTTGGAAGCAATCGGCCAGTTGCGTACAGCGTGACTCAGAGCGCGAGTGTGATGAGCTCCACATGGTTTAGTCCTGTGTGATGAGTCCATCGCTTTAGTGGTATTCATTTATTATTTCTTCGAGTTCTTATTTTCTTGTGCTGCAAATCTGTCCAGGCTTCGTTGAAACTTTAAATAATTACTTCCTGATTTAAATAATTTACACAAGGTAGTGAAAAGGCATTCAAGTTGCAAAAATTATTTGACCAGCATTTTCAAGTTAAATTTTAACTTTAAATAATGACTTACTGATTTAAATAATTTACACAACGTAGTGGAAAGGCATTCAAGTTGCAAAAATCATTTGACCAGCATTTTCAAGTTAAATTTTAATTCAACACAAAGGATTGATCATGTTTTAGATGAACTGACGCACCAGAAACATAACGAAACTTTGAGAAAAAATACAAAATATCGAAGAGATTCATTAATGTTGTGTGCTTTCTAGGATTCCACGAACTCAGTTTTCGAGGATATGATGAGTCATTTGACTCCCCAAAATATAGCGAACTTTAAAGATTTGGAACACTTAATAGCAAAACATGATCCACTTTTGGCACCGCATCTCGAGAATTCATCTGCATTTGTTGGTACTTCAAATTTGATTCATCATGACATAATATCTACAGGTGTTAATTTATTTCCAAAACATTAAACAAGAAATAAATATTAGTAATTTCGTTGCCATTGTATTAGATGAGAGCACAGATATTGGAAATCTAAGCCAATTGTCTGAAGTAGTGCGTTATTTAAATGCGGACGAATATGTTGAAGAGAGATTCCTAACATTCCAAGATGTCTCTTTAGTCAGAACGGCAGATGCTTTATATAGAATTGTAAGAGATATAGTTGAAGATTTAAAATGTGAATCAAAACTTATTGCACAAAGATATGATGGTGCTGCGATGATGGCTGGTCATTTAAATGGGCTACGGGTTGAAGTGAAAGAGGCGTACCCTAATGCACTGCTTTGCTCATAAATTAAATTTGATATTATCTGAGTCAGTTTCCAAAATTAAAGAACGTAAAATATTTTTCAAAACTAATTGGTTTACCAACATTTTCTTCTCAGTCTCCTAAATGTTGCCATGCACTAGACAATGTTTCTAAAAAAAGGTTTCCAAACGCAGCTCCCTTCAGATAGAAATACTGTACAATAGTAGATTAGTTCAAACTGTGTACGAATAACAAGAATCTCTTATTAATTGGTTTGAAGATATTGTCGAAGGCGGCAGTGCAGAAACTCTCACGTCATCAAGAAGATTTTTAGATTTACTAAAAAGATGGTTTTAATTACAAGTTATTATAATTACAAGTATTGTTTTTACAAGTGGTTTAAATTATCTATTTGTCGTCAGATCCATGTGAAAAATTAAAAATTTTCCATCTGAAATGTAATTGCTTCCCTTGAAAAAAATTTCACCCCACCCCACAGGGTGCAAGTAATTCACGAAACAGTGTACATAGACATGTTCGCAAGCTAGTAACATTAAATATTTAGCAACTTCTATGGACTAACGAATAATGTTATACAAGTAGGAATAACTTAAACGAAGAATGGTCGCACTGTATTAGGAAGATCGCGTTTGAAATAAAAATTCCCGATTTACATTTTTTTATTACGTTCTCTGGCCTTCACTTGTCAGAAAACTTCGTGCATCGTGGTCTATCGGGAGTCCGTCCATAGCTGATTCATGCCAGGCGATGCGGCTTGAGAAAGAGTGGGGGTACTGGGAGTTGGGTGGGGACAGCGTGCTCCTATTAGGTTTGTTCGACATTATTTACTAAGTTAAGAATACCGACCCTTTCCTCGGATTTCATAAATTATTGTTTTGTTTGCTGGAAATATTATTTAAAAAATCTTCTATTTTCGAATGAGCACAATTGTATCGCCAGTTATCAAAGTAAAAGTAGTCTTAAACCAGGATTAAAATCCCGATACGTGCATATCGGTTGTACTCTACATGCCATAGTTTTTCTCGTTCAAGAAGTATTTTTAAGAGATAAAATAATGTATGTAATAGTTGGACATACATGCCGCCGCTTCTACTTCGCAATCCACCGGCCGCCACTGATCTAGTCCAGTGTAAGTTATATTAAAGCTTAAGTACTAGCGCTCTAGCGAAATTGTCTGGAGAAGGTATGTTAAGTTGCAACTTAACATACCAGCACGAGTCAATCTCTTTCAACATAAACGAGCCCTAGAATTCACACAAAATTGATGGCAGTTCAGTAGGACGATTTTCGCTCGCCATGATTTCACGAACGAAAAGCGCTCGGCCGAAAAAGCACTCGGTCTGGCGCTCGGAGCATGTGACTCCGACAGTAGACTCACACTTGCAAGCATAAAACGGGAAGGTTAAGAGGTTACAAAGTTGAAACGTCAAAAGAAAGAACAGAAATATAATGAAAAGTGAAGTTTACCCTAGGCTGGCGGAAGTAGCAAGAATATTTTGTATTGCAAATGCAGCAATTAAAAATCCTTATGTGCAACTTACGCGCACTCTGAAGTAAAAAGTAACAATTTTCATTCGGAATGAATTAATGACATTCTTCTGAGCCATAGTATCCCAGAGCAACCTGTATGGCATGTATTAATTAATTTCATTTCAATTACTTATTAATTTCTTTTGTTACTATAATAATTTCCTAACATTCCAACAGAAACATTAATTTAAAGAAATTTTCAATTTTAATTTTCAAGATTATGACACATTAGGAGTCGTATTTTATAGTGTTACAGGCAAATCAGAACCAAAGAGAAAAAATTGATATAAAGAAGAAGAAAATGAAAGGAAAAATAATACAAAAAATATACAGAATACAGAATACTGAAACAACAAAAGAGGTGATGACATCAGCCAACCACATTAAAGCATTCGTAGTTCCACGGTCACTTCATTCCTTCTGAAGAGTCTGGATGGTCGACGTACTCGAGAACAAGAATTCCGAGTTTAGGAAGTGCAGGAGGGTCATATCGAACACCGAGTCCCGTTGTGGCGCGAGGAGCTGCTATAAATTCTCTTCACGAGAACAGGGCGGACCCCGCCCCGGGCGGCGCGAGCGAGTCCAAGCACACGCTTCGGCATCGGCCACGGCCCCTTGCCATCGCCACTGCTGCTCCCGACACGCCCGCCCCCATTGCGCTGGAAGCCCCAGCCATACAGCTCTAGAAGACAGGGAGTGAGAGCTAGAGTAGATTGAAGGTGGGAGAGCTCTAGAGTTGATTCGAGACAAGGGAGCTCTCGATGAGACTAGAGACAATGATTGAGCTCTGGATGAGAGTGGAGACACTTAGTTCATCAGAAGACTGGAGACAATGAGTGAGCTCTAGAGGAGAGAGAAGACAACGATAGAGCTCTGGAGGAGAGTGGAGGCAATGAGTGATCTCTAGATTAGATGGGAGGCAAGGAGTAAGAACTAGAGTAAACTGAAAGCGGGAGAGTTCCAGAGTAGACTGGAAACAATGACTGAGCTCTAGATGAGACTGGAGACAATGAGTCAGCTCTAGGGGAGACTGGAGACGATTGAGATCTAGAGGAGTCTGGAAACAACAAGTTGGTTATGTAGTAAACTGGAAACAAAGAGTAGTCTCTGGAAATGAGTGGGCTCTAGAATGGACTGAAAACCTGTGTGCTCTACAGCGGTCTGCGGACAAAGCTCGTTACAGAAAAATTCTGTCAATTCTACGAAAATCCGCCATGACTATCCCACCACCTCCATTTTGTTCTTGTGATCATTTGCGATACTTAAGGACCAAATTTAGTTTCCGCTATCCCATTATAATTTTAAACATTTATTCTGCTGTATTTTTGAGGAAACGTAATTCAGTAATCAAAGTAATCAATATTGAATACTTTTAAATTATAATTCATCCACGATCGTCATGATTGTCTGATGTTCAAAGCATGGCTCTAGCGCATTCAGAGAGAATGTTCTGATCATTGACTAGTTTACATGAAGACTAGAGAAAAAATGTTAGACTATCTGCCAATGATATTCAGCTGGAAATATAGATATTTACTATAATACTTCATGGGACTAGCAATTACGTCGCTGCCTTGCCTTTTCATCTACAAATCGGTTTTTTTGTAAAACTTTTTGACAAACATTTTTATCTAACGGTAATATTCATAATTAGAGTACTCGGCGTTGTAGCTTTTATATACTATCGCTTTCAAGTACACATCATCCCATAACCTCATTCAACTAATGTACTTGCTCCTATAACAGTTTACCATTGCATATGAAAATCACATAGTCATTAAATTATTAAAAGTAAGTACTAACATCTTTTCTGAGACAAAACGGGTTTTATACCATTGAAGACTACACTGACTCAGACCTGCTGGGCTGACTCCCAGTTTCTGATTGGGAGGTCCAAGAGTGCGGATCGGCTGAGTTAGCTCAGAGCCACTATTTCTGTTGTCTTTGCAGTTTCTCTGGCCGTGAGCTCATTGAGATCGAGTTCCACGGTGGCGGATTTTCAAAACTATCTTTATAGCTAGGTAAAATTCTGCCTAACAGAAGTTTAGATGCCGGCTGCTCTTTGGACAATTTTCCGTGGTTTCTCAGATCGGTACCAGGTGAAAGTTAGAGTAGTATCTTAACAAACGGATCACGGACCGCTCGCGATCTTGCCTTCTTCCTCGTTCCCTTTCACATACTCACACATGCTCTCTCCCCAACCCAAACTCACAACTACTGCACTACTCTACCACACATGTCGAGAGACCTGTCGGGACACGGGAGCTTATTCCGGGTGCTTCTCTGGTCGTGATATCAGGACGAAGAATTCTCGCATGCCGAAGTGTTGGTCGGTGCCGGATCTCACCATCCAGCGGGGGAGGAACACCGCTACATCGCAGGACAAAACATGATCTGATTCGACTAATGACAGTGGTTGACGTGCTCGGAAACACTAATCAATCAGTCCCCACGGTTTCGACACTGGCTATGGAGCTCTCAAATCAGCCGCTGCATTAAGAAGAATTTTTGCAGCAGCTATGATCCCTCGTTTTTGGTTTCCCACGATAAACCTGACGAATGTCGGAGTAGTATCCTAACAAAAAGGCCAGGGATGGCGCGCATTCTTCCTTTCAGGTTCTTATGCCCTCTTATCACCTTGCACACACACATACATACTATACATACATGTGTGTGCACACACACACATGCACACACGCACAGACGCATTTATAGGCTCTACAGTACGACATATGTCAGGAGACCAGCCGTAAACTTAGAGCTTACTCCGGCTGCAACGTGACTGTTGAGGATAGAAACATCGATGAGGAAAATCCCGTAAGGCGACGTGTAGATCGGCGCCGGTTCTCACGTTCCAGAACAGAAGGAACACTGCCCTCTACCGGCTACAATACGCACTATACTCTTGAAATAATGACCTTGACGCACCCGTTGTACTCGTTCATTCCTCGCCCAACAACTCATCTTCTTAATCAGTGAATCAGCTGTTTATTTGGAAGTGATGATTGGACTGAAGTACTAAAGAGTGCGTTAGGTTCATTCCGCACCCTGAAATAGGAAGGTAATATTTAGATTTGCATACATTTCACATACTGTGTAGGGTCGTGTTTGTCACGTGAGAATGTGAAGAAACCGATGCAGACACGGTGCGGAGAAACGCCATCTGCAACACCTAAAATTATATTTTAGAAAGTAATTTGTGTACATTTCGATTTCCAACATGAAACATTTGTTGCACACAATAGCAATGGCAATTTGAGGGAGATATTTAAACTATTTAATAAGAAATTGTGGTGAATGCAGAAAAATCTAGTTTTTTTTAGACATTCTCACTCGTACCAAATATATTCCTGCATTTGATTAGGATTATTTATACATAAAAATGTTACCAAAAAATACAGAAGGATCAGAAGACAAATGTGTCTGTTATTTTGCAAGTGGACAAGAATGAGAAATTTGGCAAGATAGGCAACTGAACATACATGACTCTGATTCGAAGAAACTTCAATGCCATTGCGCAGTTTGGCATTTACGACATTTCAAGGAAATAAGTTTTGAAAAAAATACGCATTAATTCTCCAAAAAAAGCATAATGCTTATTTTAAAGCGTATTATAAGGTATTGTAGCGATTTTTTGACTTCATCGATTGCTTTTCCATCTGATTGATGTAATACCACTGTAACGGAACGGAGGATCAAGGAAAGACAAGTTTTCACATTAGCATTTCATGTTATACAGAACGTGATTTGCTCATCCAAAGCATTACACAAATTCCTTGCTGAGCTGGACTCGAGCAGTCAGCTGCAACTAAAGGTGCGAAGTGTCGGCTTCCAGGGGATGGCTGACATCTCTCGCTGACAGTGTTCGAACGTTAGAGGATTTATAGTGGCTCTGAGATCTTCCTTCACCAGCCAGGCGTAGCGACCAGCAGTGGTAGACGTGTTTTGCTACAAAACCTCACATGTTTCTAATTTTGACGCACGAAAATAAACAGATGTAAGTAGGGCGAAGTCTTCGTCAGTTCTCGTCACCAAAGTGTTGAAGTGATGGAAAATATTCTAAAGTCTGTTAATGTAGGCAAAAAACGCTGTTAGTTCAGAGAAACTATAAATGTTTGCATGCTGCAACTCAGACTTCCACAGAATTTCAGAAAATATATACAACAGTTATTTTCGCGGCTACTACAGACCCAACCTCCTTTTACAAATTTTTCGAGGAGGTAAGTAGATAACCCTTTTGCTTTCGAGAAAGAGTTATCTCTACAAACCAGTAATTCTTTAACTATGCTTGCCTGATTATTGCACTCATTACCATTATTTGCCGAAAAGGTTCGTTGTTTGGGCCGACAACACGAGTGCAGTGTGTTTTATAGCAATTTTTAAAACATTAAAGAAATTTAATAAGAAAGTTCTTTTTATAGAATTAGTTATTTTTGTGAAATAAGATGTGTTTCGATTGAATTTAAATTCGGGGGAGAAAAGGAAAATTACGGAGGAGCGAGTGTGTAAAGTAGGGACGTATTCGATGGGGACTTTGTTGTGACACGCCAGAATTGAATTTGGAGAGTACTAAAGAAGAGAAGTAGCGTTGAGAGATAATGATAATACGAACATTCAGTGGCACTACATTTAACCACTTAACATAAAAGCCCGAGTATACTCGGGGTTTTAATTTTATCAAAAATTTAAAAGCCCGAGTATACTCGCGTAATTTTCAAACGTGTGGTAGAAAATTACAAATTTTTGGACCGCGTTTCGTTTAATAATAAGTTAAAAGGTTAATTCTATGGATATTTGCTTATTTGGTTAATCATGAAGTAGCAACAATCTACCGGGCAGCCCGCAACACAGATTTGCCTTCTCGAAACCGTACCCGCGTGCCGGCCAGTTTTGCCCTCCACAAATTCCGCACGGAGCGACTGAGGGTCGATTTCTGGCTCCCGGGAAGGCGCGCGCTGGCCAATCCAGGAATCGTGCTCACCTCCTGCGTCAGAAGCGCTGGCGGCAGCGGCCTGGCGGCGCCTGCCGCCGAGCGGGAAGTGGCAGCGCTCGCGATAAGGAACCGGCCGCCGCCGCCGCCGCCGCCGAGCCGGCACGCCGCGCCGCCGCCTCCAGTACCACAACCGCCACCGCCGCCGCCGCCACCTCGAACTCGGGCCCCTCACGAAGTGTGCTTCGCTTGAGTGTAGTTTTCTGCGAATAACAGTGCTTCCCATTCTAACGTATATCACTAAACTTTCTAAAACATTCTTCCAAAATCTACCCTCAGTAACCGGTGCATCTCATGTCAATCTAGGTAAAGAGCATCCCATAAAACCTAGTCTAAGAAACCGACTCCCCTTCCACGTCTTCATCCGTAATCTGGCTGATATAAGATAATGAAATAAACACTCCTCCCAATACCAGTCAACAATTTGTATTCCTCCACTCAGATACTCGTAACCACTGTAATGTTACAGGGAGGTCGCCGTAGCTACCCCCTTCGTATATTTTTCGTCTGAAAATGCTCGCTCGTAACAACTGAAAAGCCGTATGGATGAGCGTTATATAATCACCTCATTCTGCAATTAAATTTTAAAAAAAACAAAGAAAAGTGCTTTATTTCAATCATTGATTTAATTGTGGAGCTCAGGATAATAACGGCTGATCCCAACCGACCCCGCATTTCCAGTTAGGAGTAAACGCCTGCCATATACCTATCATACAATGACGGTAAACTCTTGCCGAAATATTAAATGAATTGAGGTAAGGAAACATCCTTAAATTCCACTTTCAAAAGTTTGTCCGGTATCAAAATGAACGTCAACGAAAAGAGAAAAAGGTTTTTTTTTTCTCAAACGAACAGCAGTTGCGACCTGCCAATATTATTCTGAGCGCCTCAATTGTTTTCTACAACCCCATGAATATTTTTTAAATTTAATTTGAAGTGCAATACTTCTTGGATAAAAAGTATAATAACTTCCAGTCATAGCGTTTTTCTGTCAGTGTAAGGTCTTTCCTCTAAAAAATTGCAATTCCCCCAATCAATTACTGCAAGGATTTCCAACAAGGGCAAGAGCCACAAAGTTCTGAGTCAGGTACCGTGGGTTTACTAACCCATATGACTGTAATAGCGGGAAAACTTGATAAAAATTTATAGAATCTGTTTAAAAAGTATGTCAATAAATAAATTTCAACCATCGTTTTAAGTCATACGATACTGACTGAAAAATACAGAAAAATATGTTTAGGTATCAATATTTTTATTGCAAATCTATTCAGCAATTTTACTGAAAATCTATACAGGAATTGTCTCGTATCAATCTCACCAGAAATTGTATTACGAAGTGAACAATTTGGAATAAGTTAATGAAATTCTTTAGCAATTATTCTTAAAAATGTTAAAAATAATATCTATCACACAACCACAATTATTATTATTGTTATTATTATTGCTATTATTTATATTATCATCGCAATAATGTATCCCCAATATTATTATAACTATAGAATACTTTCAAAGACTATAAGACACGTGAGAGTAGAGGACTCAATGGTAATTATCTGAAAACGTACAATTTCTGTATAAGAAAATGTCTTTCACAAAAGTTACTTTTTTTAAATTTACTGAGGACATAATACATAATTGTACACATGATAGTACATAGCACATAAAATTATACACTTGGAATTGTATACCCGATATAGTACGGACCTGAAAGTTATCACTATAAAAGCCAGTTTTCCGTTGTCACGTTAAACATGCTTTTATGGAGTCACTTATTGTTTTGACATGAACTCAAAAACTTGTCTTTCACATCTAATATTTGATTGCTTAACTGTAAAGAAAGCACTTGGTGGTTTTGTCTTCTTAGTTTTGTCTTTCTGTTAGTACTTCGGCGTCGAGCACGTTGCCGCTGGGTCTTCTGCCGAGAACAATGGTTTTTCACGGACAGACGACAACGAACTGTTATAGTACTCCAGACGCTTTCCACGAACGGATCTACTGGATTACACGTTTAGTTAGCCCCATAATTCTTGTTCGTTCGAGGAAAGAATACGAATCGAAATCGTGAGGCGGAGAATTTGATACTTGCAGTATTTATTTTGTTATAAATGTTGTTGCCCACTTCTCTTCATATTCCGTTTTTCAATTAATGGCAATACAGTTTATTGATTTTTGTGTTATAATTGATAATGTTATTCTATAACAAAATTAATTTTAAAGACGTAATAGGTTAACAATGGCTAGCTCGCTCGTTATCAATGCATAACTTTGGAATAATGTTAGTGTGTTTGGAGATTATTCTTCAATCTGAGAATTAACTTTGCTCGTTAGTTTTTATTCATTTAAATTGTCACTACACTTACTCTTTCTTAATTCACAAAGAAGTGTGCCAAATGTCAATTATGAAAATATAAGTTATATTATGAAGTGTATGTTTTGAAGACGTTGAAAACATAATACTTTAATAAGTATAACTTATGTACCATGTTCAGTCGAAAAAGTCATTATTTCAAAAATATGCAACAAAAATCAGGAAGAAATTCTTTGTTTTGACAAATGCCCACGGTATTTTTCTTTATTTTTTTACGTTACACGGAAAAAATGACATGATTTATATTCTGGAGTTTAAAACTAACCTCGTATATTCACTTGAAGTATGGCATCTTGCGAAAGGAAGAACGTGAACTGTAACTCATGAATATTAAACATTTTGTTTTAAACACTCCTCTGCATATAATGCACGTTTGAGAATTAACAGAAGTACTAACATGTTTCGATTTAGGGGAACATATTGTGTAGTAAATAATACAAACGTAATTGTTCTACACTATCTGTGACGCGAATTGAATCATTTCCAATACAATAATCAATTCCTTCATATTATTTTTGTTCCTCCATTTGAATAGCAATGTTATTTGCCTGTTTGAAGTGAACACATAATTTCTGTGTGTTGATCATTTTTCTAACATTAATCGAGGCGAACAACGCAAACGATTTAACTTGGGAAAATGTTTACTTGTTAGTCTTACACCTTGATACTTATACGTTTTACATTTGAATACCAGAAAGTGATGGGGAAGAATCGGTTTTACGGAACACAGCTCTTCGACAGATTTTATAAAAGTAATTTTTTGTACACACCATAGTGGCGTGAACGCAGGGGGAGGGGGGACAGGACGTGGCGCACCTGACAATTTTAAAGGGGTCCATGTAGCCTTACGTAAAGAGTCATTTTATTTTTGTTAATATATTTAATCCTCCATTTTTCCCTTTTAACCTGAAACTTTTGATAATATACGACACTTGAAGAGGTTCTCAAGCCATCTAATAACCCTGTACATGTTTCAATGGAAAATCAAATGTGTTTATCAATTTTGTCATTACATTAACAATTTAATATTATCCTTGTATGTTTTATTATTCACTAACATAACAGGTCATATGTATAAAAATGTTTAATGAAAAATGACCCTCAGGAATGTTTTCCCCGTCTTGTATTAGGCTGCGAATGACTACGGCAGAGGCCACTGAAATTAATAGACAATAATTCAAAAATCAAAAAAATAAAGGAAAACTTAAACAGATGTACACAATTCATTAAAATCTTCATTGGATACTTTGATAATGTTCACCTACAAATTGTACTTTAATCTCATTCGCAGAATCAAAAACAGCTCCCTGTATTTTTATCATGCACTCTATTCAACTTAATATCAAGATCTGCTTACGTTTTCCGCGCACTTCATAAAACGCAACTCCCGTTTTTCAAAGACCTATGTTCTGTGATCTTATCTGAGCGTTAAAAATCACCAACACGTCTGAATGCCCATGGAGTAAATTTATTCCAATACGCGCCATCTGATTCTCCAGTTTTATGATGTCGCTGGTGTTATGGAGCTGGACGTGACTGCGCAATCCGATGCGACACTGAGAAGTCTGCGCAGGGGTCGGCAATCTTTTATTGTAATCCAACGCATCCGGATAATCTACATGCTTTATAGAATGTCATTGTCATAATTTCCTATTAAAAATAAAGTTTGTTGCCTGAATAAATTAATGTATTTGGCTTCGCACAAAGAATCATTCCACATGGCTAAGTTTCAGACGAGGGAGACGGCTACACGGAATGCTGTCTCAAAAACCTTGACTTTCTTAGTTTTTTGACAGGCAGCCTCAGAACAAAAAAAAGTATTTTATAATTTCGATATTTCGTGTAAGAAAGAATGCAACAAAATTTTTAATGTAACAAATAATTAATGCAGCCAAAACAAGTCAAATGTAGCATGTAACAAGACAAATGTAGCTAAAGGAAAATCGTAGAGGCCACCAGGTCTGATCGGTAGTTTTTCGTGGTTGCTCCAATCAACTCCAGGCAAACGTTGGGACAGAATCCTAACAAATTGTCCGTGGACCGCGCGCGACCTTTCGTTTCCCATTCTTGTCTCCTCCCCCATCTTACACACACGAACATACACGCACACGAACATACACACACACGAACATACACACACACGAACATACACACACACGAACATACACACACGAACATACACACACAAGAACATACACACACACGAACATACACACACAAGAACATACACACACAAGAACATACACACACAAGAACATACACACACAAGAACATACACACACACGAACACACACACTTACACGAACATACACGCACACACACTGGCATGCACTCTACCATGCACTTCAGATGACCTATCTGCGTCTACAGTTTATGCTGAGTGTAGTACAAACCGGGAAGAAGGAAACCCCAAAAGCCGAAGTGTAATTTGGCGGCAGATATCAGGTAGAAGAGGAACACCTCAACCCCTGGGCAAAGACGTGCACTACTCTCAAAGGCCTAATGACCACGTATTCGACGCGCCCGGCACTACAAAATACTCCGTCATCCCTTCCTTCTCAGGGAAGGAAAGCGTTGCGTTCGTTTACGACTTGTAAAATGAATTATTTATTCCGATTCCATCTCTTAATAGTTCTTTGCCGTCAAAATTGTTTGAGATTTTGCATCAGTTAACACTTTAGTTCACAGACAAATGGCACTGTTCCAGCCAGAATCTCCCAAACCTTACCATTATCCATTAAATTTTTCAATCCAAATGCCGGTGTCCGGTAAGATAATAGGCAGAATAACACAATCACATATTTGTACTTTTTAGAAGAAGTCGAGACCGTTTCATTGTTTTTGCATTTTTTCCGAGTTCCTGGGTATATTCCAGGTACAAAACCACAAGGACGGAAGCTCCATGGTTTTCTTTCAATTTCTGCACGCTTTGGAATTTAGTTATGTAGATAATAATAATAATAATAATAATAATAATAATAATAATAGAATAAGTCCGGTCCGGATAACAGAGATCACTAATGTAGAGTGCTGTGGTGATCCTCGCGGACGCGAGGGTCGCGTCCCACCTCGGACATGCGTGTGTTTATGTATGTCTATATGTGTGTGTCTTCCATTCACCCTTCATCATCATCATTCCATCTTCCATCCTCCCAAAACTAACAACCATGCGGGATAAACATCGGATTCAGCATAATGCTAATCCCTTGATGAATCACATGCATCTGCCACCGAGTATAAATGATACTGAGCTCCGGTAAGTGAAGGTGCGTGTACGCGTGGTCCGAGACGGCCTACTTGCAAATACAATATTTTTTCGGCATGGTCCTCATTTTCCTTGTCGAAGTCGTCCCGAGGGCCGCACCGCCTCTTGGTGGGCGTGTTGACGCGCCGTGCCCGGTCCCTTGCGCGGGACAACACCTCCTCCGTTGGGAATCCCTGGCGGGCGGAGGCGGCCGCGCGCGCCCAGAGCGCGTATCAGCGGCGGCGGAGACGACCACTTTTATCGAAAAACAATACCACCGCGCGCCAGGCGGCTTATCTGCGCCCGTAAAACGCCGCTAACGCCCTCGTAAAAAGAGTCGCGTCACCCGCTGCCACTCGCGTCGTCACGGGGAAGGAGGGGGAGGGGGTGCAGGAGATGCTTGGCTTCGTCTTGCGCCTCGCGTCACTCGTATTCCCGGTGCCCGCCAGGCATTTGTTTTTTTGCCGATGAGTTCTTTGCTGGGGTTGTTGTGTTAGGACTGGGGTCCGTTGGTGATTCAGGGAATAAGGAGGATGGGAGCTAAAGACTCGCTGCGTCCAAATCTAGGATGGAATAGGTAGAGATTGATTATTTCGTGATTCCGGGCGCGGGTCATTAGTCCGTAAGTGTAATGTACGATTTATCGCGGGATGTGACCGTGTTCTCCTCCAGCTGGATGGTGAGATTCCGCACCGACCTACACGTCGGCTTGCTGAGGGTTTTCCCCGACTATATATTTCCCACCAGCTGCGTATCACTCTAACCGGGACAAGCTCTATGCTCCCGATTGATCTCCCGACGTTTGATAGTATAGTGAACGTAAATGTAAGTGTGTGTAAGTAAGCGGTGAGGAAAAAACAATGAAGAGGACAAATCGCGCGTGGCCCGAGGCCCGTTTGTTTAATGTAAAGCTGAAGCATTCCCTTGGTGTTAATCGGAGAAACCACGGAAAACTACCGAACAGAGCAGTGGGCCGCAAAAATTCGCCTCCACACATCTGCTGAATTCGTCATAGCTATCTTGCTAGTGTCTGCTAGTGGTGTTAAAACAGAACGTATTTGCTCGCCTTTAGCAATGTTTATGTAAAACTATTTATGCCACTATTTCTCTCCGAATTAACACATCTCAGTCATCATTCTTTGTAAAACTCATTTGAAATCGCAGAACATTTGGCGCCGAAATTAGTTTCAAGCAATAGATTTTTTATTCAAACCTTTAAATGAAAATATATTTCTGGCATTGAATTCATTGTATAAGGTATGCAGTGTATTCAGAAACATATACAATTTTAGCTTTACAATATTCTTCGTAAACAGTGTGCGAGAAAGTAAAATAATTAAACGTTAATAAATAATACGATACTGATAGCGTTGGCAAACAAATGCAAATTAATATAAAAAAATATAGAATAGTAATTATTAAACATTAAAGTATTGTAACATTGTACAAATACATGAAGGTATTAGTTTATATTATCGCGAACAAAAAGCAGCCATCATTGGCACCTTCTGTTATCAGTGCAGTGTTCCAACAATGGATTGCAAGTAACAATGACAGCTAATTCGTATGGATTACACATTTTGGCAATTATCAGAGTTGATACCGCAAATAAATGAAAAATGGAGAGAAAAATATAATAATTAAAAATAATATTTTTATATTCATCAAAATTACTCTGTTTCTACATGCATTAATTATTCTCCATTCCCATATCTTATTAAGCAAAGCAAAATCATCCATTCGTTTTCACATTTAACACAATTAAAGTACGCAATTTAAAATGATATAATGTAGCGTCGCGTGGTAGCGCGCCCGCGTTTCGGCGGGTCGCTCGGGAAGCCCAGTCTTAAGCCGGATGGGGGATGGGGGTGGAACGCGGCGGCGACTCGCCGGCACGCGCCGGGCAGGAAAATCCCGCCACCAAAAATAACTTGGACAACAGGGCGCGCGCGGGCGCGAGTCTAGGTGATGTCGGTTGCGCCCTGGAGAGGGCTGGCCAGCGAGCCGTACGACGCCCGCCGCTTGTAGAGTGGGGGCGAGCCGTCGGATATTTAAGGCGGCGCCGACACGCGCCTCGTGGTATACGCTAGAGTGTCGAAAGACGGGTGGTATCTCCAGTGCTATCTTGCACGTGATCTTCAGGTGGAAGATCGGTTTTGGCGTCAGGCCATGTAACTTCTCTAGTTACGGGGACTCTATGTCCGACAGCTTCGCACTTCGCGTTGCTCTCTCCTGCTCTCGAGCAGAGGTACTGGGCTAGGCCTAGGGACGGTCGCGGGGTTTCGCGGCTAAGGGAATTGAAAGGTTGCCAAGGGGGTTAAATTTTGTATCTTAATCTTTATATTATAATTGTAAATATATTGTAAATACCAAACAGAATCAGTCGTCTGTGTTATTCTTGTCTAGTACGTTGGTGAAAGGTTGCCAAGGGGGTTAAATTTTGTATCTTAATCTTTATATTATAATTGTAAATATATTGTAAATACCAAACAGAATCAGTCGTCTGTGTTATTCTTGTCTAGTACGTCACAATAACATCAAGGTAATAAATTATATTATAATAATAGAAATAAAATGAAATATAAAATAATATACAAATTCTAACTTACTTATCATCCAACTGCGAATCATCAGCATTCATTTTATGTTCACAAAGCGCAGTTAATTGGGAGTGGTGACTTATGTTTTTCACCAAATCAAACAAAAAAACACGCTTATTTTTTAAAAAATTAACATAACTTTTTATGAAGACCAGTTTTTGATGAACACATTTCATTAAGTAAGAATCTTCACAATTGTAGTTGTAGGAAGACGCTCAAAAAAGTTTGATTTTTTCAATAATTATAAAAATTAGGGTTTTTCAATCAGCATGAAATCTGCACCATTTTCATAAACGTCCTTGAGACAAGAAAACAACAAAATTTAATCAAAAAAACGGAGCCATTTTTTTGAAAATCCCTCAGGGGCTTTATATAGTACCCCCTAAAATTAAAATATCGGTTTCAAATGTAAGGATCTGAAACATCAGCCATATCGATTGGAGAATATCAATTTTGGAGAAAATCGACTGAACAGTTTAGCTGCTAGCGTTTTTCAGACAGGCAGACTTACCTTTTACCGACGATTGATTTTTCGGTATCAAGAACACACCAAACATGGAATCTGCTTACACCACGTGTTAGTTTTTTCTTCTAAATCTAGCATGTGGATTTATCTACTTGTTCGTTGGCAAGACCCTGTATTAAAAATTTTTCTGCCAAAAATGCGCCGTTTGTTTCGCGTAATATTACATAACTTTCATAAATCAGTATTACATAACTTAAATAAAAATGCTACCAATGTCTGGAGCAATAACACCACCCTGTCAGGGGCACCATAGTGACGTCAGTTGAGGCCCTGAGCTATCCCATCTCGTGAATAGGAAGAGAGGTTTCTTGATAACGAGGTATTTGAATATTGTATTATCTATATTTAGCTCAAGGCTAGTTGGAAAGGTTTTTATTTCGATACCGGCAATGCACCAAAAATGGTTTGTTTAACATCAGTGAGTCTGATGATCGTGACGTAATAAAATTCATATTTCTAATGGTTTAGCGTATTCTTGGCATTCCTAATCACTGCTGGACGATCACTGGAGCACTGCTGAAGAGTACGGACCATAAACACATCATTGCTATTCCTTTCCTATTCTGTCCTGCAATGGCTGACACTAGCTTGACATTCATGTCGAATTAAGTTGCTGCCTGGAGGAGAATTCTAGCGGCCGGCTGCTCTGATCGGTAGTTTTCCGTGGTTTGTCCAATCTACACTAGGAAAATGCCGGAGCAGTATCCTAACAAACGGGCCACGGTCCGCCCACGATCTTTCCATCCTCTTCCTTGTCCTATCCTCGCCCCTTACACACACACTTACACTAACATGCACCACACTACCACACATGCCGGGAGACCGGTCGGGACCTTAAAAATTAAAAATGGTAACATTGAACAATATGGTAACAGATAGACGTAGATGTACTAAGAGTCTGAAACATCTTTACAAAAGTCAGAAAACAGACTTCTTATAGAAATGCTGTAATGGAAAGTAGGACGAAAAAGAATAATTGGACCCCGCCCCCTACATGTCGATTTATTTTTCATTACCTGAACAAGTGGAAAATCTAATTCTTCGAAAAAGAAAAAGGGCAGAAGAATAAGAAGATTTAGAGAAAAAAAGGTATGATAGTGAGGCAGAAATAAATAAGTAAACTTTAACAATAACTTTCATAATATCAATGATTTCTTAATAAGCAAAATTACAATGCTTGTCCAAAGAAATTTAATGGATTAATTTTAGAAAAGTAGTAAAGTATGCTCATCAAAGAAGAAGAAAAATATTTGAGCACCTCTTAAAAGAGGATTTATACTCTGTCTTATTCTTAACTTCATCCACCTTATCGTGGTTGGCCTGTAGATACCTTTCGAAACATTTCCATCGACAAGAAAACGCGAGAGAGAAATAAAAACAAGAGGCGTGCGCCTTTGGGTCACCGACTGTAGTAAATTTAATGCTGTTGTTCAGTTTCGCCGCAGAGACGCCTTAGAAAGGAAACTGTGTCGTCCGCTTGAGAAAGGGAAAACCGGAGATTTCAGGTCCACCAGCGACCCGCTCTTCATCATATTTAGGGGAAACCAATTCGTTCGCTGGGAAATGGCCCGTCAGACACAACTAGCAACACATTCGGTTTCTGGTAGACCTCTATTTCCTGTGTCTTTCGATTCGCAACACGTCTTTCCCAAAGTAAACGACAGAGCAGACGTTCAACAAAACAGTCTTCTTCTTTTTGTTTAACTTACAAAACTTCTTTCTTATTTAGTATTCAGAAATCCGACTCGTCACCTTACTTTAGGAAATGGAAGGAAATTAATTCAGCGTAGGTGGAATTTTAACACTGAATTTTGACCCATCACAAATTAGTGTGACTTTGTAATGTTCATGCTGTGAGGACTTATGTTCTCTAAGGTGAAACGTTTTATTTGCAAAATAATGAAAATCAAAAAAATTTGTTTCATTTAATTTACGATAATTTGAGACAATTTTATCATGTGAAATTGGTTTAAAATAATTATATATTTATAAACATGGATTCAAATGGAAAATGTATCCTCTGAAGGGTGGAAATCATCAATTAGAACTCGTGTAAATATATATTTAAACACTCCAGGTCTACTTTTCGATAACACTCGTAATCGTCACTCTTATTCGTCCACCGGGAGTCACACTGTATAATATATATTCCGTAATGATAGGAAAATTTTTGTATCAATGATTCATGGTCTTCCATCAATTTAATTTATTCAAAACGCTTTGAATTAATGTGTCAGAATAAAAATATTGTGTTTACATCTGTATTAGGACGATTAGCGTGTGCTAATACCATAAATACCAACACAAAACGACTGCTATGTAAAAGTATGGTACCACGACAGGTCCACATAAATTAATCCATATAAAACAATTCGGGGCGGTTCTTAACTTGCCTGTTAAGAGAGATATAATCGATAGTAACTCAACAAGTAATATTTTTAGCCAATGTGGCACTATTTTACCTTGTGTGACATGCAATTATGAATTGAATTATTTGTGATGCACTGCTTTGGATTGCGTGTACCTGCACAAATAAACACTATCTCAGTGTTCTGATGTACGATCAAACATATTTTTATTTATATACGATTTACTAATGTTGGTCTACAACTGGTTTGCATTACGTGTGTAAGCAAATATCTTCTCCGCAGTGCATGTTGCGTGGGATTCCAAACGTTTCTCATACCGTGGAGACAGAGAGTGTGGTCTCTATTATCTCTTTCACATTCTGCCCGCGCACCTTCAAGGAACAGTAACCGTCTCCATCTTGTCATCCTCGCCGAAGTAACTGCGACCTCTAGCACCCGCGCATTCATTGCTCGCTGACGGGGCCATTCGCCACATGCTGGCAACGCAACCGCATCCGTCGCCTGAGCAAAGCGACCGAACCGGCACGCCCGCCTATCCTGCTGAAGCTAGGTCGTCTTCTTTATATTACGTCTGAGCAGTCTCGCCCTTGCAATTATAACAAATACTTGAGAGAATGGGTGTGTCAACGCATGTGGATGGGTTGAAGAAGAAGCTAAATTATATTATAATTAATCCAGGTACATGCACGGCGCAAGGAGGATCAGGGATAAGGTAACCCACAGTGAATTTGGACAGGGGTTCCAAACCCAGACTTAATTAAAACATTTTATTAAAAACCGAGATTTTCCCCTTTTTTAATGTGCCTTTGGGAAGTTGTTAATCGACATTAGGGAAACAGGTTCTCCGTCATGGTGATTGTAGTTTAACATAACGGTTTAAAATAAAATCAATTGTATCGAGAATTATTTTCATTTTCATTATGTTTACTTATCATTTTCAAAATTGCAAATTCATTTTAACAGTAGACTATTTTATTAAATTACTAGTAAAATATATTACATGAAAATTAAAAAAATGGAAGAGGGGGCTCAGAAATGTCGTTGAACCATCTTTTGTTTTAGGATGCACACGCCTATATTTTTAGGAATACTTACGTTTGTGTGGAATGGCATTGATTTTAGACTTACATACACCATATACTCATAAATTAATTATAATTTCCGAATCCAGCATAAAATGTTTTTAAAAATATGGAAGCTTGTATTTGCACTCTTTTTGTGTTTACTTTTCATTATATGAACACAATATAATCTACAACATTTGCATAATAAATTCCTGAAACAGATTCTAGATAGTATCGGCGAATCATTGAGCTTGTCATTCAAAATATTCTAATAAATTTATTTTAAAAGATGTCTCTCTTCACTATTCTAAGCTGCTAAATACCAATTGGATCGAGAATTACTTTCAATAATGTACATTACATGTAACATTACCATGAAAATCTAATTTTTGTATTTCAGAACGTACGAAAAGTGTTGTATGACTTCATAAAAGATACTTCTGAACTCAATTCAGTTGTATTTTCATAATGATTATTTCAAGTTAATAACGCGATCTAAAATTTACTATTTTTACTAAATTCTCGTCAACAGCAATCGTGCCATAGTTTGCACCAGACTGAGAGAGTCCGCAATCGCTGATTACTCCGAAACCAATCACTGATCAAACCGAAACGAAATAATTATAGAAAACAATTTATTGTAGGAAGGTACTGTAATCCCGTGATTAAAAAATCCTAAATATTAAAAATAAAGACAAAAATTAATTAATTAAAAAATTAACGAACTGAAAGTTCGTGTGTAAAAAGTACAGGTTAGATAAACATATCTGGTTGTTACAAAACATATAAGTGGAAAATATTCCGTATTATAGAGATTCAAATAATGTGACAACTTGCCAATATTATGATTCCAGAAAATTTAAATTATTCTCATCTCTAAATAAAATATTATTTTCAACTCAATGATGAATTTAACTGAGAAAGTAGGATGGCAGAATTTAAAACACAAGGTATCATAAGGCAAGTTTATTTTTTCAAATCAATGATATTAGCTCCCATATATTAATATTATTTCTCACGCATTAGATTTTCGCGTGGCCCATATACTATCTTTTGATCTCGCCAACACAGCATCTCTTCTGTGTGACATTGAGATTAAACTAGACCGAATTCAACGTAGATAACTCAAATAGTTCCTAAACAATATTTTCTAGGTCGCTAGCTCGCTCACCTCCCGTTTCGCCAGCGTCAGCCCCTTCGCCATCCAACGTTGAGCGCACCTGCCGCCGCACCCGCCGTCCCTCTGCCGACAAGACGTCTTCTTTATCGCGCGAAACTGAGCTGGGCGAGGCGTGTGGGAGCCGGGGTGGAGTGAGACGGAGCTGAGCGGATCGTGACGGGGTGGAGCGGCGGGGATGGCGCCGCGCTAGTCGGAGGAAGATGGGTAAAGGGGATGGCAGAGCGGGGCGGTTGAGGACAGGGTATATAGGTGCCAGTGGACAGGTTGAAGCAGAGTTTGGGCGGGTAGTATAGAGTGGTGTAGGGGAGTGTTGGGCAGTCTGGGGGGTATAGGTCAGTGCAGAGCGGTGTGGAGCAGTTTAGATTTACGAAGAGCAGTCAAGGGCAGTGTAGATCAGCGAAGTGCATTGTAGGCCAGTATAGGGCGGTTTAGGGCGGCAGTGAGCGGTGTAGGGTAGTGGAGAACAATATATGATATTATAGGGCAGTGTTGACTGTTTGGACAGTGTAGGGTGGTGAGGAGAAGTGTAGGGTTGTGTGGAGCATTGTATAGTAGTTTAGAGTGGTGTAGAAGGGTAGTTGGCGGCGGTGGGCTGTGTAGGGCAATGACGATAACTGTGTAGATCTCTGAAGAACTGTATATGTCAGAATAGCAGTGTAGGGCTGTTCATGGCGCTTTACGGCAACGATAGGCAGTGTGGAGCCGTGTAAATTGGTGTACAGCGTGCACATGGGGCCCCAAGGCCGAGCGGGGCGGGGCGGTGTGGGTTGGACGGAGCAGGGTAAAACGGAACAGTGCCGTCCAGGGCAGGAGGTGGAGTGGGTCGGGTTGGCGCGGTGTGGGGAAGCGAGGGGAGGGACGGGGAGAAACGGGAGTGGAGCAGAACGGGCCAGGGCGGGGCCGTGCCGTCGGGGGCTCGGAGCGGCGAGTGAGCCACGGGGGCGACCGCAGCCAGAGGCGAAGGGGCGGAGGCGGAGGCGAAGACGAAGGCGGGGGCGGTCGGTAATGGAGCGCCGTGGGGCTGATGCATGGAGAGCGCCTCGCCATCCGTCAGCCTGTCGCGGGCTCGCCCGATATTCAATATACCGCCGCCGGGCCACGAACACGACGTTTATTGGCCGTCGCCGCCGCTCCCGGCCCTCGCCGCCTCCGCCGCCTCCGCCGCCGTCGCCGCCGCCACCGCGCCGTCGCGCTGTGTAATCAATCCCGAAGGTGCTGGCAAAAAGCGCTGGCTGGAGTCCGCCGCCCCCGAATCCAGACGCGAGCCGCTGCCGCCCCCGCGCCGCCCCTACCTCCCCCCCGCCCACGCGCAGACGATGGAGCCACCCGCCAGCATCCTTAGCGCACCGTCGCACGCACTCTACCTTCTGAAAGGTTTTCTACCCACTCTCTCTCCCTCTGTCGCCAGGCCTCACAGACTCTTCCTTCTCAAGTAAACTACTCTCTTTCCTTCCTTCCGACTCACTAGCACCGAATCTCCAGATGCAGTGATATTTGATCTGTGTAGACTCTTGATGTAACTGGTGGGAATAATTATGAGATAGTTAAGGGATTTATCGAGAGTTTGAAAAATCTGTCTTACAAATAAATAGTTTTCGGTAGTGTGGAAATGGACCAGTTCAAGTCATAGGAACGGTCGGTGTTATATAAATCCTAGGAATAATTCCAAAAGAAATCATGTTGTAATGAGTAGCTTAATTATATATTTTACGGTAGGTCTAACAAAATATTGATTCAGGCAGTCTCTTCACATTCCATCATTTTCCGTTGAGTCTGTTCAGGAATGTTGGTTCGTATGTGTGGGTTTGGGTACGTGGGTATCGGATCGGGAGTATCGGTTCGCAGTATCCTTCCGTTCGGATCGGATCGGGAATGTCAGTTCGCGGGGGACCGTTTGTTGGTATGGGACTGGGAGTGTCTGATGGCGAGTGTCCGATTGTTGGTATCGGATCGGGAATGTCAGATCACGGGTGTCCGAATATTGGTGTCTGATCGCGGGCGTCCGTTTGTTGGTATCGTATTGGGAGTGTTGGATCGCAGGTGACCGTTTGTTGGTATTGGATCGCAGATATCCGTTTGTTGGAATCGGATCGGGAATGTCGGGTTATAGATGCCCGATTGTTGTTACCGAAGTGGGAATGTCAGATCGCGGGTGCCTGTTTGTTGCAGTCGGATTGGGAGTGTCTGTCGTGAGTGGGATCGCGGGTGTCTGTCGATTCCGATTCAGTTAATTCGGTGTGTGCGTTTTGTATTCCGTTCCGGGGTGTCAGTTTGTGAGCTCTCTTCGCGGAGGCGGTTGGGCGTGCCGTTCTATGTGTCAGAGGGTTTGGCGTTTGGAATAGGAGCGGTGGGTGGCGGATTGCGCGCGCGCGGTTGAATGGCGAGCGGCGCTAAGCCCCTAAGTGGGAGTGAGAGGAAGAGCGAGAGAGAGAGGAAGGGTGGGAAGAAGGAGAGAGGGAGACGGGGCGCGCCGGGGGCAGTGGCCGAGCCGGCGCCTCCTGCAGACCGTCTGTCGCGCAGGCGATAATGCGCTTCTTTCCTATCCTCGCCGCGCCGGAGATGGCCCGCGAAAGACCCGGCGGACGGAGACGTGCCATGTATCCCCAGCTTCCGCGAAACCCAGCCGCGCCTGAATCTGAGGTAGTGTGCGGATCAAATGATGTACTGTAGTTGTATTTCTACTTACATATGGTTCGTTGTTTGCTTGTTGGTTTTGATACGTTTGAAAATTGTGGTAGGAGTGCGATACTTGTAAAAAGGTTGGTTGGCCGACGTGTGTTACTTTTTATAGTTGTTTATAATAGTGCATCAACTTTTTAGTTGATGTGATCTGAATCTAGAAGGATAAGTTGAGTGGTGAATGATAAGAAAATGTAATTCAGATCACTACACAAATGTGCGAAGAAAAATTGTAAAGATATTTGAGTCTATACCCAAAAATTAGTAAATTTTAGGTGAAAAAGGTGTAAGTGAACTGAATATGGTTGTTGTAGTATTTAAACTATTTGATTTCTATTTTAATAGAAATCAAATAGTTTAATTTCTCTTATTTAAGTTCTTGTTACAATATAACTTCTTTGGGAAGTTATTTTCATTTATTATATTTAAAGTTTTTGTAGTATTGATTAATATTTTCAGTAACATTCAGTTGTGAGAATTTAAGGTGAGGGAATTGAATATTTCCGTATTTTTTTTATAAATGTGGAATGAATATCGTATTTACGAACCATTTTAAAATTCGTTAGAATACAAATTATTAAGACTCTCGCTTTCTGTAAATGAATGGCAAGCTCAAGTATTATTGTTGTTTTAGTAAATATGAACAGATTTTAAAACAATATATATATTTAAATCATTTGCTACAGAGATAGTATTCAAGTAAATTGTAGGATTTTCTTTTTATGAAGATGAATGTGTTGTGTCATTTTCCGTAAGCCCAATTTATTAATAAAATTACTGATATCTTTGATTTCGTCGCTCAAAAGGTGTCAACATAATAAATGCATCGAAGTAAATATTGTAACATTTCCTGTCATGTTCTTACCAGCAACTGTGTATCAATGTAGGTACCTTCTTTTGCTTCCTTATCATTTCTAATTTTTTTCTTGTTTATGCTTAAACTTTACATACCTTCCTGATTTGTTAACGCAACTTGAACGCAATCGTTTTCAGTTTCAACGGTCGGCTACTAATGTGCCAATTTAGATAATTTGTTTCCTCATTTTTACTTCCCCGTATACATACGTTTATACGGAGTAATATACGTAGTATAGGGCAAGTAAATGTAATACCGCGGAAAATCGATTTCGAGATTTCACCGGAAATACACGTTTTGGGATCCCCTGACCGAAAAAGTGTTTTTTTTTCAACAAGTCCGCCTGTCCGTCTGTCAGCCTGTCTGTCAAACTGCGCCTAAACTATGAGCAGGATTTTTTTTCAAACTAAAGAAACCCCTGTCGAACTGGCCTGAGTCGAAACTCTGCGATTTTGAAAAATCTTCAAGTTTTGCTGCTACTTTACATAAAGCCCTTGGAACATTTTAAACATTTTTTTCAAAATGCCTCCAAAGTTTTTCTTTATATTTCTTGTAAGAATAGAGTAAAATACACGTAAAAATGTGGCGTAGGTCCAATTTTCACGATCAACTCTGAATTTTTAAAAATTGCAAAATTTTGAATTTTTTTCGGCATCTTCCTACAACTACAAAATTGAAGATAGAGATTTTTCCTTCATATAAAATTTTTTCTCCAAAGTTAGTACTTTCATTAAGGTCCGGTACATTTTTTTAACATTTTAGCAGTTTTCACGCAATATTGCATGCAATGTGTGTTATTTATAAAAAGTTACAAAAGCAAATTTTCTCAAAAACGGCTCCAAATTTTTCTTTATACTTTTAGTAAAGATAGTGCATAATGTACTCTTTGAGATGACATAAACGCCATATTGCTGTAATCTTTTGTTTTTTCAAAAATTAAGAAAATGTATTTTTTTCACTTGTCTCTCACGTGGTTAATACTTACTTAGCGGCGATTTGTTCACGTTATTATATTGATGAGTACATGTAATTTAAATAAGATCCCGTAAAGTTTCTCGAAAACTCAACCGTTTTCTGTGAAAACTAGCTCAAAGCTCTAGTGCAACATGTCGCACAAAAGCCGTTTATAACGTCGGTTGTTTTAACTACTGAAAACTTGGTGTACTGAATTTTTACAATTTTAGTAAAAGTGGTCTCTTAAACGAAATAAATTAAGATAATTGCTATTAAGTTGTTGTTCAGTGATCGCGAAGAATGGTGGCCAGTTTTAAAGGTAGATTTTACAAAAAATATATGGGTTTGAGCGAGAGTTCTAAGAGAAATCGGCCATTAAGTGGTGTGGCCGTTTAATGGAGGTGGATGTGTTTCATTGTTCTACCGAAAGAATTACCGGAAAATGCAAATGTAGACCCCACTCTAGACGATAATTCGTGCAAATGGAAACCCGGACTCTAGTCCTGTCTTGAGGGGCGGTCAGGGCGAAAGGGCCCGGGCGGAGTCTAGGGGCAGCCAGAGAGTCGCGGCGCGGAGGAGCTGGTCGTTTGTACACAGGAGTGTATAATGACTTAGCGATCACGTCAAAATCGACTTCTGGCATTCAGGAATGAAAAAACTTGCTTATATGTTTCATTTATTATGTGCTTCAAATCTTGAGTTTATTTTATCCTTACTGAAAATTAGGTATACTGTATTTTTTAAAATTTTCCTAAAGGGATAAATCAAGATAATTGTTTTAAAGTGCTGTTCAGTAATAGGAGAGAACGATGGTCTACATACGGAGGTAATATTTACAAACAATATTCAACTTTCAGCGACCGTTCCAAGAGAAATCGACCGTTGAGTAGAGATGGCAGTTTAATAACAGTATTTAGACAGGTTTCACTGCACTACTTAAAGAACTGCGGGAAAATGTAAATGACCGCCCTCCAGACGATTATTCGTGCAAATGGAAAGCGCGGCTCTCGGCCGGGTTCCGAGGGGCGGACAGGGCGAGAGGGCACGGAGAGGAGCGTCCGGAAATGAAGCGGGCCTGCGCCGACGCTAACAAAGCGGCTGCAGCTCCGACCTCCCCAGCGAGGAAGCGCAGCTGCGCGAGTGGCAGAGCGCACTTGGAAACTGCACCCGCGCGCCCAAATGATTTCCGCTGCTCCAGAGGCGGCTCCGGGGTGCGCGGTGCGCTATATGTCTCTGGCTTTCAGGTCTCACTCGTGGGGCGGAACTTGTGCTCTGTTCCCATTCGTCCCCGTTCTCGCTAAACGATGGCTTGCGGGGGGCTTTTGTTTCGATGTGGTCTGAGCTGTCTCTTGACGAAATAGAATTGGTGGTGTCTTGTCACTATCATTAAATACATCTTTGAAGGGCTAGAGAACAGAAGTTAACGATGTTTGCTAGTTTTGCGGTACTGTGAATATTTTTTTCTCTTTTCTGTTCACGCTGTTTTATGCTTAATTTATGCAACTCGTAAATGTTCTCAGATTGTCATTTAGGTGTATACTACTGAATCGTTTTAAACTCAAATGTTGAGTTTATTTTGAGTCTGCTCCAAAGCCTACTCTGGTACTAAATAATTATATCATACTTTACATCCAACGTTCCTTCATTTTATTAATATTTAAAAATTATATAGTCATTATTTGTGAAATTGTTTTTGATATTGAAGAATTTATTCGTATATTCTACACATATTCATACACACGTTATATTCCCTTGTCAATTACGGTTTTTTACATATCAGTACAGTGTATGAACGTTCATAATATTGTTTTAGCAGAAGTTTTTTAAACAACATCCAAATGTAAAAATTATTCCATGCGAGAAAGTTGACGCTCGTGCCGCGATCATGACAGATGTTTATGTGACTAATGTTGAGGCAATTTTTCCTTTCCTTCCCTTTCTTCTACCTAGTAACGGCATCAGTTGGTATGGTTCGGTGGCAATCTGACCATTTCATCCTCTTTATGCAACAATCTTGTAAGAGTGCTTTTGCACTGGCTGGTGTTCATATTTATTTTAATATGTTATATATCTTGTGTTCTTGTAAATATTGAGTCTGCACATACTGATTTGTATCGAGTGTCATTATTTATTTTATTTGTATCATGTTCTTCATTGTATTTTAACATCAGTAACATTTTGTTAGTTAGTTAAAAAGTTAAGTTAAAAATTCACTTGCTGTTGCTGTTAAAATTGCTGTTGTATTCTTTTTAGCCGGAAGATAGGGAAAAAGAGAGTATTTTTCAAAACGTTGCAATAAAACTAAATTAAAGAACAATTAAAACTTCAAATTGTAATGATAATATTTTATATCTAAATGTTTAAATGAATCAATTTGTCAAGATAACGTCTGCGGAAAAACTAAGATCAAGTTCGACTTCATTTTCTCTGTCTGTAGAGTACAGAAAATAAATAAAACAGATCGATGTTGGCCATTTCATTATTAGATATAACTTACAAAACACTTTGTATTTTAAGGCTTTAAATTCTTTGAAAGGGAAAATTATTTTCATGACATCTCATTGACGTCATGTTACAATTTGTTTTCATAAAACGCTATATTTCGACTCACGGTTGGAGTCTTAAACAGGATTGTTCATTCCTCAGTAGCAAGTAAATCTATTGCAAATGAGATGCCTCTTTTATAAAATTTTAATAACTCTATTTGTGTACTTAATTCAGTCGTTTTATTATATCATAAACTTAAGACAGATTTTGATCAACTTGTAAAAATATTATAGCATTTGCGACTGTGCCTGAAGGCAACAGTATGACATCACCCAGGGAGATGTGAACATCGATCGATACGTTTTTGTGAAGGCGTCAGACATTCAACAGAAAGATGTTCTTCTTGCAACATCTCTTAATAACAAATATTTACTAATAATGTACGAATAAACATTTTATTAAGAGTAAAATAAGAAATTATTGTTTATCAAAACCTAAAGGTGGAAACATCTGATCAGATATGGACAAGAAAAATATTACTTTGTAATAAACTCTCCCATCTGTAATATTGCAGAAATTTCAGAAAGATATGAAAGTTCATCAGAATGAAATAAGCAAATGTAACATGGTCTAATCCATTTTGTGTCTCTGAAGAGCTTTCGAAAAGCTCAGTACTTTAAATAGAGATATAAACTTTCGAACTTTTTTACAAAAAGCTATGGTTCTAAAATACACTCAGGTAACGGAAAAAGCTTTATACGTGTTCATACGTAACTCAAAATATCTGGTAAGAACGTGATTCTAAAGTGTTTTGCCAAGGTAAGGATTGGGCTGTATGACTAACCCTAATGAATTATAATGATTAATATGCCTACTTACGCCATTTTCAATCTGGTTAAGACTTACAACAATCATGATGAAAAGAAAAATAAATGTTTCTGACCATAATAAGAGTATTATTCGAACTCAGTTGAAATATATTTTAATTCTTATCGTATTAAGCTACTTACGGGAAAGAGCGTAAAATTTGACGCTGGAAGAATTTCGGCAAGTAATACTAATATATTTTGTCTATAACTCTTTTATTATTTTTTATTTAAGAAACCATAACAATGGCAAAAATGTTGTGTGTAAAATATTTGTTGCTAGAATATTTTAAAATAATTTTGAAATCAATCTCATTTTCAATATTTTTGCAGCGTTTTATTGAGGTTAATAGTAGATTTGTGAACAATAAATCGTATGATAATGCCATGCAAATGCAATTGGCGAAGTTCAACAGCCATTCATAAAATATTTATACGTTTAATTGGATATTGAATGAGGATTGTTGAGATTCATACGCTTTGCAAATGCTTCTTACATTGCATTCAGATGTCCGGACCAGTTTTACTCCATTCATTTCATGTACTGGCAAGATTCTCCAGAAGACATAATCCGACAGTCAAGTTACTACTTGACAGCTGAATCGCTGCCAAGATTATTCTTCCTTATATGGTTCTCGTCCGTTGCATTTCTTCTATTCCTTCAATTTTGTCGAATCTAATATTTTTTTAAAAAATTTTTTGTAAATTTTTCCATAACAAAATCTCAATTATCTTTTCATTCTTTCTCTACTCAATACAATTTCTACTACCCATGTCTCAAGCAAATGCCAAAAACATTTTATTATTTATATTTTATTTTAAATTTTCTTTTGAAACTAATAGATGCAAATATTAACACGTTTTCTCAGGATTTGGGGGTGAAAGATAAATACAAAATGTATATTTTCTAAATACTGTACTTTTGAGAGAAGAAATATGATTTATAGTTTAATTTTTTCTAGTTATCGTAATATTATTCATATTCTCCATTTTACTTTTCGGCCTAACTAAATACGTAGTAAACGCAAAATATTGTAATTGTGCGTGGAAAATTAGAGATTTTTTTTCACAATTCGGGCTGTGGGAACAAAAAGATGGATAAATCAGTTTCATGTACGTAACAAATTACCTCCTCTAACAGGTTATGTAGTCAGAATCGGATCACGAAATACGATACGAAAAATCGATTGACGGCAAAACATCTGTCTGTCCGTCCGTCAGTACACAACGTTTGCATTGAAACTGATTAGATATTTTTCTCCGAAATCGTTGTTCCCCGATCGATCTAAACGAACTCGAGGCCCTGCGTCTCTAAAAAGGGTGCATTGATTTTTGGGGTTGCTTTACATGAAGCCTCAACATTTTCAAGATTTTCTCAATATCGGCTCTATTTTTTTCATTAAACTTGATTCTCAGATAGCGTAGGGAATGATAGAAAAATGGCGCACAACTCATTGTCGTTTAAATCTCTGAATGTTTGAAAATTGCAAAAGCTGAAAATTGTTTCGATGTTTTTCTACGACTACAATATTTAAGATATTTCTTCCTTAATAAAACCTATTGTTCACAGACACATCTTTAAATCAAGTAATGTAAAAATGTTCAAAAATGTAAGTAGTTTTTGACTATTTTTTCTTGAAATAAAGGCAATTTTTAAACAAGCATTTTCTCCAAAACGGCACAAAATTTTCTCTTAAAATTTTTCGTGGAATGTAGTAAAGGATGATAAAAAATTGGTACTGATTCCATTTTCGGCCAATTTTGAAAATTGAACATCGCGAAATTGCGAAACATTGACATTGCAATTGGCAATGCAATTGATTAAACAGGATCTCTTTTAGTCATTAAAGAATCTGGAACCGTTGGACTTATTGTATCCGGGACGATTATCTAAATGGCGGTATTATTAATGTATTCTAATTTAAATCTTGATTAGGAGTGTATCATTTGATTTGAAAACAAAATAAAACATTAAAGAGTCCATCATGAATTAAAATTTAATAGTTGTTTATGTGTGTTTTTTTATGCACTCTAATAGTTATGGTGTGTTCATGAATGCTCAATTTCAAATTCATTTTCATCTTATTTGTGGCGGAACGTGGTTCGCGATCTATCTTTGTCCCCGAGTCACTATATCGAGTTAATTTAAGCGTCAAAATTGCGTGGCGTGTCCTTTAAGGCGCAATTGTGTGAGCGGCCTTGGAATAATTCCAAGGGCTGGCGTATTAGTTTCAGGCGCCGTCCGCGAAGCCACAACGGCACACAGCGTCGCCCTGCCTCCGCCCGCCCCGCGTCCTCGGCCGTGTTCCGCGCCGGCCGGCCCCAGCCGCTGCCCGGCCGCCGCGGCGCCCGCTGGCCTCGTTCCCGCTCGGTGGCACCAGGCGGCGCTGCGGTGGAGGAAGGGGTGGGTGGAAGAAGTTAGGGACTGTGTGTGAGTTAGGGACGGACTACAGTGATGGCGAGGAAGAGGAGGGCAGTGGACGATGTAAAGGCGGTCTGTAGCGATGGCGAGGACGGTGGAGAAAGTAGCGATGGCGAGGAGGACGGTGGAGAATGCAGTGATGGTGAGGACGACGGCCGAGACTGTAAGGGCGGACTGTAGCGGTGGCGAGGAAGAGGACAGTTAAGGATGTAGAGGCGATCTATAGTGATGGCGAGGAGAACAAAGGGGAAAGTAGCGATGGCGAGGATGTAGGGGTGGACTATCGGTGGAGAGGAGAACGGTATGGAACTTAGGGGCGGACAGTAGTGATGAAGAGAATGGTGGAGAATGTAGAGACGGACTGTAGAGTTGGAGAGGAGAATGGTGGAGGGCTTAGGGATAGACTCTAGCGATGCCGAGGTGAACGCTGGAGGATGTAGAGTGGTGAGCGAAGAGAATGGTGGAGGCGGGTTGTAGCTATGATTAGGATTGTTTATGATGTAGTAATGGTGAGGATGAGAATGATTGAGGATGAAGGGGCAGAATGTAATGATGGTAGAGAGGTCGGTGAAGGATGTAGCAGTGCAATGGAGCACTGACGAGAAAGAGGATGGTAGAGTAGATTGGGGCGGATTTGTAGCGACAGTGAAGAATGTGGGAGAAGACTGTAGATATGACGAAGAGGACGGTGGAGGATGGAGGGGTCTGCAGCGATGACGAGGGATGTGTGGAGGATATAGAGACGGACTGTAGGATGAGCGAAGAGAGTGGTGGAGCAAACTATGACGAAGAAGGGTGGAAGAAATGCAGAAGTGGTCTGTAATGATAGCGACGAGAAGTTCGGTGGGGAATGTAAGAGCGGACTGTCGATTGTGACGACAGAGGAGGATGTAGGAGTTGACGGATGGCCATAGAGGATACGAGAGTGGGCTGTAGCAATGAAGAAAGGAAGAGGGTAGTGGAGATAAGAGAGAGCAGTAGAGAAGAAGATGGGAAGGATTGTGTTAGAGTGAGTACGGGCGAGCGAAGACGAGGAGAAGGCGGTGGAAGAGGTAGGGACGAATTGTAAAGGCTATGAACGGAGCAGGCAGGAGAAAGTTTCACCGATGGCGGGGAAGAGAGTAGTGGAGGAGACGAAAACAAGCGTCAGCGGTGGTGAAGAGGAGGTTGTGAAAATAGGATCGGGCTGTATTGAGGCCATGGAAAATATTGAAGGAGGGAACAGATACCAGCAATAAAGAAAAGGATGACAGGATGGAGGTACAAGTGAGTTGTACCGATGGTGGGGAGGACTGTACAAGAGAAGGGGCGAGCTGTGATGGTGGCGAGGTTCGATATGTCGATAGAAAGAGTTTCGTGTTTACAGGCGCGTCAAGTGCTATGGACATTAGTCCTGGAAGTTTAGTACATGTATTAAAACGTGTGGCGGTATTCTTCACCCGCTGGAGGTGTTCTGGCACCGACCTACACGTCAACTTATTGGGCTTTTCTATATATACGTATTCCTACCAGCGGGGGATCGCCCCAGCAGGGTCGAGCTTTAATCTCCCGACATGTGTGGTAGTATAGTGAATGTAACTGTGTGTAACGGGTAAGGATTGAACAAGGAAGAGGAAGGAAAGATGGCGCACGGTCCGTGAAGACGACAATGGGTGGTTGATAGTTGTGCTGGCGAAAGCAAGATGAGGATACGGAGGCGGAGTCGACGGCCATGTTGTATTCCTGGTGGATGAATGGTGACAACCACCCGGAAGTGAATGGTAGTGACTTTTGAGAAAGGCGTGAAAAAACAATGCTGGACCCAGTAGAGAAATCAAAGCATGGAAACGGAGGTGGTAAATGGGTGTGGAATGTCAGGAGACGGCGAAGGAAAGGAACAGAAAGGGGCGTCAGGTGGGCGGGGGACGGTTTCCAGGAAAATGGCATCTGTGTGGACGGAGCCAGGAATGCGGATGGGGATTACGAAGGCGACAGCAGGAGCAGCGTTGGTGTCGGTGGCTGCGGCGGGGGCAGAGGGGGCGGCGGGGCAGCATGGGCGGCGGCGGGGGCGGCGGCGGGGGGCGGCGGCGGGGGGCGGCGGCGGGGGCGGCGGCGGGGGCGGCGGCGGGGGCGGCGGCGGGGGCGGCGGCGGGGGCGGGCGGCGGGGGCGGCGGCGGGGGCGGCGGCGGTGGGCGGCGGCGGTGGGCGGTGAGGGCGGTTGAGGGCGGCGGGGGCGGCGGCGGGGCCGGCGGGGACGGCGGGGGTGTGGCCGTGAGGGCCGGAGTGAACGCGGGGTGGGGCGAGGGCTGTGGGGGCGGCGGAGGGCGGCGGCAGAGGCGGCGGCGCGGGAGCAGCTGTCGCCCAACTCAGCGCGGTTGGGGTGGTGCGCGGGCGCGGATATGGGTCGCAATCTCGGATAACGCGACGGGGTGCCGCGCTGAGTGGTTGCGTCCCCTTTAACTCGACAGCCTTCTGCCCTCACCCGCGTCCTTCCTCTACCGCTTCCTCGCACCTTCCGCGCTCTGGGAATGCTGGTGTTTTACGGGCGTACACTGCTCAGATTTTCTTTCCTGGTGGAACATAATTTCACTTGATTTTCTCGTTAGAAATTTGGTTCGTCCTCCTGTAGAACTTACGGTGTTTTTAACGAATAAGGGGATTTTCAGAACGTGCATCACATAGGAATCGTTTACTTACAAACGCGATTTTCTCTTTGGCTATAAGATTTTGATTCCATCGTACTTGTCAATTCGCTTCCATTTTTTCGACATTTTAATAAGAGCTTGGAAATATGTAGAGTTTTCGACGTCACAAACAGTATTCTTTCTGCATCATTCTAAATATTATATTTCCTTCTTCTCAACTACATTCGCGGTGTGGATAATTGCCCGATTTATCACTGAGTGGTTTTACAGTTACTTAAAATTACTCGTTAGCGCAGCCTTTGCTTGAAATTGATTTATTAACTGTTTATTGATACGATTTGCATCCACGTTTCAAACCAAAATCCTCAAGATTCCCCCCCCCCCCCCAACGCCATGTGATATCTTCATGTACTAGTTTTTCTAACATTCATACTCAAGCAAGATAACGGCACTACTGTCGTTGAAAAAACAGAGCTTCCAACAAACTATTTTGCTCGATTATGACCCACCACATTAATAACGGAGGTGGGGCATGATGGAATTACGGACTATGTCAAAAACTTCTGTTTGTTATGTAATCAATTGTGTATCATTAATACGAATAATATTGTGTCAAATCAGTGTTTACCGAACAAAATAAATCTCTAGGCCGTGATAGCGTAAACTAGTTATTCTTAAAATAACTTAATCTAGCGTACCCGTGCGAGAGCTCTCGCATGTTAAAACTCCGTCCTTTCCCTATCCTTTTTATTAAGAAGGGCCGTTGTTAATGAAACGTGTTTATTTGTTTAAAAATTTATAAATGTAACTTATAATGAACTTACAGAATATCAAACAAAAATAATAATACAAGTTATGCTGGAAACAAATTTACAATAAAGGTTTATTCAGCATGATAGAGAGATGTTCTTGGAACAATTCATACTTCTTTAAAAAGAACATTTAAAGAAATTATTTATCTTTAATCTTTTCGAGAGTTTACTTTTAGCTTTCTTTGATTGCCACAAACATATTAGAAAAGGTTTTTACTCTTGAGAGCGCCAAGTGAAGTTGTACGAGAATACCGGATCGGGGGAGTACTACTCTTTGCAATATTATTTTACATTCCTTGATTTGTTATGAGGAACAGAGGGGGTTTTGGAGAGTCAGGGTGCCAGCTTGCTGAGGTGTGAAAATTGAAAAATTATTTCTATACTAAAAAGTATTGGATGATTATCTGCGTTCTAATGTACCTCAAGAAAAGCAATTCCGAGCCAAAAAATAATCAAACTAATATTTTCATCTTTGAGTACTAAATACATTTTGTTATCATTAGAAACAATTTAGTAGGCTTAGACTTCGCTTCGGTGCATGGAAATGTTGTTCAATCGATGTTTGCGTATTGAATATCTTAATGAATCGACACCTTGAGTTTAATATCAAACGGTGTATTATTTACAATATTAGTTTGCAGCTGGACGTTGATGTACGTGCTTGCAAATACCGCTAACATTTAAACCCTGCGATCGGTGGCAGTGTCGAGTGACGTACACTTCGGTTTTTATTGCTTGGCATGTGGGGGCTTGTCTTCACAATATAATATCACATGGCATTTCGTGTCTTTCTCCGTCGTGTCGTTAGAAGTCGCATGATCGCCAACACTTCTCGATACAGTTGCGATGAGGCGACTCCTAACGGCACGACCGAGAACGTCGCGAAATACTGTGAGATATTCCATCGTGAAGACAGGGCCCCAAACGCCAAGAAATAAAAACCCAAGTATACGCTTCGTTCTTTCTACAGTTTTAAATTTAGTTGCTTTTTTATATTAATTCACGTAGTATTGTACGCTAGCGCATTTTGATTTTTTCATTATTATAAAAATAATTTACTTTAGCTAATTTAAAACGTTTGTTCTTTGTGTTGTGCCGTAGCACAAGTTTTCTCCTGCTACCTTCCTGTACCCGTGCGAGAACTCTCGAATGTTGAACCGCACACTCACCTCTCTATTTCCATTCTACCAGGGAAATTTGCTAACTAAACGTGTTTAGTTGTTTAAAAATGTATAAAGATAACTTGAAATGTACTAACACAATATCAAATAAAAATAAAAAACAATGCAATTGGTGGTTAAAAGAAGTTTTCAACTAAGATTTATTCAGTATTATGAAAAGTTTTCTTGAAACAATTAACCACACTTTCTTAAAGATAACATTTGAACTAATTATTCAATATTTTTTGGCAGTTAGCTTTTATTTTTTCGAGATAGTCACAAAAAATATTAGCCTTTGTCTTTTGAGGAACCTACGTGTCTGAACACGGTGACTTGAAAATTTCAATGAATCACAGCTGATAACAACAATACTGGTAAAGGTAAAACACAGTCTTCACTCTTTACTGTACACCCACATCCCTCCACAATTAGGTATACAGCACTTACAGACCACGGCAAAACAT
This sequence comes from Acheta domesticus, assembly GCA_031308135.1. Lineage (NCBI taxonomy): Eukaryota > Metazoa > Arthropoda > Insecta > Orthoptera > Gryllidae > Acheta > Acheta domesticus. Next base: position 111,452,593 of record JAHLJT010002406.1, on the reverse strand, counting down.
TAATTGAGTGGTTTCACTACAGGCATAAGACAAGTCTTCATAGGTATCGAGCAATTATAATAATACTTCTAGTTGTTGCTGGAGAGAAAATCTTGAATTAATGATTATGGAAATAAAGCTCGTCAGACTACACAAACCACGGTGTATCCAGAAAGCGTAATTATTAGATTGAGGATTACCATGGTAATCTCGTATATACTGTAACGCGACATCTTTTTTCACTCGGTTCTTTGCGAAGTGTAATTTTTGTCACACCAGTTATCGAATTTGTTAATAAAGTTATTACGCTCTCCAACCCCAATCCACGCTATCTCCCTTGACGGTTGCAAGAGCCCAGTGAATCACCTTGACGTTCATTGATATTTATTTTCCTATCTTCGGCTGTTGAGTTCCGCTCACTTGAAGACGTCGCCGCAATTCATTCCTCCAATTCGTAAGGAGTTTTTCAATTAATAACCATTAATTTCGAAACAGTAATTTTGGTAATGGTATTTTGGTAGTATAGTTTTTTTTTATAATAAACCAGATCATATCAGTTTCACTATCGGCAAAGTCCATCTCAGAATTATTAGGATTTTATATTTTAACAATTTGATCTAATTCTAATCAACACACTGAAATCTTCCTTGATTAATTGCCACTTATCGATACTTAACAATTACTACCAGTTATTTAATACCCGTTTTCTAAATAATTTTTCATTATTATTCAACATGCTTATCTACAGAGCCCAAGTTTTTACCATGCCTCCTCTAACAAACACTGCGTGACCACATTCATTATTCTGCCTCTATCATATCATTATGGTGCCTTCAAAGGTACTTAAATTACTAGGAAGGACTAACGAAACAAACGTTCGGGAGAATTTAGGACAGATTCTCAAAGACGGAAGTACAAACTATATACCGGAATAATTCGAAGAGACAGTATTGTGAATCAATTGAAATGCCAGTTCCTTTTTGCATCACTTTGGATTGTCATCGTAGTCACTTAGATAGCGGTCTTTGTTGCCCCCTCTGTTCGTGTCTTTTCATGACACTCCATTTCGCTCACTGTTTGATCGCGATCAGTGACAGACATATCTTTCTTACTCGTTTTTCTCTTTTTCTTCGTCTTGTTTTTTGTCTCGCGTCTAATCTCTTTCCAATCCGTTTGTATATCCTCCTTCTCCGGAAAAAGATTCTGAATTCAACGATTAAGATCTTGAGATATTTTTTTCAGATGAAGAAGCTTTATTGGGCTTTTACTTGTTGATTGTTTATCACCACCTGAAAGACACATGTGGATTGAGGGAATCCACCGGGATGAACAACAGTAAAAGGAATTATAACAAATGAAATTCAATTTAAAGCATTTTATATTCTGACCTATAATCCTATAATCTTACGTCATGATCAAGTCAAAAGTTTGTTTCGAAGATAGCGTACATTAGAGAATTTCCGTATGTCATATTGCTTAAAAAATAATTATGAAAATAAATAACAAAAATTGTATACGTTGCTCAATTAAACAATGAGCATTATTTCCAAATCGCAGGGTAAAAATGAGTTGTGCTTTATATTATTAGACATGTACTAATTTTCTGCATTCTAATTATAGATTTGTGTTATTCAAATTAAAAATCTTAAATATATTTTATTAATTTTCATCCGGCTATCTGGTCATTAACATGGCTTGAAAACTTTGAACTAAAAGATAGCAATCCTATAGGTCTGCCGTGCACTTCCCCACTCAGATCTCCAATTCTCTTCTCAGCCGTTCACACTAGATTAGTAATTATCTTTGTTTCAAGCTTTTTCCGCAAATGACGGAGTCTCGTTATTCCGATATCTTGAAGTAACTTGACTCTATCGATTCATTTTTTTCGTTTCATGTTTTATTTTATTTGAATTTTCCTGAGCGTAGTTTTGAAGGTCAATTTAGCAACGTCGTTAGTTCTTTTGAAACTATTTTGCTTTACTCCTATTATGCATTCATCTCCTTTCTTCGTCTTAACAAGTATCACTGCGAAAAACACTTTCTGATAGTTCAACTTTATAATGCGTGAACGTTACTTATATCGCCTTTGCATATCATTTTTAGCACATTTATAAACATCTTATCTACTTCTGCAGTTCACAGAACTTAATGCGTTTCACCTAAGCTAAAACTCTCCTTCGTTTTCAAACTTTTCCTTCCCTCTCTTTCGCATCCGTTCACACTAACCGTACCTGCTCAAACTCCCCACCATTTTGATATTCGTAATAATCGTCTTAACCTTAAAGCCTTTTCACATCCTCCTCCTCCTGTTGTTGTCTTCAACGTCTCTTTCTTCGGAGTTACAGGAAATTTTCTTCCATCTCTTTGCTCTCCGCACAGTATTCTTCTTTGCAACATCATTGAAATTTGTGAAAGAGGGGCCAATTTTCTTTATAATTTTTGTTATTATTTCTGCCTAGCCTACGTATCTTCTGTACCATTATTATTATTATTATTATTATTATTATTATTATTATTATTATTATTATTATTATTACACCAAATTCAGCTGCTCATTGTATTAGATTGTGCAAATAGTACTTCGACATCCTTTGGAACTATGGCAGAGACATCGACAATAAAACACAGATGTTCGCAATCAAATCGTCGATATTAATACATAGCTCGAAAACTATAGATGCTTTTAAACGTCGATATTTTTAAAACTGATTTAATATTCTCTCATATTTATGTTTGCAAGGAAGAATTTAATTTGACAGTGTCCGTATTTAGTACTTTATAATTAAAATTTAACTGCTAAAATAAATTTTCAAAAAATAATGGAAACAATTAACAAAACCGAGCCTGAAAGCCTGAGCGCTCAAGGTCATCTCAAAGGGTCAGAGTTTCCTAATTCATCTGAAAGGGTCAGTTTTTCCTTAGTTGACCGTAAAAGAATGCGGAAAGAAAGGGGAGTTTCTATGCCTATAGCACATAGTCTATGCCTATAGGCAACATACGTTGTTCGTCTTTCTGCGTGCAAAACATCAGGGTATCGAGGTCATCTCTCTGAGGCGAGATAGCTTTCGAGTAAGGTACGAATATAAACAAAGTTCATTTCGTTCGATCACATGCTTGAAAAAGCATCGGCACTATTATTTCATATTTTAACTTTTACAAAATCGTGACTTTGGCATCCTTCTATTTACAAAACTGCATCGTAAACGTAAAAACATTAAGAACGAAACATAATTGTTAAAAATATTGACTTTAATCGATCGATATTTAAAATTTGTTTTTTTAATTGATGTATCCATATTTCGAAAACATTGATTCGTTGTCACATCCCTATTATGAACTCCCACATATCACTTAAGTCTACATCGCCAAACTCATAATTTGCTTTTTTCCCTTTCCAACCGCCAACAAACCCTTTCCATGGTCGATCTTCACCATCGCAACCTCAACTCCTTTCAGCTTGCGCTCAGCTTCTTTCACGCCAATCTTCTCAATCGCCCCAATTTTCTCCAGTGCCACATATATCTCCCACAACCTTTCTCTTCACTCCCCCCCCACATTCCACTGTTATGTGCTAGATTCTCATACCACTCAACCCGCCTCCTTCTTCCCAGTCATCACCACCTTTTTCTCGACTCGCTTCGCTCTGCTCGACGTCCCCACCTCCTCGCCGGCCGTCGCCGGAGTTAGTTTTAATGAAGTTTGCGTCGATTTTCGAGATTGCCGCTTCTTCGCCGTCTTTTTTTGCGGCTCGCGGAGCGGCGGCGTGGGCGGCAGCGGCGGTGGCGGCGGCGGTGGCGCCGGGGCTTGGGGCGTCCATCATGCGTTTCTCTCCCCAGAGCGCGCCTGCGCCGTAGGGGGCGGACGGGCAGAGGACGCTATTTTTACGACCCGTGATTTATCCGCTTAAACACGCGTAATCTGCGCGCGTATCGCTCTTCGCATTATTTGCCGATCCATCTCTCTCTCGCCAAGCCTCTCCGCGCCGCCGCCGCCGCCGCAGTCTGGCCGGCGCAAAACATCGCTTTACGGGAAAGACGGCGGGAGCGGATGCGTCGGCGGTTGCGGTAGTCGGAGCTGAAGTGCTGCTGGTGAGACGGGGATGGTGGGGTTGATGGAGTTTTTTTTCGTGGAACCTTCACTTTGTGTAAGTGTAGGCGCTGGTACATGTCACCGCAACGTATGGCTCTTTGGAGGTTTTGAAAGTTTTTGCGTATCGTTAGCGAGGTGCCGTGTATGATGTTTTAATGAAATTCTTCACAAGTTATGTTTCGTTTGTAGCATTATATGATGAGTGAACGAGCTAGCAATATCTAAGTTACATCGGTTAAATAGATTAGTATTGAGTTAAGAAAAAAAATCTCCATCGTTCTAAGAGTCATGCTAAAGTTTGATTAGCACACTCATGTAGAGGTTTTAATGGAACTTTTTTATTGCACCTATGTTTTAAAGGATTTCTATAACATTTGTTATCTTAGAGGAAAGAAATACACTTCGTGCATTGTTGCATGTTAATGCAGCTCAACAGCTTCATTTGTATATTATCTCAGTGTCTGTAAATAATTATTTAATTGCTACACCGAATAAGCACAAACAGTTATATAAAATGACTAGATGGTGTTAAACGTCCTTCATATTTATTGTAAATATAATCCCTCCTACAATAACACACTAGAATTCAATATACAACTTTTGTCTTTTAAGTTTCAAAAATTAATTTATACACTGGGGTGTTTGTGCATACGTTACTGTGAATGTCCCAATCCCACTAATATCCGAATAAAGTTAACATTCAAATTATCCAAAATGATGGATGAAGTTCGAAGTAGGAACAGCTTTAAAGTACTTCAGACTTGATCCGGATGATTACCACGTATGCCGTTAGGGTAGATGAATTATGTCACGTTGACTAGGAACAGCAGATAATACGTTACATACGGATATCAGACTGTTGTTGGGCTTTGAATTTTAGTGATTGCGGACGCCTCAACTACTGAGGTCATTAATATATGCTAGTATAGATGTATACTAGGAAAATCCGGCAGACGTTCTGTCCTTCCTCCCTCTCTTTCCCTTCCCATCTCCTTTTCTCACTGTCCCTCCCACCCCCTCCCTCACCCAGTCCCTGTCGGTCCCTGCCGTTCTCTGACCCTCTCATTTACATTTACTTGCAGATTCTGCCAGTCTCTGAGCAGGTGAGGTAATATCGGGAAGCGCCGTACCAGCAAAAATGTAATAGAATGTTCAGGAAGAGATCATTCTGTAAATTACGGTGTGAGAAACGTTTCTTTCAGGCTTTGACTTCAAAATTTTACTTTTTAAGGTCCTAGAACGCCTCGTTTAGGAGTTACTTAACGATATAGATTCAAAATGCTGCCGAGTGTGTTGCAGGTTGCATTTGACGTGAATATGTTGTGGATATGTAGTGAGTATGTAGTGGAGTTCCACCAGAATGAATAACACATAAACCTTCTCGGTGAAAAAACACGTAAAAGTACGAACTTTCATGGAGATTGGTCTAACGGTGTTGGAGGTTTGCTCTTATATACATACCAACATCCTGTTTTATATATAAATGTATATAAAAGGTGAGAATATGACAAGAAAAAGGAAGGAAAGATTGGGCGCGGTCCGTGGCCAGTTTGTTAGGGTACTGTTCCGGCATTCGCCTGGTGTCGAACGGAGAAACCATGGAAAGCTACCAATCACAGCACCCGGCCGCTAGAATTCTCATCTAGACAGTGACTGAATTCGATCTAGCTGACAAACTAGTGTCGAAAATCCTGCCACCGACGAGAGTCGAACCTAGGACTTCCCTGTTAGAAGCACTACAGTGACATCAGTTAATGCCCCGAGTCTAGTAACACGCTAGATCCGTAGTTTCTAGTTCAAGTACGTCAGCTGCAAACTTTCATTTATCTTAGCCGACGTTTTGCTACCCATTGGTTAAACCAGGTTCCGGTCTTCGGCCTCCACGATTTACATACTAAAACCACATTGAGCCCAAGCAGACCCGGCAACATTGAGTCCAAGCAAGAAGTAGTGACTTAGCAATCTCGGACCGAAGGGTGCGGGTTCGAGTCCCGCCTCGGGCATGATTGTGTGTGTTCGTCCTTTCACCTCTATTTTCACCATATCATTTCATCCTCATAGATACCATAACGTTAAAATTCAATAGTAATCGCTAATGATTACTATTGCAACCTTAAATAACGAAGTTCATGCAAACTTAAATAACAAAAAATCAAACAAAAAGCAACAAAAAACATTGAGTCCGTGCCATGAATAATTTCCAACACATTTCGTTCCGAAATACTTCTCATGAACACAAGATTCCTCTCTCTTGGACACTCTCTTACCAGCTACCCTGAACATAATTTTTAACAACATTTTAACATTCAATTACTATCCTCAAAGAACTTGGGTTATTGTCCTCCTTGTATCTAAAAGATATATGATAAACATTCCATAATACGTCCAATTTTCCTTTTTAGCTACCGCGTAGGCAGTAGAGAGAAAGTTACGTAATACTGCGCCATAAAACTGCAAATTTTCAGCAGAAAATAGGGCCCTGTTAACGAAAATGAGAAATGCTGTTGCTAAATTCAGAAAAAAATCCTTTAACAGATAGTGTAGCCAGAATCCATGTTTTGTGGGTCTTTGATACCCAAAAATTGAATGGGGGCAAAACGTCCGTCTGTCCGTCTGTGAACAACGCTAAACCGCTAAACCGTTCATCCGATTTTCTCCAAAATTGGTTTTCCTCAATCAAACTGGCCGGTGTCGCGGCCGCTTGAATTTGAAACCGATATTTTAATTTTGGGGCCTTAGACATTTTGCCAAATTTAAAAAATTGGCTACATTGTTTTTGATTAAATTCTTTGCTGGACAGTAGGAAGGTCGTTTAAAAGAATGGTGCAGGACTCACTTTCTTAAAAACTCTGGTTTTTCGAAAACTGCAAAAATTCAAACATTTTTCGGTGTATTTCTACAACTACAGTTATGAAGATAGCTGTTTTCCCTTAATGAAATCTGTTTCTTAAAAATATAGTTTGAAATAAGGTCATGTGCAATTTTTCGAAAAATTGAGTACTTTTCACGGAATTTTGCGTTAAAGTACGGGCGAAAAAGTGCTAGTTTAGCACCACTAATTTACAGTAGTATTTTGGGGAAATGTTGGACATAATTAGAAGTAACCTTTTTAATAACGAAAAGAAAATCTTTGTAATTACAAAATTTTACAATATGGCTTTTTACAATATGGAATTTTAAGCAGATATTTTCTTAGATTCTAACAAATTATTATCCATTTATTTTACACTACCAAAACCTGTGTAATAATAAATTCTAAATGAAAAATAGTTCAAATTAAAAAAATAAAGAACGAATAAGTCACAATATTTTCCACTCTGTGAATTTCCTAAGCCACACTCAGCAATGCAAGCAAAAACACAATGCTGCAGGTATGAACATTGCATACAAAGAATCACAATGGTACTCTTCTGATTATCCTCATCCAAGGCATCAAATAACATTTGTTGAACTCTTGCTACATCGTTCGAATAATTCAAGCCAGTTAATTGTTTTTGAGATGCCATCCTGTGCTGTAACGAAAACGAAAACTTTGTAAATTCTGTTGTTGTGTATTTGAGATCCATGTCCCAGTATCTTTGAAGACATTTTCAGTCATAGAATATTTATCATTTTTAGTAAACCAGAAAAACTAGTTACCACTTTACCATCTAAAACTTGAATAATTAGAAGAAAGTCACAATAATAAAAGGAAGAACCAAAAATATAGATTGATCAAAATTACTTACGAATTTGTTGAATTTGTATCTGAGAGACACCCTGGCCACTGATCACGATGACCTTCACTTCAAAAAGACTGGCTCTATACTAATGTTTGGCTCTCCGCGATTAACGAAGATAGGTGGAGAGAGAATACTCCATCCCTACAGCCGTGCTTACAGTGAATGAAAGAAGTCGGTGTGTATCTTCAAGATACAAGGATAACATTCGAGTGTTAAATATGTGTTGATAAAAATAATATATCGAATTATCAAAACCAGGATATTAATTAAAGAAAAATATATACATTTCCTAAATTGTTTTGTATCAATTCATCTAATAGTACTTGACTAGAAGATCCGTGTAAAAAACATTTTGCGATAAATTTATGTAAAAGAATATATTTCATTTCCTCAGAAAGTTAGATATCTGTTCTTATTTTCAGCCGCAACTAACACACAATATATCATAATAGGACAAAATTAAGCAAATAAAATAGCTTTAGGTGGGACTAGCACGTTCTTGACATTGTACAGAGTTAGACCTTGCAATAGGCATATATTCACAAAGCGTTTCAAATAAATGCTACATAAACAGATCGATTGCTGGTGATGCTGGTAGAACTATGACTATCCAAAGCAGTGTACAGAATCATCTCCCGGTGTTTGCAGTATATGCGTAGTAAAGAAGCTCCCTTTAATTCAAGTAACTCCATGAATCACACTTAAGACGTGAAATATTAAAAAAAAGTTATATAAGTTTGTTTTCGTCTTATCATATTATTCTAAACAAGAGTGTGGTACTTAAATTACCGAAGATACTTATAAAGTGAAGTAGTAGACAAAATACCCAAATAGTTTTGACGTAAAAACTGACTGGCATCAACCTTGACGGGCAGTCTAACATTATATTTAGTTGACAATGGCGTTATTTATCAATTTTACAAATGCTGCTCAGTAGTTAGCTCACAATATTAGTCTTAGTGGTCAGCACTTTCGAGTCTCGAAACTATAGTGCGATTTTTCTAACTCTGCCCCTCAAGTCCCTATGACCACGATGGAATATCACACGGAATTTCGCGTCTTTCTCCATTGTGCCGCTAGAAGTCGCATGATCGCGAGCACTGCTTGATACGATCGCGATCATCCGATATCTGGCGGCACGACTGAGGACGTCGCGGAATACCGTGACATATTCCGCCCTCAGGAAAGGCCTTCAGGGGCAAAGTTAGAAAAATCGCAGTATTTCCCCCCCCCCCGCAACCGGCGGCAGCATGATTTTGCAAAGTATTATTACCGGAAGCCGGCCTGGATGGCCGAGGTGGCCAAGAGCGTGTACCGACTCGGCACTTCGGTCCGGAGGGTGGCGAGTCCGAAAGTCCCGCCTTAGGCATGGTTCCTTGCCTCTCATGTATGTGTGGTCGCGAAGGGCACTGCGTTCTGCTGACCCCAGATCAGAGGAGCACGAAAAGAGTGCTGGTGTCTAGTGTAACAGACTGTTGGCTGGATAAAAGCCTTAGAAAAATAGAGGGAAAAATACCAGAGTTTTGTTTGCAGTTACTCTGTTTTTCGAGTAGATTCAGAACAATAGAATTCAAGACGATATGAATATTATAGTTTTTGTAATGGTAATGATTTTTAACTGTGGACGCGATCTTTGCACTTATGGTTTTGGTGTGACTAAAGTGACTTCACGTTGATGAGAACGATAATAATTTGTTAGCGGTTTGAGCTGTTAGCGCAAATGAAAAGGGAGGTAAGAAGAAATAGATCTTCTAAAGATATTCCTTCCAGCAGTGTTGTATTTTCTTAAATTATAGCGTTGCGAGAAAAAGTCATTCAACTAATAAAAATTGAGTTATATTAAAGATAACGTATGCATTGGTGATTTGCAAAATTCCTCAGATGTCTTCTGAGATTTTCTTACTTAAGTTAAAGGGAACTTTAATAATGATAGTAGCGACAATGCTAGAAACTTAATTAAACACTGAAACGCTTTAATGCTACAATGCACCTTTAAAAAGCTGAAATTATTAAAACCATTATCCATGCTCTTAATTTTTAACGCAAATACTAATAATTAAAATGTTTACTTCCGTAATTATGCGAGTTATATAGCTCAGTGTTTGGAGAGCGTTTGGTTTTACGAGCATAATATAGCGGGTCGAAGATGCGTGTGTTCTTAAGCAACCCCTAGTATCTCATTCTACTCCTGTTTATAGCTTTCGCAGGAAGCTTTTATATACCTCTTTTCTTGTGTGGGTGTGGTGGGTTACGCAGTTTATGGTGAGCTTCAGTAAAGACGGTGAACAATCATTATCAAATTAAAAGTACATTCTGCAGCGAGCGCAATGGAATAGACGAGATTTTAAACACCAGGTATTGTGCTTTGTGCGTTAACCTTTGCTTTTACATTAAAACTACGACACAAGATAGCGTGAGCTCGCAGTACGCTCAGACATCTTTGCATTAATACCGCTAGAACTATTACTCGTATTTAAAGCAAATGTGTTTATTTTTGAAACTATTTTGGAAGAATGCTTCACCCCTATGGTATTCAATTCCAACAATTTCCATTAAATGAAATGGTGTATACTAAATTATCAAAAGGATCTGCGAACATTATTTCATAGTTTTATGGATTAATAGATACTTCACAAATTTTCCATTTTGCTATGCAAGTTACCTAGTTTAAAAGTTAACTTCTAAAAAATATTTTAAGAAAATACTTAATCAGGGAAATATATCGTAAAGATATGTGTTCTTCTTCTATACTAATAAAATATTTAACGACGTATAACCGACATCGATACTACAAAAGTAATGTATGAATAGATACCAAATTTTTACAGGCCCTTTTTCAGGATTGTCGCACTATCCTTGAAAAGTTTAATTAAGATGAATACGGCACAAATACGTAAAATAAATAATTTATGTAAAATAAATAATTTGTGTAATATGTTGGTAGATACACCCCAATCATTATTAATCGTCCATTGCTAACAGCGGATTGGTTCCTAATATATTTCTCCATAGTCCTGTAGCGGTGCGGCACAACTGGTACCTAATGGTTGGCAATATGCCTGTAGCAGTGTGTAAGACAAACATTTTTAATCTAAAAGTAATGTACTGTAAAATAAAACGAAAGTAAATTATGGTATTTTATTGAAATTTGAACCCATTTACATTTAAAAAATGATCTTAAACACCGTGATTTATATAAAATTGAACTTTTCTCTCTTTCACAAGGATTGGATAAGAAAAAATCTTGGACAACACAGAGTATTTTGCAAGTAAAGAATAAAATAAGACCATCTCGTATTTACGTTAATTAAAATTGATGAAAGACATAAAGTTGTATATTTTTACATATTATAATCATTTAATTTTCTTAAAAAACATGTTATTTTTTTACGAGTAGTTGAATCTCAAAGTTATTACATGATGCATGAAATCAATTTATAATTGAAATGAAAAAATGTAAGTATCACCTTTATGTATTTGTTGTACATACAAGCAGGCCATTAAATCAGTTGTAAAGTAGACAAATTCGCCTCATAAAATACATTATCTGTCTTGTCCCATCAATTGAATGCAGACACCCTCCAATTTAGGTCACCAGTTAGTGTGGTTATTTCTCTTCGATCCTATCTGAGCACCAAGTAGGGAACGCTTTGCTATTTCATATGCAAATAAGATAAGCATGTTTCAATAGATGACACTTGACTGTCCGGTCACAGTAGTACAAACAATATTGCCTTCACCCATTATTCTGTTTGCATTGATTCATTAGCGTCAAATAATAAATTTGTCTCACTTCAAATCTAAAATAAATACAAGATGTATTTGAAGTGTAAAAAAAGTATCAATCAATAAAATCTTTTAAATTCAAAATTTCACTTCATTTTGTTTAACAATTTAGATATTTAGATTAAACTGAATCAAAAATAAATTGGGAGTAATATACTCCACTAGTTCAGTATCTTGAGACTTAGTGTTTTTTACGCCAAACAATGTTTATTAAGTTATCTGAATTGTATTGGATATACTGAAATACATGATTTAAAGCATCGATCAATTTAATTTAAAAACGCCATTTAAATTCCTTTCTATTATATTCTAAAGATTATGTATCCTTAGATATTATTAACATTTTAGATAAACATATTCGACGTGTGGTTATTTAAAATTAGCATTTGCGTTCACATATTGGGTTATCTTCACACTCTTTACTTTCGGATACATTTGAAAGAATAGCGTTCGTTCCCCTGGTTACCAGAGGGAGTGCAAGAACGGAGAGCACAGCGGCAACAGGAAGTGAATGATGGCGCCAATTTTTTAAACTACTGACCGTTTATCACCATCCTCAACAGCGAGACGAAGCCATTGCTGCACCGAAACGCTGCCAAATTTGTCGACATTTTTTTCTTCCGCCCGTCTTAAAAGGCTACAGAATAATTATTTACTGTAAACCTCATATATATTTAAAGAGTCCATGTAGGGGGCGTTGGTGTCGCCACGAAGGAGAGTTTGTCTTTGGCAGCGTAGTCAACTGCAAGAGGAGAAAAACTAGGCAATAAAGCAAACAGCAATATATTTCTGCAACACCATTTAAATTCTTTTTTAATGCCCTCTTCAGCAAAATATTGAGATAGATAAGAGAATGCATTATATATTGAATTTCTAAAGTTTCCGAATCAGAATTAAGGAATTTAATTGTTTCCTCATTTTTTGTAATAAAACAGTAATAAAAATAATTGATATTAACTGAAGTTATATTGATTTTTATCTATTTAATCTAATAAAATATTCGTATTACTTTCAAAGTTGGTTATTTGAAGATAAATAAGACGGTTATTGGAATTATTTTGAGTAAATAATCAGTAATACGAAAAAGTTCGATAATTGTATTTAAATTTTTTCTTGAATACTGCACGTCAGTATTTTTTTCTTAATAGTTTTTGTAAGAAAACTTTGATTTTTATGCGTTTTCAATCATTTGCAACCCAATTTGTGTAGTCGTCCAAAGTACTTTATCTTCATCAGGAAATATAATTTTTTGGTCTTTTGGCGCAGTTCACTTGCATTTATACCGTCTAGTAACTGACGGCGACAACTGGACGTACGCGTCAAAGGAATGTTTTTAGGTTCATCTCCAGAAACTGGAAAGAAGAATCTAAAGATTGTGTGCAATGCGTTTGATCATGTTCTGGATATCTGTAGGTTTGGGGGTACAAACGTACAGAGTGCTCGTTAGTTCTAGTGTGGAATTCTCGGTTCCAAAATGTTGGAAAATAACGTTTGAAAATAAACTGTAATTAAAGTTTAAAAAGGTTCATAAGAATACGATGCAAATTAAAATAATGTTCGAAACTAGGTGACCGTGCCACAAGTCCTCCTCTACATCTTTAAACTTTTACTCTCTTTCAAATAATATATAACTAATATAATACTTTACACACCAGGAGAGGTGACTCAGGGCATCACCTCTGATCGGGAGATCTTAGTTTCGTCTCCCGAAGGTGGCAGGATTTTTGACTCTAGCTTGTCAGCCAGGTCGAATTCAGTCACTGCCTGGAGGAGAATTCTAGCGGCCGGCGGCTCTGATCTGTAGTTTTTCGTGGTTTCTCTGATCAACATCAGGCGAATGCCGGAGTAGTACCCTAACAAACGGGCCGCGCGCGATCCTTCCTTCTTCTTTGTTGTCCTATCCTCACTCCTTACTGACAGACATGATCACTCTTACACTTACGTGCAGTACAGTGCCACATATGCTGGAAGACTTGTCAGGATCTTAGACCTTGTCCCGGCTGGGGCGGTGCCCCGCTGGAGGGAGCTACTTAGTTGGGGAAAACTCCTCTACCCGACGGTAGGTCGGCGCCGAATCTCGCCATCCAGTGGGGGAAGATCACCTCCACCTCCCGAGGAAAAACCATACACTCCACTTACGGGACTAATGACCTTGGAAATGATGCGCCCGGAATTACAATCAATCAACCAATTAATACTTTACACGTTTTTTATATTAAATCTTCCAAAATTATTTCCAAGGTATTTCTCTTCGTCTAGAGGAATGTTTCAGTGAACTCATTCGCCACTTTGCGTAATGTAAAAAACTGATAAACATCAATAGCAATAGGAGAATAACGCCCTAAAAATTGTGGATGACAACTCAATGAATTTTGTTCGTTGAACATACACACGATACTTGTGTAAGGAAAGAAGGAACTTCTATATTCCAAAAACTTTTTTGTGTAAACTTGAATTATTTTAAAAAAAACAAATTTATATTTCATTCATTGTATATTAATTATTCCTTCCCTTAAAAACGATATTTTATCGATTTCTTTCTAAAGATAATTTTGATCGTTAGAAAAATTAATTTTAGTGCTATCTATTTTATTTATTTAATACTCTTAATTTCATAATATATTGTTATTTAATTATTGTATTCATTTTTATTTTATGACATTTGTACAATAGTAATAATAATAATTATTATTATTATTATTAATATTATTATTAATATAAATTACAAGTTGCCTGGCCGACCTGGATGGCCGAGGTGGCTAAGCGCGTGTACCGACTCAACGTTTCTGTCCGAACGGTCGCGGGTTCGAGTCCCGCCATGGGCATGGTTGTTTGTCCCTTGTCTCTCATGAAAGTGTTGTCGCGGAGGGCTTCGCGTTCTGCTGACTCCCGAGAAGCTCTCAAGTGTGTTGATGTCTAGTGTATGGCGGAATAAGCGTCCCATCGGGGAAACCAGCTGTCGGCTGAAAATAAAACTAGAAATAACAAGCTGTCTAGAGCAGTAATATGTCTATGGAAGGAAACCACACAATATTATTTTCCAAACTACGGCCCGCAGCCTTCTCTACTTCTGAATTTGTACGAAGTCATGTATGATAATCATATCGTACCTTACTAATTACTCGATTGGTTATCAACATCCACCTATCGGCTTCGTTTGATAATTCTCCAAAATCGTATTGAAATGAGAAGTCTTACGATACTTATGTCGTAGTGAACTATAATACGATGTCGATATGATATAGAATCTCATAAAATATTCATAATTATCGAATAAAATGTTTATAAATAAAATCACTGTCAGGGTTTCTTTCTACTTTTTACTGCTATAAAACTGCTACATTGTGTGATTAATACTATTAACTTTGTTTTTATGTCATTTGTATCTTGCGAGAGTCATAGAAGTCATTGCCTCTGGTCATGTCGTTTGACATTTCTAGGATCACACTACAAACTAATGTAATTAAATAAAAATGTTGAAATTAAATGCGATAGACATTTGAACTAACATGTTTCCGCTCAATAGTAAATTCTCATCCTGGTTAACTTTATTTAAAATTATTATGAAAAAGAAGTTAAATTTGCATTAGGTAAAGTAATTGTATTAAACTAAATTAATTAAATAAAAATTATTGAATTTCAGTGTGATAGACAATTGAATTTATATGTTCTCGCTCAATCTTGAAGTCACAACCTCGTTAACTTTATATAAAATGATTATGTAAACGAAGTTAAATTTGCATTACGTGAAGTAATTGCATAAAATTAAATTGATCATAACATCAACTATTATTCTGTTGAGTATATTCAATAGAAATAATCGTAACTGTAAGCGATAATTAACTTAGTGTATGCATTCAAGAGAAAATAGCTACGAGAATAATTCCATTTCAAACATTATTTTCTTATTACATAAGAGAATTTGTTTAAGAAACGAGAAATGTACTATCACCGATGTAATAAACAATCAAAGGTATGTGAATAGAATACTCCATCTGAAAAATACGAGCATTTTATCTTCTTGTAGTCATGCACATGTCCACTGAACAATGAAATACAGCGCAGCAAATTTAAATCATGTCGAATATGTTCCCTTATACGGATCACCCTTTGCATATTTCTAAGGGCTCCTTTGTAGAAGAAGAGTTTAAAAAATTAATGTACTGGCATATCCCATTAATCTCTCTATTTTTCAGAGTCATCCAGGAGTTACGAAGTAAATGCTCTAAATTCCAGCTCCAAACTTAGTAAGAACTTAAGACCATAATCTTCGGGTTTTGTGGCGCGAACAAAGAGCAAAAGATCCAGTCGACGCCGCGAGATTTATCAGCCCGTAACAGGCAATGGGGCGGTAAAACGCGCGGCGTGAAAGGTCGCAGAAAAGGAGTAAAAATAAAAGAGGAGGAAGGTGCTCGTATTTAATTAATTACCCCATCCGGTGAGGACGCAACACGAGCAATTCGCCCCGGCGGTGTCCTCGCGTCCTCGCGCCCCACTTGGCGCCGAGGGACCGCCGCCGCCCGTATCCTCAAGCTCCCCGCCCGCCGTCCTCACCCCCTCCGCTCCGTTGACTCCGACAGCGTCGCGCAACCCTACGCCGCAGCCGGCGCTAATGAGTGGGGGCGGTGGCGACAGCGGGGGCGGGGACGGGGGAGGCAGCGGGGGCGGTGTCGATGTCGAAGGGGGTGACAGCGCTGGGGAAGGAAGATGGGATGCAACGAGGTCATAGACCAGCGGAAGCGTCTGGTGATCCCGGACCTACCGAAACCCGTAGGAGCACGTCTAGGAACCTCCGGCAGATGGAATGTATGTTTTAAAGGAGTAACACGCTAATAAACACATGCGTCATGTGATTGTTTCTTTTTCAAGTGCGAAAAATTATTCTTATGGATGGTGAGATTAATTGAGAAATAAAAAATATTCACTTACAAGATACGGAGATAAAAATACAAAAACAAAGTAGCATTGATGTATAAGTGTGAGGGAATCTGTAATGAAGAAGAAAATTAGTAACAAAAAATGAAAGTCGACCAGACGATAGAGGATGAGAACCAGATATGCGAAAAAGTAAGATTAGAGGATACAGAAACCAAAAACATTGAGTAAGCGAATGATTCGAATAAGTAAGCTTCAGATTTTTGTCTATTTGCCTGTTTTTATCCTTCAATTAAAAATGCAGTATTTTAGGTTGCTTATTCATTTTGAGGCAATAGAAGTATTATATTATAATACACATAATGCTTTAAGTGAATTAGTAACATAAAATACTGCGTTTTTAATTGAAGGATAAAAATAGGCAAATAGGCAGATATCCGCAACTTAGACATAAGAAAGTAACTAATTAATATTCTTACATTCATCGCCCACCGGTCCCTGAAGACTTGGAGAAAATGGCTACATTGGTCGCAGACAAAGCCCGATATGGAAACATTAAAGAAAGGTGAAAAATATGAATTTCCTAGTCACTACATATCGGTTGATCTAACTATGAACCACTCCACAATTTGTAAATGGTTCACAATATTGAAGTATGATTTTCGCAAAAATAAAACTCAATTCTGAATCAGAGTCACATGCTGCATTGCGGCACTTTTCTTAAGTAACATTTCAGGAATATATTGCATATTATATTTTTCTTTTGGTGGAATGCAATCATCTCTGATTTTTTAAATGGATTTAAATAATGTTTACATTTGCAATGGGTAAATGTAAACATTATTTAAATCCATTTTAAGTAGAAGTATAAAAGGAGGATTAGATTGATGTA
Source organism: Acheta domesticus (assembly GCA_031308135.1). Classification (NCBI taxonomy): domain Eukaryota; kingdom Metazoa; phylum Arthropoda; class Insecta; order Orthoptera; family Gryllidae; genus Acheta; species Acheta domesticus. Next base: position 111,435,250 of record JAHLJT010002406.1, on the reverse strand, counting down.
TGGTTTGTTAATTATTAAAAAGTAAAAAAGAGTAAGAGTGAAAAAATATTTCTGACTCGCGATTTGAAATTATACGCAGTAGTTGATACTAATAATACTATTTATCCGCAGCCCTGTAGCGTTTGATTTCGGAGCAGGAGACCTTTGCAACTCCGAGGCCTTTGGACTGACAGGAAAGCTGGAATGAAACGGAGGCTTAGCTACTGCAAGTCGTGGTTCTGACAGGAAGGACACACTAAAAACATAAATATTTAAGATCAAAATTAAAGAAAGTGCTTTTCTTTCTACTTAATTGAAAGTTTCTACCATTAATTAAAAGTTCAAGGTATGAATCATCGAAAATAACGATGTTAAAAAATACATAATAAGAAATAAGATGAAAACAACATAAGAAGAACTGACATAATAAGAAAAATAATGATGGTTATTTTCAAATTTAATAATCGAGATCGATTTAAAATAACTACACAAACCATCATTTTAAAACATCTCTAGTGCAAAAAAAAGATAATGAATGGTTGGAGATTTTTTCATAAAAATTTAGAGATAGTTCATCAGATCATAAATTGGTAGCAGTTTTCAATAATTCTTTAGCAATAATCTAATTCTTCCTCGTACATCTATGTAAGAAAACCAAAAACGGAAAACAAAATTTGTATTATATTCCTGGCCTGAGATGTATTTTCAGTTTGACTATTGCCCTATAGTTTTTGTCACTCAAGGTATTACTAACAAATCAACCAACCAACTAAACCGATCGATAAGCCAGAATGGCGACCGGTGGTACAAAGCGCGAAATACTCCAAAAAGTTTGAAGGCCTTTGCAGTTACGACTGTAGACGTGGGTTATCTATCAATTTCTGTACATTTTATTTAGATCTAGGTTATTTTCTTTCAAGTGTACTTTGAATTAGTTTTTGTTTAATGCTTTGATACATTGATATAGTCAGAAGGAAGTAGATTAACAGTAGAGATTAGTGTAAATCTACTTCGTTGTGCATTGCTTCCTTCCGTCGATTCCTCCTCTCTCCGTCCACAGTTATCGTTCCCGTGATGGCCTCCTTCCCCGAAGCCACCGTTGTCTAAGGACTGCTAACAGAAAATATTTTCATTCACTTTCTTGCTTAGATTTACAGAACTACTCTAATATTAAAAGATTTAACACTCAAGTCTCCTTCTATTTATTAATTTTTTTAATATGTTTATTCTAATTTTTAAAAATAAAATAAAAATAATATATTATATATCCATATACTATTAGTAATCTAGTAATCCTCAAGCTTTAATTTGTTTATATTTGTGGTATCAGGAATCTGATGATGGCTAAGCCATCGAAATCTGCTCTTGTAAATGATGTTATTGGCAATGACAACGTCTATAATTATTTCATTTTAAATGCCAACGACAACTCCCCCCAAACCAATATTGTCCCTACCAATTACTGTGTTCAATTTCATATCATGGGTCTGAAATATATATTTTTACTCAATATTACTTTTAAATTAATATTAAAAGTTTTGTTATATTAAAATATTATTAAATAATGATTCATAGATATTGCACTCCCATTTTCATGAACTATCCCCTGTAGGTAGAAACGATATAGTTCCACACAAAAAGATTAAAGACTGTTCAATTTCTCCCTTGCCAAAGATATTATGAACAATATCTTTGTATCGTATTACTTGCACCATGATTCAGTATTGTTGGGCGAAAGTTACATTTGATATCATGAATCGTTTAGAGGTTGTGAGTGTGTTTCATAGTTGGTTGGTGGTGTTTTATGTTTGTTGGAACAAAATTTCGGTAATGTCTCTACTTGCATTTTTATATTATTTTTTTAGCAATATGAAGTGATATTGGTCAATATCAGACTTCATTTTTCTGGTAAAAACAGTTAGTCTGGGAAAAATAACTCCTAAATTTCTAAGTACGAAAATAATAATATTAAAAAAGTACCATAGAACAGAATTCAACAACTGTGATGCATTATAGCAGTTAAATGTCGGAACTCTAGCCAAATTTTCTTCACTAAAGAAACGAAGCATATTAATGTATTTGGTCAGTAATGTCTTTCCTTTAACCGGTAATTAATTTAGTTTAACCAGCCTTAGGTAGTTACTCGTACAGCGCTGCGGCATTTGACGCACGATTTTGGGAGAAAATGTTCAAGGCTAGCGCTTAGCTTGGCCGTTCCCTGAAAAAACTCTTTCCCAGCCAATGGTGTATGTCAGCGCACAAGGTAGCAGACAACATTTGCGGATACATAAAGAAAATAAGCTGATCCAGTGGTCGAGATCGCTAAATCAGAAATATCGTAGCGATCTCGGACCGAAGGATCGCAGGTTCGAATCTCGCCTCAGGCATGGTTGTATTAGTGTTCATTCTTTCACTCTCTGTCATCACCAAATCATGTCATCTTCACAGTTACTATAACGTTAAATCCAACAGTGGTCGCTAATGACCTACATATTGAAGCGACCTTCAAAAACAATGAATGGTTGTTCATATTATTCAAAAGAAGAAAAGAAGGTCTCTCATGGTGAAAAATTAGCTTTGTTATAAAGTCGATAAATCACTTAAAAGCATAATACACATATAGTAAAAAGTGCACGATAAAATTCTACATAACGAGATAAATAGTATTAAAGGAAACGAGAAATATATATATATATATATATATATATATATATATATATATATATATAAGACAAAAATATTCAAGATGTTCATTCTCCAATGGCCAGTAATCGGATAAAGAATGGAAAAATAAAATTGGGACGTTAGTGGAAAAACCGGAAAGTTGAAATTTAAACGAAGAGAAAAGGAAAAAAAAATCGTAAAACTCTATGTTCGTTAAAATAATTAAGTTATAATTACAAATAGTTTTGTAAAAATACGAGATTATATATAGATTGCTAGCAAATCAAAGTTCGTAGAACATTCTCAATTAGCACGTTGCAGAAAGCTACTAGATAAACGAAAACAAAACTAAACAAAAATAAATTTCTTTTAGCCTCATTCGTCTTGTAAACCCAAGAAATGCGCCTAGCATCTCAAATCAACCCGAAAAACGTCTTCAACCATCCATATGCATGACCCACGCCAAAAGAAAATTTAATTAGAACTCGCGCGTCACTCGGAAATTCGGCCGGCGCATCCCCCTCGGTCGGGGCGGCATCTGGCGGGACGAGGCCGCGACGGAGGCTGCGGGGAGGGCAGCTGACGCGCGCGGGGGCCACGGGTCGATCCCGGGCGTGCGGCCGAGGCGACGCGACGATGCGTGCGGGCGGTGCCCGACGGCCCGACGCGTTGAGGCAGGTCGGCGGCGGCGACGGCGGAGAGGAGCAGCGCGCAGGCGCGGCAGCCCCCGCGGGAGATGCGACTCCGCCTCTCGGCGCCCGCCGCCGCCGCCGCCGCCGCCGCCGCCGCCGGAGCGGCAGGCCGTGGCTCGGCCGGCCGGCGCGGCGAGGCGCACGGGCAGTCTCCGCCGCGTGCTCGCGGAGCCCACGCCGCCGCTCCCGTCGAGTCTCCCGCGGCCGTCGCCAACGCCGCCGCCGCGCGCCATGCGGGGCCCCCGGTCGCGTGCCCGCGGCGCGCGCTGTCTCCCCGACGCGACCGCCCGGCGGTGGTAGATAGGCTGGCCGACGCGGACGCCGCCCCCGCCGCCGCCGCCGGCCCGCGCGGGCCGCCGCCCCCGGACGCCGCCCCCGCCGCCGGCCCCGCCCCCGACGAGGAGGGCGGCGGCGGGGCGGCGGCGGCGGAGGCGGCGCCGGCCGGCGGCGGCGAAGCCCCCGCAGCGGGCCGCCTGCCGCGCGCGCTCACCTGGCCGCGCATGGGCTCCCCCGGCTCCTCGCCCCCGAGCGGCCCGCAGCCGCCCCCGCTGTCCACGTCCACCTCGGGCTCGCCCCCGGCGCCCCAGACGCCCTCCTCGCCCGCCACCGCCGCCGCGCAGCGCCAGCAGCTCCTGCAGCAGCAGCTGCAGCAGCGCAGGCTGCTCCTCAGGCACTACTACCCCGAGGGCGGCTGGGGGTGGGTGGTGGTGGTGTGCTGCGCCGCGGTCCACGCCCTCAACCACGGCCTGCAGCTCAGCGCCGGCGTCTTGCTGCGGCCCGCGCACGACAAGTTCGCCGCCTCCGCGTTGCTTACAGGTAGGCGCCGCCGGCGGGAGTCCGCCGTCTACTGTGTTCAACGATGCGTGTCTTGTGGTCTCGGTTAACGAGATGTTGATTCTGCACTGTAAAATATTACCAATTCAATTAGTAGAGCTTAAGATATTTTCGGTTTTTATAAATCTGTAACCCCTTAAACGATGTGTGTTCTGTAATACCTTAAACGAATTGATTTTCGTTTTAGTCATGTGGATCTCTAGAATTGTACATGCCATTTGTGAAATATGAGAAGAACTCATAACAGGAGACAAGATAACACGATGATTACCCACATCTTGGACATTCACAATAAATATATTTGAATTTACTCAGAAAACAAACATTATGGTCCAAATACCTTGGTAGTACTTCATTATGTGTATTGAAAGCAGCTGCATGTGTAGTTAAAACTTAATACACTCTCTTAATATACACAACAAACCTATTGGTTTTTACTTGATCTTCTCCTTACAAAAAGAAGAATTATCACTGATTTTCTAACCCATTCAAATGTTTTTTTTAATTAGACTGTCGATTGCTTTTAGTGTTTTCAAAACTTTGTTGCCTCAAACTACATTTACGCTTTTGTATTACGTCATGTGTTGCAATAGTTTTAAAAAAAATTGCTTTGACTGTTAAATGGAACTTGTAACATCTGTTATTGAACTCCGCAGGATAAATTGAAACGTCCGACAGTTTGTACTCATCCGACTCTTACCTTTTCCATCGAAATAATTTTGGCGAAAACTCCTTTTAGCACTTACCTGTAGGTATATGAGAAAGAAATATTAAATGAAAATAGTGTGAAAGAAATTACAAATACTATTTTTGAAAATATGCGTATTTTTATGTTTGCTCAATGAAATTTCATGGCTTTTACGTCATTGTACGTATGTCATGACAAGAAAAAGAAAATAAAATGATTTATTGATTTGGCAATATCCCTTGCTCTAGCCGAAAATATCGCTTTTACAAAGTACCTATGAAACATTCGTATTCGTAAATATATTTTGGAGTATTGAATTTTGGAGTGGAATGTCCGAGATTATTTAACACAAAATAGATAACACAATTTTGATAAAATGAAGTGCTTCACGATTCGTGAATGGCGACTCATAAACATTTGCGAAACGTTTAAGATCTTCCTTTATATTTATTTTAAATCTGGCGGTGACCTCTACGTAAGTGGGTCACAGTGTTCTTTGACACCTGTCTTACTTGCACACGGAGAATGAAGATTGCGAAGTTACGTTCGACGCATCACACACCGAGTCAATAGTAGATCTGGGATTCTCTAACAGTACCATCTATCTCGGTAACATCTAGTTCGTGGAGGAACGATGACCCATCACAACCCAAGAGAGTGGCTTATTAAACGGTCAGAAGCAACTCGCGGTTCTCCGTTTCCGCGTGGCTAGTTCTCTAGCCTGGCAAATGGCAGGCAATTTCAAGGCAATTAGCGTACGATGCTCGCGAGGCGACCGGCGCGAGCGTGCCAGGACACTTATGGAGCAGAACAATTACAGCGGGAACACCTCCACTATTTATGACGGTTGTAGTGCAACGCTCCGGCGCCGTGCAGCGCGCACAGCTGGCGCGGCGGCTGCTTCGGTGACATTGGTTTTGTGCTCGAACTCTGTAGAAAATGGGACGTAAGGGGAGCGTTGTTCCACATCAGATGTCCTAAGTATGTTGTGTGTTCTCCACATTTTAGTGAATTTTGGTGAAGGGGGAAGCTATAAACACTCTAATTAGCTCGAAGTGTTTAATTACACTCAAGGAAATAGGGACTATTTACTACTGAGGTTAAAATACAATGATTGTAAAATCCCAAAATAAAAGGTTTTTGACAGAGAAATAAATAGTCTGCTTCGTTTGTTTGGTGTTGCAACTGCAGTCAGTGCTGTGACGCGACATTTGTAGACTTTTTCTGTTGAGTTACTAATAGATGGCTTGAACCATTTATGACTGGAGTTTTTAATTACTTTTCCAGTTATTCTACTTTAGAAATATGTGGTAAATCTACTCTTGAATATTTTCTCAGATCATTACAATGCACAACAGGTGACGAGTTGTGAACAAGATAACTCAATATTGATAGGGACAAAATTTGTCATGTTGAAAGAAAGTAATTTTTTAAATTAAAAAAATACATCTTTTTGATATTGCGTTTCACAAACATATTATAAAATGTATGATTTTCTTTCAAAACTTGCTCACGAAAACGAAAATGTTTTAAAGGGTCTAATGAGCAATAAAAATCTCTTAAACAATTGAAGGTTGTGCCACACCTGCTTCCAATGGGATGATAAACACTTTTCTTCAAGTAAGATACTCCAATCCATTTTTACACGAATGTGGAAAATTCTCAGGTCGTTTTCTTTTTATATTAATGTTTTCTACACAAGGTTACGTATACTTACAAACCTTCATTTCTCATGTAATTTTCTTCCCATTTCTATGCACCCATTAGTTTTCATATAAAGGTGACTTTTTGATCCATTGTTCTTTTCTCTTCATCTTATTATTTTCCGCTCTTCAACATTTTTACATATTTCCGTTAAAATAATTGCGATACTTGCGAATTTTATTGCCAAACAAACTTCGGAATCGAATTGAATATAGACAAAGCTATGAATTTTCACAGACGTAGAAAAATATTGGTTTCTTTACAGCTACTTCAAAACTATCTGATTATATTTTTAAAAACAAACAATGTTTCCTATAACAACAGCGTAGCAAGAATTCAGGTCACTCGTGTATTTTGAATAAAGAATATTGAACATTGATTTGATCTAGATTATTTTAACGATGGGGATGCGAAAGATTTTAATGGTCCAAAAAGCTTAGGAAATATTCTACTTTATAAGATGAAAACAAATGAAAAAGAAATTTTCCATTCATATTCGGGTCAAGATTAGCAACCTTACTTTTGTTGAATCCAAGTCGAAGAGAGGAATGTGATTGAAAATCATTGTGTCGGAAAGCAGTGTGAAGTATACTTAGTCTCTCTATTTTCACGACCCTCTCATTGATATGAAATTTAAATATCTAATACTCCTCGCAAATAATATTATGTATTATTTTGGTTATTCGAGAACAAATGGCCATTGTCGCATTTGGATCAACAATTTTTTTTTAAATTTATTCTTGCTTGGCCTGAGGCCCTCAGCAGCCGTGAACGACTGGTACAGAAGTTGATTTTATTTTATACAGCAAGTTTGCAAGATATTTTCTTTTATCGTGATTATTACATTTTCAGAAGCACTTTATATTGCACGGAAAGGCTAATCGCTTCCAGTCTGCTTCAGGAGGGTCAAAAAATTCTCTGGGTAATTTCCTTTTTAATCGTTTAATTAAAAAATGCATCAAGAAAATTAGAATGTGATATTGAAAAAAATGCTACATACTTTTTAATTTTATGATGTTTATAAATCTCTCCTTTTACTTCTCACATTCTCTCTACCTCTATATTTCAGATTTCTCTGCCGATCGACGTTTTAAAATAATTATAAAGCAATTTCCGCAAACGACGAGAAATTGCACTACTCCTTTTGTCACATAGAAGAAACGAAGATTTTTATACCTAATTTGAAGACAACTTTCGTCCCAGTTTAAAGCGAAACAGGCCTCCTCAGGCCTTTGTTATTGTTTGTTTTGTTGTTTTGACTAATATACAAGGATATGTGGAATATGCGTTGAATACACTTTTTCATTTAAGGAGATATTCTGAAGAAATTGTTTCGTGAGGAAACCAAGTCAACATAAGCCTTATCTACATTTTGATGTAAAATGCGTTGGAAGTATTAGTTTGGATATTTTATACTCAAGGATATTTTATATTCATCGTGGAGGCGGAAGGGGGGGCATCCCCGTCGACTTGAAAATGAACGAACGAATCGATTCAAATTGGCCGTATGATATTTGCTGATATTTGCTGAAACCCAATTACTTCAACACGTGTACCTTTTCTGTCGTCACACATTATGCAGCGCATTCCGCACGTGCTCCATTTACCCACATGCTTTAGTTGTCTGCCACAAAAACGGACTCTCGGGCGCGACGAGGCGGGGCGATGAGATGGGGCTGTGTGATGACTGGGCGATGAGATGACGGAGGGAGAAGGGATGGGGCGGGCCGAGCGGGGTCAGCCTGTGTGATGACTAGAGACCGAATTTTTATGTAATTACATATTTTTTGTATTTCTACTTACAGTTCTCAAAATTGTAATCTTGGCGAATCGTAGCCCTCCTAATACAATATCGAATTTTTTTGTTACACATTTTTACATATTTGGTACTGTATTACATATTTTACATATTTTGCTGTTTTTACAATATATTTTCTTATTTTATCAATTTTCTTCAATTTAATTCCATATTTTTTTGTGAGAAGATGTATTTTTTTAAATTAGCATTTGTCCTACATTATTGGGGAAATCTAGGTGTCCAAAATATCATTGACACCGCGTTTTGGATTTGTAACCTTAATTTCCGAGAAAATTTTGCGATCGCCGACGTGTAACACTTCGATGTAGATGCTAGAATGTATTTTTGCTGGTCGTATATCTCACCAGTTTGTGAGATGACTTCTATTGCGATTGGCCCGGCTGCTAAATGACGGTCCTGGATTACAATAGATGAAGCTTTTACTACTGACGAGAAAGTGGTATGATGTAAAGTGAGCAGTTTTTGTAAATGTAATTTCTTGCTAAGTAAGTGGTTTTAATTGATGAATTTTAATATTACATATTATATCGGATTTTACATATTTAGTACATAGTCTTACTGTTTTCATTACATATTTATGTACATATTTTGACGTTCAATACTACATATTTTTCCGGTCTCTAGTGCGGCAGGCGGGACGGAACGGGCGGGGAGGGGGCGATGAGACAACGGAGGGCGTCGGGACGGGACGGGACGGGACGGGGCGTGGCGGGGCTGCTGATGACTGGCGTGGCGGCGCCCGTGGGCGCGCGTGGGCGCCGGTTCCAGATCGGGCGACGACGCTTCGGGTGGCGTCGCGCTGTCCGGCGCGGCCCATTGTTCCCCGGCTGGAGGTCCAACGGCGGCCTCGCCCGTGATTGCGCCCCGGGGGACGCGCCGCGCCGCGCCGCGCCGCGCCTCTCGCAAAGGAGACGCAGCGAACACGGTTTTCTCTGAAAGAGGTCGCTTTGTTCAAAGCGTCCGCCGCACTCTTCAATGGAATCAATTCAAATAATGCTTTAATTAATTGATGGTTGTAGCGAATGAGTGGTTGCAAGAAATCAATACATGAATGGAATGATTGGTTGCAATGACGGGTGCAGGAATAAAATAGTTGTAATGAATGGATGCAAGAATGAATGGTTGCAATGAATGGATATATAAACGAACGGTTGTAATATAGAGATCATGGATTGCGGTGGATGGTTGCAATTAATGGTCGCATAAAAGAGAAATGAGCGGTTGCAATGAAGAGATGCACGAATAAATTACTGTTGTAAATATTTGGATGTATAAATGGAAGAATCAATAAAAATGCTTGAAATGAATTCAAAAATATTTTATAATTTTTTTTAAGGACGTCCGGGATTAGATGTGGATTTTCTGCCCAAAGTTGAATAAATATTGTAAATATTTAAACATTATTTTACAGTTAATTTTATTTTAATCATTACTTTTATGGTAAATTTTGCAGAGCATATAAAACTGTTCAGTTTGAACAATGTTATTTTTCTAAAAATTCCGTTGGTGTCAAGAGGAGAAGAAATGGAACGCGAAAGAACTACACCAGATCACGAAGGGAGATTTTGTTAGAGGTAGTACAGGACCTGCATGATGTATGCCTATAGAATCAAGATTCCGTTTCTAAACACACAGCTCATAAAAAGGGGAGGGACTGTGCAACTTGAATATGTTATAGGACTATTGGTGTCAAGTCAGTTTTCTTTCTATAATTCCATAAGTAGCCACAAACTGCATTGTTCGGCTCCCGTGCCTTTCGTCTACGTCATTTGTAGCGAGTCGTTACGACGTATTCAATAACACAAAATGCGGATAGGCTGAAACGATACTTTGAAAACAGAATTGGACGAAATAAAATGTCCCTGCCCATAATTTGGACTTCCGTTGCCGCAGAATTAATTGTTGTTTAATTTTGACATTGTAAATTCGCTTTGCGAGAAGAATTCCATTCAACCAAACGAACCCCACATAAAAAGTTGTCTTGGTCGTATCCCAATTGTCGGGTCTTTAATTTCACCTTAGTCCATGGATTGTCCGCGTTAGGAAAAACCTCGCGCCCCATCTGTTCGTTCTCTCCAAGTTCTTCCTCATATTCCTCACACGTTTCTCGCATGATTCCTGCATGTTACCAGCACGTCTCATTTATTCTGCACATGCTCCCTCATATGTGCATTTACATGTTCCACATATATTGCTCTGCATGTTCCTTGCAAGATCCCCAGAATGTTTCCCCCACCTCATTTTACTCCCTATTTCCAGCATTTCTCCCTGCATGTTCACTTACATGTTTCCGACTTATTCACGACAAAATATCCCACATCTTTAACTCGAAATTAATCAATTAATCTGGAAATCCAAAAACGCATTTACCTTTCTATTATTACGAAAGACTTTCTTATACCATACAACAATGAACAGACCAGTGGCGGATGAAACAGAAAATTCTGAAAGATATTCCACCCAGAAGAACTGAACCCTGCAAATATTTGGACAGAGTTTGGACGTTTAGATTATGGATCAAGCTACAGATCGCTGTTGGCATTTCACTCTACCATTTAATGCGACGTTGTACTGCGCAACAGAGTAACATCATTCATAATTAAATTTGAGTTCATTGAGTGTTTTGCATATCCAGAGAACTAAAATAAAATTAGGAAACATTCGAATTTCGGAAGGCATATTTTCCAACATGATATAACAGAAACATATTGAAAAAATCGTTTTGATTTGTTTCAGTAATGCCGGTTTTAAAATCTCTGAGTGAAAGCTGTAGTATTTTAATGTCCACCTATCAAAACCGTGTGAGCCAAATTAAAAATGAAAATGAAGTTTGATAGTGCCAGACCGTCTCGTTTGAAATAAAATCCTCAAAGAATAATAATACTACTGTTTGGAGTGAAAATACTATTAAAATAGAAATGCTGTTGGATCTACAATGTACAGTTTTATTACACCTCCATGAATTCTAGCTTCTTATTTAAGGTGCTATAAAAAGTTGAAGAACGCATAGGAAATTATTTTATGCACAGATCCGGTATAAATATTTCAAATATATTGTCTGCTATAAGAAATCAACCTACACAGATAATTTTGTACAGTTTTCATTATGATCTGGGATACGAGAGGAATCGAATAGAGATTCCATATAGACTTTCTTCGTAAATCAGGTCCTGAGCTTTGTTTTAGTGATCCTTTGAAGAAATCATATCCAAACTGTTTTATGGGCATATATTTGTAGCAATATCTAAAGGAACTCGCATAATGTTGAAATCTACTCGTTTTCGCATATTTCACCTCAACGAATTACAGAAAAGGGAACACTAGGCAATTTAGTAAATGCATTTAGAGGAAAAGTATTGACTGGATATACATTTACATAGGAACATAACGTATTTTTATCAACTATACTTATTTATTTTCATTAAATTCGCTAAAATGTCGGAAGTTATTATGAAAAATTTGAACAACATTTTTTCTGCGCAAAATGACTAGGCATGTGAATACGTTCTAAAAATAAAAAGAATGTCCAATATCAAGAAATCAAATAATTCAAATTCTTTGATATAGAAATATCCACAGCTTTTCCATCGCGTGCTTCGCCTCTAAAATAATACGTATGAGTAATTGGATTAGTGGTATTCTCTCTTTCGGAACCAGTATTTCACGTACAAAATGAAACCATTTATAACTTCAATGTTCCAGGAAGATCTTTATTAAATGTTAATATCATCTGACCGAAAGTAGTTTGTTTTATCTTATCTCATAAATCGTTTCTCAGACATCAAATTTATACTTTCTTAAGTAACGAGATCCCAGCACGCAATGACAAATATGATAAGATTCGTTAATAATAAATTGCGAATAACACTACGGTAAAAGTAATAAGCAGTCGAAGTGTAGCAGAGCAATGAAGTTTGCCTAACATTCTTATTGGAGTAATTCATTATAATATCGCGCAATAAAAGTTCCATATCTGCTGTTTAAACCTTCGACTACTGAAGCATTTTGCGCACTTCGAATACCAAGGGAGTAACGAAGTTACACAACGGAAATTCAATATAGATTAATAAGTTTACCGTAAATGTCGTAATATAGTTTTGGTTATGCAGATTAAACATTATTTGATATGTTAATAAAATGTATAGCGATTTTAACAATTTATTTTATACGCAGGTCTTCGTCCATGGCGAAGAAGTCTTGAATGCTAAATCGTGCTACTTTTAGTATACATTGTACTATTCGTATTGTCTCTTTTACACAATACTCTTCAATAGTTTCTGAACTGATGTATGCATCATCATTCACGTTTTCACCTTCAGCAAAAATAATAGCGACTTTATCTATAACCTCTACATTAACTTCATCACTCTCATAAAACAATCTATACACTTCATGATCTTCTTCACACAAATCGTCTGGATTGTGTATACACAATAACTTTTCAAATCCTTCAAGACTGTAATCCTTCGACATATTCACATACAAACGCTCAAGAACTATGATAACACTTCGTAGACGTGACCACAACACCACCTCACATCTCCCGCTGGTTACATAACCTCCAAATACGCTATTAAATCCCGAACGTTCAATACCAAGAGGAGTAAAGTATAAATTTAATATCTGGTATAAATTCAGGCTGTATTATTACTACACGCCAAAAAACCAGGTTGTTCCAACTAGATATTTTAGGTAGATAAGTAAAAAACAACTGCACAAGATATGAGAATTGTAAAAATATTAAGATAATAAACAATTAAATATGCGTTGGGGTAACTCAGTTACCCCCTTCGGTAGCGGAAGGGTTAATAGCCAATGCACCCGCATTTTACACGCAAAGACGCAGATTTGTGTTCAGGACATGCCAAGAGAGCTTCATCACACCTAAAACAGTATTGTCAAGGTCGACGCCACGAGCGGGAGACCGTGGCACGAGTGCCACGATGAAATCGCCCCTCCACGTAGTTCATCACCAGAGACAACGCCATCTCTATTGTAAAACGACGGAGTTACCACTACTCGTAATAGTTCCCTTTCCCGACGCTAGTTTCGCAGAGAAGCTCGTGGAATGCTACGGTGCCACGACGCTTGGCACCGCCACCAGTAGAAGACCTTGACACCACTGCTGTAGATTATGTTGCTTAGGACGCGAGGAGAAAGTTTAGTACTCTGATGTAGGAGGATTTTCGACATCAACTAAATTGCTGGGTCAGATTATTCCTCTGGATAAAAGAGAATTGTTGAAAACCGCTGCCCTGATCAATCATTTCTGTGCTTTCCTTCGGGCAGGGCCAAGATGGTGGATCTTAAAAAAGCTACGGCGCGCACGCGATCCACCCATTCCCTTCTTATTTTCATTCTTAGGTACAGGGCGTATTCGTATTAACCTCATCATCCATTATCTCACTGGCTGCGATTGCTCTGTGGCATTTCATCTGCAGAACCATTCACAGGGAGGTATAAGGTTCAACAGTGGCGAATTTTCATCACTAACTACATAGCTGGGTCGAATTCAGATACTGTCTGGAGATGATTTCTAGCGACCGACTATCGGTAGTTTTATATGGGTTCGTCAATAAATACAAGGAGAATTCCGTATCCTAACAAAACGTCAATAACCGCGCACGATATTTTCTTCTTCATCCGTGGCCCTTCTCTCCTCTTACTCACCCCACCCACACACACACACACCCTACACACGTGTGGAAACAAATTGGGAATTTAGAGTTTTTTAATTGATTGATTGTAATCCCAAGCGCGTCAACAGCTAAGGTCATTAGTCCCGTACGTGTAGTGCATGTCCACCCTCTTTCAAGATGGTGGTGATTTTCCGTCGCTTGATGGCAAGTTCCGGTGCCGACGTACTATGGGCTAGCGTGATTTTCCTCAAAATGATATCTCGTATTAGATAGGGCAAGCTCTAAAAGCACCCGATCGGCCATCCGACATGTGTGGTAGTGTAGTGCGTGTTAATTTAAATAAGGAATGAGGATAGGATAAGGAAGAGAAAACAAAGATCGACCTTGCTCCGTGGCCCGTTTCTTAGGGTACTGCTCCGGCATTCACCTGGTGTTGATTGGAGAAACTACAGAAAACTACCGATCAGAGCAGCCGGCTGTTAGAATGCGTCTTTCAGACAACGATTGAATTTCACCTAGCGGACAAGCTAGTGGCGAAAATCTTGTCACCGTCGGGACTCGGAGACCTCGCGGTCAGCCGCACTGTGATGACATCAATCGATGCTCTGAGCCACCTCTCCCTGTTTAGAGTTTGTCCGAGCTCCAGCGGTGCCCAGCAGGGAGAGATCTGTTAGGATAAAAACTCAAGCCGAAGTATAGATCGTAACCCACGTTTCAGAGGGATGTAACATGCACTACACGTACAGGACTAATTACACATGTAGATGATACGCCCGGAGAATATAACGCACTCAAGAAAATTCCGAAAAGCTTTCGGAAGTTCTGTGAACGCGCAAATCGGGGGAAGACGCACTCGAACTGTACCACAGTGCCAAAAAAAGAAGAATTTAATGAAATATTCAGGTGGTTTCCTTTCTGTTTCGTTCTTATTCATTGAATCGTCCATTCTTGTATGACAACCATACGTTTCTTTCTTCTCTTCCCTACTTGACTTGTCACATACTAAAACTTGAGTTTTAAAAGAATCACATTTACACAAACCATTTCTGTAAGAATGTATTTAATGAAAAAGATAGGAAGACATTTTGAAGCGCGTGCATGATGATTTAGGTAATGGATTCTTGCTTTTGAATTAAATGAATAGAGCACAAGGGGAAACAAGAAGTTCACAATTGAAACGTACTTCGAAATCAAATACAAACCAAACAAAAGAAGCAAATGAAATATTAGTTCTGGAGAAAATCCATTTCGTTTACTGAGTAATGGAACTCCGTTACAAAGAAAACTCGCGACGAATTGTGTTGGCAAGTTCTATGTCCATTTTGCTTGATGTTCGCACTTGAAAAAAACGATTCTTCGAATCTCGAATGTGATAGTCTTGCAATTGTATCAACACAGTCCACATACTATTTTAATGTATTATTAGCAAATTAAAAGTCATTATGACTGCATTCAGTTGTGATAAGGACAGAATAAACCAGTAACATTAAATGATTGATAGGGTTACCATCGTGTTCTATATTATTTCAGTAATATAACTTACCTTTGCTGCTCTCACACGCACCCAATATTTATAAATGAGGTCTCTAAAGAAATTTAACTTCACGGAGACTGAAGAATTGCACTTTGATTTTAAAATTATGAAGGATTTGTTTAAAAAATGTATCTTCATGTAAACGCATATTCATGTAAAATGCAATATGCTACGCACATCAAGATTTTTGCATCTATATTGTTAAATAATTCCTAAACGAAATGTTCCACGGCCTTAAAAACTAAATCTTTGAGTCCATGACCTTAAAGAAACGTTCCTCACATCAGTAATCTACAGGATGAGATCATCTTGACCATTCTGTTACATTTTTGCTGATTCGACGCTTCTCGATTCTACCCCACCTGTTCAGAGCTGTAGAATCTGCAACTGTGAAATTACTAATTACTTGATATTATATGTGATTGAATTACACGGGTGTACTTCTTTGCATGATAATAAAGTTAAATAACAATAGTGTGTGTTGATAAGGGTGTATTATATTGTTATCAATTACAAGGTGACATATAGAATATGTGATGGAGGATAATGTCTTGAAGAAAAATATATATTACAGGCTTAATGTGGAAATGGAAAAATGAGCAAGAGGGTGGGGTATATTGTGCGAGAGTTCTCGCAAAGGTACTCTAGTATTTCCTTAATTGTAACAGGCACAAATCTTTCTTATTGACTATTATTTCTTGACGCTTCGACCCTCGTTGGGGTCTTTTTCAAAATTCTAAAGTTAATGATGATGTTGCGAACATCATCTGGGACGACAGTGTGCGACTTCACTCGACACGATGTGATTTGACCGGTGTTATTTATAACATTGACAATTTGTTGTTAAAGTTCTTACGGATTGTTTATGATTCAACAAACATGGACAATAGAATTTTGAAAAAGCCTCCAACTGCGATCGAATCATCAAGAAATAGTTAATAAAAATATTTCTCTGTTTAATAAAGTCAGAAAACCAATAAAATTAGGTAGGCAAGAAGACGTTTATAGATTTCTTACTATATTTCAATTATGGAGAAAGTGAAGATTTCTTTAAAAAAAGAACACTTTATATAAAATGTTTAATATAATAATTTATTTTTCTTAAAGACAAAATATTTATTACTGACAAAGTATGTACTTCATTGTCATAACCACTTTCACACTCGCACGATAAGCTTACTTCATTATCATTACGGTCTTTTCCATTTTTTTTATCAGAAGTATTTGGTGGATGATGAAATCTCCCTCAACAATTAGAACTTCGCCTTTCTTTGTTCTGAACCTTGCAACAAACGCTTTGAACTTTTTTTAGTATAACAATAAACAATGCTTTTTTGGCATCTTGCTCGATAGATTAAAACCCCAGAGCAGTATTAACTCCACTTCCACAGGCCGGCATAACATTATTAACACAGAACACAGAATCTATAACCAGCACTAGCATATAATACTGTGGTATTGATTGCTGGTGCTGGTTTGTACTGTGTCAATACGTAGTGCAATATATTGTACCATCTGACACACCATTACCAGTTGAAACTCGTATTTCATGGAGTTAATGACGTAAATGAAATAGTTTGTCTGTGGATTTTGGCGATTGTTGGATGAAAAAGTTGAGGTTAAAGATCATTTATTTATACAAGGAAAGTTATGATGTTGAATAAGTTGTAAAAAAAAGTAGTGTCCTTCATACATCATATGTCTAGGTTGCATTTAAAAGTAATACCCCCCTTCCAATAAAAATGGGGACATTTCGTCCTTTCTTATGAAATCCAACCGGACAGTTTTTCTTACTTCCATAGGAGGGCATGTCCGGGGAAATGTATGATAAAACTAATGCTTGAGTAACGGTCAGAACCACTTTCGGGGTTTGGTTGTTTCCTGAATTAAAGATAATGAAGCAATATTCGGTTTTGTTTTTTGATAATTAATGGTTTTTGTTTTCCTGATTCAGTCAAATGTTTGCAATCTCTTTCATTCATACATTATTAGTTGGATACTCCTCATCCAATTAAAACAGAATATAATATGATTTGAGAGGGTAATCCGGACTAAACTAAAGTAACAGCTTTTTTTGTCTTGTCACATCAATCGAAACAAGATAGCCAATTAACAAATGCAAACGTTTGGTTTTGAATTGCTTGTATTCAGATTTATTTGTGAAGTAATCTCTTTTAGAGCTACTAGTCCACTTAACTCGTTATTTGGAAAGTTCCTGCTCCAGTCGGGATGATGTTCATCCAGTCTTCGTTCATTATCTTTCAAAGAAAACAACATGTCAGAGATGTTAATATTATTCTGTCTGCGTAATCTTTTTCCTTTACTTCAATAAAGAAATAAGAAGAAATGGAACAGGAAATATTTTCCACACGGTAATAAATAACGTATTTTTTAAATTGTTAATCACTCTAACCATATGGAATTCTATTATCAAGTAGTAGAGAAAGAAATATCGTACATAATTTAGTGAATAATCTAATCATTAAATTTCAAACTATTCTTCACATTTCATGATGAAGGAAGGAAACACAAATATTTCCCCCTATATATTAAATAACATATTCTTTAAATCATTAAACTCTATATAAATAAATCTATGTATTCCACAGTTTTAACACTGAATTTCTGACTAAAATTTACGTATCTATTCTTTTCTATGTTACCAAGAAATATTCATTTGCTTTCAAAACGTTTTGATTGAAATTTAAATATCCTATTTCTAAACATCAGCAATAAGCATTGAATACAAATTTTAGAATGTTATTTTCTTGTCGGAGATAGGAACATTTACCAAGCAACATTTCCCTCAGGCTGTAGATGATCTAAACCCGAACATTGGCGACATTGTTCTTTGAGGTCGGTGTTGCAACCGCTTGGCCATGCGATTTAATGAGGTCAACGAAGGCGCAGGTGCTTTTGCGATCCGGTGTTAATGCAACATTAGACAAAAAAATCAATTTACGTTAATTGCTCTATGATTTTGTACAGTTCTATATGCTTTTCTAAAAGCATGTATCAAAAATTTGAAAAATGGTGTTTTTCTTATTTTACAATTTCGTTGCGCCTTTTTCGCACCTACGTCTTTTAGCAATCTTCGCCTCTAGCCCCCAACACACACTTGGAGTAACCTTACGTTAAAATCGCCTTTTTTCTCGTCACGTCGCAGTCATTCCTTTTTATCTCTTTGGCCAGTTGATTACAGATAAATTGATAACTGCATTTTCTACATGTTTTATACTGTTATATTTTGTGAAACATCTGTGTTAGATGATAAAAAATGTTAATAATAAACCGGTTCCGGAAATATCTATATTATTATGATTTACAAGTTTTACTAGCTAATCTCCGCGATTACACTTCATAAAAGGAAGAGCTGTTGTAAAATTACAAGAAAAAAGTTCCAAATGTGCACTGAAAATCCTAAAAATATTTAATGATGGTTAGTAGTGATTTTTCTGACCACTAATGAAATTAAAGAAGTTCACAAATTTTAGAAGAATACACTCACTATTTAATATAAACTCAGAGTTAAATATGTTCCTAAATAAAGAATTGAATTTTTTATATATTTGCCTAGGTCTGTACAAGTATGTTGTACAATATAATAACTTGCTATCCACCTGAACTTGAACATCACTTATAATTACTATCATTGAACATTTTTCGTTAGGGACACTTGTGTTCGAATATTGTCGAACTTGCTATTATTTAATTTGATAATTTCAAAGCAAATATCAGGAAATTTCTTTGAGTAGAATGCTAACATTTTTCCCTAAACGAAAACTTTAAGTGTTTCAAATATAAAGGTATTAGAAAACTTTCTAGAAGGCGAGAAGAAATCACTGTTGAAGGTGAGATGACTTCCTGAATACTTCTTTCTCCTTGAATGCACACTGTGAACGAATTCCAGCTAGAGTGGGCACTTGTGTGAATGAGTTGAAGTCTAAATAAAAATCTCTGAATGGATTCTAATGGTAAATGAGTAAGGCAAACAAACAGGAGAAGGAAAATTTAGAAAACGAATTATGTTGAGAATCGGAGCAATTACTTGTCATTTACTGACGTAATTTGTGGAACTAAAACTTCTTGCCGGAGGATGAAATTATCATTAGGTAGTATTTGCGAGTTGCATCCTCTGAATGAAACTCTCGCGTTGCTGAGCAATCGCCCGTTCTCCACTGACAGCCCTCCCGCTGCGCTGCCCCGGGCGGTTCCAGCAGTCTCGCTCGCGCTCGCGCTCGCTCTAACGGAAAGGACGAAGACTCTCACGGAAAGGTTGCATGAACATGGGTGGAGAGACGTGCGAAGGGAGGAGGGACGTGCGAAGGGAAGAGGGACGTGCGAAGGGAGGTGGAACGTGCGAAGGGAGGAGGGACGTGTGAAGGGAGGAGGGGCGTGCGAAGGGAGGAGGAACGTGCGAAGGGAGGAGGGACGTGCGAAGGGAGGAGGGACGTGCGAAGGGAGGAGGAGCGTGGCGAACGAAGGGTCAACTGAACCATTTCTTCGAGTACATTTGCAATCGTTTCTCTGTTTATGAAGTTAGAGGTTAGTAATTAAAAATAATTTGACGAAAGAACGATAGGTAACTGGTTAAGTGATAAGAATGTTTGTGTATGCATCTTGTTAATGTACCATATACTTTTGTGGAGTTATTTGGACAGCCACATTCCTTTACCCAAGAAAGTAGATTTCTTTCTACCTTTTTGTTCACGGTTGTAGATGAAGGGATTATACGGGACCATTGTAAAATATGGAACAAGCGGTAGTATTTCTAGAGAGTCATTAATAGATCTGACTGATGTGAATATAAAATGTAATTCAGAAGTTAAATTTAGTTTAAATAAATAGTCAGGAATAATAAACTTTTAAAATTTAACCACTTAACAACTGTTGTCTTTCTTCGAACGTCTTAGTTTGAAAAGTTTGGTCTTTTTAGCAAAAAACTGCACCTTACTATTTATAATAATAATATTGTTATTTTTGATGTTTTGTTTCCCGTTGATCCTTGTATTTATATAGTTGAAGATGGAAGGTTGGGGCGAAGTTGATCATGCATCAGTATACAAACCTCAGGAATAATTTGGATTTCATTTTATTGACTCCACGTTTCGTGCAAAATACTTGCACCTTATCCAGAGCAACCAAAAATGAATTAAAATTACTATTTCTAACTTTCCAAATTGAAACTTAACCTTATTCTCGTGGAAATAGGTGTCATATTACATTTAAGATGTTTCCATTCCGTGTGTACATGACACTATATTGTTTACAACTAACATGATGAATATTTACAATGTACAGAGTGAACTCCCCGGTTGTAATGTTAACACCGGTTGATCAGGTAAGCTGAGTGAACATGCAATAGTGTTGAGTGTGATGAAATCCAAATATTCCTGAAGTTTGTATACTGATCCTGCATGGTCAACTTCGCCCCAACCTTCCATCTTCAACTATATAATAATACAATAATACTAGTAATAATAATAATAATAATAATAATAATAATAGTAATAATAATAATCTGAACGTATTTCTTTTAAATTCAATTTATGCTTTATTTATTGATAAAAAACAAAATTTTTAAACTTGTAAATATTTTTCAATAAGTTTTGGAATGGAAGTCACCTGTTGCATATTCAGATTACGTCCTTCCCATTGGTGTCTGGTTACTAATGGAGACCACACCGGGAAGAAGATAAAATATCGTCGGGGTCATTTTTCAGGAAATGTTCCAGTTTCGCCGTTTTTAAACTTTCCTTAATTTTCCACTTTACATAATCTCCACTTCGCGTGCTTGCTTAGGCTGTATCTCTACCCTGTCTATCCGTGTCAATGTGATCATATTTAGGTAGGTCTATGGAGTACTAGAATTTTCTTTCTACGATGAGGTATTTGCGTCTCTGCACCAGTGATTTTCCATGGTCATCCTACCTTACGACGATAAGACGATTGAAGAGAACAACAAACAAATACACGCATGCGCCTGTGCATAACTCGAACCCAGAACTGTTTGTATCGCGATACCTGCCAGCACATCGCTGTCAGTTTCAACCAGCAGTAACGAGCGAAAATGCTATATTCGAAACTATTTGACGTGATTATACGGGGTCGCCCAGGAATTGAATCTGTTCTCGATGTTAGCATCTTAATGGAATGTCCATACAGTTAGTATTTGTCGCTGCAGCCACATCCACATCAACAGCCCTCCTGCTGGCAAACCCCATTAAACGTCTACAGGTGCTGCAGATGGTCAGTGCAAACGCTTGTGTATATCAGTTGGGAAGCACGAGCTGCATTGCTGCCGCGCAGGGGGCGGCAGTAGCGGCGGTGTCTGCATCAATGTGGGTATCTGCATCGGTGGCGGGGATCGTAGTGAAGTAGGTAATGGCAGCGGTGTTGGAGGCGATGTTGACGACAGTGATGCGGGTCTCGGAAGCGGAGGAGGTGGCCGCAAAGATAGAAGCAGGCACAGTGGGAGGCGACGGTAGTTCCATCGGCAGCGGCGGAGACGACGGCGGTGACGACGACGGCGGTGACGACGGCGGCGGTGACGACGGCGGCGGTGACGACGGCGGCGGTGACGACGGCGGCGGTGACGACGGCGGCGGTGACGACGACGGTGGTGACGACGGCGGCGGTGACGACGGCGGCGGTGACGACGGCGGCGGTGACTACGGCATCGGCAGTAACGAAGGCGGGTCTGCGGCAGTGGAGGTGATGCATTAGTGATGGCATTGTAGGAGGGGACGGGGACGGTGGTGTTGACAACAGCGGCAGTGATTACAAACGGGGTGCTGGAGGTGACGGAGGTAAAGATGGCAAATTTGAGCAAAACGTCGATACATTGTTACTTCGAACGAAACCAAAAGGTTTTCGATGTCAATGAAAACATCGACAAAAATATCAATGTTTAAAATATCGATATTTTAAATTGATTAAACATTTCGAAATAAAATGTCCTTGTTCTAAAGTATTACATAACACATCGATATTAGTTGAAAGCATATTCTGCCTTAAATTTTACTGTCATCTTAATTTTCTAATCTATGTTCTATGCAGTCAAGATTCAAATTGCAATTTAACAATATTATCGCACACAAAATAATGAAAAAAGACAACAACATTGGAGTAAGGTTGCGAATAGCCAACTGTTTCGGGCCGCCTAGGGGCTGACAACAGAAACAGTCGTCAATAGCTGCTGATTGTCAGCAATTCACAAATAAAATTAGAAACTGGGAATTTTATTTATTTCGTGAGCCTTTTTTGAAAGCATGGATGTTTCCGGACAATTATATCGATCTGAATAAAACATCGAAAGTAAAACATCGATGTTATAACATCGATGTTTCCGCTCGAAAATATCGCTATATTAAAAACATCCATGTTATAATATCGATGTTTTTGCTCGAAAATATCATTATTTTAAAAACATCGATGTTATTTTGCCACCTCTTTTGGCGAAGGTAGCTGAAGAAGATACCGAAAGGAAAACATGGATGTTATAATACTGATGTTTCCGCACGAAAATATCAAACATCGATGCCTTTCTGCTATCCCTAGAACGCAGAGCTGGCGGGATAAGGGATGGACAGCAGCATTGCCCGGTGCGGCGCCGCGCCCAGCCGAGATGGCGACGGCGGCGCGCGGAGAGGGAGAGAGGTCGCATTTGTAAACAACGACGCCACTCGCTCCGCACGCCATGCACCCGATTGGTTGAACGCGCCGCCGCTTTGTTGTGTCAATACGTTCGCTGGGCATAAACATCCTTCGCTTACGTATGGGCACGTTATGCACTAGATACACGTGTGGGTGCTCTCGAAATTGCGTTTTCGGAATAAATGTGTGCAGTGCCGGATTGGGCTTCTGCAAAAGACGTAAATATATTTTTGTATTCATCGGAATGAGAAATGTTGGATAAAACAGTTTTGTTGTTGCTTAGAAGGAATATGAAACTTTCCAAATAAATTAAATATAATTTGAAAAGATTAGTTTTGATTAATGAGGTACAAAACGAAAAAGATCAATGTTTAATTCAGAGTTTAGAACAGTGTTTTAGAATTTGCCACTTTAACATTGATGTACATGTGAGTAATATTTTAATAAATTGTTCTTTTTTATTTCTTTTTATTAGATAAATATAAACAGTTCTAAAATAATAGTGAACGGATATTTGTGTTTGTTACGTTTGATTCCTATATTATATATTACTCTTACAAAGAACGATTTCGTAGATTTCAATTTAGGTCTTTCAAAGTATATGCACGATTTTTCAAGCATTTTGTGGTGTATACTAGGTAATTTGTTGACCACATCTTTGCAAATAATTGAATCGCCGACAAACACTGTAACTTTTACGGTGTATATTTCTCTTTCCATCTTCGTTTTTTGGTGCTCCCTGAAATGTTTTGGTTCTCTGCCAATGTTCACATGCAGCACATACATATTACGAACACTGTACGAAAGAACCACATTGACCCCGTCTTTCCTGATGAAAAATAGTATGGGTAGATGAAGGAACAGGAAGAAAAATCTGAGAGATGATCGAGCAAGGACGAGCGGCTTCACAGTTGATAAGCGATCTACAAAGTTTGGCGCTTCGCCACAGGCACTAGAGCAACGATTTTCAACTTTTCTAACCCCACGCCCTCTGCTTTTTGCCAAGTGTTATCTCTCGGCGCTCTCCTTGAAACCCGCCATACTTCAGCCGTGGAAGAGAAGTATATTCTACTTAAAAAGTATGCGCAACTTTCATTTATGAATTACCAGATAAATATGCACATTGTGTCGTCGTTTCGTAGAATATTGCTACATTAATTTGATAGCTGGATCTCGGGGTTAGAGATAACGAGATTCATGGGTAGAAGTATCCCATCATGTGCATGGACTTTGAATAAATGGAGATACCAAATATGCAAAGATTAGTCATTTCGGTAAAAGCTAATATGTTATTGCTTTACCTTCACTTTGTTTCCCTTCTCTCCATATTTTTTTTCATATTGATTATTATTATTATTATTATTATTATTATTATTATTATTATTATTATTATTATTATTATTATTATTATTTTCATGATCATCATCTTATTTAAAACTAGGGTTTTTTGTTTAGAGAGAAATTTATTCTTTTTACTCAAACAAATTTCTTGATTTTTACTTTATTTGAAAGGTAGTCAGTTCCATATATGTTTTTGCCTGCTATTACTAGTCAGTTATATAGTATAAACACGTAATTTTAATAAAAATGTAAAGTTAATAGAATGAATGCTTACATGCCGTCATTTGTTGATTACGTCTTTTCGTTGTGACAAGACGTTCTTAATGGCCTTGGTCTAGCGTGATCAAGATGCGAGGACATGTGAAACTATAGACATTGAAGCGAAGATAGCGAGGTTTCACGTTCGACGATTGAGTATTTTTGAAGGGTAAGATTGGTGATGACGCAACACAATGTCTAGAAATCGTTTGAAACACATGTCCCTTCACAAAAAAGGCAGAGATTAAAAGATGCATTGCGATTTTAAACCAAGGTGGAAGGCAGGATTTACTGTTATAGTTTACAACTAAATACATGCACAAAGTACACATAAAACATATGAATTACATTTTTATAAACATGTTTTAACTGCTGATTACAGTCAGAAGTGATTTAATCGTTTTAGAATTTGTAAACCTTCCTGATATAGTTAGTCTAATAGAATATGCTCCTAACGACATGAGATAATATTTTGAGTTTCAATTTTCCTCCTAGTGCAAAAGTTAGACTTGTCTTTTATAACTTCCCAACAGTTCTTTTGTTTTTAGCGAAGGAATTTACAACAGGTCAGCTAGTTATTCGTGGGTTGCTTGCTATTTCGCATTGTGATAATATTTGAAAACTGCAAGACATGCTAAACAAGAAATATAATCGCTTTGCGATGAAAGTGTATCGTCCTATACAATGTTCACCACTCTCATGTTCTTAACACTTTCTCTTACTTCCTATGTCGTCATCACATTTTCTACAACTTTCAAATCTTCCTTCCAAGGCTATAAAGAACATCTGTTCGTATCTTTGCTTTTTCGACTGTATGTTTCCCTTCACGTTCGATCTAACCTCGTCACATTCATTCTATTACAATGATTATTGCCCATGCAGTGGCAACCATTACAATTGCTTCCTCCACTACTAACACGTGCATTCCTATCTCGATTACTCTCCTCATAAATAGAAGCCACAGGCATTTGCTGGTTCAGCTTCCAGTGGTACTGCAATTGCCACCGTTATTCGTAATTCCATTTCCTCGTAACCGCAGTACTCAATCTCTCACTTTCTCTATCTCTTTCTCTCTCTCTTTCTCTATCTCTTTCTCTCTCTCTTTCTATATCTTTTTCTCTCTCTTTCTCTATCTCTTTCTATATATTTTCTCTATCTCTCTTTATCTCTTTCTATCTCTCTTCCTTTTTCTCTTTCTTTCACTCTTTCCCCTTCTCTATTTCTCTCTCTCTCCCTTTATCTCCCTTTCTCTCTATTCCTCTCTCTCTTTCTCTCTCTTTGTCTTTCTTTCACTCTTTCTTTCTTTCCCTATTTCTTTCTCTCTTTCTTTCCCTCTTTCTTTCTCTCTCCCTCTCTCACACTCCCCCGTACATCCTTTTTTGCCTTTCTTTCCTTCTCCCTCCTTCCATCTCTCTTTTCTCTCTTTCTGCTTCTCTTTTTTCTCTCTGCTTCTCTCACAGAACCATAGAGTAAAGATGTAACCTTGTCTATGACAGAACTCTCACAGAGAACACAAATTTAGTTAGAACTTTTGGTACTGGTGAGTAGTTTTGACAGTCTAAATATCCATCAAACGTCAAAAGAAATTAATTCTTCCCAAGAACCAGATCATCTTCCCGGAAATTTATGTGTCGGATCGGTCTTTAAAAACACTGTGGGATAATTATAATAGAATTCTTTTTGTCCAAGACTTCTCTTTTAAAAAAGCTTGCGAAATTTGTCAGCGTCATTTATATTTTATTTTAGTATCTCAAGAATACCAGTCAATAAATTGACTCGTTACTTCATTTATTCTCATCACCCAAAGGTGAGCGTTGGTGAAAAACTACCCTTCGCAAAAACATATTTCTCATGAAGTTCAAATTACTTGTTCTCAGTGGAGGTTTTAAAGCTGCAAGATAAACTAGGGGTACTTCAGAATGACACAGACTCCCCCGTATTGTTTTCTATTTTAGTCTGGACTAGCTATTCAGATTTGCCACATACTCTTGCCAGCTGCCATCTATCGCTGACCAAAGTACATTTTTTGACATTTTCTTAGATTTTCGGTTTCCTAATTGTAGAACGAAAATATTATTTTAATAATATTTTAGAACAGTAAAACCTCGTCCTAAATGGCAATTTTCTTTGAAAAATTTGGAGCCGTTGTTAAGAAAGTGTCGTTTAAGCGCTACTGTAAATTCGAAATTTGAAGCTCTTTCACAGAAAATTATTGAGTTTCCGGAAAACTTCATTTAAAGTAATTTAAAGCGCGTTAACTCACAAATAAAATAGTGTTTACAAATTGCTCGAAAGGGCATATTAAAGGAGTGAGAGATCTTTCCAAAAAATACATTTATGTAATTTTGGGGGGAAAATACCCCAAAATGAACTTTACGTCATATTAAAGAGTGTAGTTAGCACTATCTGTTCTAAAAGTTTGAAGTAAAATTTGGAGCCATTTTTGAGAAAATGTCGTTTGAGCGTTTATGAAAATGCAGAATAATGCTCTAATTTTAACAGAA
This sequence comes from Acheta domesticus, assembly GCA_031308135.1. Lineage (NCBI taxonomy): Eukaryota > Metazoa > Arthropoda > Insecta > Orthoptera > Gryllidae > Acheta > Acheta domesticus. Next base: position 111,407,938 of record JAHLJT010002406.1, on the reverse strand, counting down.
AACGTTTCAGTTTTCAACAACTTTTATAGGATATTATTTAAAGCACATGCACTCATCAATATAATAATGTAAACAAATCGCTGCTAATGTAAATATTAACGACGTGAGAGAAGTCAAGAAAATTTCACTTTTGTAATTTTTGAAAAAAAAACAAATAAGAGCACAATGTCATTTATGTCACCTCATAGAGTACATTTAGCCCTCATTGTCACCTCATAGAGTACATTTTTATTCATACCAAAAGTTAAAAGAAAAAACGTGGAGCCAGCCAAATTTTTGAGAAAATCTGGTTTTTGTGGTTTTTGAAAATAGTACCTATTGCATGCATTATTGCGCGAAAAGTACTACAATCTTTTTACAAAATGTTCATGACACATAATTCATTTGAAGGAAAAATCTGTATCTTCAAATTTGTAGTTGTAGGAAGACGCCGAAACTAATTTAGACTTGCAATTTTCGAAAATGTACAATTAACCGTTAAAATGGGACCTATGACACTTAAATAAGTGAATATTACACATGTACTCTCTTACAAGAAATTTAAAGAAAAATTTGGAGCCGTTTTTAAGAAAATTTTGAAAATGTCCGGGAAGTTTCATGAAATGTATCCCCAAATTTTCAAGAATATTTTTCAAAATCTCGGCGTCTCGACTGGAATCAGATCGACGGGCAACATTCATTTTGGAAGAAATCGTACGTATGATTTAGGTGCTATGGTTGTTCACAGACTGACAAACGGGCGGACAGACGGACAGTTGGACGAACGGACGGACGAACGAACGGACGAATGGACGGACGAATGGACGGACGAACGGACGGACGAACGGACAGACGAACGTACGGACGAACGGACAGACGGACAAACGGACGGACGGACGAACGGACGGACGGACGGACGGACGAACGGACGGACGGACGGACGGACGGACGGACGGACGGACGGACGGACGGACGGACGAACGGACGGAGGGACGAACGGACGTACGGACGGACGGACGGACGGACGAACGGACGTTTTGAAAAGAACCACATTTTTTGTATTAGAGCACCCCAAAACGTGTATTTCCGTCGAAATCTCGAAATCGATTTTCCGCAACATTACATAACTTTCCCTACACTATGTATATTACTGCGTATATGTACGACAATGTAAAAATTGGAAAACCATTGAAGATATAATTTCTTGATATATATATATATATATATATATATATATATATATATATATATATATATATATATATATATGTGTGTGTGTGTGTGTATAACAGGATGTTGGTATGTATATAAGAGGAAAACTCCAACACCATTGGACCGATCTCCATGAAAGTTGGCACTTCTACGTGTTTTTTCACCCAGAAGGTTTATGTGTTAATTCTGTTGTAACTCCACTACATGGCGCTACATATCCACTACGTAATCACGTCAAATGCAATCTGCAACACACTCGGCAACATTTTGAATCTATATCGTTTAGTAACTCCTAAACGAGGCGTTCTAGGGCCTTAAAAACTAACATTTTGAGACCGAAGGCCTCAAAGAAACTTTTCTCACACCGTAATCTACAGAATCGCGCGAGGTCCATGGTCCGTTTGTTAGGTAACTGCTCCAACATTCGCCTGTTGATGGTAGAAACCCCGGAAAACTACCGATCAGAGCAGTCAGCCCCGAGAATTCTCCTCCAGACAGGGCTTGAACTCAACGTAGCTCTCGAGTCAAAGTCGAAAATCCTGCCACGCACCGCAGGACTCGAGCCTAGGATCTCCGGGTCAGAGGCACTGCAGTGTTGTCGATTGCGTTCTGCTCGTTTCAGATTCCTCTCCCCAGTCCCATCCCCATCACCGTTGCGCCATCGCGTCATCACGACCTCCCGATCCGTAGCGGGAATACGCGCGTGGCGGGCGGGGGCGGGGCGCAATCGAGCGACGCGGGGCGCGGGAGGGGCGGGACGGGGGTGGGGGCGTGACGAGGGCGCGTGGGCGAAGCGACGGCTAGGGGCGTGGACCCACGTCGGTCATTTGTCTCTCCTCGTCGCCTCACACCGCGCCGCACCCACCCACCCGCCGGCCTGGTCCCTGGCCTCGACCCGGCCGAGGCTGAAGTCAGGGCTCGGCGAGATTCGCAAATCCATTGTTTAAATGGACACTTGCTGAAGTGGACCGATCGTGTATATTCACCGCAGTAGTGTCTTAAGAGTTGCTACAGTTCTGGAATAACGTTGTTGGCATATGATACTGCAATCTACACATCTCATTAAGACATTCTTAAAGATAGAGGCAATTTACAAAACGTCTTAAATACTATTATTTCTTGGTAAAATTACTGACTAATTAAAATTAATCCACAAAAATCGTAAGCATTTTTCCTTCTAAGACGAATTACTCCCACTTCTCCCCTAATTATTAATGGTAAAGCAATTCCTTGGCTTCTTTCTAATAATAAAATATTTAGGTTTACCATTTGACACTAAATTCACATGGAAAACATACATTTGCCATTGCCCATACAGCTAATATAAACATTTTAAAATTGTATCATTTTCTTAACAAAACTCCGAATTACCCAAAGAGTCAGTCTTATCTATTTTTAAATATATTATTATCTTCTTGAACGCCTGACCCATTTGGAGAGGTATTAAGAAACCTCGTTTTCAAAAATTAGAAGTTATACAAAGTAGGTAGATACTTAAGAAAATTTTAAAAGCGTCTTGGTTTATTTAAAACAATCAAATTTTAGAAGAATTAAGCACTCTTCCTTTAAAAACCTGAATTAATTTACATTAAACTAAATTCTTTTTCATTCTTTCTGTTTGTCCTGCTCACAATATTTTTAATCTTAGCAAATCAGCTAATCCGTATCCATGTATTTGTTCAAGTTTTGCTAAAAACTTATTACAACCTCCTTAATTGTTTCTTATTTTTCTTCTTTAAAAACTATAGTATTTTATAAATTGTATAATTAATTATTATTTTGAATGGTTTTTCTAACGTCTATTGTTTCAATTTATAAATATTCAAACCCAGTATGTGTTAAAGTAAAATATTCTAAGTTACTTTTGAGTTTTCCCTCATAAACTCCTTTTGTTATTAAAGTTAATTGGTAAGATGGGTAAGATATTGGATTATCGAACAAGGATAAATAAATTTAAAAACACAGTTGCCACAAACGCTTTCTTGTCATGTTTTTGGAGAATGCAGGCACATTTTTCGAGAATGTACAAAAATATTGGAATACAGCGACTCTAGTTGCGAGCGCAATCAAATGTACGAATGGTAAAAATTCGTACAATAAACTTTCGTTTTGTGAATTATTCAAAAAGCGATTGTTAGCCATCATCGATTTGGGTATATGAGAATGTTAAGGCGGTAGAGTCACAACTTTGTAGGTTTGAGGGGTCGCGGATGTTAATCTCACTTCGGAAATGTATTGTTGCATGGGTGAATGTGGGACTCCCCCAACCACTCTCGGAATGTCTGCCTCCCCCAAAATCGGACTACATGCAGTCGAGTTGTATCTACGGGCTTTTTCATCATTAACAAGAAAAGCAAATAAATACATTAAATTTCGTATATTGTTACATAGAATATACGAAGAATTTGCATTTCTGCTTACCCATGTATCTTTTCTTTGTGTCTAATGCAATGTATCAGTTACTTGACTTAGCAGGTTTATTATGTCTAACAATCAGAAGAACTATACGGAATTTGTGAGGGTTTTTTTTTGTTGTTTTTTTTTTGTTTTTGTTGTTTTTTTTTTGGCCTTCTACTCTAGTCACAAGATAATAAACTCCCGTATCTTTCGCGGAATTCTAACTCTGGACGCAGCCGTCACAGCCATCTAAGCTACTTCGGTGTGAAAATCTATGCCTTGCCACTATCCAATTACAAAAATGGCAGTCATAAAGAGTGTTATTTGGGAATGATTTTGCAGGATGAATGAAAAATTGACGCGACAGCTCTTTAAACCAACTAAGTTTCAGGCAACAAAAAATGTGTCTGAAATCGTGACTGGCGAACAATCTTGCCTTGTTAGGTTGAGAAAGAGAAAATAAAATGAACATTATCCACCGGAAGGCTGTTGGTTTCTTCCATACTAAAAATGAACATATTGAAATGCATCAATTACCTAATGTTTTTCTATTTAAAAGTTCTTTGAATTATCTTCTTCGTTAATAAACCACTCGAATTGACGTTGCTTAAAGTATAATAGCATATTTTTATTTAAAACATGTCTGATGTTAGAACTTTTTTGATCCGATGTTAGGAATCTTCCCGTCCACCCTTCAAGGCAAGTGAAGGGTCAATAATGTCAGTCATTCTACTGGTTCAGATTGCTATAAAACATTCTAAGAGAATTCTCGAATAAAACATATATTTAAGGCATAGCATTTGGGGAGTATATAGGTTCTAAAAGTGACGAAACACTGTGAAATTACGTTTCGGCAAAACATGAATTATTACTTATACAACAGTACATCTTGAAATGATTTCTAATTTAATGAAATTATGTTTGTCAGGATAATCAGCTCAATCACAGCTGTACTAGTGAATATTATCTGTTATCTATAATCTTTCTCGAAGAAAAAAAACTACAAATTATATTTCCCGGTTAATTTCTGTATTGCTCAAAAAAAACGGTATTTTCATATTAAATCACATGCTATTGCCTCCACTTTCAAGTCCTTCACCCTAAATGTCATATGCTCACTCGACGCAAGTTTCAACTGTCGTAATTATCTTTTCTTTTTTCCTGAAGGTAGATACATAGGTAGTTATTTAAACATTACATATGTAATTTTGATACATACTCGCTAATAGGTGTCTCACTATGGGTCCTCCAATCTGGTTCTACGTTTGCGAATTTGATTTGGAAAACATGGAATGGATATTTATTTTGGATTCTCCTATGGATTGGATTTTTTGTGAGTCTGAATTCGGAGAGTGCTGGAATTTGATGGATGTTATAATAGAAATTTGTGGCAAGGTATGTGATGTGATGATTTAATGATTCTATTGAATTCCTTGTGAAGCTGATTATTAGAAATGAACCATGAAGCCTTAGTAATGGATCTCAGAAATTGATTTTGAATGATTTGGAGTTTGCGAATATTGCTCTTGGCGGCGACTGTCGTAATGGCTACATTTTGATGGGGCTGGTGAATATCGCGGGGCTGCTGCAGCAGGAGCGATGCGCAGTTGTTGCACGGTTGCGCGTGCGGCGTGGTCCCGCGCGATGCCCGTGTTGGCGGCGGCGACGCCGGCTGGCGGTGAAGCGGGACGCAGGGAGCGAGATGAATGGAGAAATGAAGAGACGGTCTCCGAAGTCATTAATCGATTGTTGAGAGAATGAGACAATGCGCGGCGCGACGGGTGATGTGCGACGGTGATTCTCTGTTCGACGACGTTCCGATGCAGATTAGGTGGCGAATAGATGGTGTAAATTTTAAAATTCCTGTAGAGTAGGGGTTTTATTGATGGAGTAAATGACGATATAGAATGCTCTGATGATAGCTGTGTTAGTCTGTAAATGTTGATTGTCCACTTTTCAGACGGAAGTACAGGTTTGTAAGAGTCAGATAAGCAAACAAACGTCAATCTGCCTCTGTTTTAAACTGGTGATGCCACAACAGCACATAATTTTTCCCATTATTTGTGGAAATTCAGAAAGCTTTATGAAAACATACCTGCGCCATGCTTTCTAGCGTCCCTTGTTACATTCGTGGAAAAAACGTAAAGAAAAAAAGTGAAGCCGTTTTGAGCAAATCTTCTTTTCATAAATTGTAGAAATTTTAAGCAAAATACTGAGAAGTGGGAGGGTGGGAGGGAAGATCGGACGAACGGATGGACGAAATTTGTACTGACTGTGGATTTGTAGGTATCAAGGACCCACAAAACATGGATTCTGACTACACAAAGCGTTAAAAGTAAGTTACTGTACATACAAACAAGATATATCTACTTTTCGTCATTAGTTACCGTAATAAGAGATTTTCTGTTGGAAACTCCCCGTTTTTTGATGCACGATTATAATACTTTCTATTCTTATAAAGTAAATGCGGGAAAGTAAAAACACGTACGGAATGGATTTGACAACGTATTTCTAACAGGAGATGTGATCCATTAATACTATATAAGAAGATGCGCATTCGAATTCATTGTAGAAAAGCAATGCGATTTAAATCTTGAGAATAGTTTTCACTTTTAACGCGAAGATTGTGGGCAGTCGCTCCCCAAGTTCACCTGAAAATGGACCAAATTAAAATATGTGCGCTGAATCTAAAAGAACGTATATTTTACGCCCACTTAAGAAGCATCTTAAATAAACTGCAAGTAGCATTACTGCCTATCCGATCAAGATCCCAGGTGCAATGTACTCTCTTCTCATAAAAAGCTCTGCCTGCAAACGCGCTTTCATGCTAGGCGAAACCCAATCCCCGGGAGCTCAGCGGGAGGCTCCTCTCGGAGAGCGCGCTCTCCTGGGAGAGAAGGATGGAGGCTGATGAAGCAAGCAGGAAGAGGATGGCAGGGAGGAGGATGGCGGGGAGGAGAATGGCGGGGAGGAGGATGGCAGGGAGGAGGATGGCGGGGAGGAGAATGGCAGGGAGGAGGATGGCGGGGAGGAGAATGGCGGGGAGGATGATGGCGGGGAGGAGAATGGCGGGGAGGAGGATGGCGGGGAGGAGAATGGCGGGGAGGAGGATGGCGGGGAGGAGGATGGCGGGGAGGAGGATGGCGGGGAGGAGGATGGCGGGGAGGAGGATGGCGGGGAGGAGAATGGCGGGGAGGAGGATGGCAGGGAGGAGGATGGCGGGGAGGAGAATGGCGGGGAGGAGGAGGATGGCGGGCAGGGAGATGGCAAGGAGGGAGACGGCGGGGAGGATAGCGTGGAGTAGGACATGTGAGAGAATGACGTGAAGAGAAGTTAGTTGTGCCGTAGTAGTAGTCGTAGGCGACAGCAGTGGCAATGTTGATGTCACACTTCAGCAGAAACGATGCGATGGGGATTAGAGATGTGATAAAATCTGTGCATACGCCCATGGCAATAAGACTCGAGCTAAGACTGATGCCGGAAGGACAGCGACAGAAATGTTGGTGGTCGTTACAGCAAGCAATGAAAGAAGTAAAAAGAATGATATAAATGTCAAAGAAAGAATGAGATATGTGGAAGAACGTTAACAACGCAGTAGCCAATTTAGAAGTGCAAACTTTTGGTTTGGAAGAGAAGCAGCGTTTTTCAATTGTCAGTCTGTTAATAGTAGGGCAACCTTTTAAGGGACTATTCAGCTTTTTAATGAATGTGAAAATGTTTGCTGTAGTCATCGTCGTCAATGATTGAGATTCATATTCCTAATATGTCTATGTGAAAGTCAGTGCGTATGCAATATGCGCAAGGTATTGTAATCGTTAACAATCGCAATTCTTTTTATAAAATATATTTATTGAGAAATATTATTGTTACTGAATTGCATTTATTGTTGAAGATCCAAATTTTTTACTTACTCACCTCAGTTCATAAAGCATGAAAATAAATTATTCAAATAATAATATAAGCAATGAGGTAATATGTAGATATACTGAGACATCTCAAAAACTCAAATTCCTCGAAATCTCGCAATTTCCCATTAGCATTTATTTTTCTGTGATATAGGCTATTTAATTTATTTGTACAAGGCAAACGTCACGAAAGGAGAACCTTGGTAATCTAGATTTCAGCGGTTCTTGATCTATTGGCCATGCTCAAGTTATCTAGTGCATGTTTTCTTTCCCGGAAGTATTGGGAAAAAATGTTGAAGCTGCCCTCATTTGTTTTCTTAGAGCTGCATTGTGGGACATAGTGAAGTTCACTGCAATATCACTTATTCAGTCTCCTCTCCCCGCCTCGACGCACTCTATACTCGTCTGCGCTACGGTGTGTCAATTTTTAATGGTTTCATCCCACCGTGCAGCTTCCTTTTGATTTCCTGCACGAGTTATCCTACAATATACAAAATGATTCTCTAGTACACGAATATATTAGCGAACATTGAATTAAATATTAATAAATGATGACAACTAAGGAATGCACAGATTTTCTACATCGAAAACGGCTCCGTTTTTCGAAATTATTTTTAGTATTGTTTCACAACACTAATCACGATGTTGAAAGAAATTATAAATTCTAACACAAGAAACAGAAAGAATAGATCGATGTTTTTCTTGTCACCTTGTGATTTCCTTGTAAAACGTTCTTCAAACAACTATTCAAAATCTACGTTATCAGACATAATTGACACGTTTCAATTAAAGTTCTCTCAGTATTAACTCGTTCGTTCGAAATGTAGCTGTGAAATCAGTGCTATCGGTTACATGATAGACACAGTTCCCCATTTCATTCTCTCGGAATTAACTTGTTCATTTGGAATGTGGGAGTGACACGACACCGTATCGGTTCCCTCCCGCAACAACACTGGGCGACCCTCGTCCACGCGTTTGACCCGCGCTTGCGCAATAATGGTCGGGAACAGTCGGCCTTCGATGAGTGATGAGAGTAGTTGCCTCCACGCACACCACTTCGCCGGAAATCGTGTTTGTCATCGTCTGCAGACCTCCGCTTGGACAATCGACAAGGGGAAGCTGCACCTACAAGGCATATCTGATGAAAGCGAACAAGAAAGAAATTGAATGCTTGTCAGGTCGTTGGCATGGGTGCGTGATTGAGTTCGAATCCTGGACTGAGGTGAAATGTCATTTCATGAAATATGACTCGTACAGTAATCATTCTTCTGTCGCTGGTTGTATATTAAGGAAATAAAACTTATTACATTTTGTATTTTAATTACTCACATTGTTAGTATCGATCATTTAGAGTTTTTATAGATTTAAATTTTGCATTTAAAATAAAACTTATAGTTGAAACAAATGTTGAAAGAGAAGTTTGAGACAAAGTTTTTTTTATCCATAGATCATATTTTTACCATTAAACTTGAAGGAGAAAGAGGCACACAAGAGCAGGAATATAAAACTAATGTAAGTGACAATAATTCATTGAATTTCATATCATTGAAATTTTTACAAATATAAGAATTTTTATTTGTTCCTAGTCATTTATAAATCGTTGATATTCTTACATCTATAAAGTTCTTAAAAATATCGTTTCATTATTTTGTAACTAACAATAAGTTCTTGAAAATATTAGGAAATAAATGTATTGTTTGTTGGAAAATAAAGTGTATTGAACAAGCAGAAGCGAAGCGGTAGTAATTACAAAATGTCTTTTCTCATTTCTTTATGTCTCGTTGGTAGCTACTAGTGAGATGTTCTATTGTACGAGTACATTATGCGCTAGTAAAATGTCTATGTGATTCATAATACAAAGCTAAAGTACTTTGACCATTAATGTCACAAACGTCTGGCGTTTACAGCTATGTAATGTCGATTTTATTGGTCAACCGTTGCCGTCTTATGAGGGAATTTCGTCGCTGATTTTTCAAGGGTCCTTGCCCACGTCCTTGTCAAGACGTAGTGCATTTTGACTGTCGCTACGAAATGGCTGGCGAAGGGGCCTCCGCACTGTGGTTGATTTGAAAGAAGTAGCAGGGCAAAACAAGTTTTTGAAAGTTCATGCACACTATTTTCCCCTCTCCAGTTGCCCTGGAAAGGTGGAAATTAATTCAAGGGGGGTACATTTTAGCTGCAGCTGGTTAAGCTTATGCAGCAAGGTTCGGGCCTAACTTAAACATACTAACGAGTGTCATTAGTTTTGGTTTAAAAGTTTTTAGTACGTGCGCTAGCTGCAGTGACTGACTAGTTTTACCATTGGTTGGAGGCTGAAAGTTGAAAGCTGAAAGTTTACCGTTAGTTAGAGGCTGAAAGTTTTACCATTGGTTGGAGGTTGAAAGTTTGCTGAGCGTGAAGATAAAAAAAAATAATTTCCGGACGCTAGTATAAAAAAAGTTATTTCCATTTTATAACATTTTAAAATTGTTTACTGCCCCAATGGTAGCTTGTATAAATAAAATATTCGTATATTGTTAGTGCTTCTTATATCAATATTATTAATAAATATAATACAATGGTACCTTTAAATTCGTCTTCCGTTCAAAACTGCATATTTTAATGACGTTATTTATAAGCCGATATGCAAGCAGTCAGTTAGTGTTTCACACCTCGAACAATCTTGAGTACCTGATTCTATCGTATTTCTAAACAATCTGTATTTTCCTGGATATAAAGATTTGATAAAACAATATTGCTACTAATCAATCAAATCAGAAAGTCAAATGTCGATCACATATATATCGATTGAGGCAGTCAAATCACAAAAACCATGGGTGATTATCTGCTTATCATTTCATCCTATTTTTAATCCATAATAAGATGGAATAGATTGACAAAATCGTAATTGCAAACAAATAATCATATAAAATCTATATATACACATAATCAGTAATGTGATACTGTGGATTAATAAATACATCAGGAGACTAAGCTTGTTTTAGTTTTTTGAATTGCAGGTTATTGACTTTGAAAAAACATGTTGAATATTGCAGCAAACATGTTTGACCTGCAATCTCATGGTGAGATCGAGACATGTTGACTTCTTTGAATGACTAAAGTCAACCTCGCAGAAATGTGGCGCCCGCGACGGATGGTTGTTTGTGGCCGCGGTGTTTGTCCGAGTGAGCCACCGTGGCGGAGGCGGGGGCGGGGGCGGAGGCGGAGGGCTGGGTGTCGGCGCAGGCCGTGGGTTTTAGGACCGCAATAAAGGCCAACTCTAACGAGCGCATGGCCGCGCGGCGCCGAAGCTGTCGGTGACAGCGACGGCTGGCGCGACGGCGCCGGCGACGGGGCTGGGGGCTGGGACGGGAAGTCGATCTGAATTTTCAGCGGGAATGGGAACACGAATGGGTGCGGGAATGGGAACGGAGCGGGGAAAATTATGGGGACACGAATGGGTACGGGATTGAGGCCAGGAATGAATCCGGGACCGGGAACCGGGACGTGAGTGATAATGAGATCGTCAGTGAAAACATGAAGAAGGTGATTGGATTCGAGAAACGAGAATTTACTGAAACACCTGAGACATGCACCCCTTAAATCCTCATATTTAACAAAAAAAAAAAAAAGATTCCTGGCATAATGGTATAGTACAGAGCTGGGCAATTTTTTGCAGGATTTCTTGCCTGGTTATTATAAATTTGCCCTACTTTTCATTCCGAGAATTATGTCTTAATAGATATTTTTTAATAGCGGGGTAAGGCAGCAATATTCCGAGCAAAACAAGCATTGCACTTACACGGACTAATTACCTTAGTAGTTCACGTGCCCGGAGTCACTAACAATCAATCAATCCCCTTTCTTGTCCTATTATCACTCGTTATTTGCACACAGTTTACATGAGCACACTACCACACAATCCCAGAGAGACCAGAGAGAGAGACCAGATTGCAGCCTAGAGCTTGTCCCGACTGGGGAGACGCCCAGCTGATGGGAGATATCTGGTTGGGGAAATCAACGCAAACCGACGAGTTGGTAGGTTTCTCGCGGGTAAAGATCACCGGCACCTACTGCGATACATTCAATAAACTTACAAGACTAATGACCTTAGCAGTTAACGCGCCCGGAATTCAGGATCAATCAATCACGAGTACGAAATCAAGACACTAGTACGAAATCAAGACATTTTTGATACAAAATATTTAATTTTTCTATCAACTGTGAATTTGAAATTTGACTGGCGTATTGATACATTTTAATGGATTATTTCATTGCTTTAGTAGAGGGAATTTAAATTAATACAGCTATATTTGGGGCAATAAATGTCAACTGATTTCTCCAAGATGTCACGGGCCACGATCCAGTGACCAACCGTCATTACGTAACAGTTTGTACAACCCTATCCTTTAAGTCTTGCGCCAGTTTCTCTAGAAGCAGTGTCAGCGAACTGTAATATGCTAGTTACCTTGCCGCGACCTTGACATGTCTGTTCTAGAACTTCATTCGAGAAAGTGCATGCTAGCCTTCTTTGCAGAGAAACGTGCCAAGTAGGAGAACCTAGGTTACCAAGTGCAAAACAACCTAGTTATTAGTTAAGAATAGGGTAAATTAAATAAGAATAGGGAAATTGAAGAAAATTGAATGTTCTTTAATGTTTTGTTTCAAGTACCCATGTACGTATTTGTAGATGTATTGGAATATTTGAAACGATATGCTCGTATAGATCGCTTAGCAAATGAATGTTTATGTACCAAAGAAGTGACCGGGAGAGGTGGCTCAGGACATCAACAAATTCACTTCAGTGTCTAGGATCCTGAGTGCCTGAAGGTCCTAGGTTCAAGTCTCGATAGTTTTTTCTACACTAGCTACACTCAGAATTTTCTACACTAGCTAGATAGCTAGGTGGTCGAAGTCAGCCGCTGTCTAACGGCCGGCTACTCTGATCGATAATTTTCCTTGGTTTCTCCGATCAATACAAGGCGAATGACGTAGTATCCTAACCAACGGGTCATAGGCCGCGCGCAGTTCCTCTTCCTTATCTTATCCTCACCTCTTACACACCCATGTACTATACTACCGCACATGCCAGGTGAACGGTTGGGATCGTAAAGCTTGTCCCGGCTGGAGGTACACCGCTGGTGGGAGATACCTGGTTGGGGAGAAACTCGCTGGCCGACATGTAGCTTGGCGACGTGTAACTCGCCATCCAGCGGGGGGAGATCACCACCACCCCCAGGGAAAAATATGCACTACATTTACGGAACCAATGACCTTAGCTGTTGAACCGGAATCAATCAATCGAAGAAGTGACTTATCGCTACAAGAACTCGAAATTCGAATTGACAAGCGTTTCAGAGATGACAATGGCAACGGAGGAGTGGATGTGCGTCTAGCGTGACGCTGCGCTGACGAGGACGGCAGCGCTGGCGGCGACGCGGAGGCTGGAGAGCCGAAGGCGGGAGCTGTGCAACGGAACAGGTGTCTGCTCCGGTGGGCCAGCGACCGCGCCTGCCGGGCCGTAGAAAGAGACCTTGGGGAGCGCTCGCTTGTCACCGCGATATGACGCACCTGCCGCCGGTCCAGTGTAGGCGGTTGGCGGTCGAGGTCGCTCACATGATGCAAGAAGATGCATATAGCACGCAGCGGTGTTGCGATACCTCCAAAGTATCGACACCAATATCATACCAGACTATTTGGATGCCCTTACCGGTACGAAAATTATTGATGTATTGAAACCCAAACTATCGAAAGAAAAGCAATGATATGGTATTATTTCAGTTGTCTTCATTCTACAATTAACTAATACTTATTAATAAGTATATTCACACTAAATTTTAACCTTTGGATGAATTTTATGTGCTCTGATTATGTGAAGAAGTTTGGCTCTCTCCCTTGACATGTCTCAAAGCTTCTCCCGGAGTAATGAGTAACAATTGAAAGCATTATTTGATGTGAGTATGGTGTCAAAATCTAGTTCCTAATTTCAAAACTCGTTTGCAGTATTCGATTAACCTGTTTCCATGCGCCGTCCATTCGTCCGTCGCTCACGGTTAGCCCCCTTCCTGTCCAACAATTCTCACAAATAAGTTCCATTCGATGCATCTCGGTCTTCTTGTGGGGAGTTGATGATTTTGTTTTTGGACCCAAAGCAAATTTTCTAAGAAATTGCTTCAAAACGTGTGCTTTTGCGTTTTAGCGCTATAGGCGTCACTACGGCGTTAGCCACATGAAGTACGTGACACAACGGCATCGCCTCAGTAAATGCTACTAGTAGCTGTGATGACAGCTGAATGTGACGCAAACGAAGCGACCCACGGCACCTAGTCTATGAATGGCACAGATCGCTAGAGATTGTAGCGACCGTACGCCACGGTTAAAAGTATGCGGTGCAGGGCTTGAATCACTGGGAAAGAAAAGTTTCCTCGAGTAAAATACGTCGATGGCAAGTCGACGGTTCTCCAGACGGACTTGGTGAAATGAAACTCAGAGAGTGAGAACACACTGAGTTTATTACAGAAGTAAACAAAATACAGGTTATACAAATTTCTATTACAAAGTCGAAAATGGTTGTGAACCCTTTACAATGTTTCCTTACGAACTATATAGACTACATTCCCACTCCTGTTTGTAAGTACATGGTGGAGGGGGAGATACTTGTTATGGTCAGAGATGCGAGTGCGCTCTGGGTGGCCCTTATCACGGGCGGAGGGGGAACTCCGAAGCGAGGGTCTTGGTATCACGAGGACTGTGCCCCGAAGTGACCTTTCATGATTACATGGAGGTTAAGGGGCAGGCGTTAGTTATTGGAGCCTTCGACGTCTTATCTGAGCGCAGGGCGCAACTGAGATGAAATTTATTAGTATTTATTAGGTGCTTAAGATAGAAGTGCGTTAAAATTATCGGGGACACGAAAAGACGCCTTCTTTCTGGTTCCAAGATATCGGTTATCGGGCCTCGTGCTTTAATTAAATTCATAAGCCCTGCCTTGCTCCGGAGTACATTGCGTAATGCTATGTACAGCCAGTACGGTCTGTACGTGGGGATATAAGTCTCGTTTGCATTGTAACCACATAGAATAATTATTGTTTTCTAGGATAATTATTTATGTGTAGCGTACGCGATCATGTTAATGGGATAATTTCCTTTTGTACTATAATTTCAACTTCAAAATTATATTTCATTACAAATCTATAAGAATAGAACGATATGTTTTGAACGCTCTAATTGTGTGATTCAATTTGGCATTTTAGGACATTATTTTAAAAATGAATTTCTACGAGATTCATTTCTTTTCTCCGGGCCAATATTCTCTACCTTTAGGTTATTTCAATCTCAGAATGTATGATTACAGACTCTGTATCGTTCATCTCAATCCAGTTGTTCAGTAACGTGGCTGATGGCGTGGATGGTCTTCCGAGGATCCAGCGAAAATCATCTTACGTTTCGCGAGAGCTCAAGTTGGGATTGAGTAGGTAAATAATAATTCTCTTGATATTCGTAGAAAATATCGCGCTGGATTCTCCAGAATTTAATTCAAAGTTTGATGAACCTTTTAACATTTTTTGTTATCCAGCCCACCCACCCAGCTCCATCCCACCCACCCAGCTCCATTCCACCCATTTGGATACATCCCACCCACCCCCCCAGCCCCATCCCACCCACCCCCCCAGCCCCATCCCACCCCACCCTCCCAGCTCCAACCCACCCACCCAGATCGATCCCTACCCTCTTTACACCACTCCGCCTCTACTTTCAATGCATCATTTGTCTTGTCCAGCACCGCACTGCCACATTTGCTACTATCACCCCCCATGATCGTTGCTATGGGCAGCTTTAAATAGGAGCATTGTTGCATACTCCCGGCAAACTTCCCTAACAGTTTGGATCTTGGTAATAAAGTTAGATTAAAAATAGTACAACAGAACTCGGATAAGAACAACAAATCCTAAATTAATATGTTGAAAGTTTAAGATTGATGTTTACGCAATAAATTAATAATTATTCGATACGAGAATGAGGAGGTATGCTAGCTTTCAATTAGTCCAACTTCAATTACTTCAACTTTCAATTTCTCAAAGCTTTACTAAGCAATCGAAATTAATTGAAATTAATTTAGTTTGAAAGCTTTTCTTTCAGGCTCTAATAGAAAAGATTTTTATAGGCTTAAAGAAACGTTTAATTCGCTATGCAAAATTTACCGTTTACGAAATATTCGCAAAAACTGAAAGAGAGCACACCTAAATTTTGCTTTAAGGGATAGGAAAGGGCGATTGGGATAATTCTACGAAATTTCTTGTCGAGAGTAACATTACTCTTATTTTGAAGTTGCGTGTACAACATTTCATTAATAACTTAATAAAACCGTCGATTTGTACGTATGAAAACAAACATATTTATATAAAATAAAATATTAATAATTTGGAAAAAGTAGACTTGTGTTACACCCGACAAAACAGAATATCTAACTAAAAAACACATCACAAACAGATAAACATCATAAAACAATTGAATTTTATATCTAAATAAGCCTGTGAGATTACGAAGACAGTTATGTTAAAATCAAAGACACTTAAATTTTATTTATATAGATTTGTATTGGTTGTCTTGGTTAAGAGACCCTTCAACCCCGAAGATCGTTGAGGTCCAAGGGTAATGATCTAATGTTATAGAGTAATGGTGGAAAGAGAGAAAAGGGAAACGAGGGAACCGTGATAAAACCTGCGGGAAGCTCCCTTTGTCCACCACAAGCTGCATCTGGCGTGACCGGCGATGAAATCCTGGTCCCAGCGGTGGTATTCGCTTGCGCTAACTATTGCGCCACGAGTCCCCGCTTCTCCTCGCCGAATTATATGTGTATTCGATATTATTGGGAAAATGTTTGCAAATAAAACGTTAATATTTTTTCATAACTGTTCTCACTAATGAAATATATGCTAGTTTATGTTGATATTATTTTACTTTCTTACGATAAATATCGCATTTTTAATAGAAATATGAATAGTAAAGTGGATGGGAATAGGGATTGAATTTTTATTTATTTGTCGAATTTTAAATTCAATAATGTTGAATGATCCCCAATTAAAGAACTTTGCTCGGAAAGTATTAGATCTGATTCGTACTAAATTTCCAAAAACACGTTGAAATAAATAATTTGTTTTTTTATTGACGACTGAAGTAGAGACTAAAGCGTCCGTTACCAAAAACCTGTAATACAAATCACATTCATTAACCTGCAGTTTATTTTATAGTTAAAATATGATTGTTTTCGCCTTTGGAATTATTCTTCAAATTTGTTTGATGTAATTGTGAATTAAAAATGGGTTCAGTGTTGCTAATACCTAATTCCTACTAAGTTCATAATTCTGCGTAGAACATTAATTGGGCTGCTTCGGTGTGTAATGTAACAGAAGCTTTTGAGCACGAATGTTTCATGTTATTTTTAAAGATAGAGTAACACAGATTTATTGTTTTGTGAAACGTTATATAGGCATTCATGTTTTGTAACCCGTCTTTCTATCTTTTGTAGAGTGTAAATCGTTTCCCAGACAATGCGTTTACGTAAACTATTAGCATCTAAGAACCATTTGTCTAAAGAACAATGGAGAACAAGATATTCAATAGAAGTTATGTTACATTCGTGTTCATGTCAGTGCTGGAATAATCAGAGATAGTAAAAGTGAGTTAAGAGCAAATAGACACGACATGCAGAATCAAGATACCTTTCAGCGTCTTCAAAATCGCTATTCACTGAAAAATATTTGACAAAACATGGTTCCGTTCCTGAATAAATTTTCCCTGATTTACTGTTTGCGAAGAAGCTTTATGTAAAGAATTTTTTTCGCATTATTCCTTAGAATCTTCATACAGAGACGTTGCATTGCTCTCACATTTCTTCTAGTTGAGACTGGGGGGATAGGCAAAGGTACGAAGTCGATGGGAGTATTAAAATGAGATGGAAATGGGGGCTTCAGTTCCAGTCCCGTTACGGCACCCGAGATGCCGCTGTTGTGGCACAGTAAAGGGCTATAGAACTAGACGAGCATGCATTTTCAATCGTGAATTCATTTCCGATTCGTTAGTATGTCGTGAATGCAACACATGGTACAATATGACTGATTGCTAAATGAAGTGTCTTAAATACAGACAAAAAATGGACAGTTTGATGTTGAACTAGATTCTGATACACGGTTGTAATGAAATGAATAGATTTGACATTGACATATATGTGATATGTTAATGAACGTGAATGTGACATGTACACATAGTGTACGTTTTGTGAGACATTGATGACTAGCAACACAGAAGCAAATTCTTCTATTCATTGCTGCGAATGATAATATTTTTAACATTTCTTCAGTCCTTCAAATTTGAATAGAAACTAGGAACATAATTATAACACCCAATTTTCGCTAGTAAGAAAGTACCTTTTTTTTATCTTCGGCACCTTTTCAAATTGCAATATGTTCACAAGAATTTTTCCTTTCAAATGTAATAAAAGTTTATGGTCATGAAAGTTTAGTTATTTCAAACCAATGCTGCGAAATTTGAAAATTGTATGAGAATCATTGTATGACTCGCTATGCAGAATTCATGATCTGTTGCATATCATTAGTTCCTTTTTATATCTTCAATGCTCGTCTTCAGAAGGACCAGAAATTCTCTGATCTTGTTCTTCTGCGAGTCGATCAGGGAAAAGGTACTATTTAGTAACATATAAATTGTGTAAAAGAAAAAATAGTTTTTGCATTTTCGAGTGCACTTTTTGCACTTTCGAGTGCACTTTCTGCACTTCCGAGACTTTATCGTGTAAAATAAAAAGAACAATTTTTCAGAGATGATTTTTCAGTCAAGACGTTTCTGCCTTCAATACAGTTTTCTTTCGCTTTCATCTGATTTTCCCACAAATCTTGTGTTTGAATCTTTTGTTACTATTAATTTGAAAAAATCACATCCTTTCATTAGGGTTTCATTAGTGTTCAGTGGCGACGATTCCATAACGGCAGGATGAAATATGACTTCCTCAACCTCAGCTTCTTCCTGCACTGGATAACAATCAGTGTCAGGGGTAGATTAATAATTTATTAATTTATGTGATGTGTTTAATGTCTTACATCAACTGCTTTAATGTTACCAAAGCTTTGAAGTAAATAACTTTAGTTGTTTCAAAAGCGACCTAAAATAAATAAATTTAAAGAAGTAATAAATAAATAACGTGCTTAGGGCCTCTGCCAGAGAGGAACGATTAAAATTTCTTTTAACAAACATTATAACTGTTCATTAGTATTCAAAATATTTAATTTTTGAAATTTCAAAATATAAAATATTTTCTTTAAATTCTCATTGATGACTTCTGTTGCTATTTCTCACAAAATATTTTTAATGGTTCCCACAGTGTGGCCATGCCAAGAGCCTCCAATTCTGTGGTCACGGGATAAAAGTTCTTAACTCAAAATACCTTAGTTTGGAGAAAACAAGGGTTAGACTATTGAGCCAACGCTTTTTCCTACGCTCAACGCTAATTACGAATGCTTTTTTGTCGTTAAGGAGGCAATATTTGAATTCGGTCGTTTTACTAAAATAAAATATAGATACGTAAGTAGTAGTTTTAGTGCTTAACCCAATTATGCCAAAAAACATGACTTATATATATATATATATATATATATATATATATATATATATATGTGTGTATATCATAAGTTGGTCCATCACTGATAAGACAGAAATCTTTTTAAATAACAGTTTTATATACAAATTTTCCACAACGTTTCGGAAACATTTGGTTTCCATCATCAGGTGACAAATAATTATAAAATAATCATTTTTCTATTGTTTTTATATTATATATATATATATATATATATTAGTAATATAGACAGAAACGAAAAATATTAAAAACTTTTAGCGTATGACCACAGAATTGCTAACCCGGCCCTGACCACTGTGCAACGCCAGCCGCTGGGCCGGCGAGTGCGCGCTTGGCGCGTCTGGTGCGCCCCGCCCCCTCTCCCGTCTCCCACCGCGCGCGCGCGCTCTTTGTATTCCCTGTCGACCTCTCCGCGCGCGGGCTCTGTGCCGTCCGTACCTGCGCAGACGTGCGGGGCGGGGGCGGCGCGACAGGCATGCACAATTGCTGCTCTGCGCGGCGCCCGCCGCACGAGCCACTTCCTCGACAAGACGCGAAGCGGTGCGCAGGCTGCGATCCGCACTGTGGTTCCATACGAGACCACGAGGCGATCGTGACAAAAATGTTTTATCATGTTTGATTTTGTTAAGTCACTACGGAATTGCGATCAGCTTGGAAAATAAGTATTACATAGCTATGCGAGCATTCTGCTCTAAGAAAACTCGGTTTAATGCCAGAGTAGCTTCATATACATATCTACAAATGGTGCAAACTCTTGAACTGTAGGTTAAATCATTATGGCCCGACATGTCGGACCTATTATCTCATCAATTTAATTTTACATGGATTATAGAGTAAAGTTCTTCTCGTTTCTTACCGCCAATGCATATTACCAAGAATGAAAAAGAATGTTCAAAAGAGTTTTCATGTTCGTCCTTTCAACCTTTCTCATCACCATATCGTTTCATCTTCACAGTTACCTTACCGTTAAATCCAATAGTAGTCGCTAATGACATAGATGTTGATGCAACCGTAAATAATAATAAAAAATAATATGGAGATCACATTTTTATGTACATAGTTTTGCATTAATTTATTACTACGAAGCAATGTTTCAGTAATTGATTTGCAGTTTGATTTGTTTCCTGAGGAACTATAATTTTGAATTTAAAAATATTTCTTTTTGGACGCATAGAAGAGCTATTTTCTAAGAATATGTGAATCAAAATTGTCGTTGCAATTTAATTCGCTTAGATGACTGATCTTCAAAGAATAAATCAGATTTTATACCATTAAACTTCAAACGAGAAGTTAAAATGTATAAATATTGGTAATGAAACCCTCAATTCTGCGATAGTCCACTACTGCCCAGAGTGCAATCTTTTGTTCATTTTTGGTATAATTTCGGACTACTGTGTCCCATCTCTCTTGCCTGAGACACGTAGCTGACTATTCCTGACACGCGCGGCCGGGAAGGAGCGATTTGCAGATCACGAAGACATTTCACGTTCTGGGACAAAGTGCTTCATCAATTTTACTTCAATCTTGCAGATAGTAAAGGATTCCTTATAAACGTAGGTACTTGAAGAGATAAGTATGCACCATCTTGTGAGGAAGATTAACAACGTGCTTCTAAAACTCACGTTCCTTTAACTGCTCTAACTGATCACTTCTTTTATTCTTACTCGGGATTATTGTGATTCAGTTATTTTTTCTCTGATTTTTCTTGTCTATCGACTTTAGACATCATTTGTAGACAATAAAGAATTACATTTGTAATAGATAGTGTAGAAAAATGATTCAGAATACTTTTCTCATAATGAACTTACTTCATAAAGACAAAATTCTGGAATGCAAATAAAAGCTTTTTCTGTAATATAAATGTGTGGTACTATCAGTCATGTGGAAGGGGGAAACGATATATTTTGCGTCTCGTTAGAGAGCTCATTGTAAAAACGGAGCAAAATAATACCGTTGCAAAAAAAACTAAGTGTACCCTCATTTGTAGAAGATATATTCACGTAAAGGATTTTTAATGTGAAATGTTTTGATATTAATTCAAGAAACTGACTGTTTTTACGTTAATAACAATTTTAATTCCTTTATACACTTTGACACTTTATACATGTCGGTGATTGAAAATTAACTTCATAATTCATTTATTCCACTCTCAAGCCAAGAGAAGATTGTTGGTCAGGACATCAGATTGTGGATCGTAAATGCACAACTTGTTCAGAAAGATATTTTTGTACGGTTACGGGCAGCTCTTTCGGCGAGGTGTTACGGAAAATACTCCCTGACATTTATGAAGCTCCGTTGTTTATTCCTTTTCAATATGTGCTTCGAAACTGCATGGAAGCTATAAAGTGCCTGGTCACGACTATGTAAAAGCAAAGAAAACTTTAGCGTGGCCATAGAACGCGGAGAATGGCATTAAAGAAAGAGCTATGAAACGATAGAAAAGACGTTCGCGTTACGAACTGCGAGTTCTCTTGGTGAACTTCTAAGATGGAAGTGCCACGTAGAAGATCGAGCACACCATGTGAAGAGTACACCTTCAAGCGTGAACGGAAAGAGTTAGTGATTTTTCACTCGCAATAAATTTTATTTAAAGTGTTGTTTCTCCAAAGTCATCGATCAGTTATTGATAAGTTCTTTGTACTTTCTAATGCTGCGTTTTAACTACTTCTGTAAAACAATATTTAGCTAGGGTGTACCGCCAGAAATATTTTACACTTTAGTCGTGTTTTTATTGCTTTTCATATTTTTTCATTCATATTTTAATATCTAGGTAACACAAAAAAAGAGGACAAAATTACATACATCTTGATTACATTAATGAAAATATATGTATGTGAATGTGTTCAATGTGTTTATGCATTCGAAAGAAGCACGTTTATGACTTATATTTGCTACAAGTATATGAGTATTTTATACTTCTAATACTTATTAATCTATGGCAGTTATGCCCATTACAAAGTTGTATAACAACTAAAAACTCTCTTTTAATTGTTATTTAATTATATTCCTCTAAAGTTAGGTCTCGTAAAACTTTTCCAGAAGTGGTTCTAAAAAATTAATTCATTAACATTTAAAATTATTTTCCATCATTAAAATCTTAATCTTCAAGCTACACAATTATATTCATTTAAGGCTGTGAAAATAAGAAAATTTTGTTTATTGCTAGGAAAATTTACAGGAAAGAATACGCTACTAAATGACAAAAGTTTAGGTTGCCTCTTCCCAATAGAATGTTGTAAATATACTAAACTTAAATAGTAAGTTTTTCTTCTATGAAGATACGTTTCCATAGGTCAGACTTCATAGATAACTCTAAATTTTTGACAATTGCAAAAGTTTGAATTTTTTCGGCATCTTAATCCAACGACAAAATTAAGAGAGAGATTTTTCCTTCAAATAAAATTTGTTACTCAAAGTGAGTTCTTTCTTTAAAGTCATGTACTTTTTTTGCAACGTTTAGTAGTTTTCGTGCAATATAGCTTGCAATATGTGCAATTTTAAAAAAATTACGGAAACAAGATTTTCTCAAAAACGGCTCCAAATTTTTTCTATAAACTTTTCGTAGGGGTAGTACCTAATATATTTTATGAGATTATATAAACGTCATGTTGCTCTATTCTTTTGTTTTCTCAAAAAATTGCAAAATAAAATTTTTTGACTTATGTATCACGTTTTAATATTTACATTAGCGGCGATTCGTTCACATTATTATATTTACGAGTACATGTGCTTTAAAGAATGTCCTACAAAGTTTCTCGAAAACTCCACCATTTTCTGTGAAAACTAGCTCAAACTTCCGCGTTATCAAAAACGCTCTAACCACATTTTCTCAAAAATGGCTCCAAATTTTTGCTAATTACACTCTTAAATATCACGTAACGTTCAATTTAGGGTACTTTTTGGTTTTGCAAAAATTACACAGACGTAATATTTTTTGAAAGATCACTCAAACCATTAATACACACATTTCCAGCAGTATTTAAACACTGTTATATTTGTAAGATAAAGGACTTTAAATGACTTCAAATGAAGTTTTTCAAAAATTCAAAAATGTTTTGTGAAAAAGAGCTTCAAATTTTGCATTTTTAGTAGGGCTTGACGCCATTTTGTTAAAAACGGCTCCAAATTTTTCAAAAAAAGCTGCCATTTCGGTCGAGGTGTTAGTATTCTTTAATATTCTAAAATTATTATTTCGTACTACCACTAGGAAACCGAAAAATTAAGAAAATATCAACAAAAAATGTAGTGTGGGCGGCGATTGATGGCAGATGGCAATAGTTTGTGGCAAGTATCAATAGCTAGCCGAGACCGAAGGAAATAGAAAACTAATACGGGAAAGTCTGTGCCATTCTGTATCACCTCTAGTTTCCTTATTTTTCTCATTTGGAGAAGAGTATGTTTATAAAAATGGCACATGTTGGAGTTTCATGGAACTATCTAAATATTTGAAAATTATAAAAGTATTTTTTTCCGGTTCTCCTTCAACCACAGTATTGAACATAGAGATCTCTTGTCTTAATGAAATCTATTATTCAAAATTAAACCTTAAAAGATACATACGATGTTTTCAAACTCTGAATTGTTTTTGCGAGATTCTGCAAGTGAAATAAATAGAATTTAAAAACAAAAACGGCTCCAAGTTTTTTAAATTTTTGTACGGATAGAGCTAAATGTATTGTGTAATATGTCATAAACATCCTTTTAATGTTACGTTTTAATGTGTGAAACAATACACATATATATTATGTTCAATTACATAACGGTTTAAATAATGCGAGAAAGTATATGCTGTTGTAGCACTAGATCTTATTTTCTTTTATGCCAATTGGTCTAATTTATTGTAACTTAATCTATGACTTTATCTTCACCTTGAGTAATGGATATTCTATTTAAGAATATTATTTTCTCCTCACATTGATAACGACCAATGGTGCTTTTAAGCTAGAGATTAAAGTGCAGGCTGCTGTTTTCTGTCTCCTATTTATAGGCAAGCCTTCTATATAAATAAGCTCTTTAAAAGATTCAAATTGGCTAGGAGAAGGCTGGAAGATGTATCGACGAGCCGTAAATGTATTCTTGATTCTGAAATATCGCATTCCCTCAGTAGGTTCTACTGAGGGAAATAGAAGACACGAGATGTAGAATTTGTGAAGGTGTTATAGAGAGCTGAAGTCACAAGCATGGGTACTTGTAATTGGGGGATGCGGGAGAAGCTGGAGAACGGATAATAAATGGAGAGGGTATAGAAAGGTAGAGAAGTATTATGTGATGATAAAAGTGGAGAGGAAGAAATGTAAGTTACGGAATTGATACCAAGGTAGTGAATTCATAATATTTCGTTTATATTTGAAAATACTTATTTATCAACAGGAATCATTTAAAAAAAGATCATGCAACATCAGAAAAAATAAAGAAAGAATATAATTTAATTAAATGAACAATTGTTTTAAAAAACACTATTATCCCAGCTATTCAAAATATTTTGTCTGTTTTACTTCAATGACCACGCAAAGTCGTGATGACTTTGAATAGGTGATAATCAGACAAAGCAAAACCGGGTAAGTGCAGGGGATAAGGCAGCACCTCAATGTCCACATGTTGGCCTCCTTCGATTAAAATTTGGACAGTCTTCGGCTGGCAAGGATTTTGCTGCAGTGTTTTGGAAGTTATCCTCATTGACTGACTGGAACCGGGGACTTCCATTAGTAGCACCGGCTGTGTGAATATTCTACGCAGACCACAACGCGTGCTACAAAAGAAGCAGACATGGACGTTGGCGAAAGGCGTTGTGCTGCTTCACGATAACACCCATCCTGAAACGGTAAACGAAAAACATCCAAGGGAATCGTAGAGTTGGGCCTTGAAAGGCTACTTCACGTACTTTCCACATTTGTCCTCGTCTGATTATCACCAGTTTGAAACCGTGCGTGGTCAGCATTTCACCAACTTTCACGGGCTGCAAACTGCTGTTCTGTAGGTGCACAGCTCTTCATAGAAATAGTTCCAGGAAAGCCTACCAAGGCTCCCACACCGTTGGGAAGAATTCATACATCTTACAGAAGTATGCAGAGAAATTGAACCTAACTGCAGAGTTGTAAATTGTTTCAGTTTGCACGAAAAAGAATGTATCAATACACTACGTTTCTTGTGTAAACAATCTGATTCGTGTTTTGCCAGTAATTAGCAAGGGAATAAACAATTAAATAAATAGTAGTTGTTGCAGAGAGACAAAGTATAGATAGGAATGAAAATAAAATAAGTTGTAGGTGTTGTAGAGAGACAAAGTAAGGTCGTTCATCTATTTAGCATATAGCAGGTGATGCTACTCTTTGCAAAGAGGTTCATTCTTCATTTCACTTTTAAATATGTAAAAACATATGAATATTCAATTCCACTTGAGCTCTCTTCCTGACTAACGTGGTTTACTGCATATGAATTCAAGAGGCTGCTTTTACGACAATGTATGCTTTTGCTACGTCATTTGATGTCTCTGTGCTGTGGAAGTTAAATGTTTTGATATAAGTTTATTTATCTGTATATTCCCATCCAAGAGATCAAGCAATCTTTTGACTGCTGAAGTAAATATTAGGAAGTGCAGTAGGTGGTGTGCGGAATGGATCAATTGTGTCAGAGGAGGAGGTTGGCGGATGTAGCGTTGACAGTGAGGGTAGTGCTGTTGGTGGTGACGGTGATGCAGTTAGTAGTGTCGGTGAGGCTGTTGGTGGTGATTATGGAGCTGCAATGATGCTGGTAGTTCTGTTGATGGTGTCGTTGGCTGTTGCTTTTGACGCTGATTTTCTTGGTGGTGATACTGGTGTTGTTGGTGCTGACGATGGCGCTATTGATTCTGACTGTAATGCTCTTGGTAGGGACAATGGTGCTGTCAGCGGTAGCGGTGGTGCTGTTGATGGTCACGGTGGAGCTATTGGTGGTGGCTGCTGCTGCTGTAGAGCTATTGGTGGTGACGCTGCTGCTGTAGGTGGTGACGGTGCTGTGGGTGGTGACGGAACATTTGAAACAATGGACATTAAATGGACATGGCGTAAACTCTTTCATGTTGTGTATTACAAATACCTGCACACAACTTCCTCAATACTGTATCAGAAGCATTCAACGCGTAAAATAGCAAACAATTTGCACAGGTAAAGAAAACAAAGAACCCTAATTTATTCTCTTTGCCATCAACAGCTTTCAAGTGAAGTCTGTGACTAGGTAGCAGCGAGTGGTCGGCGGAGCGCGAAGACCCCAAACACTGTTTTTTTATTTCGTTTTTATTTTTTTTCTTCGCAAAGAGGGGGGAGAGGCGGCGCAGGCAGTGGGTGCGGCGATTCCGATATTTCACGCGCGTCCGGCCCATTCATCGCGACGCATGACTAACGGCGGCGCAGCACGTGTCCCCGCGCATAATTACGCAGCCGGTTTATTTTTTGGAAGCGGCGGCGGCGGCGAGGCAGAGGCGGCGGATCGCGAATGTGGAGCGAGCGCTGACCACGCACGACGCCGCAACCGTCGCCGTCTCGGCCGCCACTCCCGATGCCGCCCGCAAACGACCTCGTCGCCACACCATTGCCACCAGCGGCACCATTGCTTCCATACTCATCGTCACCGCACCTCCGCCACCATCACCTTTATCACCACAACGAACTGTTGTATACTAAAAAGAGAAAACTAACAACTTTGCTTAGTACAACAATTTATTATTCCAAATTCCAAAATCTCAATCCCAATACAAGCGACCTGCAAGCGTGCTGTACCAACACCCCCTGAATAAAGAAAGCCTCCACACTGAGCTTGTGACGTAGTGTCATGGCGCCCAGGGTAGTCCTAGTCAACACCGTGATTTCCTCATGTTTAGTTGGTTTGGTAGCAGCGGCGTGTTGTAATTTGAAAGATGTGAAGATTTTCCCAATCGGTGAAGATATGCAGTATTCATTTAAGTATTGGTGGTAGCAATATCAGTGATGTTTCTTCCAAAAAGCGATATAAATGCGCTGTACTTAACTGCCGTACGTTGCGCTTGTAAGGGTTTAAAGTCCAAGTTAGGGCCTATTTCTCAAAAGATACTGAAATGCGACGAAAATGACTTGCCGTATATGAAATGCGACGAAAATGACCTGCGGAACATCGACGGAATTATAACTCTTCAGGAACATCCATTGTAAGTATTCATTTTATTTGCAGTAATTTCCTTGCGGAAAACCTTTTAGAATGTTCTGCAACATGTTCCAAAAACGAGTAATACTTATTTTCTATTAGACGAAGTTTGAACTCAACATATTACAGTGAGGTTTACTCTTAAAACATTACACAGTTCAAATAATAAGGCTTACAGAAACGAACATTTAAATCATTTCAAATATTTTTAGGTTATACATTATAGCAGAACTTAATTAAGATACTAAATCTGTTCAAATTAATTTTTAATCCGTCCTTGCTAAATCCGATGGTTGTCTTATTATTGTTCTTTGTTAATTATTTTCTTGATTTTTAAATGCTTTTGCTGTTAATAATTTACTAGTATTTAACAGGTTTTAACTTTTTGCAATATTTTACAGGTTTGCCATCGCCACTTTCATGAGAATGATATAAAACAGTCATGTGCGTTACGACGGGCGAAATATCATTTTCTAAACTGACTGTCTCTCAATTTAAAAAAATGGGGAGGATTTCTTGATTGCCCTACCTCCTTTTCTAGCAAACAAGGCGAGAAACTCCAGCAGAAAAGAAAAGAAGGCTGAAGAACTTCCAATCGGTAGCTGTCGATGCTGCTAGTGTGATTTTGCAGCAAGTTTATAATTAACAGTTTCTTTGTACAACGTTGGAAAATTTGAGGAAAGTTAGTGTTTCCAGTTTGGACAATTGTTTAACAAAGTGATGATCGTGTTTCCCTTTTTTAAAACTATTGTGGAATCTTCATCCAGTGATATCTCTTTCGGAAGTTGTAGATAGTGCTTTGAATTTTAGTTTATACCGGAAAATGCTCCTGTGACGAAATTAAGAAATCAAGATTTTCCAAGAAACATCAGCAATATTTATTTAATTCAAGATACGTTGGGTATGTTTTTGATTAGAAAAATGTTTTACAGAAGATGACTTTGTGTCTGAAAATTTATCACGAATTTAATACTCACCATGTAGTAAAGCAGATAACTGAAAATAAAAGTTATTTCAATATTGTTATTGGAAAAATATAACTAATTCTTGTTCATAAAAACAACAATTTTAGCTCCATCTTAATTATACAGTACGTTGCTGCCTTTTATTTTCAATTTCATCACATTCCAAAATTTTATTTTAATTCAGAGATTAGATTGTCGGAGGTAGAAATGTCGGAGCTTTTTGATGGTACTTGTCCTAGTGAACATTATTTAGAAACATAATTAAGATGTTGTCAACAATGAAAACATTTTTTTTAATATTGCAAGAAGATCAAAGACTATATATTTTGTAAGTGCTGAAAGAAAATTGAAAAATCTGACTGGATAACTTATAATTTGATAATATTGTGTATGTGTTAATGTATTAATAAAAGTGACTATACGTTTCGAACATACATTATGATTTGTATATAACTTACTACCTTTATTATGTTTTCTCTATATTCCTTGTAATTATGTTAAATGCTTGGGGGTGTAAAGTATCTGCAAAAATATGTTCTTGAGATTACTCTTAAGAACTTGAAGGTAAATGCATTCAAAGGAATTTCTTATGGATTCATGAAAGAAATACAGTATAAATTTCACTGATGTGAACATCAAATATGAACATATATTTTGTAATAAATTTCTAGAATAGTAATTGCAAACGAAGTACGGGTTTCTAGTATAACTGCAATCTGCACAGCTGTCAGGTCGGACTACCTTTGATGACGTCACAAATCAGTATGGAGGCTTTCTATATCCAGGGGGGTGTTGGCTGTACCCACAGGTCCTGCTCTCCAGTAGGCGTAGAAGTCCTGTCGTCGTGGCGTAATCTTCCGAAATTCCGATGTCCCAATCCTGATGCGTAGCGTGTTCGTCGTATACTCGTGGGCAGGCTAATGCAGGCGGCGATAACTCCAACTGCAGGCTCCAACTCTTGCTGCCTGGGACGGCGCCGCGCTCCTCTTTTATAGCGCCGCCGCGAAGGGGCGGCTGCCGCTTGCCCCTCCCTTGGCGCGGAGGGGTTGCCGGGCGGTAGACCCTGTTCACCCGCCCGTGACGGGTAGGTCCGCCGACTGTCGCTCGGCTGTACCGTCGCTAGCGCCCGTAGCGCCGATTGCCGGTACCTTCAGGCAGGGACCGAATACCGAAATAATAGCGGTAAAGGTATTTATACCGGTATAGAAATACCTTTACCTCTATTATACCTTTATTCAAAATACCTTAAAAAATACCGGTATAAGACGTCAATACCGGTATTTTTAGAGGTATTTTACCTTTATTCGACGTCTATACCGGTAAAATACCTCTAAATAGAGGTATTTTACCGGTATTTTCTCATGAAAATACCGGTATTTTCATGACAAAATACCGGTATTTCAGTAGAATCATACAGGTTTCGAAGGGAAACAATCTGACGTGTGGGCGCGCGAACGCGCGTGTGGGAGCGCGAACGCGCTTGTGGAGTCGTGCGAGCGTGTAAGGGAACGAACGCGCTTGTGGAGTCGTGCGAGCGTGTATGGGAACGAACGCGCTTGTGGAGTCGTGCGAGCGTGTAAGGGAACGAACGCGCGTGTCGGGGCGCAAAACGCGAGTGGGGTCGCGCGCGCGTGAGGGCGCACGAACGCGCGTGTGGGAGCGCGAACGCGCTTGTGGAGTCGTGCGAGCGTGTAAGGGAACGAACGCGCGTGTCGGGGCGCAAACGCGAGTGGGGTCGCGCGCGCGTGAGGGCGCACGAACGCGCGTGTGGGAGCGCGAACGCGCTTGTGGAGTCGTGCGAGCGTGTAAGGGAACGAACGCGCGTGTCGGGGCGCAAACGCGCGTGGGGTCGCGCGTGCGTGTGGGCGCACGTACGCGCGTGTGGGAGCGCGAACGCGCGTGTGGGAGCGCGAACGCGCGTGTGGGAGCGCGAACGCGCGTGTGGGAGCGCGAACGCGCGTGTGAAAGCGCGAACGCGCGTGTGGGAGCGCGATCGCGCGTGTGGGAGCGCGAACGCGCGTGTGGGAGCGCGAACGCGCGTGTGGGAGCGCGAACGCGCGTGTGGGAGCGCGAACGCGCGTGTGGGAGCGCGAACGCGCGTGTGGGAGCGCGAACGCGCGTGTGGGAGCGCGAACGCGCGTGTGGGAGCGCGAACGCGCGTGTGGGAGCGCGAACGCGCGTGTGGGAGCGCGAACGCGCGTGTGGGAGCGCGAACGCGCGTGTGGGAGCGCGAACGCGCGTGTGGGAGCGCGAACGCGCGTGTGGGAGCGCGAACGCGCGTGTGGGAGCGCGAACGCGCGTGTGGGAGCGCGAACGCGCGTGTGGGAGCGCGAACGCGCGTGTGGGAGCGCGAACGCGCGTGTGGGAGCGCGAACGCGCGTGTGGGGACGCAAACGCGCGTGGGTTGGGCGCCAACGCGCGCGTGTGGGAGCCCGAACGGGCCACTGATCGGACATTATCTTTTGTTCCTAATCCTTTCGCCTTAAATACACACTCTTTCACGCTCTACACTATTAGACCTCAGGAGACTAGTCAGAGTGTGTTCCTATTAACGATTGAATGATTATAAGTGATTCCGAGCGCGGCAATTGCTAACCCCGTAAGTGCAGGGCGTTTTCTACGAGAGGTGGCAGTGATCTTCCTCATTGCATGGCAAGATCAGGCGCCGACGTACCGTCGATTAGCGGGATTTCCCTAAACCAGGTATCTCCCACCAGCGCCCCCCTCCCCAGCCGGCAAAAGCTCCCACGCGGTCTTCCGGCATGTATGGCAGTGTAATGCATGCTAGTGTAAGTGTAAGTGAAGGGGTGAGGATAGGACAAGAGGAAGGAAAGATCGCGCGCGGTCTGTGGCCCGTCTATTAGGGTACTGCTCCGGCATTCCTCTGATATTGTTCGGAGAAACCAAGGAAAACTACCGATCAGAGCAGCCGGCCGCTAGAATTCTCCTCGGCCCGCGCGCGATCTTTCCTTCCTCTTCCTTGTCCTATCCTCACCCTCAAAACTCATAAATATGAAATTTAAGTGCTGTGAAGTATGGCAAGTAGTTTTTAAAACAATTGCAACGTGCCGCCTCTCGAAGTGCAGACATCTTCGCGCGTGGTCGGGCCTGCGGCCTCTGCCAGGATATGACCTTCGACATCAGTTGTGAAAGAACGAAGGCGACAGAAATCTGACATCGGTTGATAAGACTTCACGCAACGTTCCTTGGCGCATTCCGATTCTCGGAATCAGTTTCCCTTTGTAAGAACTGCGAGGGCTGCGCCGTTGCGTAGGCAGTTTCCGGAGGTCAGCGTTTCGACCCACGAGGGTCTCCGGTTCGGCAGAGGATAACGCACTCGACCTATTAATTTCTTTTCGCAGTGAGTAGAATTGAAATATGAGAGAAGGATGTTTGACCGCAGGCCCCAACAAACGCTTTGCCGAATGTGTACTGTGTGTGTGTGTGTGAGAGAGAGAGAGAGAGAGAAATCGAAAGAGAACGAAAGAGAGAAAGAGAAAGAAAGAGCGAGTGTATATAGCGCGTGGGTGCATAGAGCGTGGGTGTATAGCGCATAAGTGTGTAGCGCGCATGCGAGAGGTGCAAGCGTGTGATAGGCGCTCGCGTTTATTCGGCTCGCGCGATTGTTCGGCGCGCGCGTTTGTTCGGCGCGCGCGTTTGTTCGGCGCGCGCGTTTGTTCGGCGCGCGCGTTTGTTCGGCGCGCGCGTTTGTTCGGCGCGCGCGTTTGTTCGGCGCGCGCGTTTCTTCGACGCGCGCGTATGTTCTGCGCGCGCGATTGTTCGGCGCGCGCGTGTGTTCGGATCGCGCGTTTGTTCGGCGCGCGCGTGTATTCGGATCGCGCGTTTGTTCGGCGCGCGCGTTTTTTCGGATCGCGCGTTTGTTCGGCGCGCGCGTTTGTTCGAATCGCGCGTTTGTTCGGCGCGCGATTTTGTTCGGCGCGCGTTTGTTCGGCTCGCGTTTGTTCGGCGCGCGCGTTTGTTCGGCGCGCGCGTGTGTTCGGCGCGCGCGTGTGTTCGGCGCGCGTGTGTTCGGCGCGCGCGTTTGTTCGGCGCGCGCGTTTGTTCGAATCGCGCGTTTGTTCGGATCGCGCGTTTGTTCGGATCGCGCGTTTGTTCGGCGCACTCGTTTGTTCGGTGCGCGCGTTTGTTCGGCGCGCGCGTTTGTTCGGCGCGCGCGTTTGTTCGGCGCGCGTGTTGGCGCGCACATGTTTGGGGCGCGTGTGTTTGGCGCGCGCGTGTGGTTAGCTCGCGCGTGTGTTTGCCGCGAGCGCGTGTGGCACGCGTTTGTGGCGTGCGCGTTTGTGGGGCACGCGGCACAATTTCCATTGAAAATACCGGTATAATACCGGTATAACCTTTATGGACGTCCATACCGGTATAGACGTCCTATAAAGGTATTTTACCGGTATAAAAGAATAAAGGTATTTTATACCGGTATGAAAAAATACCGGTATTTTACCGGTATTTTTACCGGTATTCAATACCTTTTCGGTCCCTGCCTTCAGGTGCTGGTGGCGCGCGTAGCAGAGGATAGTGACATCATTGCGTAAGATGCCACACGAACAGCATCACTGTCACCGCCACAACCACCGTCACTACCCACACACCAACGTCACCACTCACAGCAGCAGCGTCACTGCAGACTCACAGGTCACCATCACCACCAATAGCTCCACCGTGACCATCAACAGCACCCCTGCTACCGCTGACAGCACCACTGTCCCTTCCAACAGCATCACAGTCACTATCAATAGCGCTATCGTCAGCACCAACAACACCAATGTCACCACCAAGAGTATCATTGTCAAAGCAACAGCCAACGACACCATCGACAGCACTACCATCACCACTGAAGCTCAACAATCATCACCAACAGCCCCACCGACACCACTAACAGCACTACACTCCCCACCAACGCTACAACTGTCAACCTCCACCTCTGTCATAATTGATCCACTCCGCACACCACCTACTGTACTTCCTAATATTTACTTCAACAGTCAAAGGATTGCTTGATCTCTTGGATGGGAACGTGTAGATGAATAAACTAATATCAAAACATTGAACTTTCATGGCTCAGAGGCATCAAATGGTCATGTCACAAAGGATGTCTACAGAAAATTGTCATAAAATATCAAGTGTCAAATTAATAAAGTATCAAGAAAAGCATTTAATAATGTCTGGTAACAAAACTTTTCCTGAAAATTTTTTCAATGCAGCTTCAGGAATCAAAATACGAATGAACTGTTTATTGACTTAGATATTATTTACTCCATTATTTTGCCGATCTGGGTGACTGGTTCATTTATAAGTGCAAAGACATTGCTTTAGAAATCCATGTGAGGATAACATTAATTTTTTCAATACAATTTGCCGTGTATTCTGCTAATTTGGTTTGGTTTTAAACTGAGAAAAAAAATAGTAATTTACTCTTCAAGACAGGAAAATGGAAGGTCCTGTGATTGGATGGGAGAGTTCCCGGACGAAGTCGCTAGGCCAAGACTAGGCATCCGTCGTGTCAAGAAGACACTTTGGTCGTGTAATGCACATTATTTTATTCGACATCAATTTTATGTCAATTTGTCCGTATGATAGACGCTTTTAATTGACTATCAGGAGAACACACTTCGTATTTTTCCGTTTTTCCGTTGTTTTCTAATTGTTGTACTTTCAGTACCATAGGCTGTCCAACGAGAGAATGTAGTAAATGTAAACAAACGGGTAGGTATCCCTCCGCTGAAGCGCGTGGTCCGGGGACACTGAACTGTCATCTTACCAGCTGTCAACGCTCCGCTGTTGGCGGTCTCGTATTCATTCACTCGTTGCACAGTTCCCTTCTATCACAAGGTGCAGGATGCCCGAGGAAAACGGAATACTGCTTGATCACTAGGAATACACATCGTAGAAATCGTGAGGATAATATAATTAATTCGTTCGGCATATAATTTCTGAAGTTATTATAATCATTATTGTTCATAGGATGACACGAAACTTTTGCACTCCACAAAAACGTGAGCAGGTCATCTCGCATATGACACAGTGATTTTTAATAGAGTACATAAATCTAAAGTTAGTACAGCACTACTGTAATCTGTCATTGATTTGCCATGAAATTTATTCGTTAGTTATATGAAAAGAAAAAAAGTCGTTTATTCTGAACCTGACAATTGCGCTATCGTCTATCAATTGCAAATTCTGTATTCTCATTGCGTAATAAATTCAATACGTTTAAAATAAATTTAAAACAGCAGTTGTTTCGCCACATTCTGTCGGATTTTCTTGCTAATGTTTAACAAAATCATATGTTGATGGTGATGGAGATGACAGTTCTGTCATGATACTTCAATGAAAAATGCACTACACATTACACACATAATAGCCAAGTCACGCACACAATCACCCACAGTTTTAAACAACCGATCTTGACGTTGTAATAAGAGTTTCTTTTACACTTTTCATTCTCCACAAGGCAAATAGATTCACTCCTTTACAAGCAAACGTGTTACGCGGTCCGCCATTACATCGAAACTACTGCTTTGCTTGGTTTATATCTTCGTTTACCCCTTTCCTTTGAATTTCCACGTATCATAAATATATCACATATTATGTAAAGTAAATTTACACTTTTTTGAGAAGCTTACACATGATTTTCTACTGTATCTTGCAAGCATTTACTTGAATTGTGCGGAACTATTTTATTACGCGTGTACATAAAAAAGTGCGAGAAAGAAAGTGTGTCGCGGAGTCGAAGCCAAAGAGCGACTAACTACCCACGTGGCAATGTTTACATCCACTTCGTTCTCTCGTTGGACAAGACGTATTTTCGGTACTTTTCCAGTCTGGTGTTGAAAAGAATTGAACTTTTATATACGAATATTGAATTAGCACGCGTCACGTTTTAGACCAGGGGTGTCCACCTTGCAGAATCTCAAGGGCCACAACTAAAACCTTTAGTACGGTTTCGGCCATATTTACATTACTTGGGGGGATCGAAACCTGATTTCCCCATTTCTTTTATGTCAGCAGTTTGCCCGGCTACTCTGAAAGAGGGGAGGGGAGGCATGGAGCCGTGCGTGATATGAGGCCGTACCATTCAAACCTTCTCGCCCGACATGGATGCAAGGGACTTTCACTTTTGACTAATAAACTTTCGCGGGCCACAATAAATGACATCGCGGGCCGCATGCGACCCGCAGATAGTTGGACAACCCTGTTCTAGACAGTCGCGAATAAATAATATATTGTAATTAATAATTTTAGTTTCTGTCTATACTTTTAATTATATCAATTATGTTGGTCAATCATTTGAAAGACAGAAAAATTCTTGAAATAACAGTTTTATACATATTAAATAAAATACATAGTACTCACAACGTTTCGTAAATTGCTGATTTCCATCATCAGGTGACAAAACAAAAAAATAAAAAAAATAAAATATGTTGCTCCTAGATTGCAGGGAGTGTTGTCTTCAATGTCTATTGGTCATTCAGTGCGACTACTCTGTCCATTTAAGAGAAATATCTTGCTTAGTGGTTGTTTTATTACTACATGTCCATCCAAAACTTGTGCATTTAATTTTATTTCATTTTGTTGTTACTGCAGATGTTTCATAACGTTTCAAGTGTTAACTCGGCCCTTAATTAATATTTAGAATTAAAAAGAAATACAATGGTTTAATTTGCAGAGGACCTTGTACACAGAACATTGTGTACACGGGATATTTTGAATTTTTAAAATTGATTTTTAAGAAAAACATAATTTTTAAAAGAAACGCTATTTTAAAGTTTTGACTACTAAACCGTTTTGAAAACTTTGCTTTCGGAATTTAATCGCCATCGTCAAGATCTCAAGTTATGGAAACATATATTCAAATAGCGCAGTCTTATAATATTTTCATATTGAGGTAAGAATATGATAAATCAAAAATATGTAAAATCAAAATAAACAAACTTCAGTTTTTTCTTTTGTATTATATATTTCTTTATTTCAATAATAAAGATATGAAGTGGAGGTGCAATCGGCTCCACGTCATGATTCCTTGAAGCCCCACTGGTCGGACACTACCCCAGTTAGCGCCAGGAGCCGCAGCAACTGGCCAGAACCTCTAATCGCAACGTCAGCGCCACTCGCTATCTGCCGTTCGCCGCCATCAACGTTCCACTTGAACGGGGTACTGGCGCCACCTCCCCGGCCGCCAGCTTCCCATCTTTCAGTCGCTGCGTTGCCGCCTTCCCTCTGCCTCGTGTCGAATCTTCCGCTCTTCAGGCCACTTTTCCATCAAATCTAGACTCCTTGTCTCTTCATGGGCACTTCGCCACGTTGCAAATGTTTTCACATCTTTATGTTACTCTACTTTCCCGCTTCCTGTCTTTCCTGCATTGTCTTTTTGCCGCATCCCCACTTCTCCGGTCTATCCTGCCGCCTCTTCACACCCTACAACTGCATACCAAGCCTCTATACCCACTTGCCTCTACACCCCCGCCTCTACAGTCCATCACCTCTACAACCACGCCTCTATACATCCCCACTTCTACGAATCCCCGCCTCTACATGCCCCCGCCTCTTCACCCTTACTTCTACCCCCGCTTTTACACTCACCGCTACACATCCTCACCTCTGTACCTCTCTCGTCATTCCCACACTTACACTTCTACGCCTCTACACTTTCCCTCCTATATCTCCTTGCCTCCACGTTTCCCGACTCTGCACATCACATTGCCTTTTCAAACAACCGCCGTTCCTCCTTCCGCGTCTACGGATCCCCGCATTCCGCACCTACTCAAATGCATCTCTACACACCCTGGCCTCAAAGTATCCTCCCTGTAAACACTCCCACGTGTAAGTATCCCCACCTCTAAGCATCACCTCCTCCATGCTTTCCCGGCTCTATTCCTCCCCGCCTCAAGTATTCCCGTTTCTACACCCAGCGGCCTCTAAGCTTTCACTCCCTTAAGCATTCAAGACTCTAAGCATCTCCACCTCTAAGCCTCCCCCCCCCAGTAAGCATCCCCGCCTGTGCGTGCCCCGTCTCCATGCATCCGCGTCTTTACATCTCCCGCCCTCTTAAACACCACCGCCTGTAAACATCTTGTCTGTAAGCTCCCCCCGATTGTATACATCACCGCCTGTGAGCATCCCCGTCTTTAAACGTACCTGCCTCTGAGCGTTCTCGCATCTAGACATCCCCGCCTCGAAACAGTCCACCTCTAAGCATTTCCGCCATTACACTTCTCCGCCTTTAATCATTCACGACGCTAAGCATCCGCATCTTTACACATCTCGGCCTCTACGTATTCCCGCTTCTACGTATCCACGTTTCTACAGAGGTGTGCAACTTATTAGACTAAAGATTTTTTCGGTAAATTCAAGTTAAACTCGTCGTAGAAATAATAAATAAAACTGACAGCACTCCTATTGTTTTCCAAACTATACATAGGGACGTCTGACACTTTTGTGTTTGTGTTTCATGTACAACTGATGTTGGTACAACTGTTATTTAATTTGTTTACTCCACAGTGTGGAAAGTGTCTCAGCACCATTGAACAATTGAAAAATCTGTGCTGTAATGGCCAGTAAAAATATGAACCCAATTGAAAATATTTGATCAATAGTTAAAAAGAAACTAAAAAATGTAAGATAACAAAACGTGAAGGTCTGGTGATAACATTGAAGAAAATATGGCAAAACGATCCAGAGATCAAAATGTAGTGTACGGCACTGATGAGAAAGATACCAGAGAGGATCAGAATGCTCATAAATAAAAATGGAATGTTCACTAAATATTAAAAATAATTCCTACGTATGAAAATCAATTAATAAATTCAAACTCTACGTCTTTAGTCTAATAATTTGCACACCTCTGTGCATATCCCTGCCTATACGTATTTCACTCTCAGCACTTCACCTCGTCATCTCCTCAACCTTCTCGCTGAGCCTTTCCGTGAAGTGGGCGTGAAGTGCGGCGGCGTCCGACGCGCACTGCTACTTGCGTTCGCGAGGCGCCGCGCCGGCAAAACTGGTTGCGGAGGCTGCCGCGCCGCGCCGCACCGCACCGCGCTGCGCCTCGTCTTGTTGGCCGGGCGGACGCCACGAGGTTCAGGTGGACATCGTCTGCCGAGGTTGATGAAGGGGTGCTGGTTAATGATTAATTTTTAGTGAAATTAGCTTGGACGTGCCCTAATTTGTAGCGCATTTCGCGTCGATTTATTTTCAGCGATGAGTGTGTGGTGTGCGGGAGGGAAAAGATTGGTGGCGGGTTGATATTCAGGTTGCAGAGTTCGTTATCTTTTGGTGGCGTGCAGTGGCGACACGTGTGCGATGCAATTCGGATGAAGGATTGGTATGCATGGTAATACGTTTTTAGTAGAATATGGATGATACAGATTATTGATGTTTTCGTTTTGCTATTCGTCTTGTTCTTCTATTTCTTTTTCATATTTTCCACCTATTTCCTCTTTTTCTTTTATCTTTTTTCCTCTTCATCTCTTTCGCGGGGTTTTCCTTCTTCATTATCTCGTATTTTCTTACATCTTGTCCTCACAGATGTCTTTTTCTTTTCTTTTCCTTACCTTCCTTCATTACTTGTGTTATTTACATCGCTTTCACAGCAATGATTTTCTTTCTCTCGTGAATTCGACCGACAATAAGTTAACTTCGAAAACGAGTATCTCCTTGGATGTTGTATTCAATTAAATATTGCTTAATTTCCATTCAAAAGTATAATCCACAAAAAGAAATCTAAAAGTATTCTGAGGCTCTACTTAATTCATTGCTTTACTACGTCTTACTTCCATTGAAATACGTTAACTTAATGGAATAGTCTTCTCGATTGTCACTTACTGTTGCACATCAAGAAGTAATAAGAAATTGAGAAATCCATTGTATAGATTACGCATGCTTAGAAGCATAAACGTTTTTAAGAGATCTACAAGTGTTGGGCGTGAGAGTACACGATCGTCCTTTGCACCTCTGTGTAACTGCGCGTGCAAGCACGCGTTTGTGTGCGTGTGCGCATTTGTGAACACTTGTTCCATGACGCTCTCCTGCCTTGTCCTCCGGAGTGCTCCAACTAAAAGGACTTGTACTCTCTTGTAGGGCCATATATTAAGTGAAATATTACACCTCTTACATTTGTACTGGCAGAGCCACCTTGTTTCAAAAGAAACAGCCAAACCACTTTCCATGTGAATAACATATGTGCATATAATACTTCCTCATCGATTTTCGACTGGTTTCACCATCGACTAGATCTGCGCTTCATTTGTTATATTACACTGCCTCTAAAGCGTGGCCTCTAATTACTCGTATTGTGTGCGTAATCGATTTAACACTCAAATTTTGCTTAACGATTTAGGACACTAAGCAGATGAATGATGGCGCTTAATGACATACCATGCTTCCAAATGTGGTGTGGGGGTAAAGTCAACATTCAAGAGAGTGGAAATACGATGTCGTGCTGTAGGATTACGTTCAACACGCTTGAGGTCATCTACCTCGATATTGCATACAAAATTCTCCAATCTAACGGTTCTGACAGGGATGGAAGAAAGACATTACACTATTTTATTATTTTCGTCTACTTTCAACATTCAAAAGTACAAACAGGAAGAAATTAACTTCTTTTTTATTGAATCTGTTTGTAGTTTATGGGTGTACCATATATTCAGTTCAACAATATTTTACAGCGTATTAATTTGAAATGGAAATAACAACCCACACAAAATTTGCAAAACGATAAGAGAAAATAATATTAGGTACATAGATTATGTACTCAGTGGTATTGAAGAAAAAGTTCTTTTTATAATTCGTTTTAAATAATAATATGAACATTATACTACGGCACGAATGGAGGTAATATTTGGAATTTCCAAGTTATTTGATGTTCCTTCAAAGGAACACGAAAGTAAGAAAATAAAAGAACATGAAAGTAAATATTTTCTCCACATAACTTCATCACGACCGTGCTCATCATTATTATCAACAAAGGTTAATAAGAAAAATGCAATTTAAGCGTTTCAACTCGAGTTTCACTTTAAGACAAAGATTCAATGGAATAAAGCCCGATTTGGTTTCAGAATACTATATTAGTTCATATTTAAAATGTAAAAATGAAAGAGAACGACTCTCTCATCGAGTAGTATAGGTTTGTAACATTGGCGGTTAATTTTATCAAATTTGCAATTAAATTGCTTTATTTAATTCAATTTGATCACTAAAACTATGTTAACCTAATTTGTTCTTTGTAACATAAAAAGCAGTTTTATATTATAGTGAAATATAAAACATTACTGCATTATAACCATTTCATTTCTCTGCAAATACGTTTTCTGTTTATAGCAATGGGTCAATGTTACTACTTTCGTTTCCTTAACGATAACTTCGCTGAAGCCACAACACATGTGTTTCATTCTAATATAAAACAAAATTTGAACATTTCATTTCAACTTTCTTGCATTTATTTACATATCAATAATATATGATTTGTTATTCAAGAGTGTACATTTATTAATACTCAATTAGACTATTTACTTGTAAGCATCCGTCTCGAATCCAATTGTTGCCTTTTAGTCTATACTCAATTGTGAATAAAATTATATTTTATTCCCATCATAAATGTACTATTATTATTCTTTAATAGTAGACTATTTTATAATGATATTAATATGTTTCACCTCTTAACGAAACACATTCAGACTTTATTATTTTAATGTACTTTAAGAACTTCACTTTCCATCCCATAAGTATCTGGCTTTAACCACTACTTTACTGACCAAA
Organism: Acheta domesticus; assembly: GCA_031308135.1. Lineage (NCBI taxonomy): Eukaryota > Metazoa > Arthropoda > Insecta > Orthoptera > Gryllidae > Acheta > Acheta domesticus. Next base: position 111,366,923 of record JAHLJT010002406.1, on the reverse strand, counting down.
CGAGATCCGAGTTTCCAGCAACGATCAAAAAATCTCTTCTTCACCGTCGTAGGTGCTTACAGTAGCAGATCCAGCCTATTCCACAAGTTACGGCACACTCTATAGCGACTATTATAATACCAAAGACGCCGCTAGACCGCAGGCCAGAGAAGCTTCGAACGTCATTTCCAGATCGCGCCTGGAAGACGCAGTTGCCCAGAACTGGTTGGCTGCGCCTATGTGGCGCCACCGGTTCGGTGGGACGTGATCGTTCTAGTTTTTGTCGTCGTTTGGGGCATTTGTGACACCGAATCTGTGAATGCCGACTCGCCCGGAGGGGGGGGGAGATAGCTCCCCGAGGCACTTCGCCAAGCACGGGGGGGGGGCAGGAGGGGAACTGGCTTTGTGCGGCATTCGCATGAGACTCAACCGGAGACGCAATTTATGGATTCTTGAAAGGGCTAATGAATTTTAAGTACTTTTTAATTATCTCTTATCATTCATGCGAATAAAAATCCATGAAGGATGTATGATGTTGTAAATGTCTTCTTAAATATCTTGCAGCTTCCAGAGTTTCCCTTATAAAATGAAGACAATTGGTACAAAAAGCAATTAGTGGCAATAAAGAACTATACAAGACATATTTACGAGAATGCGCTTCTGTTTTTAATACTATTTGAGACTATATCGATGCAAATGGCTTTTATGAACCGCTAAGTAGATTCAGAGAAAAACTGCCAGTACGTTATTTCCAAATGATGTCCATTTTCTAATTTTCATGTCTACATACGCAATCCAGGCAGCTATTGATTTACAACTGATGAAATATGTAATAGAAACAAAAAAGAAACCGTTAATTTAGGTAACGCTAGTTAAAATATACTATATTTGGTCATCTGAAAGTACTCATCATGACGTTTTTAGATTAATTTTACTTATGTATAATTAATAGTACTTTAGTATATGTATTATATATACTTTAGTTATAATATAAGTAATAGTACTTTTGTTTGAGAAAAGAAATGCCACAGATTTTCTTCATTTCAAAAGAAAAAGCACACGCATGAAAACAAAATTAAGAGAAGTAATATTGAAATCATTTAAATATCAACTCAATAACCATCTGAATACGATGTGTTATACTCGTATAAAGAGATTGCTTTTTGATATTTCAATTCGTAAGCGAAATCAATCACCGCGGGAAAATAAATAAAGAACTAGATAAATAAATTTAATTGGTTGTAAATCAACTACATCAGTGCAGGTTTCAGGTTATGATTATAATGTGTATACAATTTACATCATCTTGCCTGACACAATGAACTGTGAATAAGTAGACCACCCGCACAAAATGTTCACAAAAATGTGGTGTGCTTGGTGCGTTGTGCTCTTCGCCGCACGAAGCAACGGGCGCACGGGAGAGATCACCGTTTACCTCCGAAGGTCAATGGCTTTCTACACGAAGACTCACTTTAACATACGGCCAGCTATATATCTTGGAGATATTCGACATCGATATTGCCATATTCTTATTGCCAGTGGGAGAAAGAGGGGGACGGGAGAGAGAGAGAGAAAGTGCATATCCGGCTTCTGTGGAGTTTGTTCTTAAATTTCAATAAATTTTAGGGACACATACTCCCTTTATAGGTATATTGCAATTACAATATCTTCATTTCAGTATTAGATGACTATTACGGAGCGATAAGCTGCTCGGCTATTTACGCCTTTGGGAAATGAAGAAGGAATGTCTGCACATTTAGTTAACTGCCTTATGGTTCGCTAAATCCCCTAGGCCAAGGCTGTCCAAATCGCGGCCCGCAGTGGCGTTTTTTCCGTACCGCGAAATACTATGAGAGAAACGCGAAAGTCCCTTGCATCCATGTCGTGAGAGAATATTACGCATTGTCGGGTTCAACACCCCCTTATTGTAAAAATAGGTTTTGATTTAAGGATTTTTCTCTTCTTCCTAGTCTTTCTTTCTCTCTCTTCTATTCATCTCTCCTAGTAAGTTCAGAAATTCAAAATCATAACAGTGTGTTTCACTGCGATATGCATGGCACGGTCTGATATCACGCATGGTTCCATCCCCCCCCCCGCGCGTTCCAGAAAAGCCGGGAAAACTGCCGAGATAAACAATACTGGGGCCACGTGAGGAACGCCCCAGTAATGAAAATATTGCCCGCAACCATATTAAAGGTTGTTGGCCTTTGTTGTGGCTGTTAAGGCCTTGCAAGTTGGACAGTCCTGCCCTAGACTTACCTACAAACGCTACCTGACCCAACAAGATAATTTTGCCCCTGACAAGGTCACACTGAAAACCATCTTACCTCTACTTAACAACCAACATATACTGAAGAACACTCATTTACTCTCTCTCTCTCTCTCTGTCTCACTGTCCGCCTCGCTCTCTTACACACACAGACTCACACACAAACACACACACACACACACACACACACACACACACACATGCACATGGTAGTATGATATATTAGTGGTAATATATATTTCATAGGCATATTTTTGAACTAGGCGGCATTCTACGAAGAAATTGAAAACTATTTTACCAGAAAATAGATCGCAGTCCATGACTTACAACACCCAGAGCACAAAACTAACTGAGAGATATTAAAAGAGTAAACAATAACACAGAATTGAATGCTTCAAAAATTATACCATCAAGTGTTGATAGGAAAATACCTATCCCGTAGCAAATTAAACACTTCTAAAAAATTATGCATGTAAACGGAATGTACAGAGAAAGAAACCGTACGTGGGCAATGCTCATTAAAGGAATGTTAAAGTTTGGGAATTTATGGGGTTTGCAGTGTCCAAGAGATGATATATATATTTTCATGCTCTCTCCTTTGAAACTTCATGTGTTGCACAGCACCGAAAACGAAATGTCGCCTTATTGACTAACACGCTGACTAGGAACAGCGACTCGTGGTGTTGAGGTCGGACTACCGCCATCCACCCCTGGTTCTGTGGTTCAAATGTAGGTCGACCCATGTGGAATTTGTGGAGGGCAAAGCGGGTTTCATCTTTCTACCGTAACTGCGTTCACAATCTTGTATTCATAAAACTCTTTTACCTATTTTCAGTTATGACCAAAATCAATACTGGTATCACAGTCCTTATACCCTGTAAGGGTAACCTCTGTTCGTCCGTACGTTCGTCATACGCTTGAGACTCCTTCTGGTCTCGCATTTGGTTGTAATTCGATGCGAGTCGGTCTGTGGGTAGGGATCGGGCCATATTTTCTTATCTTCCTACTCCAATAAAAAGAACTGAAATTAATAAATATGAAAATACTTTTCTTAACCGTTTAAAGTGTCAGAGACACACAACCTATACAGAAGAACACTCACTTACTCTCACACTCTCTCGCACTGTCTGCCTCGTTCTCTTACACACACAGACTCACACACAAACACACATACACAAACACATATTCATACTGTGTCACTTAGTCTACGACAAGCTTACAATTCAAACTATTTTTATATTTCTAGTTCTCTTTCTCTAATAGACCGTGTACTGCCTTGTATTACACGAAGTGAAAACAGAGCCGTTCAGACGTTCGGTAAACCTTCGAATCCGAGTGCAGGTAGACCACCGAGCACGTGTCGAGGGGCGCGGAGGGGATACGCCGGCCGCCGCTGCCGCCGCGGGCGTCCTGCGCCCGCGAGGTCGGCATGCAAATGAGCGCTTGCCTTTTGCGGCGGCCCGTGGGCAGGCGATGCCCTCAGAGGAACGACGCGCGGTGCAGCACGCCACAGCAGAACGGTCAACTCAGCGGTCCAGCGACAGGCGATGCTCGGGGCAACTCGATGGGTTATTTCTTAACAATCGTGTTTGAGAGCGTATAGCAGTGTTGTCAAGGTCGATGCCACTAGCGGGAGTCCGTAGCACGAGTGCCACGATGAAATCGCCTCTCCTCACAGTTCATTATCTCGCCACCAGAGACAACGTCCTCCCTATTGTAGAACAGCGGGGTTACTAATAGTTTCCTTTCCCGACGCTAGTTGCACAGAGAAACTCATGGCATGCCACAACGCGTGCCACTGCCACCAGTAGAAGACCTTGACACCACTGGCATACAGGGTTACTTACACTAAAGCAGAGAATGGTAGAAGACCATAAAATTTTATTTCTTAACAATCGTGTTTGAGAGAAAAGTGTTGACTGCAAACCACATCACATCACAGCGGCAGAAACTAGCACAGACGAGAATAGCACATTGCAGCACACAGTAGCACACTACAGCACTGCAAAACGGGACGCGGGAAGCAGCTCAGCAATGTTCGGCGACAGGCGAGGGTACGAGTTCTTCCTTTCTTATGTTTGCTCCTGGCCCTAACTCTACGTATTCACATCTTTCCCATATTATTAAGATACGCTCAACTGTAGCCGTAGTCATGGAGAAGAAAGATGTGTTCTGAAGTGAATGCACCTGTATCCAACTGGGAAGAACAAATAGTGAAAATTTCCACATTCCACACTCAGTACAAGCATCCTAAGTTGTAAAACATTCAGAGTGATTGCTTGGACACAGAATTAATAATTGCTCATGTGAAGTGTGGGAGTGGTTTTGTGACAGGTAAAGCATATTTCATGTGTAGACGTGACGAAGACGCCGTCTCCGGCATTGATGTATTGCTTGCATGAGCCTCTTCTACGCATGGTGTCTCCCGAAGTTTATTGCAAATAACATACACCCTTCAAAATTACTAGTACGATGCATTTCATATGCCTTAAAGGTATGTTACGCCAGGATTCATGCCTCGGAGACTGAGATTAATGCATAACGCGGTTCGCTCCATGCAAATAATACGTAGGTCCCCCAACTACCTGCAACAAATAAAGAATACGTCTGCAAAGGAAACAAATTGCTAACTTCCATTACCTATGAACAGGCCAACGTTATTGCTCGGTTGGTTAGGAATGAATAGGGAATTTTCCAGAACCACCGCATTACACGGCAGGAAACTTTAAGTACTTTCAATGACAGGTGATGTATTCGGGCGCAGTTTTGAAGCTTCGAGGGGCAAAGTCTACTTTCCAAAAGGGTTTAGAAAACTTGATCGTGTGCTGAGAGCAAATTACACGCCGCAGGAGCTAAAATGGCGGTTATTTTGCTCACGTTCCCAACACGACAGCCAGACGAACGGTCAGACGTACGGCCAGATGGACAGTTTGAGGAAAGATTTATGGGCGGGAGAGAGACGGTTGGGTGGACGATTGGACCAACGGACAGGTGGTGAGCGCTTGCACTCAGACGCACGCACGTGTCCGAGTGTACGAAGGACGTACTGACCTCTGAACAAGCTTATGCAAACATTCGATTGTAATTAACGTAGTACATAAAAAAGAAATTGTCTGAACACGTGCAACTTACTTCACATTCTTCACAAAATAATCCTCCCTACTTGGCGTGGATGGCTAAAAAACCGACCACCCTGCACGGAATATAAGGTTGTGAGTTCGAATACTGCGTAAATTATGGATGATTCCGAACTGCCGTCGTAGAATGTAAGGAAAGGACAAACCGCTATGCATCTCTTATCATCCATATTAATATGAGTTTTTTCGTCTGGATATAACGGGTCTAGGTGTCCCGTGGCAACGACTGATGCCACTTCTGTGCCTTTGACGAGGGGGTTCTAGCGTTCGACTCCCGACGGTGGGAGGATTTTCGGCACTAGCTTTATAGATGGGTCGATTTCAGCCGCTGTCTGGACGAGAGTTCTAGCGGCCGGTTGCTCTGATCGGTAGTTTTTTGTAGTTGCTCCGATCAACTCTCGGTGAATCCCGGAGCAGTACCTAAAAAACGGGCCAAGGACCACGCGCAATCTTTCCTTCCTTTTCCTTGTCCTATCCTTACCCCTTACTTACACACATACACAACACACCCCGACACTCACATGCACTACACTCTCACACATGTAGGGAGACCAGTCGATAGCATAGAGCTTGTCCCGGCTTGGATGGTGCTCCGCTGTTGGGGGTGGGACCTGGTTGGGGGAAACTGCTAGCCAACGTGTATGTCGGCTCCAGACCTCATCATTCAGCGAAGGAAGACCATCTCCCGAGGAAAAGTATGAATTACACTTACGGGACCAATTAACTCAGTCGTTGACGTGCTTGGTAACACGAAATAATCAATCAATGTTCGAATAAGGCCTTAAAAATAAGTATTATCCATCTTTAAGGTTAAGAAGTCCAATCAATCAATTAATTTGTCAGTCAAATAATCAAATTATCATTACGTTTACTATGATACACTTGAATTTTATCTAATTGTCCAAATGTGATAAACCTAAATGTTAAAATGTTAAGCAAAGAAGGAAATATTGGTATGCCATTCTTGGCTATTTTCATCATCAATGGGCATTCAAATCTTAAGAACCAGATCTAATTTTTGCATAAATACTGTCACCATATCAACTGTCACTGCCATTTCAAATCTTTGTTATTATTGACCGTGAGACAAAGGTAATAACTTACATATCGTAAGTATGTTAAAAAAACTATATCATTTACTGTTTTAGCTGTACAACGATAATACACGAAAAAGAATGTAAAAATAACAGTAAAGAAATCTTTCATTTCGGTTATTGCGGATAATGGATTCCTCTACCTTTCTGACATTTGGATTTACATCCAACGTATCCGTTAAAGTTATTTTTAAAGATGTATTAAATTCCTTTATGTTGTCAAAAGCATCCTGGAAATAACTATACAACTTTGGTAAAGAGGTCCCATTTGTCATTCTCTTTCATAAATATATCTACCAAGAGAAGCATCTCATAAAGGCTTGTGCAATGAATTTATAACACGTATTTATAACTTTTTTCTGGCTGCTCTTCCTCCAACTTTTTGCTTCCGTTATTTCGTGACTGTGTCATACTTCTGTTCTATTCATCTTTCGTGCCTTGGTCATTTTTTAACTGTTTCCGCATTCTGGCTGTGACGTTAAATTTCCTGAGTTTAGATATGAAACATTATAAAAAGTGGAGCGATTTAAAATGTTCCCCCTGATCTCAAAAATATACTAAGACGTAGAATATCTAAAAAACTATAAAATGATAATCTATTGTGCTTCTCAAACATTTTCTTATCGCATAAATTATCACGTCAACCGTATAAGAATGTAAGCACTTGGAATGTGTGCCCCCCAATTAAATGTGCTTAAACATCAGTCTTTTTTCAAACAGGAGATCTTTAAAAAACGCATGTACTTCCTAGAGAAATCCGTCTGCGTTCCCAATATTCTTGAACGGAAGTTTGACATATTCATCGTTTCCTGTTGTATTTTCTGGCCAGCATCCAGGCAAGATTCCGCCATCGCGTCAGAATATAGCTAGGAATTACTAGTAGGTGAGAAAAAGAAAATACTCAGTTAGGGAATTCCACTTACGAAATATAATTTATTAAAATATATCTGTAGCACCTGAGATAACAGAAGATATTTTTTTGGAATTTCAAAGTTGGTAAACTTCTTTTGAATTTCAAAGCTTGAGTTACTTGCAAAACAAAAAAGTGGTTTTGAAACAATATAAAATTGAAGAAAAACGAAGAAATAATTTGTGGTAAAATATTTGTTAACGACATGGTATACTCTACTCGTCATATCTTACACTAATTAGAATAACCCACATTTTAAATCGGATTCGATCCAGCCACACCGGTTACGCGTAGCACACACAATGTCCTAAAGAACTGAGACCCCAGAAAGTATAAAATAAAATGATAATTTATCAAAAGTACAAATAACTGAAAATAAAATTATTGAAGGCATTGTATAAGAGTCATATATATGATTGCCGTAATTCAGTTTATTCGCCTTATTGGTAAAACACGTCAACTACGATATTTTGGAGGTAGTTCTGATGTGAGAATTAACGGGCGAAAATGAAAAGAGAGGGATGGCGGAAGGGAGATAACGATGGAAAAGAAGAATTAGAAAGAGAGGAAGAGAGAGGGAGTGAGATGGTGAGGATGAAATAATGACAGGGAGGGAGAAAGAGGGAGCAAGAAAAAAAGGAAAAGAAAGAAGGGAGAGAGGTTGGAAGAGAGAAAGAAGCAAAATTAATAGTGAAGAAGGAGAAGGGAAAAGAGACTGACGATTGGAACAGACCATAGGCATGGGAGCGGGGGAAAGGAGAGAAGGGTGGAAAGTAAAGAAGAAAAAAGAGAGAAAGAAGAGGGAGAGCAGAGAAAGAAAGAAGGAAGAGGGAAAAAAAGGAGGGAGGGAGGGGATAAAAAGAGGGAGGGAGAGAGGAGAGAAAAGGAGGGGGAGAAAGAAAGAGAGAGGAACGATCCGATTTCGAAACGTCTTACTCTTAACCCATGAACAGTGCCAACATTACCACAGCATCATCCACAGAGCGATCCGTACGTCTTTTTTTCGACCGGCGCGGGTCGCTTCCCACCTGAGCCCCCGCCTCTGATTGACAGAGAAGTCGCCGACAGCGGCCCGCCTCCCAGAGCGGCGGGAGTGAGTGACTTGAATGGCGGCCGCCCCGGAGAGCGGCTGGCGATCCGCCGCGCTGATAGACCAAATGCAGCGGCGGCGCGTCCACTTCTCGCGTCGCCAGATGAGCGATTTACAATCAGTTAGCGGCGCTCTCTGCCGGCCGCGCCGCCGCCCGTCCTTCATGCGACCGGAGACGCGCAGGAAAGGTCACGCGCAGGGAGGAGGGGAAGCGGAGGCGCGCGGGACGAGCAATAACTCACGCCGAGCGCCACCGCTCGCATAGTTCGCGTCGACCACGTTGCATCGCGTGCGGCTGAATCGGGGTGTTGAAGTGGCGTTCACTTGTTTGGGAAGTGAGCTTAGCCATTCGAGTCGTCACCCATTTATGAACAGAACTTTTTTGGATTAATTTCTTTCAAAACTTGATATTAGGCTTCTTTTAGTATTGTGGACGCGTTTTAACAAGAACATTTCGATAGAAAATAATTAGAAAGTGTTTTTTGAGGGATGGGATTATTAAAGATAAATTTTGTGACACATGTAATGAAGCTAGTGCAATTTTTTGAAGTGGGTCGTTAATGACCCAGTGGGGCATGAATGGGTCAAGTGTAGCATTGAAATACTATCCAACTTTTTTGAACATTAAAATTGGTCATAATTAGGGAGAGGATTTTACGCTCTAAACGCCTTGAAATATGCTTTTAAAAATATGCATTTATGATCACAAGTTTCTAAAACTTGCGATTTCATATGCAATTAAAATTAGCAAATTTTCTTTTCCTGTATAAACCCTTTTTGATAAAATTCAAAAGCAGCATGCTTGGAATACAAAGGTATACTTTTGTGAAAACATAATGTAAACTATCTTACTCCGCGGGAGAAATAATTGAAGTAAATATGCACCTTACTATGTCTTGTTTAATTTTTTATGTCTCGTTTAAGAAATATATCAAGAAATATCTTACATTTGCACAAGTATTTTATCATATACAGAAAAATAATAAACTCTGGTATGGCCTTTCTAATCAATAAACCCTCACAAATAAATAGATTAAATGAAACAGGAAACGTTTTACAGAGAAGTCTCTATTTTTAACGAAATGTGCAAAATATGCTCCTATAATTTCATGAATATGCACGTACAGGGAAAAATGATCGTTAATACATATAGTAAAGGCTGTAAGATAAATATAAACTACCCGACGTGAAACAAAGTGATTGTAAGCAATTGAAAAGCTTTGCAAATTATACGCGCAAACAATTAAGAGAAATCTTTAAAACTCTATTGCATGTTCATAATATTCCCTTTACTCAAATATTTAAAGAATTTACCATACAATGTCTTGCATTTGATAGAAAATTGAACAAAGTTTGCTTTTCTCTTACATGCCTCTTTTTTTCAGAATTCACTTCGATATTATACTGGAAATATAGCATATAAAATATGAATTTTCAAAGGATTCATTTTGACTTTCATATTTAAAAAAATACAGATTATTTAAACAATGATTTTCCATGTTTTATATCCAAAATCTCAAATTGATCTTCCTAAACAAACGAATATTGTCATTGTAATTAGAGTATATCTATAATCTCGATTTCAGTTAGTTCAATTGTACATGTTAGGTTATATACATTTAACACACTTGTATGGCAATATGGTAGTTGTTAAAATAAATTATTTAAGAATAATTGTATTTTATTTAAAAATACTCATTATTTTACACAACAAAATAGATTATAGGTACAAATTTAATATTTTTTTATAAGAATGTGTTATAATTAGTAATAAAATACGTGTAGAGCAAATAAGCATATTTACAAAAACGTTTGATTTGGTGAGTGTAAATTCAAAATAATTTGCTCCACGTCCTCGTGTGCTCTTCCTGTCACTGCCACATTTCATTGTCACCCTGTTACCTTTTTTGCAATAAACTTTAAATGGTAATGTGATGTTAAAGCTTTGTCCGGTTTATAGGCTACAACCCCCTTCTGCGGATTTCTAACCCCATCCATATCATTACCATACCTCATCTCCTCCTCGTCTATTTTCATAACTAAATTGTTACTACTAACAGCAACATTAAATTGCATCGTTTTCTACAAGTATTACTGCTTCGTCAGTGGTCAAAAATTGAAATTTACTATCGTCATTACAATCACCATCTTTACTATCACTAAACCCAAATAAAAATGCTGCTTCTCCTTTTAATTAATTCATCTCTACTCAAATATTTCTCTTCCGGTTGTGAATGCAAAATTCAGGCGTTGACGATAACTAAAAATTTCCGCGAACAAGAATCATATTTCTTAGATAAATCTGCAACAACTGCAACCGTTACAACTACAGTGACACCACTGTCTCCCGCGTCACCCTCAATGTTATCGCCACCGTCATCGCTATCGCCGTTACGTTCACCAGTCTTGGGCAGCCTTCGCGTAGTCTGCAGAGCTTTTTCTCGCGTACAGCGGTCGTCAATTACACGTGTGCAAATAAACCTCGCGCTGCGCAGCCATCGCCAGCCTCAACGCACTCCCCACCTGCTTCACGGCGTTCGCACCGTCGCTTCATCAACACCATTAGCCTCTTACCGCCACCTACTATTTGTACTATGCTCACTGAACTCGCTTCTCTCCGGTCGTTGCCCGTCGCCCTACGCAACACAACGCCGCAGCCCTCCACCGCGATTTCGCCCCTCCCCACACACCCGCTGCACACGCGCTGCACACCGCCGTACCCCCGTCGCCCACCCGCTGTACACCCGTCACACATTCACTACACATATCGCACATCCACCGCGTACTCGTCGCACACCCATCGCATGCCCGTCGCGCATCCGTCGCACACAAGCCGCATACTCGTGGCACACCCGCTGCATACTCGTCTCGTACTCGTCGCACACTGTCGCACATCCGGCGCACATCGGTGCACATCCGGCACACACCCGCTACACACTCGTCGTACACTCGATATACACTCGCCGCACACCCGTCACACACCCGCCTCACACCAGTCGCATTCCCATGGCACACCCACTGCATACTCGGATCGTACTCGTCATACAACCGTCGCATACCCACCGCATACCCATTCTCTTTGCACCCTCATCGCGTACCAGTAAATTACTCGTATCATACCTGTCGGATATCCGCCACATACCTGATCCACACCAGACGCACACCTACCGCACACCCTTGGCTCATCGCTAGCCATTCCTGCCGCGTAGAGTCCCTAGATGCTGAGAGTAGCGCAACCGCCGCCATTTAATATCCACTCACTGGACAACCCCGATAGGCACCAATTTAATACTGATGGGAAATTATAACTTTTGGTGACATTATTAAGAATATTAATATTGGTTTGGGGTAGATTAATGGTTCTCAAAATACGGAATATTATACAGTTTCAATTTTCCTGACAACTGGACATAAAATGGCGGGATCGGTGGAACAATGGAATGCGTTACTCTCTGCATCTAGGGACTCTACTGCTGCTCACCGGTCACCGCTACCGTTCCTCACAAACTCCTCACCGTCGCCCCCGCCGCTAGTGTGCTTGCCCTCGCGGCCCCGTGATCAACGCATCACTCGAACACGAGATCCTCCTGCATTCCCTTCCGCGTTTTCCTCGTTCTACTTCGGAAAGACGGCTTTGAAATTCTTTTTTTACCCCGACTGCGACTTGAGGTCCTTGCACCTTTCCTTGCGATGTGACGCAAAGAAAGAAGGTTGACAAAAAAGAACGCAAGGAATGAGATGCAAAAATGCAGAAATTCTTGAGATGGGAAGCCAGACAGGGTTCGGTTGCTAACGTATTATGAGCATTAGGGAAGAATTTGAAGCGGCGACACTTAAATATATTTAGGCAGTTACTCGAAAGAGAATTCAGCCAAAACGAAAGAGTGGTTCGAATTCTTGTACTCTTGTCGTCAGGATTAGGAGACTTAGTCATTTCAAAACCGTGGCAGGTAACTTAAACATTCATTTTTGTTCCAAAACACTGCAACGTATTTTAATAATGACCGAATTATTTAATCCATGTTCTCACTGAAGAAATCTCAAAGAAAAACGCAGTGTCCAAGTAGGTATTGAGAAATATTTTGTTTACATATCGTATGTGTATGTTGTATGAATAATTAATGCAACAGAATTTAAAACATGATATTACTACAAGATGGCTACCAACGTTCTAAAATTTACATAGGCATTTTAGTGGACATCTCAAATTATGCGAAGAGAACGGGCGAGTCATCCAGTCAGAGAGTAAATACGGGGACACCTGTAAGGATTTAGTTCCTTCTCAACTTGAAGAGCAATTAGTTGTGGTAATGGACCGGGTATTTCTTTTCATCACTCCATTTAAATGTGAAATAAATGTTTTATTAATGAGAAGAAGCGTGTGAAGATTTCGGAGTAAATTACAGAGTGAAGGAAGTTTCGTCTTCGTAGCCACCTCGCCCGCCCTTTTCAAATGATGGCTTTTGAGTAGCTGCAGGTTTCGGCTCTTTTTGATCGTAGTGAACGTGTTAAACTCACATTTTACATATCCTTCTTAATTACGGACAATCTATCAGACGTTTTCACGTTTTCTCAGGAATTGCGAAGATTGCATTAACTTAATGTGCTTATATGTTTCTGTGCAAAACGTTTTCCCAAGAAATGACTTACATAGTTACCCAGAGCAATGTTTATTTAAGTTTAATTAGTTGCGTCGCTTCGGCTTTTATGCTATTTACAAACCGTAATTCACACAACGCAGTAGCAATGAACCCTCATAAACATGGATGAAAAACACAAATATCCTCTTTACAAATCTTTATGTTTATTGAAAGAGTGATTCTCTGGCCCAAAACGATTCATTGTACAGAATATGGAGGTAGCTCTAATGTGAATGTTTATGTCAAGTGCGGAAAGCTTTATTCTAGAACAAATTGCTTGTAGAGTCAAGAGGCACGAACATATTAATTCGTATTCGTTTTCTTTGACCTCATGCCCATTATTTTCCTTTGGGTTTTTACTGCTGTTAATGTGAAAGTTGTAAGTAGTTGTCACCCATTATTGCGAATAACTGACCTCTTTGGTAATGTCGGATCTCTTTTTTCTCCTATTGAGTTTAAATGGTTTCACTTCAACTCGATAATTTATCATATCATTGTAAATTTGTAATTCTTATGTATCACTGAAGTTGTTTCTGTGAAAGTACGTAATTTATTTTGTTGAAACAATTGTGTACAATATTTCCCCCTTGACTATTTTACAGTTGAGAGACCAGATAATATCATGTACGTTTTCCTTCAGTCTCAAAGTCGTGTGAATCTTTCCTTACGATGGGTATCAACGTCCGTGATTTATATTTCACTGAAATTCAGATATTAAGAGGTACAGTCAATTTCAGACTATTACAACTGTCTTATAAGTGGAAGATACAGAAACACACAGCTTATTTTAGACTTATATTCTCTGGCTACAGGCGAGAAAGCTTATACCTGCATTAAGTAAGGCACACGCTTCTCAGTATCAAACATTTACACTATTTTTACTTTCAAAGATAAATATTTGCAATCTGCTCTCTCGCCTGGAACAAATAAACGAAATATTCCATCTCTGTTTTTTTCAGGATCTTTGCATTTTCTTTCCCTCGCTGTGTGTTGTTACTTCCAATCTCATCTTCCGTGTGATTAAAGAAATTTTCCTTGTCTGTTGCAAAGATAAATATGATCAACATTCCCTAAACGTTTTGCTACCGGAGAAATTAAAGAATGATGTAACATATCTTATTTATCACTTCAAGAACCTGAAACTGAAACCTATTCTTCAAAATTTTCTGTTATTTTCATGGGTGAGAACTGTTAGAGTAAGATTAAAGTCACATATAAGTTTCGTAAGGAATTAAAATAAAACCATTTTTCCTTTCACTGAAGCTATTTCAAACAATTAATAAATTAAAATTATTATTTGAATTGAAGTATAACTATGTGAATCTGCAATTTAATAAAAAAAGTTATAAAAATGCAGCAATACGTAGATTTCATGACAAATACTCCTACGTTATGGTTCATTTCCTCTTCTAAAACGTACCACCGTGAATAGTGACGACGTAGCAACAGACACGCCCCCTTCGCCCCAGATCTTCCCAAGAAAACACCCCGATACAGTTCGCCACGTGCATGAACAGTTAACCAAACAATGCAGGCGGTCTTTTTTGCCCCCTTTGCTCCGAGAACAAACTTCCGACATCAACGCGAACATACGAGCGGCGGCGCGCGCGGCCCCACAATGCGCTCGCTCGCGAGCGGCTGCGTTTAATGGCCGTCGCCGGGGAAGACGCCAGGCACGACCTCCGTAATGGGATGGAAATACGCGGGAGACGGCGATCCTGAAAATTGGAGGTTAATAACGATCGGCGCGGACGTAAAAGGGTGACGCTAATTGGCGGCCGCCGCCTGCAGTCGTCTTCCTTGCGCCGCCGCCACGAGGCGCGGCGCCGGAGGAGGACGCGAGGGGTTAGGGTGGGAGGGATGAGCAAGGAGGGTGGATAACGAGAGGTTGTGTGAGGGGTTAGGGTCGGAGGGATGAGCAAGAAGGGTGGATAACGAGAGGTTGTGTGAGGGGTTAGGGTCGGAGGGATGAGCAAGAAGGGTGGATAACGAGAGGTTGTGTGAGGGGTTAGGGTCGGAGGGATGAGCAAGAAGGGTGGATAACGAGAGGTTGTGTGAGGGGTTAGGGTCGGAGGGATGAGCAAGGAGGGTGTATAACGAGAGGTTGTGTGAGGGGTTAGGGTCGGAGGGATGAGCAAGAAGGGTGGATAACGAGAGGTTGTGTGAAGGGTTAGGGTCGGCGGGATGAGCAAGAAGGATGGATAACGAGAGGTTGTGTGAGGGGTTAGGGTTGGCGGGATGAGCAAGAAGAGTGGACAACGAGGGTAGCTCAGTACTAGAGACTTCATAATATTATATTTTGGATGTATATTAACGCATACTTATAAGACAACATATGGTGCATATGGGACCTGGTGAATATGGGACCCCAAACCTAGCATCATCGGACTGCTATAAATCCAACATCGGTTTGTATTATATATTTGAATACTTTGAGACCATAACATGCTATGCCACATTTTTGATGAAGTTGAGATATTGGTTGTTTTTCGATTCCCATACATGTATCTAAATGTTGGGTTTTTATTTTCAAGATTCGCTGCAAGATGGCAGTGTAATTCATAAATTAATGTTCAGTATTCAATGTGTATTTCTAAACTTTTACTTTCCTTTTTCTCAGAACTTACGTACAGTGGAATAGCATGTTATTGCCCCGAGGTCTTCATTTTTATTTGTAATAGAGATTTAAAGTAGACAATGAGGAAGCCAAGTCAACACCGGCGGCGATGAATACCTCGAAAGTAGACTGGTTTCGCTACTTTATTTTGTACGATCGATGTACGTTATCTATCCACAGATATCGTGGCGATTGATACCTAAATACCGATCACTGATTTCGATCTGCATTGCTTGTATCCATTTAGGAAGAAAAATACACAAAATATAATCTTATCGGCGATTTTTGAAAGACGCCTTCCTTGAACCGCCAATCGAAGACCTTCAGAGGGAAGTTCTCTGAGAATGAAGAAGAGTGGACAACGAGGGTTTGTATGTGGGATAGCTCGAGTCCTGCAGACTTTGTAATATTATATTTTGGATGTATATCAATGCATATCAGTAATAGGTCAAATAATAGATAAGTGATAAATTCGGAACCCCAAATATAGTAGTTACCGGGAGAGATGGCTCAGTGCATCAGTCTGATGTCACTGCAGTTTCTCTAACCCGGAGGTCCTAGGTTCGAGTCCCGACGGCGGCAGGATTTTCGACACTAGCTTGTCAGCTAGGTCGAATTCAGTCGCTGTCTGGAGGAAAATTCTAGCGGCCGGCTGCTCTGATCGGTAGTTTTCCGTGGTTTCTCGGATCAACACCAGGCGAATGCCGGAGCAGTACCCTAACAAACGGGCCACGGACCGCGCGCGATCTTTCCTTCCCCTTCCTTGTCATATCCTCTCCTCTTACTTACACACTTACACTAACATGCACTACACCACCACACATGTCGGGAGACCGGTCGGGAGCTTACAGCTTTTCCCGGGTGGGTCGGTGCCTCGCTGATGGGAGATACCTGATTGAGGGGAAACCCCGCTAGTCGACGGTAGGACGACGCCAGATCCAGATCTCTATCCAGCGGGGAAAAGATCATCGCCAACTCCCGAGAAAAACACGCACTACACTTACGGGACTAATGACCTAAGTACTTGACGCGCCCGGAAACACGAATCAATCAATCAATCAACCCAAATATAGAGTCTTCTGTCAGCTATCAATCCAATATCAATTGGTATCCTTACGCGATATAAAGTACAATGAGAAAGCTGAGTAGACAGCACCGGCAATGAATATCTTGGAAAGATACTCTACTTTATTTTGTACGATATTTGGGAACTCAACTAACAACTGAGTACAGTATACAGTACAGTGACGATGGATACGTAAACATCGATAACTAATATCGATTTCTCTTGTTTTTGTTGATATAGGAATTAAAATGCACAAAATAAAAACACTTATTGGCTAGCTTCGCGAGACGCCGCCGTCCTTGCACCGCTACTCGAAGGCCCTCAGTGGAGACTGAGGGCGGGGAAGAAGAGTAGAAAGTGATGGCCAGTTATAGTGATGTTGCATTTTCTTATTGCGATACAATTTTGGGGTACCGGTTCTGTTATAATACCGAAACTGAGAGTATGGGAGCTTTTGCACGGCGTAGCGTACAGCAATCGACTACAATCTCGAGCTTCTGCGCATATGCAGATGTTCAAAAGTGATGCGAAACTCCAACGGCGCCTAAGCAGAAGATTGATAGTCCTGTCTATTGCTATAACGCTTCACCGTTCAAAATCACCCTATTATTGATTCTCAAAGATCGATACTTCCCATATGCATTGCAGAGATACACATTTGAAAATCAAGGGTGTAATTTGGAGGGTGTCTGGGATACCACACATCTAGCTCAAACCTTTAAAGCTCATACCGGAATCGGGACCTTAATGAATTAGCTGCTTCTTGTGATTCAATCGCGTGTTATTGCGAAAACATGGAGAGGATGTAATTTAGGTGACGCGACCTTGCAGACGAGAGTGGCTCTTGTACCATAAAAGGAAACTGATTATCCGGGTAGTGGAAGCACCCTCAGCAATAAAGAGGATGAGGTTAAGGAGATCCAGAAAGGCCGCTGAAGGTGCACCAAATCAATTGGAGGAGGATGAGGAGGAGGTAGAGGAAGAAGAGAACGGAGAGGAAGAGCAGAAAGAAGAAAAGGAGGAGAACGGAGAAGTCAGGAGGAAGAGGAGGAGAGAGAAGAGGAGGAAAATGAAGAGGGAGAAGAAGAGAAGGAAGAGGAGGGAGAAGAAGAGGAAGAAGAGAAATGAGAAAATGAGGAAGAGGATTCAAAAACAGAGGAGGAAGAGAGGGAGGAGGAAGGAGAGGAGAAAGAGGAAGGAGAGGAGGAAGAGGGAGAAGAAGAGGAGGAAAAGAAGAGGATGAAGAGGAGGAGAAAGAAGAAGAGGGAGAGGAAGAGGAGGAGAAAGAAGAAGAGGGAGAGGAAGAGGAGGAAAAGAAGAAGAGGAGAAAGGAGAAAGAAGAAGAGGAGAAAGGAGAAAGAAGAAGAGGAGAAAGGAGAAAGAAGAAGAGGAGAAAGGAGAAAGAAGAAGAGGAGAAAGGAGAAAAAAGAAGAGGAAGAAGAAGAAGAGGAGGAAGAATAAGAGGAGGAAGAATAAGAGGAGGAAGAATAAGAGGAGGAAGAATAAGAGGAGGAAGAAGAAGAGGAGGAAGAAGAAGAGGAGGAAGAAGAAGAGGAGGAAGAAGAAGAGGAGGAAGAAGAAGAGGAAAAAGAAGAAGAGGAAAAAGAAGAAGAGGAAAAAGAAGAAGAGGAAAAAGAAGAAGAGGAAAAAGAAGAAGAGGAAAAAGAAGAAGAGGAAAAAGAAGAAGAGGAAAAAGAAGAAGAGGAAAAAGAAGAAGAGGAAAAAGAAGAAGAGGAAAAAGAAGAAGAGGAAAAAGAAGAAGAGGAAAAAGAAGAAGAGGAAAAAGAAGAAGAGGAAAAAGAAGAAGAGGAAAAAGAAGAAGAGGAAAAAGAAGAAGAGGAAAAAGAAGAAGAGGAGGAGGAAGAAGAAGAGGAGGAGGAAGAAGAAGAGGAGGAGGAAGAAGAAGAGGAGGAGGAAGAAGAAGAGGAGGAGGAAGAAGAAGAGGAGGAGGAAGAAGAAGAGGAGGAGGAAGAAGAAGAGGAGGAGGAAGAAGAAGAGGAGGAGGAAGAAGAAGAGGAGGAGGAAGAAGAAGAGGAGGAGGAAGAAGAAGAGGAGGAGGAAGAAGAAGAGGAGGAGGAAGAAGAAGAGGAGGAGAGAGAAGTAAGAGAGAGGAGAAGGGAGAGGAAGAGGAGGGAGAGGAAGAGGAGGGGGAGGAAGAGGAGGGAGAGGAAGAGGAGGGAGAGGAAGAGGAGGGACAAGAAGCAACACGGGTGGCAGAGACGACAGTGGCGACGATTACGACGATGCCTTGGTGGGAACAGAGGAGACTGCAATGGAGACGGAGAAGGACGTGTGGCCGCGGCGGCGGCGAGGACGGTGGAAACGGAGTTGGGAGAGGGCAGGATCGCAATGGGGCGCGGAGCAAATTGTGGACGAGCGGCGCGCGCCTGCACGTGTTTTTGCGCGCGCTCGTTTGCATACAAGGGCGGTGGCGGCGGCGGCGGCGGCGGCCAAGGCGACCGGTGCTGATCGCTTCATACGACAAAGACGACGACCTCACGTCGCTAGATCGCGTTACGGTGGGGGAGGTGAGCTATCAGAGGCTCGAAATCTGCTTGTGCATCTGGCAAGCATCTGCCAAGCATCTGCTTGTCTGTGCAATATTGCGTTTAGAAGATTGCTAATAATGGCATTTGATATGGCGTACATCCCGATGCTGAAACTGTTGTCTTTTCATTTAAGGATTATTAATTATACATTATTTCACGCACATTCCCTCAAATTCCTGCTAAAGCGTCGTTGAAGCTTTATCACTGAAAAAAAATAGAAGACAGGATATAAAACGGTTTTAAACAAACATAAAAACAATGGGTAATATACTTTTCTTTCTGCTTTATGGCCTTCTGAGGGACCATCTTCTGGACGCTACGTGTGTGGTATAAGAAGGAAAGGCGGAAAAAAGGTACACGCAATGTTTATTATAATAAATCACTTGAAAATGAATCATTAACTTAAGTTAATAAGTAGATCATTGAACATTTAATGTTTCTAAGAAACATTTTCTTTCTACATTCGAGATAGAAAAACTCGTAAAATATTCACCCTGAATTGAAATGTCAAGTATACATTAAATTTACGTTGATGGTGATTAACGGCTGCTTTTTATTCTAATAAGATTGATTTTTTGAGGATCTGAAATCTGAACGTCGGAGAATTTAAATATTTCTCATGAGAAGGTGCACTAGGTAAGCCAGGGTTATGTTAATTTCTTAGCAGGTGTTAACATATTTTTTCTGCATCTTCGCACGAATTTAGTTTTAGTTTTTTTAAATTTTCATTTTACGCCTGATGGCCACGTCAGGATGTACTTGAGAATGCATGGTATGGGTATACGGGAAGAGGAGTAATGTGAGATACGCCAATTTTCCATGTTCAGTGTAGCGGATGGTCTTCTCAAACACATCATATTCTTATTGATTTGATTGAAGATGATGTTAAGTACAATACTCATTCTTGAACGTAGAAGAGGAAGAAGACCCCACTTGTTTGCCCTCCGTTTTCCTATTTGTGACAACAGCGGCGGTTTGGAGTTAGCTTCCGTTGTGTGGATGATTGGGGGCAATCGAGAAGTTAGAAAGGTGATGAAAGATCAATTAATATGAAAATAATAATGATAAGATTGGATTCGTTGAGATACGAGAAGTTAAATACTACAAACCATGTGATTTTGAAATCACCCATGCCTTACAAAACTATAATCGGTAGACTTCGGGTCCGCTTTGTTGGCTGTTCCAAACTCCTTAGCTGCTCTGAGACCGCCTTGCGTCAATAAATTCTATCAAAAATAGTTAAAGCGATTGACTTTTAAGGCATTTTTGTCAACCAAAATAAGAGTGAGATTCAGCTGCTACGTAAAAGTCTGAGCTACACATCGAATTCTTTCAGAGCACAAAGTGTAGTTTTCGAGCATTCTCTGTTCTGAATCGCGCACGTTCTTCGCGAAAGAATGTTAATGAGTATCAACAGAAAAATGTAACTGAGATTGATGATGATAGATGTTCATGGAATGTCACAATGATGAAATTACGTGTCCTCCGCGTGATGAATATCCAGTTCCTGTCATATCCTTCTGAATGCAAATGACCCTTTCTCTTCACTCTCATTCACAGCACATCGGACAGACCATTCGTCAAGATAGTAAAGAGGACGACAATACTAAATGAACATCTCTATCTCTTTTTGGAAATGGTACTATCGATTTCAGCGCGAACTTCTTTAAAACTGCAAAACAAACGAGTTTACTTACCTTCTAAGTCTACTCAGACTTTTAGTATATGAGTTTTTAAATGTTCATACGCTCTAATGAAATTAATAGAAAATTAACTAAAATTTTGTACTATATATTACTAGCAAGTTTGCAACTCGTAATTCACGTAATTCTTTTTTTTTAAATCACGCATATAAAAATTGTAGTTTTTCATAAAACAAGAGAAAAATACTGAGAAAATATGAACCAAAAACAAATGATTCAGTATTATATGGTTTCTAATGATTCAGTAATATATAAAATCAAAAGCTCTCCATTACCTGATGGTTTTTGAATGGAATAATGATGTTGATGATAGTGATGGTAGTGTTATAATATGAGGCAGGTTGACTGGAGAATCGGTGAAAGCGAATGTGCGAACTGCCAACTATTTTATTTACCACAATTTCCAGTTGGAATGTCCTGAATTTGAATCCAACGTCTTCAAGGTAGGCAAATGACGCTACATCATGAGTCGTCCATATTATTTCCTTAAGCGAAGTATCCTTTTACGTTTCTGACGGTCGGAAGAGCTGCAATATACTATTGAAAACATAGTTCTTGAGAGGAATTAATCATTATTATTGTAACGATGCACGAAACTCAGGGGAACTCCGGGAAAACTTCCTGCGAACCGTTCTCCTTACCATTTCAGACGAGGTGACAAATGATTTTGTGTTTCTGAACGCGTCAACGACTACGTCCATTAATACCGTATTTTCGGTCTGGATGGCTAGAATAGGTGTCAACATACAGGTCGGCTTGTGGGAGTTTTCCCATTCAGGTATCTCCCTCCAACGGGGCACTGCGTCAGTCGAGAAAGCTCGAAGCTCGCAACTGGTGTCCGACATGTGCATGTTGAGTAGTGCACGCAAGTTTAATGCAGTGACACAAGTTGATGCCCTGGGACACCTCAGACGGAGTGACAAAAATATGAAGCCCCTTTCCGAGAGGTGGCAAGCCGTCACTGCCCCGCGGGTCGCCCGCATTGCTTGTTTAAGAAACGGCGCGTTCTTCGCCTCTGGAGAGCGGTGCGCGGCCACCACCATAAAGCTGTTGGCAGCGCTGGTGGCGGCGCGCTCGTTACGCGAACAAGGCGCGAGCAAATGCGCTCGCACGCGCAAGCAGGCACTCCGCGCTCGCTGCCCCTGCGCCAAGGGGCCTTCAAACGTCTTCCAGCTCACTAACTCAATGTGCAAGTAAAAAATACAGAAAATATTATGTAATATACTGTGTATAATATATTGCATAATTATATCATTTACACCTTGCATAATTGATATATTATATACTAGGAAAACCCGGCATTTTAAGGAATAGGAATAGGGATATCGGCCTGCGGGTCAGCGCTATTAGTAATGGTGGTTCCCAGACCCATTCAGGCCCGCGGTGTCTCGATTTGCTCAATTTCCGTGTCTTCCAGGAGCTTGGTTAAGAACAGTGGCGTAGCCTGAGTTTCGGCTTAGGGTATGTAACTCGAGAAATGAGAAAATAATTTAAAACTTTAATTATAATTAAAATATTTCTCATTCACCAATACCATTTCTGACATTTTGATCAATTAGAGCACACAAATAATTTGTATATTTAAAATAAAAACTGATCCTGTAAAAGTAATAATGGCTCACGTACTTCATGTAGTTTACTGGTTGAAAGTAAGAAAAAGTTGACTTATGTTCACTACCTAGCAAAATATAAATGTGTGTCCTCATACTTCAATAAAAAGAGTACTATCAAACCCAATGATTTTCAAAATTGTCCAATTCATATCATTTCGAACCCAATGGTATTGCCATAATTTATAAAATGGAAAACAATGATCTATAATGAAAATATAATAGGAAAGAGAAAATCAATCAATTTACAGACACGTAATGAAAAGCAGTTGACAGTTGTCCTTTTTGCTGCTTACATCAAAAGTTTCATCCAGTATGTGGGAGACAAACGAGGCTTTAGAAATTTTATTTTTAATTTCATGGGACATTACCGTGCTTACACTTGAAATTCAATGAATCTGAATTTCTGGCGAAATTGCACGAAACACTGCAATTTTCATATCATCCATGTCAGTTTTATCATATTTCATTATTTCACTTATATATTACATGAAATTCCCGTATTTTCACTATGGCTAGAAAATACAACTCGAATGAAGTGTGACAGAATTTCCCTATTTTCCCATCATACCACCGTTGTATTGCTCAACATAGCCTGTGTTGACTGTTTAAATAAAATTCTATCCCCTCATATTTTTTACAAATATTTTTAACTATTTCTCACGTGCTATAATTTGTGCTAAAAAATACGACTCCATAGTTATGTAGGCACTTTGGATCGCGTGATGCTCGCCATTCCAGGGCACAGATGTGTATTGCACAGTCACATACCCTTGTACATTCAACCAGCACGATTCCTAACCTAAATTGACTACAAATATTTAGTTGCTAAATGCATTAAAATAAGGTGATAAAGGGACAATGTTCATTAATTAACCTTGTTCTTTTACAAACACCGAAGAGAACAATGAAGTTTCGCAAAGTTTCGCTTTTTCGTAGGCACCACGGTAGGCACCTTGGATGTAACGGGTCACGGTGCATCTGATTCACAGCGCAGGCTAGGCGGCATTTCAGAATGATTCGTTCATCCTTGTGAAGAATCGAGTTCTCAATGGCGCAATGTTTGAAATATAATGAAATATTTTGTAGTAGAAAAAGAAAATAACAAATTGACAATTTACAATCATTTTAAAATAAAATAGCTGATATTGTCAGGGTATGTAACATATCACCCACATCCATGGACGCTACGCCCCTGGTTAAGAAGTTCCGCTACCTGAACAGTTTGTTTACGGTAGTCATCATAAAATGTGCTGGATGTCAAGTCAGTCATCTTGACGATGAAGCTCACTACACTTCTACCAAGGAGTAGACATTCGCTGTCACTGTCCCAACGTGTCTTCAACCACTTACACCTGCTGAGTGCACTTGAGTGCACCTGTTACTTCAGTTGTAGAGAAGAGGTAGTTTACAATAGTCATCATAAGAGAGGCAGAATGTTAACTCTGCCGTCTTGACCAAGAAACCCTCTAGACATGAGCGCAAAGAAGCTTCCAGATCAACGAGTTCAAGTTGGCGCTCACGTTTCCTGCGGCAGGGGACTCCAAAAGCCTTTGATTAGTTGCAACGGTGTCTTCAGGGGCAAGGCGTCTGTTTCAAACATCGATGTTTTACAACTGACGTTTTCTTAACATCAATGTTTAGTGATCGATGTTTATAGGTTTTCGCTGCTTTGTGAACAATATATATCAATAATCACATTTTGTAAAAGTTAAAATATGAAATAACTGAAGAAACCACTCGCAGTTCATGCGTTCAAACGAAGCGAACAGTTTGAAGTTTCCGGGAGTTGTGCCGATGCCACAGAACTTTCCTGCCTTTCCTCGTAGTATGTCACATGTAGAGAGTCGTCCAAGGACCGTAGGTGTAGTGTCCTCCGTACACTTTCCGTCACGAGAACGATAGACCGAGTGGCGTAATCATATGAGCAAAATGAAATCACTTTTACCATATTGTGTCTTTATTCTTTTAAGTTAACCTTAATTAATTTTATTTTAATTTAAATATAAAAATCACTTTATTTTTTTGCGGTTAGACGAAAGTATTTCAAGATGCACTTCAGTGTTCTGGGTGCACTCGTGCTTTGTTTTCTCTGTGGCATTCAAACTGTTTTGACTGAACATTTCAGCATCGCCTCTTTTTCAGTACTAGAGCTATAAACTGAACTTAAAGCACCTGTCAATGCCCTAAAAGTAACATATTTTACAAGAGGCTGCCTGAAAACACACTCAACTTTTATTTCGTAAACTTCGTTGGTGATCGGTTTGGGAACCTATGCAACCGACCCCAACGAGCAATGTACAATGTAAACGCGGCGCGGCGTGAGAAGGTAGCGAGGGAGCGAGTGCTGGTGCGTGCGTTTCGCATGCGAATGCGGCGGGCTGGAATCTCGGATCGGTTGCGCTGATTGGGCTGCCGTGGGCTCCCCGCGATGGCAGCAGAATGCGCGACCGGTTTCTGCCCAGCACGCGCTTCCCGGTGCGGCTCCTGCGCCGCCGCCACCGCCGCCGCCGCCGCCGCCGCCTCTACCGCCGCCACCGCCGCCACCGCCGCCACCGCCGCCACCGCCGCCCCCGCCGCCCCCGCCGCCCCCGCCGCCCCCGCCGCCCCCGCCGCCCCCGCCGCCCCCGCCGCCCCCGCCCGCCCCCGCCGCCCCCGCCGCCCCCGCCGCCCCCGCCGCCCCCGCCGCCCCCGCCGCCCCCGCCGCCGCCGCCGCCGCCCCCGCCTCCCCCACCACCACCGCCGCCACCACCGCCGCCGCCACCGCCGCCACCGCCGCCACCGCCGCCACCGCCGCCACCGCCGCCACCGCCGCCGCCACCGCCGTCACCGCCGTCACCGCCCCCACCCCTGCCGCCGCCGCCGCCGCCGCCGCCGCCGCCACCACCGCTACCACTACCGCCGCCACAGCCTCCGCCACCGCCGCCGTCACCGCCGCTGTCACCGCCGCCGTCACCGCCGCCGTCACCGCCGCCGCCACCGCCACCGCTACCACCGCCGCCGTCACCGCCGCCGTCACCGCCACCGCAAATAATGTTATGGACACTCTGAAAATTATTCACATGAACTCCTTTTAGATATGTTATTTATGGAGTTTTACATGTGTTGTAAATTTTTTAGTTTTTAAAGTTATCTTGCTTTGAAGTAATTTGATTTGTACGCGGTTGTGGTCACAAATGTCCCCAAACAAATTTACATATGTGTGAGATATTTATATATTACATTTGTCTAATTTTTGAAAATAAAAAAAGGTTATAGCAAAATGATCTGTATTTCATATTATACAATATATTTCACACTATTAGAACAAAAAACGTGGAATAATACATTTAGAGTTATTTTTGAGAATATAGTGTTTCAAAGTTTCTGAAAATGAGGAATTTTGAGCTCATTTTCACAGAAAACTTTAATTTTCAAGAAAATTTGTGAGACATTGTTTGAAGCATATATACTCATAAATATTGGACGAAAACGCCTAAAATTTTTCAAAAAAATGTACATGACGTGAATGAAAGAACCAACTATGAAAAATAAATTTCATTTGAAAGAAAAATATCTATCTTCAATTTCTTAGTAAAAAATTTCAACCTTTTGCAATTCACGAAAGTTCACAGTGAAACAGTTCCCATACGGTGGGGGTTGTTTGATATTTAGATTTCAATTAATTATAAATAAACAATGCTTTACTTCGTCTTACGTTGGCATTACACTAAAAAGCACCCGTGTTCTTACTTCAGTAATATTTATCATAGATAAATGATACGGCTTCTTCTGTTTCAATACTAATTTGAATATTTAATTACTTACAACTGCACGAGAATGTGACCTACCACCCTGAACTATTACAGGAAATTTATAAGATCGTGGGACGCGAAGCCGCCCGTACAGGATACAGTATTATCTTAATTGTAGGATATTACTACGTAGCAATAAAAACACGAGAATTCTAATTTCAAAACCATCAATGGGAGTGTTGGTTTATTCATTCGTTTTGATGGAATCATTGTTGATTTTTACAAATAAAATCGTTAGCAAACGTACACATTATGACATAACAATAAACACTTGATATAAGCACAAATATTTATCTCACACACGCACACTTAACATTCAAATACCCATTCATACTGCGCACATCTCCTTTAAACGTGGCCATTTTATAATTATAATTATTTTGAATAATTGTTAATTTCTTTTAGGGTTCGTCAAATCACACAACTTGGCTTTCATACAAAAACTGCGCCGCCAGTCAATCGAAAGCAAATCATAACACTTGTCTTTTCGAAGTTCGGCAACGTTGAGCAGTACGTCACCAATTACATCTGCTCCTTTCCTCCAAAGGCCCCGTATGTCTGGAACTCCACCATTCCATTCACAATAACAGTTCAGCGTCTCATCTCGACGTCCTCTCGACACACTCGAGTCCCGACGCGTTTTCCACTAAAACTATCCACCATCTCAACGTCTAACTCCCTGCACTCGCCAGGAAAACTAGGGAAACAACGGTCTGTCTCAATAGATTTTTGTCCTCATCGTTCTGCGACGAAAATAGCGTTATTATCTTATTCTGTTATATATTTATCTATGGCTCTTCAATAAATGATCGATGAAATTTATCTGAGTGTTCCGCTTCCTTAAAAGTTTCAGAACTGTCTTTATTTAATTATTTTGCCGTGATTTACCCTCATACGTACATGGTTTATGACCATTCACTTGTCTACTGACGTCACTTAATGTTATTACAATTTTCTAAATTTTGCACCATCCTAACATTTATTGCTCATGGCACATCACACTAAATAAAATGTCTTTATTTATTTATTTATTTATTTATTTATTGTTTCTTGCTCGGACTTCATGAAATTATGCGATGTTCGCGTAATAACATAAAACGTTCCTACGCCTCTGCGCCGTCGCTTCTCACTATGACAATACCATTGTTTCCTTATGAAAAATATTCATAAGTATAATTGGTTTTGAATGTCCATGTGAACCGCCACAACAGTTGTTCTACCAGAAATTTATAGAACGAATTTGGAACCATTTTTGAGGAAATTTTGAAAATGTCCCATGGCCTTCATGTAAAGTACCCCCCAGAATTAATTTCTAATGTAATTGTGTAAAGTCCCCCCCAGAATGTAATTGAAAATCGCAGAGCTGTGAGTGAAGCCACATTGACCGGGGTATATTCAGTTTGGAAAAAAATCTACACTTTATTTATGCGCTATGTGTATAAATAACTACACATAGTTTATGCTCACAGACAACGGACGGATGGACGTTTTGAAAAAAAACAACACTTTTTCGTCGTCAATGACCCACAATTTCTGAAATCTGACCACGTAACGTGTTAGAGAGAGTAATTTTCTACATTTTAAGAAATAAATTACCCACCTTTCTGTACCAGGGTCCCTCAATAAGAGATTTTCTGTAAAAAAAATCACCGTTTTTTGCCGCAGCATTACACGACTTTATCTATACTACGTAAATTACTTCATACTTACATACGTGTCAAGAAAGTAAAAAGAATCTTCCTATTAAGCAACTAGCCCTGTAACAGAATTTCTCATTGGAACCAAGAGTCGTCATTTAATACTGGTTTCATAATATGACACTTAGGTGATGGAATTCATCAGATCAGTAAGAATGTATATTAACTTCAAGAAAGGTTTTATTATTGTTTTATGACATTGTTTTAATTATACGTGAGTCAATAATATTTTTGTTGTTGAAAGATGTATAATTTAACTGATTCATGTACCACTGGTCTTTCAATCTCCTTGTTTCCAGTCGAGCTCGTAGTAATATGTGGGAATTATGAATTGAGATATATTTTTAGTATTGCAACAAGTCTATTTGCTGATTTTTCAACTATTTTTATTTTACAATTTTGCTGCGATTACGCCGGATTTGATTATGTTAAATATATTATCTATTGTCACACTTTTGTTTACATATTTTGTTGCATTTCAATGTATTTGCATGTCGAAATAGAAAATCTCAATGTACGAATTTGTTAATAGCATGTTCCTGGGGTTCAGGAGTCGTGTTTTTGTCATGCAAACATGCAATACCGAACTTCGATGATGCTCCTTCACCGTCATTGTCAAACTTACCACTCGCTTCTCAGAGATCGTGCACTCAAAATAAATGAGCGGAAGTTTGCGAAGAAGTAACTGCGGCCATCGTTATTTTTATAAATACATTCTACTCCATATTTATTTTTATATATTGACCATTTCAGCATGTAATAAAATAAATTATACGAACTTGCTGAGTCGCTTTAACTCATTGTGTGCCGCCGTCATCCTCGGATCCGCCACCGCCAGTGCTGCTTCTGCTGATAGGTGCGTCAATATGAATGTCTGCCTCTGACTTAGTGAGACGGAGGTCTGTGGCACTCCTGCACGTCCTTTAGTTGGTGGTTTCAACACGTGGAACCTAATCCTCTTAGCATCCTTCACAAAAAGAAGACGCCGTGATAGATTGCTTAATGACGAAAAGGTCGGAAACGTCTTCGGGCCCTATTTTATCACCTTTGGGTGAGAATAAGGTGACGTCAGGGGGTCGTAAGGTTTATTTCGCCTAATGACAATCACGATTGTGATTTGATGCAATGAAATATGAGATAACAAAAGGAAGCGCTTCTGTGATTTGCAAACTGGTTTTGTTTGTCACAATTTTCAGATGGAAGGATTGAAATTCTAAAACATAATATATCTTTTAACCATTATAAATAGTCATTAGTAAAAACACATTAAGTATTTCCAAGAGAACAATTGTTCACAGAGGTTAGCAATATGAACGTACCACTTGATAACAATCGCGTCTGTAGGGGGAACCATTTCGAGTAAAAAATATACCAGCGCGTTCTGCACAAAGAAATGAGATAACAAGCATTTGGAACATAATAAATTGTAGAATATTTTCAATAATTTGCTGATTCTGAACTGAGAATATTGAAAATAAAAGTAAAACCTGAAAATACATTAAAGTTTTACAGTTACAGCTACGCAGCTCTTAAGATCAACAGAGTGAAGCAAAGATAAACTACGAATGCATATTTTGAAAACCTTCTGAGGACTCAGATTAAGGATCAAGTAAAAAAATATGACTCGAGATGTCTAATTTATGAGTAAAATATATCTGACCAGAGATGTAAGTGAATACTGATAATAGTATATAATATAGTTGTATACGAAGATCTCGGACAACCCACTAAGTATGGGGAGAAAGCCGTATGATGATTGCGATAATGATTACTTAAAACGTGAAAGCAAATGACTTGCTGAATGAAATGTTTTATTTAATATTACACGTTTTCAGATATTATAAATATTTTAATTCAAGTCGTTTTGTACAGCAAACAGCTTATCTCATAAAACACATTTTTCAATTTTACGGTGTTTACTCTCGTTTTCAAAGCTGCGAATCCCCGTTATCACACGTTTTCACTCCGAGGAAGATCAAAATAAACGATGTTCCTTTCTCCACACATATTACCCCAACGACGGGTGACGTCTCATAAATCTTTCTGGGAAACGTTTGCCTTGGAAGCCAGAAGCAGCATGTCAGATCCCTAACCAAGAGCACACGTGTGCACGAAGGATAGCTGTATGAAATTACAATACAATAACGATGATATTAGCAGCTGGAGTATTTACTGGTGAAAAAACCACACCGTCGTGTTCTGAACAAAGAGGAGGAAAACCTAAAATATATTTAGCCGAGTCGCGCTTGCTTATTGCGTAGGACTTTTTCGTACAATTCTGTTATTTCATATTATCCAATAGCTTTTATTAACGGTGAAATGAATCAGTGAACTTACTTACAAGTATCGCCAGAGAGCGATTATTTTAAGCATAAATGGCGAAAAAAGTAAATTTCTGAATTAAAAGAATTTTGGGTGCGGGGAACGACAGTCCTTTGTGAACACGCGTGTGTCCATCACAGTGACAAGTTATGACGAAATTTGAAAATTACTGAAGAAGCTTTCAACGTGCATTGAAGCCCTTTGAGGAAATTGAATGGAGGTATATGGGACTAGACAATAAAAATCCACTCAACAAGAAAAATTGAGATATTTTTCGTTTCTGCTAGAGATTGGCACGCCATTGGCGAAGTAGTGAAATACAATGCAATAAGTATGCTTTCCCGGCCTGGATAGCCGAGGTCGCTAAGGCTGATGATCCGTAGATGCCTCATGTTTGGAGGGTCGCGAGTTCGAATCCCACCTGGGGCATAGATGTTTGTGTATGCCCCTACACAATATACGAGTTCCTTTATCTTTAACCCCGAAGTTCAAAAACCAATAGTAATTACAGTGGTCGCTGTGTGACCTAGTAGTTGAAAAGCGACTTTAAAAAAATGTGTGCATTATCTTTTAATATATTGTATATTTAAAATGTAATTAATTATGCAATGTATTATATATAATGCAATATTTTAAATAATTGATTATAATTATTAATTTATTTAATTATATTGTATTAAATTATCATATAATTATAGATGTGAATATACTTAACAATTAATTATATAATCTGTAAATGCATTATACAATGCATGTACATGTAACATGTACATGTACATTTAACACACACACACACACACACACATATATATATATATATATATATATATATATATATATATTAGTTTTGGGAGTATTAAAAGATCTAACATCGGTATTGCCGAGCGTAAAAACCAACGCACATGCGGAAATACGATTTATTGTTTGATTCTCTGATCCGTGCTTTCTGTGGTCACTTCCTGAAGAATGCCAGAGCAAGACTGTTTCGAAGATCACTGACCGCGTGGCATCTTACCTTCCCTATTCTCTTTCCTTTCTATCCTTTCCTCCGGTCCGGTTGCAGACGTCTCTACGTCCCGTACCTTCCTTCGCACAAAAAGTATGTCATAAGTCGGGAAAAGAGACCAACATCCCTTCACAAGCGCTGACAGTGTAGTGGTTTCCCTAGCAACAGTCAAGGGATCGCTTTTTGAAAGCCAATCAGTGGCACTGCTTCTAAAGTGTATTTGGCAGAGTTCTTAAATCCCTTCACCCGGAACAGCAAGAAATAGGAAAATACGATGTGCACGTTTCCAGGTCGCGCGTAACAAGAGTAAGAGGATAGCAAGAAAAGGGACAAAATAAAACAAAACAGGATCACATCCAGAGGTTTTGAGAACAGTTTCGATCTCTCCTTTATCATAATTTGTTACATATATGTGATAATTTATTGGTTAAGTGAAACTTACGTTTTTTTCCCACGAGCCGCCGCTGCTAAAATGACTTGCCTGTATTCGTTCAAAGAACACAGCTCTGATCATTTTTGGGTAGAACAGCAAACACCATTTACTTGTACATGTGGAAGATGACTCAATGTCTTTTGCAATCCACTGATTCAGAGTCTACAGAGGTTCAACTTGACGAATACAGTAGTGATTGTGATGATGCTGTAATATTCTCAGAGCACCTCTACATATTAAGAAAAGAGGGAATATCTGAAGTGGCAATTTTTACTTTTATGGAACAAAACGCAGTTTTGTTTTCAAAGAAAATGAAATTAATTGTGAAAACTTGCGTAAAAAGCATGATGGGAGTAAATGTTAAATTACGAGTATCTATAGTTAATGCATACTATTAGTAATATAATGAATTTTATGTTTCAGGTTTGTCGCAGATGAAATGTATTCTTTCTTTAACACTTTATTGATACATCACGAAATGGTAAGTTAATTGCTTTCGCTCGACCTTGCGACACTTGAGTTTTACATGAGTCACCCCACATATATATAAATATATGATAGTAATGCAACAATAAAATATCAGATAGTATCGGTAACCACTGATAGAAGTTAAAAGGATAGGAGAAGCGAGTTTCCGACCTAATGTTGATATTTGTAATGGAGTTATTATTCACAATTTTAATTATTACAATTAATGTACAAAATATCGGAAGCTTTTTTGTAAGTGTGCATTCCTTACAAGAAACAAATATGCACGTAGGATATGCACTCTTGTTTTTCACACTACTTGTTTCTTGACAATCGTAAACTTGATTCCTTAATTCATTTCACATAGCAGTTTTCACACTGAGAAAATTTCAGAGCTAATATGCAATTCGTATTTTAACCTGAAACATTAATACAAAGCAACAGTGCAACAAGCACATTAACACAACAATGCAGCGCAACAAGACTACGTAGATTACAAAATGGGAAAGGAATATAATTTACAGATACAGATAGATAATGAATAAACGCAGATAGATAATGAATGAACAGTAATATTTACCATATTTCACATATTACATTGCAAATTCCAAAAGTATTCAAATTGTAAATCTACCAGGAAGTTAATACAGCTTAATCTACGAAATATGCTTGACAGATGTCCGACGGGCCTGATGACCACTTCAAAGGAAATTTTAGCATCATCTTATGAAAATGTGGGAGTATCAGTTGCACCAAATACGTGACCGCATTATCGAGATGGCCTTTTCAGCAAGTTTAACCGAATATTGATAAACATCTATTTACGTGGTCTGCATCCATAGTTTGGAATTAAATATACTAAAATTGGTTAGGTTTCATTTCTAGAATGTACTGAGTTTGCGATAAAATAACATTTATATTGCATGTGAAAGAATTCAGTGTTCAAAGCCGATTATTATGAGAATCCCCAAGAACGATATGATCCCCACTCGGATCATGTGCTATGGATACAGAATGATTTAAGTGGGTCATGGCCATGGCAAGAGTTTTATGCAAATGTGCATAACAATCCATCCTTGACTTGTAAGCGGCATTTAATTTAGTGGATTAAGATCGTAAATCTTTAATAGAAGCTTACCGGTCATGTTACCGCTGTACGGTGTTGTGGGAATGGCGGCAATATAGATTATAACCAGAAAGCTTGCTGCAAGTTGATATAATCATGTGTTTTACCGTTATATATTGATGTCATTGTGTTCTTCACGCCATTATCTCTACATACTTCAGTGGACGGTGGAGTTCCGAATGAGAACAATGGCAATATTTTGTTTGAACTGAAAGGTGTGTGCCTCTGTTTATAGCTGGATGCAACTTACCGCGGCCGTCTTTCGGTGCCGCAAAATATTTTACCAGAACTATTTTTAACACTCTTATTTTCAAATATTAAATCTATAAAGACATAATTGTTCCCAAAAAAGGTTTTTTTATGCATTCGAAAGTGTTTTGATACATTAATGTACGCAATTGATCCATAAGCATTAAAAACAACATAGTTAATATTAATAGAATTGCTGGTGGTGTAGATACCTTCCCATAATACATAAATAAAAGGTGTTGTCCGGTATCAAATATAGAATATTTACGCTTAAGATTTTTTCAATTGCATAGCTTTTGTCATCAGAGCTATCTTGCAGCGTCTGGGCGGAAAACCAAGTTCTGCAGAATAATTCGATGTAAGCATACAGCAAATTTAACTGAATTAAGGGGAGAGGATAGTTCAGTAAACCATCTTTACCCATATTCCTAATCAAGACGTAAGGATAGCTCAGGGCATCAAGTGATGTCACTCAATATCACTGACCAGGAGATCCTAGCGTTCATGATCATGATCATGATCCGAGGAGATCATGAAGGTGGCAGAATTTGCGACTCTAATTGGATACTTAGGTCGAATTCAGCCGCTGGCTGGAGGCCAATTCTAGTGGCCGCCTGCTGTGATTGGCAGTTTTCCGTAGTTTCTCCGATCAACACTAGGTGATCGTCGGAGAAGTTCCCTAAGAAACAGGCCACGGAGAGCGCGTGACCTTTACTTCCACTGTTTATGTCCTCCCTTCATGTCTACTTCCTCTCTTTATGTCCTCATCTCTTGCTTACACACACACTTCCATGCACTACACTATCACAATTTTTGGGAGTCCAGTTGGGTGCTTAGGCTGCGGGATGCCCCACTGACAGGAGATACCTGCTTGGGGAAACCCAACAAACAGCAGTGTAGGTCGCCGCCGGATCTCACTGTCCAGCAGCAGCAGTAGCAGCGGCGGCGGTAGCGGCGGGGACGGAGGAGGGAGAGGAGAAGGAAGAAGAGGAGAAAGAAGAGGAGGAGGAGGAAGAACACCGCCACCTCCCTCAGAAAAAAACATGAAGTACACTTACGGGACTAATGGCAATAGTTTATATCGTGCCCACGCCATAACCATTCAATCAATCAATCGAGACACAAAGTCTCGATTGATCGAGGAAGAGCGAAAGAGTCGAGGAAGAGCGAAAGCCCGAGCAGTGATACGCGGCCGCGGAGGGGCGGTGGCTGTCGCCGGGTGTTTTATGGGCCGCGCGCCGCTTGCTCTGGCGAGCCCACGCACGGCCGCCTCCGCCCGTCTGCTGTCCGTCAGCCGCCGCAGCGCCTTCGCCTCCGCCTTCACTTGTCTCTCGGGCGGCTCCTCCTTCCTACTTTGTGTCCGCATTGTGCCGCTCATGCAGACACTGCTTCCTTGCCTTATTTATGGCCTATTCTTCTCGCTCTGCGGATAGGAAAAGATCTGCAAGCGGCGGATTGCGAGTTTTCGAAAGAACAGCGCCAGAGATATGCTTAGCATTATTTAAAAGGTAGGATCACTAATTACTCTTTTACAGTATCATTTTATCATTTACATTACTAATATCCAAAGCGCGAAGAAATTCAAAGAAAATTATGCAGCCTCCGTCCGCGTGAAACGCGTCTATAGTTTCTTTTAGGTACCCAGGAACTCTGGAAAAACTCAAAACAATACAGCAGTTTCGATTTTCATTGAAAAATGGAAATATTTCTTTACGTTATTCCGCCCATTTTCATAATGCGAGTATCGACTAAATTCTCATCCTCGGTGCGTCACTGCTTGCAACCCAGAAGACGCCTAGGCTCCCAGAAAGAGGTCGTACGTCGTTAAATATTTGCTCCTCACGAGAAGCGTTATCGAACAACGTTTTTGGTGTTAATCGTTTGTAAATAATTGTTTTACTGTGTATCCTTCAGTGTTCAAATGTTCAAAATTTAAGAAAAACTCTCAACCTTGAAACCAATCTCCATGAAAATTTTAAATCAATTAAGGGCTCTAAATTAGCGTTAAATTCTTAAACATTAATGCTTTTCACAGATTAATTTTAATTATTCTGAAAATTATAGTAATTAATTATTATTTGTGTATGTTGCAACCAATTTATGTTATATCTAATGTTTAAAATGTTACTACTGTTTAAAATATGTGGTCGCTAATGACCCTGGTAGTTACTAAAGATACATAAAATAAATAAATAAGCTTTTTACCCCCCATCCGTGTTATCTCATCAGAGAGTGGAGGTCTATTTTACTTTTATTTACCTTCTATTCTCCGTTCTATGATAGGGAAATGACTGATTGTATTAGATCGCGAGTGCTAAAAAGAATGTCGGATGGCATTGTTTCTTCATTAGCTTGCAATATTCATTCACCCAGCATCATTCTCCTCAAATACGTTTTCAAATGTTTTCAAGGGCAATTTTGTTTTTTCTTGCTTGTCAAACCAACAAAATCTTTCATTCAGTTCTTTGGTGTATCTGAATAAAAAATATGTTGTTTACGTTTCTTGACTTGATAATATTTTCCACACATTTTTAGTAATAAACAGCATTGCTTGTAATTTCACGTTCTTAATGAACATTGAAAGAAGTAGAATAATGGAAACGTGTTGCACTGTCAGTTCTAAAACCGAGCCAACTATAGCCTGCAACTAAAGCCTACACCCTCAAACATTTTGTCTTGGAATAGACAAGTATAACTTTGCAAGTATACAAAGTCTTACTCATATCTAAATTTAATCTGACACAAAATGAAATGTCTGAATAATTTTAACTCCAAAATGCCTTCAGCTTTCATCCTGATACTCTGATAGTCATCTTTGTCGTTTGTAAAAACTTGGCTTGGCAGCTTCATGACTTCAACATCACTCTCCGTTGCGGACATTCTATTCTTAACTGTGAAGTCACGTCAGACCAGACGTAATCCTTGATCTCTCGTTATAGGTCCTCAGTCAATTAAGTTGGGTTTGCAGTGAAATGTGCTGTCAATGCAGACAACTTAGACTCCGAAGAGACAGTGTCGTGGGAGATCGTACCGCCAGGAAAGGTGGTTGAGGAATAGTTACCTTTGCGGTACTTCTTCCATTTTTGGATTTCGCAGCATTCTGCCAGAAGGTTGCGTTCGGTTGGTGGAGCTAGTGAAGATAAGGAAATCATCTGAAGACTTCATTTAATATAAACTTATTCTTGTTTGGCTGTCATACGGTTTTTGGCAGACAAGTTAAAAATT
The DNA here is from genome assembly GCA_031308135.1 of Acheta domesticus. Taxonomy (NCBI): domain Eukaryota; kingdom Metazoa; phylum Arthropoda; class Insecta; order Orthoptera; family Gryllidae; genus Acheta; species Acheta domesticus. Next base: position 111,329,939 of record JAHLJT010002406.1, on the reverse strand, counting down.
AACAAGTAGGCTTTTGTTCACATGATAAATACAAAATAATGATTCATTAAAAAATTATAAAGTGTTAATCATCTTTAATAAGCGTCTAACTTTTTAATAGCGACTCTCTGGGAAACATCTATCCCCATGTTCAAGCTATAACAAAAGACAAATATGATGAAATGATTTCTGTGGGTTCTGTGGGTTTACCAAACACTTTATTTTTCAAACTAGTTCATTTAGTTGATTTTTGAACAAAGTTAGTTGGATAATAAATTTTATTCCAATCTTTTGTAAGGAATTTATTCGAAACAATATTATAGACAAATTAAACTTACGTACACATGACTAAGGAACTAAAATTACTCTATAATTAGTGTAGTATTAAGAAACATGTACGAAGAATGATGTAGTGTGGCACTCTCCTAGTCTGAAATAGTGTCAGGATTTCTTCATATAAGTGAAACATACGGCTAGAATTCATTTATTTCTTACACCTTTCTCCCCTTCGTAGAAAACTTTCTATTAATTTCAATTTTGGACTAATTTTAGTTCGAACATTAAAAATGTATATTAGATAAAATAAAACAAACCAGATGATAGCTGTATGGTTATTATATTTCGATTTTCAAAGACATTTGTGGTAGAAAAACAGTTTTTGGAATGAGCCTTATTGATTGAAACATCCGAAGTGTTTAATAGAAACTGAAATTGAACGGAAATCAAAAGAATATATAGATTTTTCATATTTAAGTAAATATTTTGCATTTTTTGTTCTATTTTCGAACAGAGCTAGAGGATTGAAGTGTTCCATTAATGAAAGTTGTACATAAACTTCAACAAGAATGTATTCAATATTTTTCTACATATGCTGGCAGCCAATTCCCATGCAGCGAGTCGTCTTCCTCCAGCACTCTCTTGAGCAAGGGCCGACCGCGGCACCATGGGCCCGTTGCTGCCCCGTCCCACTACGGCGCCTGGCGTGGTGGTCACCACAAGCCACGCGTTGCCGGTCGTTGGTGTGGCGTCATACGGGTGTAATCAAAACACAGACGAGAGTGGGTTGTAATAAAAGTGAGTTTATTTATAAACTAGACCGTAGTCACAAATAACAAATTTCACTGCTTACAATTAACTAAGTAGATCCCATTACTAGGAGAGATTACTAGGAGCATGTCTCGCTCGTCACGACAATGAATTGTCGGGCCCATGCCCACGACGCCACTCGCACGCACAACTGCCCGTCGATGCTGCTGAGAACAAGAAGAAGGGAGGCCTTGCTCTCGCCCGTTATATTGGTCTTGCCTCCGCGCCGTATCCGCGCTAGGCAGAAATTCCCAATGCGTCATCTTCTGCGCCTTTGTTCAACGTCCTGCTCTGCGCAGGTAGGCACCGTTTGAGCGCGCCACGACGCTACATTGGCGACCTCGTACCGCCAGCGTCCCAGCGTCCTGGACCCGGACGCTCCCGGGCCCCCCGTCTTCCCCGACGTTGCAAGGGCCTTTTAACTCCCATATAACGTGGTGATCATTACAGAGGCGGGCTCTCCTCTATTATATTGCGATTTTCGTAACTTTGCCCCTGACAGGAATCAGCTGTTTCGCTTCCGTCCAATCGGGAGCTTATATTTCGGGACAGTGACGTCACTATGGTAACGTTCAAGCTCCCGATTGGATGAAACCTTCAACAGCTGATTCCTGTCAGGAGCAAAGTTAGGAAAATCGCAGTATACCTTCTTACACGAACTGCTGCCAACGATACTTCAAACATTACAAAACTGCATAGGTTCTCAAGACCCAAGCAGGCGCGTAATGTTACAAAAGGTAGCGTCGATGTTCACGCTTTCTTCACCGGTTTCTTATGTGTGTGTGTATATTATGAATAATAATACATTTAGAAGACACTTTTCATGTTTCTCACAAATTAGCCCAATTTTATGTACGGATGTTGGTGAGCCTAACCTGCAGCTGTACTCGGCGACACTAGCGACAATAGCACCCTCAAGCTTTGTCTCCGGTTTTGATGGAAAGTTGTAAAACCCTGGGATTGTCTACTGGGCTGGCGCCCGCATCTCCTTGAGTAGAGGAGACGAGGCCCCGGATTGCCTCGCCTCGAGGCTCCCCGTCTTGCTGGCTGCACTCCGCCCCAGCGAGCTGTGTATCTCTGCGCGCACGCCAGGTTCAAAATGCTGACCACAGTAGGGATATACAATTATCTTCCATCATCAATTCCCAAAATACTGTGCAAACATAATTGTGATGGGATGTTTTGGCTTACTACAGTTCTTTGTTTTTTTCATTTTTTTTCGATTTCTCTGTTGATTTCCACAGTACTTAAAATTCATCAATTATTAACCGTGAACTTTTTAGTGACAGAGTGTGGTGTTTACATTTTACAAGAAAACCTATTTTGGCATCTTCATATTTGTGATTGTGCAATATATGAGCACGTATATCAAAATGGTTTATATCTGGAGCACTCACGATACAATTAATGTGTTACGACTCGCTCGTCATTCTCTCAATGAATCTGTAAAACATTATTTTTCAAAAACCTTATTTTATTCTTACCATTCTTCTCGGGGAATTACCGCCTTCCTGTTAACATATTTCAGGACGTTGCGTCACGTTCCGTTAGACGATGCTTATTTGCACGCACTGCATTTCCACCAATGTGCCCTTGTTATTTTGCGGAAGACGTAGGGGCCGCCGCGCCGCGATGCATCCCTCAGCGATAAGAAACAAGCCGCGCAGCATCCGCGACGATATACGTGGGAGCCGCGCTCCATTCGCCGACACGACCGGACTGCGAATTCCTCTGCACTGTCTGCTCATGCTTCCCTTCGTCATACAGTTGGTAAGTCTTGTTTGTTCAGTCCATAATTTGCTCCAAAATCGTTAATTTTAAGTGGAAAATTAACACTAATGAAAAATATAAAACAAGATAATTGAATAATTCCAGTTAAATGAAATGTATCTTTGTACCCCTAGACGAAACGGTCTTGAATTTGAAGTTCACCAGCACATTTAGTTGCTTGGAAACCTTTCTAGCGGCTAGTTCCCGAGCGACTAAATGTGCTGGTGAATTTCAAATTCAAGGCCATTTCGTCTAGGTGTACCAAGTTACATATTATTTAACTGGAATTATTCAATTATCGTGTAATATATTTTTCATTAGTACCAATTTTTCACTTAAAATTAATGATTTTCGAGCAAATTATGGACTGTACAAACAAGACTGTTACCTACTCTATCGCTATTCTACTTCTGGGGTTAGTGTTAATAGTAATCTGGAATAAGTTCTTGAATGTTGTTGTTTTTAGTAATTATTGTGTGTTGCCATGTGGTCGTGTATTTCTGTTTTAATAAAGTAAGTTTATGCTTGAAACTTTGACCGATTTGTGGTAATACGTTTGCGGAAAATACTGCTAACTTATAGAAATGCCCCTACAAGATCTTGGAATAGTCCAGTTAAAAGATTCATGTCAAAACTCATGTCTCCCTTGAGACTTGAGGCAACTCATTTGGGTTTCAAGTCTCCTTGTTGAACTGGTCCTGGTTGGGCACGAAGACCCAGAATTGAAGACACCTATATTCTCTAGATATGTTTTTTCTACGTCTGAGATTTACAAGTCTCGTGTCCAATTAACTTGATGGATTCTTGTGAAGCATTTTTCAATTATGCTGAATTTAAAATGATTATTTTTATTTGTTTCTTCAGTTATTGTTGCATTTAATTAGCTCTTGCTATATTAGAACATTACTAAACAATATATTTGTGAATATATAACATTGAGATTCCTTAGTTGCGCCCCTTGGCATGTATACTCATAATTATACTAGAGTCTTAATATTTTAATTTCATTTTTCTTTTTCCTTAGTGGTTAGACAGTGTCTTCCTTAACTCTACTCATGATGTTCGCCTGATCGACATGCTAAAAATTAATATACTTTGGGATAAGAGATTTTACTCGAACCCTCAAACCTTCTCCTTTTTATTACTGTAATAAAGAAGACACAGCATATTATTGTTACACGAATACTTTATTTTATTGAACAGTTATAATATTTGAGTTTTAAATCGTGGAATTCTTTTTGGAATTGAAGATCCTGTAGGGCTTTACACATTTAAGGTTCATCTTACCTATAGAAGTAGTAGTAGTTAATAATTTGATAGTTCATAGTTCACAGGTAATTATCCACAGTCATAAGACTGTGTGAATAGATTAGTTCATGTTTCGACATTGATTTCTAAAACAACTCTAATTTGTCCTCAGATTTTTTTCAGGACATTAAAACTCACATTGAGAGCAGTATTAGTTCGTAAATTTTCTAAGAATATAAATTATCTTTGAAGTATTCACCATAAAACATGCTCCGATTGTCTTTCATTTTCCCGTTTAACCGATCCATATATCTACTGGGCTTTGTGTTTCCACTATTTGAGCTAGGAAACAATTCCTGCTCTACTCTGTATTTGTCTAACTTTCAAAACTGGGAAATTCCATCCCATTCTTCAAAAGTTATTTCTATTAAACTGTCAAATCAAAGTAGAAACGAACATTAGAAAAAACATTAACTGTTTCAATGAAGATGTTTTTGCAAGTTCTTACAAAATTGTGGATACAAACGCGTACGGTTCTGAGACAAAATATGAAGTAGATATTAATTGGTTTTTAATTTATCATGGTGGAAAGTAAAGAATAATTTGTTACGTTTAGTTTTGGCTGTAAGTAATTTTATTTATAGTACGTAGAAGAGAATTCAAAATAGTAATACATTGATTTAATCAAATTCCATAAAAATCCCACTTTTACTCACTAACTTGTAAAATTTACTACAATTTTCGGAGACTATTCTGTTTATTTATTCATTACATTTCGCTTTGAAACTAGTCCGTTAACAGCCCATCTTCCGGCACCGTGCTCTTACGATAATTCTCACTCTATCTGCGTGCAAGCAGAGTTATCTCGCGTGCTGCGCGATGTTCCTCGCGTACTAACAGCAGTTCCGTGCGAGTAGAAAATCGATTCACCCGTCGACGAGGCGGCGCATCGCTTGCATTGTGCTCGTTAGAGCCCTCCACAACGACACTATCACGCGGGGCGTCGTGTTGGGAGATTGCGTGTCGCCGCAGGCCGCGGGATCCCTCAGCTCTGCGGACGAGAGCCGTCGCCTAGCAGCAGATGCATGCTGTGCGGATAAGGGAGACCGTTGACGCTGAAACTGTGGGATTCGGTATATGAGTTGGGATATTGGGATCTCCTTCCTTCTTCCGGCTGCTGTGTACCATTCATGCAGTCACTTTTTTCTTGCCTTATTCATTTATATCTGTGTTACGCTTCAAAAAATACATGTCAGAATCCATACGGTTCATAGATGTAACAAAGGAGTTCCCACTACTGCATTTCTTAAACGTGATCATTTGGCGTAACTTATCCTGCATTTTTTTCAATGTCTAGTTTCTAATCGGCAACAAGTCAAGGAGCAAAATTGTATTTTAATCCTTGCATTTCGCTAGTTATTGAAAGTAACGATGTTCTCTACTCCATACGCGTGATCGGTAACCAAATGTAAATGATTTTTTTCACAGGTAAAATTTAACGCAACAGAATGCATAGTATTGTAAAAAACATTGATGTGTTGCATGAGGTGGCGCCCCGAACCCCGTACGTCAAGGCTGCGACCTCTGCAGACGGGAGTGGGTCAGCGGCGAGGGGCGGAGCACCTATTTAGAAGCTCCGCAGACTGGGGTTGTGGGATTTCTTACCCATATCTTTCACTTACCTTTTTTCATATTGAATTATTTGTATTAGTGTTTCCTCAACTTTTTGAAGAAACAGAAATGGAAGCGTAGTAAGGATACATTTGGCTGGCTAAAATGGCTTACGCGCCATGAGGTTTTTAATACGGTAGGGAGTTATAATGTTTAAGTGCATTAATACGTCGTTTAAAATGTAATTTTATGTCATATATTAATTGCAGTTGCGTAATAATGTTCATGAATTTAGAGAGCATAATCATCTTTCAAGTAATTAAAATCTTGAGCCAAATTCACATCATTGTTCCCTTTGTTTTCCATATGCATACATTTTTTGTAATGCATTTGAACGAGATGCAGTTAGGAAGTCAATCAAGGGAAACTGCATTGGCAGAATTCGAAATTCATGATTCAAGCTGATATTTTGCAAGGGAAGCTGAAACGTCAACGTTAAATTTAATTCAAAATATCTTGTGAGTTTTGCGCATAAAAACGGTCGGAGTCAAATTACTTTGTCTACCTTCTAAGAAACAATAGCAAACAATGTTGTTATCCTGCAAAAAATATTTTTATTAAAATAATTTCCAAAGATGCAAATAATTATTGAGAGACGGGAAGAAAAATATATTGAAGGAAATGGACGCGGTTCTCCATATCTTTCCTTTCTTATTCATATATTCATACAGATATTCATCGAGGAGAAAATATTCACTGGGATTCAATGGGATGTCGGAATGCATTGCATCACTGTATGTTCTGCAAATGCTAATATATTGCTCTGTCAACAAAGTGGACGACAGTTAGAAATTCATCATTAAACCAAACAAGTCTTCGAAACTTCGTGTTAGTGAATATATGAACAAAAGGAAAGCAAGCCAAACGCAGAAAATATGAATACCAATAGTAGAATACACGACTAGAAATTGCATTTCAAATTACAGCATTTAGAGAACCGTGGCCACAAAATTTTTCTTTTATCGAGTTGTTTCTTCTCCAAATATGCGAATCTTTTTTTTTAGTTTATTTATTTGTGGTCGCTTTTTAACAGCTTGGTCATCAGCGACCTCAGTTTGTTTACATCAGAATATTACATTACATAAGGTTACAAACATGGTATCATTTCACAGTAAGCATTATATCAATATATCATTAAAAAAATTTGTCTCATTATTATATTACATTAAACAGCTTACTTATTTCTAGTAGTTCCAAAATTTTTTACAACCTTCTTCTGATTTTAACAGAGAATATAAGCTGCCTTCTATTTTTAATGCTTTTCTGATATTATCAAATTCTTGACACTCGAGAATAATGTGAGAAGTAGACATGGTAGCGCCACATTTAGGACAGGGTTCAGGGTTAGAATTTTTGAACAGATGACAGTAATTTAGATTAAAGTGACCGATCCTTAATCTTGTTATGACGACTTCTTCTCTTCTTTTGAAATTTGATCTTGGTAGACTTGGTTCCAGGATAGAGTTTCTTACTAGGTGTAGCTTCGTAGACCCCATCTTCCATTGTGAGTTCCAATATTTTAAAGAAGAGTCCTTGAAAAGATTCTTATATCTTTTTGGGTACCATGAATTTGATGGTCAACATTTGGTAATGATGTTGCCATTTTTGCAGTTGTGTCTGCCTTCTCATTTCCAGCAATATTTTTATGAGAAGGAATCCAAACTATTTCTATTTTGACTCCTTTTGTATTTTGGATAAATAAAAGTTCTTGGATAGTTTGGATTATTGGATTGCTGGTGTATCGGTTTTCAATGGCTTTAAGTGTTGACATTGAGTCGGAAAATATGACAATAGGCATGTTGTTTGCGGATCTGATACTGCTTTCAATGGCTTTGAGCACTGCCCATGCTTCACATGTGAAAATGGAAAAGTAGTCCGGGAGACGAAATGGAATGGCTTCATTATCATTTGTTAGAATTATTGCACAACCAGCTTTTCCATCTCATTTTGATCCGTCGGTGTAAACTTGGTAGAAATTGTCATATTTTTGGATCATTTCTTTTATCGCATCCTGTGCATTTGGATTAGATTCAAAGGAAGTGCAAGAAATATTTCCTAGTTGGGTGTTTATGAGAATCTTCAAGTCTTGCCAGGGTGGGATGGGATGTAAACGTCTAGGTAAGCTGAGTGGTTTAACAATATTAAAGTCATTCATGTATTTAAGGAGTCTTTCTCTCAGGGGTAGTGAGGATTTTGGATGTGTTTCGTACATGATTGTTTTTGGTTGTTGGAAATGGTAGAGTTTGTGGGGTTGGGTGGGATACTGAACGTTGAATATGCATAATTCAGACATTGTAACTTGCGTCTTAGTGCTAGTGGGATTTGTCTTGCTTCCACTAGTAGGCTGTTGCTGGGACTAGTTCTAAAAGCACCAAGACTTAAACGACAAGCACTGTTAATTATTGGATTCAGTGTTTTTAATATGTTTTCTGAAGCTGAATTGTAAATTACTGCTCCATAGTCTAGCTTGGATTGAATTAGTGCCCTATATGTTTTGATTAGGCATTCATACTGAGCGCCCCATTTGATGGAGGACAACATTTTAATAACATTTAATCTCCTAACACAATCCACCTTTAAAGCAGATATATGATGTTTCCAGGAGTATTTGGAGTCGAAGATCATTCCAAGGATTTTACATGTGTATGTCCTTTTAAGTGGATATCCTCCAATTTTCAGTGTAATTTCTTCATCCCTAATAGAACGACTTTTGGAAAACACTATAAATTCAGACTTCGTTTTCGAAACGGAAAAGCCTGAATTATTTGCCCAATCACTGATATTATTTAGGGTTTCTTGCATAATGTTTGAGGTAGCTTGAAGATTTTTGCCACTACAGAGTAAGGTGATGTCATCTGCGAAGAGGAATATTTTCACAGGTTCTTTTACTATAAGGCTCACTTCATTTATTGCTATGAGGAAGAGTATTACACTTACGACCGATCCTTGTGGAAGACCATTTGTCATCTCAATTGCCTGTGATGATTTGTCTTGGATTCTGACTTTGAGATATCTCGTTTTTAGAAAGTTGATGAGGAAAGCTAAGATTTTTCCTTTTACGTTCAAATCTGTAAGAATTGATATTAACCTGTCTTTATAAACCATTTCGTAAGCTTTTTCAATGTCCAGTGAGACTGCAATCACATGGTGATTCATAACTAATGCATCACAAATTTCCGAGTCTATGTTTACCAGGTGATCGTTGGTTGATCGAAAAGATCTAAAGGCACTTTGATGTGGTGAGATCAGGTTTTGTTTTTCTAGGCTCCATTTCAGGCGGCGACATACCATTTTCTCTAGTAGTTTACATATATTACATGTCAAGGATATTGGGCGAAAATTGGTTGGATTTGTGTGATCCTTATTTGGTTTTGGTATTGGTATAACTGTTGCTTCTTTCCACTGATTGGGGAAGGATTGAGTGGTCCAAATATGATTATATAATTGAAGTAGGTATTCAAGGCCGACATCTGGAAGGTTTTTTAGAAAACTATTTGGTAAATTGTCTGGTCCAGGTGCTGAATTTTTACATTTATTTAGTACAAATAAAAGTTCACTCATAATGAAGGGTTGATTGTGTTCTTCTTTATTTGTTTTTAATAGTGTCTTGATATGTTCTTGGTCTATGTTAAAGTTTGTTGGAATTGATACTAAGAAATTTTGGTCATAGTTGTTGTCGCTAGAATTATTTGCAAATGTTTCAGCAAGAAGGTTACTAATATCTTGTGGGCCAGAATATTTTACACCATTCTTGTCAATAAGATATCTGGGAAGATTAGGTGATCTTATTCCACGAATGCTCTTTACTTTGTGCCAGAGTTCTGTTGTTGAAGTTTGGTTAGTAATGGAAGAGGTGTACTTCTGCCAAGACTGGATCATTGTAAACTTCAAGGTTAGTCTTGCTTGGGCTCTGGCCTTTCTGTACGCAATGCCATTTTCAATAGTTTTGTATTTCTTAAATTTCCTGAAGGCTCTCTTTTTCTTTTTTATAGCTTCCGTACATTCTACATTCCACCATGGGACTTGATGTTTTTAATTTTTCCTGTAGTTTGTGGAATTGACTTTTCAGCTGCTGATATTATTATCTTGGTAAAGTCATTGGTTAGACAATTGATATTTTGTGGAATTAAGTTGTCAGGTGTTTTTAACTTTTCAACATTTATCTTGATATCTTGTTGAAATTGATTCCAATTTGCTTGTTCTATAATCCATTTAGGATAGCAATTAATGTCAGGAGTTGGCTCCGAATCTGGAAAATTGATGTTTATAGGGTAATGGTCACTATCATATAGACTGGGAATGGTGGACCATATAGTACTTGCAGCTACATCATTAGAAGCAAGGCTTAGATCAATTGCACTATCTGTACCATTACTTGCATTAAAATGTGTAGGTGAGCCAGTGTTTAATAAGATAAGGTTGTTATGGTTGTCCAACCATTCTTCAATTACTTTCCCTCTTCTGTCCAATTTGGTGGAACCTCACAATTTACTATGGCTATTGAAATCACCCACTATAACATACGGTTTAGGTAGCTGCATAAGAATATTGTCAAGATCATAAGTGTCAAAATTTTGACTATTGGGGATATAAATATTACAAACAGTTATGAGAGTATTTATTTTTACCTTGACCGCAATGGCTTCTAGGGCAGTTTGTAGAGGGATTTCCTGTATAAAACAATCATTTTTTACATAAACTGCTACTCCTCTACTAGCAATTAATGTACTATTTCTGTTTCGAACAGATGACTTATACCCAGATAATTTTCCAAAGTGATTTTTTTTGAAGTTTGTTTCTTGCAGACACAAAATATCTGGATTAGTATCTTTTATTAACAATTTCAAGTGGGGTAATCTTGTATAGAAACCATTACAGTTCCATTGTGTTATTTTCATTGAGAAGGTTTATTCAGATATTTCTGTGTCAGTTTCATCATCTTGTAGTTGTGAACTTTTTAATTTATTTATTATTCTTGTGAATCTGTTTTTTATAGCTCTTTCAGTAAGTAAAGGGTAAGTGTCTGTCATCATTTTAATGATAGATTGAATATCATTTGTAAAATCTTTAGCTATTAAGGTTGGATGATTAGATCCAGATGCTTTGTCTATGAAATTTTTCAATTGATTGTATGTAAGAGGGAAATCACTACTATTACTCTCAATTTTTTCCTTTAATGGGCAAATAAGGTCTTCAAGTGATTTAGTGGTAGACTTCTCTTTGTTGCAGTTTTCTTCAATTACTTCTTGTATCTTTTTCTTCTTCTTGGGTTGTTTTCCTGTTGCCATGTTGGAGTTACCCAGTTTATTTTTTCCTTGTTCAATGTGTGATGAAGAGTCTGATGAAAGAGTTCTTTTAGGTATAGTAGAGACCATATTATCATTAGTTTCCATGGTTACCTCCTGATTTTGTATGTCTACTACAGTGGTATTTTCATTAATTGAAGATTCTGGCAATTCACTGGAACTATCACTATTGGTTTTAGATTCTGTGGGTACACTGGATAAGTTGGTATTATTATGATTAGAGGTGTTTGGTGTAGGACATTGGCCAGCTAAGTGCCCTGTTTGGTGGCAGATAAAGCAGGACATGTCATCGGTTGTAAAAAATATCCTGTATGATGTTCCATCATAAAACACAGTAGTAGATTCATTTAGTAAACTCACATCATCAGGGGAAATATACACTTGTCTTCTGAAACTCATGATATGTGAAAAATCAGGTCCAGAAACACCAGCTTTTATAAATGAGATTTTAGATACCAATTTGATGTTGTTTTTTGTGAACACATCTTCTATGACTGAGTGGGGAATGATGGGACAAACATTAGAAATGATAATTCTTTTAGCCTTTGTTACAAGAGGTCTCAACTTTAATTCATAGTGTTTTATTTTAATAATTTTGTGACTGTTTGTAAGTTTATCAGCAATAGTTTTAGAACTTAGAAATGTACACACTCTATTATTAGCAATTCGTGATATGAACCTTATTTCATTGGCATCAACAATATTGGATAGGCTGTTAACATAGTCTTTAATAGTGAGACCTTCTTGTGCGTCGATAATTATGGCTTGATCCTTAGTGGGAAATACGTCTGTAAATATGGCATTCGCGTAAGTTTTCATACTTTGGTGAGGTGCAGATACCTGCGGTGACGGAAGTGAGGTTAAAGGCGCCCTGGAGTCTGACGACTCCATCCTTCAGCAGGGCAGCCGCTGTCCCGGCTGACCATACACTTGGTGAGACACAGTCACACTCGTAGAACAAGGATTTTTACACTCCGGAATTAATGCGAAAATTATTGTCTATTTATCAACTTAAAACTCGCTTGGCACAATCAGAGCACGTTACCCGTTTCCTAGGCCACCTGTTTTTAAAACCAAACCAACCTACTTTTTAATCATTAAACCAAACAAGTCTTCGAAACTTCGTGTTAGTGAATATATGAACAAAAGGAAAGCAAGCCAAACGCAGAAAATATGAATACCAATAGTAGAGTACACGACTAGAAATTGCATTTCAAATTACAGCATTTAGAGAACCGTGGCCACAAAATTTTTCTTTTATCGAGTTGTTCCTTCTCCAAATATGCGACTCTTATAATATTGAAAAACGACAAAAATACTTTTGCAAATAAAGAAGGCTGAAAATGAATGTTGATTCAGGAGCAAAGTGCAGATATCGTTCAGCTCATGTATAAAATTCGTCGAAGCTGATGAATTACGATTGACGTTGAATCCCCGGTAAAAGCCAGTCGAATACGTTCCCTCTTCTTACTCAACTGGTTTGAATGCAAGTGTTTGTAAAATATTGGGACCAAGTGTTACAAACAGGCAAAACTTGTTTTCAAACATCCAAATTGAGAACTTTGTAAGTTCTACCCATGCCCCTCAATGACCGTTGTTTATTATAGATGTGGAAATATAAACGTAAACACAAAGATGAAACGTTCTTATTTGTTTACTCCGCGATTTCTTTGAAAACACACCCAGATGAATGCCTTCGATTTCCATTAATCTTGCTATGGGCTAGAACTTACTGAACTATCCGTTTCTTTTGATGGTCAAACATGCGAACAGTTCTAATAGTAATATATACATGATGCTAATACTATCGGGATTATACTTATTGACTGTGACTTCAACATTTTAGTTGCAGCAAAGATCAAATCAGTGTGATGTTATTATTTTTGGATAACTAGTTCTGTGACCATTGCTGACCTCATTGAGTTTTCAACTATTATTTTATGACTGACTCATTTCCATGAAGATGTGATCATACTTATTTCAAAAACGTCAATTCATTATATGTAATTTTAGATGAAGACAGTTGTTCTCTAATTGAATCTTACCCGTGTATCGGATTTACTTACAGGTACTCATTTCAAGCATAATCTCATTTATCATCAAATAATGTCGAAGTATTTTATGTAAATCAATATATTAAGTAGTCATGTCTTAAAATTGTTGTTGACACTTTTCGTTTATGTACGATTTATGTCAATAAAACTTGACAAAACTGATTTCTTACGATAAATTTTCAAAACATTATGACGAAAAGCAAACTTAAGAGCACTAACATCTAATTTAAATGTATAAATAGCCTGACAAAGTAAAACGTTTCATGTTGTAACGAGGAGATGCAGATAATACTCTGTGTCCCTCTCTCCAACTTCCATTCTCTTGCCCTCCGTTTCACATCTATACTCGTTTATCATCTTTACTTCTTTACTGGAGTTCTCAAATGATTTCCAATGTGTTTGCCGTCCATGGCGTCCATGCTAGTTTGCTCTGGAATCTTGGAAGTGGGAAACGTCTAACTTAGTTGTGCAAGCACCGCTAAGTCTCCATGACTGCGGCATGATGTGTATTGCCTGGCAGATACTCTACACGTGACCTCGGTCTCACGACGAGCGGTTGGGAGTAAATCCACTCACGGTCACGCGGCTAAAACTAAAAATTTGATTGAACTCCAGGGTGGACAAGGTTCCATGATGTCCCCCCACTCAGGAAGTGTGCAGCTTAGAAAAAAACCTTATCACTCTTACATCCCTCACACAACCCTACCCTAACAAAGGAATGTCTTCTTCATGTGTTCTGTGGTAGATGTGAGCCGAAGGGAATAAACTATGTGATTTCTATATGGATACCATGCTCTCTCAATGACTTCTAGAAGGAAGGGAAGATTTAATGACACGATCGTTGGGCTAGAGAGTTTGTGTAAGGAAACCGCCAATCCAAATCTGTCAAAAAATGCTCCGTATATGTATTATGATTGCGAAGAAGACTAAAAACAATAGCATCTAGATAATTTCCCAAGGAAGTAGAATGTTTTGACAGAGTTCAGGTGGTAGTTTGTCAGGGAAGTAGAGCAATCTTTTGAATGCCGCTCAGACGAGCAGGTTGAGAAATTTACCAAACAAAAAATTGTCGGCCTCCAAGAATATTAAAGTTCACTCACCCACCGTAAAGCTCTACTGAGTGAAATTAATCATGAGTGTTTTATCTCTTTAACAGAACATTCGGAAAACCTTCCAGTGACATGGGGTTACTAAAGTACACAAGATCCAGTGGAGGGTAATTTGGGAAAAATAGTCCCTTATGGCATTATTGGCATTAGGGCCCGTTCACCAGTAAGTGTGTTCCATACACGCCACAAAGTCCTCGCCAGCGAGTCGTCACTTCCACCTTCAGAATTTAGTCGCCTTCAGGAGGAGAATTCTAGCGGACGGTTGCTGTGATCGGTAGTTTTCCGTGGCTTCTCTGATCACACCAGGCCAATGTCGGAGCAGTACCCTAACAAACGGGCCACGGACCACGCGCGAATTTTCCTTCCTCTTCTTTGTCCTACCCTCACCAATCATACAAACACACTAACATGCACTATAGTTGTGGCCAGCTAAAAAGACCAGCTAACGTGACAACTTTTGAAAAATGCCACTGTCGAATGAGAACATGTATTCATACTCGATTTAGGGTACTTTCGTTTCGTTTTGTGTTGGCACATGCCGTTGCCAACCTTAACACAATTATCCTTTATGTATTACCTTTACGGGGTAGGGACATTTTTTAAAATTTAAGTTTGCAATGAAAAAATTACTACTTCCGTAGATTCCGCCAACATTCAAGCCATTCATGTGGATTGTGCTCTGTCAGTTTACTATTGTAGCTAGCGATTCGCATATTGAGGTTTGCTATTTTTCATAAATCTGCATTTAGTGATTTCGTCAGATGTATTAATTTAGTTCTACGCGTTTTAATTTTTATTTATTATTTTTCTATTGTTTTCATCACTAATAATACTGGAGTTAGTCGGGATAGTTTTAGTGGTAAAGGTTAGTTTTTTCGATTTTGTATTTTTTGTGTAAAATTAATTTTATTATATTTATTATTAATTTTTCTAAACCCAATTTATTAATCATTGAAAAATAATGGATAGCCTAACTATATCTGGGTCTTATCTTAGTATTTTGTCTTTTAGGTTAAAGTGAATTCAAAGTTCTCTTCAAACGGCATTGTAAATTTATTTGTGGATTGTAGAAGAAAACAGTGGAAGAAGGGGTACTGTTACCCAAAGGAATCACAATTGTAATCTCAAGTCAATCACTTGTCAATCACACTAATCTTGTATCACAAATGGAAAATATTATTACAGGTAAGATAATTATTTTTTTCCTAAATATTATCTTACAAAACTGACAGATATAATTTTCATAACTAAAATAGTTATTGGTGTATTTATTGTCTATAACTATTAATTATCATTAGTTATGCATTAATAGTAATAAATCCAATTTTCTTTTTTCAACAACAGGTGGGTGTGATATGACTGAAATGACTGCTTAATCAGGGAGTAGTTTATGGTATTGTAGTCACAATAACTGATAATATAAGAGTGCAATATCATTGTGCAACTTTATTCACTATTTACTGTGCCATTTATATTGTCAGTATACTACATTCCTGTTTCAATAAATAACTTTAAAAAAATCAAATGTTCTGTTTATTACCATAACTGTCCCTGTAACATGTACCACACCCCGTTTTAATAGAGAAGAAATAGGTATAAGTCTGTCACTGGTCAGAACAGGCAACTTACTGAAGACTACTGAATGAATTTGTTAGTTTTTAAATCATCACTAACTTTTGAAAGATAATTTAATTAAGCAGCTAAATAAAATGATGCATTGCATTAATATTAATATCATTGAATTGTTAGAAACAATTAATTAGGTCACAAAAATTACCATGTATATGTAAATTAATAATCTTAAATAATTGTGGTATTTATTTTTTTCAACATAAATCTTAATTGACAGATAAATCATGAACAAATTGATAACACTACCATCTCAAAATCATTATTAACACAAGTCAGCAGATAATCATTAACACAAGTCAGCAGATAACTTTTAGCACAAGACCACAGATAACTTTTAAATGTATGTTTTTCATTTGCTCTTGGCGCACTTTAACATCACCCACGCTTGCACTTGCCGATAGTGATAACTCTTATTTAGTTTAATTGTTCACCGAGTTAATATTCGTTTCTAGATGAAAATCTTGTTTCATTTTAACGAAAAACGAGACAAACATTATTGTACTGTGAACACTTCAACCGCGCGAGAAGTGAATGACAACAAAGGAAACAAAAGCGAGAGAGTTGATCGGAATGATTGTTTCATAAGTTGGCTATTCCGACAGGAAATCCTTTTAGCTACCATATTGCGAATCTAGTGCGGCCCAATACACGGCCTAGACTATAGAGATGCCGGGAGACCGGTCGGGGACTTACAGTGTATCCCAGCTAGGGCAGTGCCTCGATGGTGGCAGATACCTGGTTGATGAAAACCCCGCTAGTCGTCGGTAGGTCTGCGCCGGATTTCGCCATCCAACTGGGGAAGATCACCGCCACCTCCCGATGAAAAGCATTCACTACAATTACGGGACTAGTTGACGCGCCCGGAATTACTAACAATCAATCAATCAATCCGCCTGCAGAGGCTGGCTGCGCCCTTCACTTGCGCCCGGCAATCTCACCGCCGGCAGCCACCCCCATCGCCGACAGCCACCCCCACTGCCGGCAGCTACCCCCACCGCCGGCGGCCGCCGACGCGTTCCCCAGAATCCCAAATGGCTCTTCCTGCCACGACCCCGGAGCAGCCTCGATGGCAAAATCTTCGCCAGGAGCATAGAAGCGACTCCTTTTCGTCATTCTCGTTCGTGTCGTCATTCAACGCGCTTCGCGTTCACTTGACAACGCTGCCGTCGGCAGGTCTGCATTGTTTTCGACAAGCATTTTTCTTCGACAAGTTCGTCGTAAGTACCATTTATTTAAAGATCGTCTATGGTCGAATCAAGTGTGCTGCCTTGTTGACAAACAGCCACCGAACGTGTCATCGGCTTCAGTAATCGCGGTGAATGTGCCTTCGGCGCCAACTATACTTCGATTCATTTAGTGCTGCACTTGGTAGGTCATCAGCTGTTACGGTGTTATCCAATCGGGAGCTTACACGTCACTATGGTCACTATGGTGACGTTCAACCTCCGTAATTGATGATACCGTAATAGTTAGTTTACGTCAAGTGCAGTTATGTTTAACCCTTCTTTAGTCCCTTTATTTACATTAAATAGTCGTGTCACGGAGGAGGGTTCAGAAATTGGACGCAAACAATACAATTTCAGTAAAAGATGTTTTAATTGACATATTTGAGTTAATTGATATAACACATTCATTGTTAGATTTTACATAAATATAAATTATAAACATAACAATATTTTTATTACAGAGAGTTTGTTTGAAATTGAACATAATTAAACGCCTGCACATGTGCATTCTGTAATTGGACAAAAATCGTCAAACCACTACCAGATGTTACGTTTTCCAGCCTTTGAGAGATCACACACCGCTTGTGATTTGGAGACGCGATGGCTCAGGGATATCTGCTAATTGATACATTTTTGAAGGTAATTCATAGGAATGTGGGTGCAGCAAGTACGGCATTTATTTCAATCAGATTATTGCGTTCGGCGTCCGTTTCACAACTCTAGTTTGATCGGTCTTAGTGTATCCACTTATTTGTGTACGTTATTAATTTCTCTAGTCAATCAGGAAAGAAGATATTCCAAGCACCAGCTACTGTTTTCATACGGCATGCTTGACCTTTCACCCCTGATAAACGCAAGACTATTATGGCGACGCGTACGAACGTTTTGGAGCGGTTTACACATATACCACAAAGTTTTCTTTTGTCTTTTCCTGTACCTGAAGGGCAACCAAGAAACGAATTGACGAGATAAGTTGCAGCGTCATCAAATTAGCGTTCTTCAATTTCATCTGGAAGCTCGGTTGAAATACGTTGTTTTTACAGCCTACCTTTCCTTGCACGTACTTTACCATATTCAAATTTTCATTCATGGATATATTTCTATGTTTTTTTTTGTTTCTGAACATAGGAATTACTTGCAAATGAAAACCGGGTGACTTTTTCGATAACGAATTATCACTGTCTTGTAGATAATCTTTTGCCTCTCTGTCGGATTCATCACAAATTTCAAAATCAGTTCTTTCATCTAGCATATCCAAAAACATTTTTCTGAATTGTTCCTCTTTATTGACCTCAATGTACGATAAAAATACAAGCAGAAACAATAAATGCTCCAAGCAGCACACGGCATTCAAACGAGGAATCGAACACTCAGATATGGTCGCGTCACGGAGATAACTTCCGGGTAAGCGCATGGGGTTGAGGGATACGTTGTTACCGGTCAAGGATTTAACTCAGTGCGGATCTCCCAATCTAATTGGAAGATGTTCGCAGAAAGGTACTGAGAACAGTGCGGCCATTCTCAGTTTTGCAACAAAATGACAAGCAAACAAAAGGAGACCCGGAGGAAACCTCTGTCACACGACTAAAGAAGGGTTAAATCCAAGTATACGTAAGAGCACACATGCAGACACTTGTAGAATGGGACCTTGTGCGCCGCAAGCATACTACTGCTGCCAGGGTCCGAACGACAGCAATTGGGCCAGTTTCTTGGTCCAGCTGCGGGGCTCCATACGTGATTCGTAATCGGGGAATTGTGTGGGACGCCTGCATTCCAGCTTCTTCCCGGGTGAGCACCGCTGAGGTCCACGCATTCTGTATGGGACAAGGTACCGTTTATTCTACAACCCCATGTGGCGATTTAAGTGTGGTTCATAGCCGTAACAATGAACTTTAATTTTAACCCGGGAGTGCTCGCAATAGGTTGACTCACGCCAGTGCTCGCAATGTATCTCACAGTTTCAGCGGAAACGTCTGTTGATTTCGAGTGATCTAAAGCTCTATTAACTAAAATATGTATTTTATTTAGTTTGTACATTCCCTCCAAAGCTATTTTTAATGAATCCTACACTTCTTACAACTTGTAAAAATAATTACGGTAGGAAAAGTGAAATTTGACGAAATACACTTCGAAATAATTAATCATATTAATGTATTTTAATAATATTAAATGCAATTATTACAAATGATTTTTGCATGTTCCAAACAAACATAAATGTTACATTTTTGAGAAAAATATTTAGATAATCTTTGTCTTTTTTCCTTTTTGCAAGGCTCACATTTTCTTCTTTTTCCTACAGACGTCTCCTGCACATCTGCTGTTTCTTTGGGAGCAAATTGCGACAATCGGTCCTAGAGAGAACATATGATTGTATTTTCTAAATTGTCACTTGTTATAGACAAGGGAGAAAATAATATTGCCTACCTGAAGTGCTGTAGGAATGCCCCTTGACTTTTGAGCTCTCCTTTGTAGTTCTTCTTTGGTAAGGGACTGTACCAACTCTTTGATGAAATTCCTTCTGTTCATAATTTTATTTTTATTACCCAAATATATAATGTGACCATTAATTGCTGAAATGTTAAGGATAGTGTAGAATATGACCATGGGCCATCTCCTAGTACATCTTGCAACACTGTAAGACGCAATCATTTCATCAAGAGTGTCAACTCCTCCTTTGTGCATGTTGTAATGAGTGATAATATCGGGTTTCATACTTTCTCCATTGCTCTCATCTATCCTGTCATCATAATGCATGCTTGATATCAAAATAACGCATTTGTTTTTTTTCGGAACATAGGACACTAAAGTTCCATCTTCATTGAACCCGAAAACTGAGCTACATACTTTGCGATTTTTTCCAGCAATAAAATGTGTTGGTAGTTCCTTCTTGTTTTTCTTCATGGTGCCAACAAACGATAATTTCTTCTTCTTTAGTTCTTGGACAAGAGGCACACTTGAGAACCAGTTGTCAGCCACTATGTTCCTTCCAGTTCCATGAAGCGGCTCCGATAATCTCATAACAACATCGAAAGGGGAATTACTCAAAGAAAACGGCCCGTCGGGCTGCTTCCCCACATAGACTTCTAGGTTGTGCAGGTAATGGATTCTTGAATCCACTGAAGCAAACATTTTTATGCCATAACGAGACGGCGTGGATGGAATGTATTGTCTAAAGCTGCACCTTCCACGGAAAGACGGCAACATTTCATCAATTGTTACATTTTGTCCTACAGAGTAACATTCTTTACATCTTTTTATGAATGCATCAAATAACGTTCGTATAGCAGCTAATTTATCAATCTCTTTCCTTTGCATACGTGTGGCCTTATTATCGAATCTTATGTGCCTAAGAAGAAATTGAAAACGTTTTTTTGTCATTACTAATCTAAATAACTCGACACCCATTCCATCAGTGGCCCATAAATCTTGAACATTTTGTTTGTTGCTTTTTAGAACCCCAGCCAGGTAAAGCAATCCAAAAAATGCTTTTATTTCTACAGCATCTGTGCTATTGGCATCTCTTTCCCTACCGTATGAATTTCTTACAGATTCAATAAATCTGTTGGTTTCCTGAACAACCATTTCTAACATTTCTTCAGTAAAAAAGCAATTCCAACATTCTAGTACTGATTTAGATTGTTTTGCTAATCCTCTAACTCCAGGTAAGTGCGTGACGATGTTGTGAGGCTTCTTTTTTGAAATTTTTGATGGGGCATTCTTGAACCACTTCGTCATCATATCTTTGCCTAGGGAAACAAGCATACATTTCAAGCATTATTTATATAACGACTACCTCACGAGAAGAAAAAACTTACCCAAATAGAAACCTTCAAAAGAATGAAAATCGCTTTCGTCCGCAATACTTTGATCAGTCTCAGAATCACTTTGTCTTTGTTCCACGTAATCCTCACAATCAGTGTCAGAAGAATCACAATCCTCGTAATCACTATCATTGTTGCACAAAATTATATTCCTTATCATATCAACATCATCTGAATTATTCAAGTCAAATCTGTCTTTGCGCGAGGCCATGATTCGCACCGTATGCGTCGGGAGCTCAAAAAGCACTCACGCCAGTGCCCGCAATGTATCTGAGAGATATCGCGCAGCGCAGCGATCACGTTTCAACATCCTCACGGGAAGTGATTCATTGACAGGATGAAAATAGACTGCCAGGCGTTCTCAGAAAAGTACAGTGAAGGAATACATGAAATATCAGACGACAAATGCAATGCAATAATTCAGGATCTGAATTTTACTGCGGCTTGTATCTCACAGATACATTGCGAGCACTCCCGGGTTAACAGTGACAAACTCATCTGAATAATTCTAGCAGATATGAACTGCACCGTTGGCCAATTGATAATCATTTATTATAATCTTGTTATTTCGTTTTTATCATTCATGTTCCATGCCGGTCGTTTTAAGTATTATATACGTCTCTTCCCTATAAATAGTATGTGCAATGTAAATAATCTCAATTTCAGTCAAACTCCGCGTCCTACCTTAACCAGGGTCTCCTCCACCCCCGCTCGGACAACTTAAAGCTAAGCTTTTCTTTGTGCAGAGAAAGCCTCTGCTCAGCCTGCTCAAGCAAAGTCTTTCTAGGTATTCTTCTCTTTATCTGTATGTGTCGAATCCTTTATTCTCCTTTATGTGTCAAGGGTGAGCTGTACCCACCAACGCTGCGAATTTGAACCGAATATTTTTAATTTTTGGTGCTACTTTGCAAGAAGTCATTTAGGACATTCTCAACATTTTTCTTAAAAATTACTTAAATTGTTTCCTTTACATTATTTTACTAGATTTGAGCTAAAAGAACTTTGAAAAATGGCACAGGACTGATTTTCTTTAATATCATTGAATTTTTGGAAATTAAAGAAAAAAAACAACTGTCTTACATCTATATTACTAGAATTTTTCTCAATGAAATTTATAATTCTATATTAGAAATTCGAATAATGTTATTTCCTATTGTCATTAAAAATTCTGGAATTTAAAAATTTCAACATTTTTCGATAGCCTCCTAGGGCTATCTGCTGCAGAGATACAAGAGAAACGTGTTTTTCATGTTTTATTTTTTTCTCAGCTTCTGTTGCATGTGTCAGGCTGAAACAAATGGCAGAGATAAAGAAAAATATTTGAATTTGAAGGTATTGTTGTCAACCAATTTTGGCGCCAAATTCAAATAGAAAAAAATAAATTTTTGAAATTGATTTTCGACGTGATAACGTTGGATTAGTCTCTCATTTCCCGCCCCTCCCGCTAGAATTTGACACACAACATTTTACAAAATATCTTTTTCTCATATTTTTAAACAATGTGGACGGTAGTGAAAAATAATTAAAACCAATTTTATCAGTTTAAAATTTGTGCCAAAATGTGATTGGAAAACACTTTTTACCACACGGACACTTCGTTTGAAAAGTCAGACCAGACCTTGGCCTCTGTGTTGCATGGAGAGCGAGAAATATTGAGAAATCTTTTGAAAGTGGCGTAAAGTGACAATTTTCCACGGTGACCAACTAAAAATTGCACGATGGTGTAATTGAAATACAAGATGCAATATTTAAAAAAAATCTTATCTGTTTCTGTTTCAATGGCTTGTAACTGTGATAATTTTGGCATTTAAAATTCCCGTTAATTATATTATGACCTAAACTGGTGCCAGAAGTTCATTGGCTGAAGTCGGATATGATGCGCAATCATGCAGCCTACACATCTCTTTCCACCACGGATATTCCGTTTGAGTTTCGTACGTAATCTATGTAACGCCTATTTGGAGTTCATATATTGTGATTCGACCCGTGTTTAAAGATTGAAAAAAACTTCAATAACATATTGGCGAGAATCTCAAATTTTTAAACTGATAAAATTGGTTTAATTATTTTTCACTATCGTCCACCTTGTATAAAAATCTGAAAAAATTGTTAGTCCCTATAGAATGTGATGAGATACATTCTAGAGAAAAACCTAAGATAGTACTCCAACGTTCTCACGTCAAAAATCAATTTCAATTTTTTTCTGTTTGAATTTGGCGCCAAAATTAGTTGACAAAAATATCTTTAAATTCACATACTTTTCTTCGCCTCGGACATTTTTCAGCCTGATATACGCAATAGAACATGAGAAAAAACATGAAATAACATGAAAAACCTGTTTCTCATTGTATCTCTGCAACAGATTGCCCTAGGAGGCTGATTTTTTGGGAATCTACGACAGTTTGTATTCTCTTTCATTTGAGTATCTCGATTATTGGTTTGGTTTGGGGGCAAGTACATGGCCCCTTATACGCCTATACCCTTTGCGAGCTCTCTTCAAGAGATTCTTGTCTTCTTTGAAACTTTTTGCGTTCCTGCAAGATACCGAATTACACCATACAATTTGACAGGAGGATGACCAAAGTTTGACCCCTGTATAACCACATTTTTAGGACATTTCATCTTAATTTTTTATCTATTTTGTGTGAATGGAAACTTTAATCTGGTTTTCATTCATTTTACTCATACTTGTACCCACTTTGAATAGTAAATATATTTAAACTACTTTTACTATAATCATTTTAAGAAATGTTGGCTTGGATGTAAACGGCCCAAAATGTTGCGCTCCTTAAACTTAGTCAATCGGTTTACAAATTGCTCTTTAAACCACATTTGGAGTATGTCTTTGTTGCTACGTGTGAAAAACATTAAAGGGCAGACATCGCGTTGAAAATAATTTTTTTAAAATCTTACACTCCAGCCGTACTCATCGACTGTGACTGAAAAATCTAAAAAGATATCCTTCATTTTACATTTCTATACAAAACAGAACTGCCGTGTTCAAGAGCAGTGTTCGAGAATCGAGCTCTGAAAAAAATTCACGGAATTTACCCATAGAAAAAATATCACACCAATGCATACTTATAATTTCGCTTCGATACGTGGCTGATGCTTAATGATTATTTGAATCTTCATAATAACCTCTAAATATTATCTCTATCATAATTCAATTTGTTATTCAAATTTCTGGCAATCATGCGTTGTTATTAAAAAAGGAAACAAATTTAAAGAACCATCTTTTACTCGGCAATTACTTCTACACGATGGTGCATTTGCATGGTTATTTATAACTCCGTCTTGGTACACTGAATCAAGTACCTTCGTTATACTTGTGGCTGCTTCACTGAAAGTCCAAGTCAGCACCTCACGCGCATTAACTCACCGAAGTAGCAATCAACGTGTTAGTTGGTTTTTGCATGCTCCGCCTTAGGATACGGTCGTTATCTGAGGAGGAAGCAGATGACAGATAATTTCGAACAAATGCCCGAGAGAGAGTCTACCTAATGGCCCAATCACCCGGCCTCAACCGGACTCAACGTCATCGACCACTGTAAGAGGCTCCGACCAGCTACGGAGTGTAATCTATCTCTAAAAGTCACTTCTTCCCCAAACTTATTAAAATGTTTTCAAATTCATTAGGAGACCACAAATTAAACTAGAGGTGCTTTAAGAGCACATATTTTCTCGCATTACTGGGAACGGTTACGTAATATTATAACATTGGAATTTCTGTCCTACTAACACTTCAGCAAGCACTGGAAAAAGTCCAAATCAATTCAAACTAAGCACTTATGAAACATATCTGCATTTATACTGATAGCCAGGAAAGGAGTAATTTCTTACTTCTACAAAAGAAACAAACTTGAATAAATATTAACTGTTACAGTATTTGTAGTTTGTAATACATTATACTGAAAGGTACTTTAACACAAGTCTGCCTTACATCGACGTGAGATTTCAATTTTCACTTTCCCGTATACATAAGGAGTAATATATGTAGTGTAGGGAATGTTATATAATGCTGCAGAAAATCTATTTCGAGATTTCAACGGAAATACACGTTTTTGGGTCTCATACCAGGAAAATGTTTTTTTCAAAACATCTGTTCGTCCGTCTGTCCGTCTTGAACACTACTAGCGCCTAAACTATAAGTAGGATTTGTTTCCAAATTAAAGAAACCCCTGTCCATCTGGCTCGAGTCGAAGATTTGAGATTTTGAAAAACATTCTTTAAAATTTGGGACTACTTTACATGAAGCCCCACACACATTTTCAAAATTTTCTCAAAATCGGCTCCTATTTTTTTTCTTTAATTTTTTGTAAGAATAGAGTAAAATACACTTATAAAAATGGATCCGATTTTCACGAATAACTCTGAATTTGTGAAAAGTGCAAAATTACAAAATTGAAGTTAGAGATTTTTCGTTCAAACAAAATTTGCTTTCCATAGTGAGTTATTTCATTAAGGTCGTCATTAAAGTGCTTCAAATGACTTCAAGTGAAGTTTTTCGAAAACTTCAAAAAAGTCTGTGCTTCAAATTTTGAATTGACAGTAAAGCTTAACGCCATATTCTTAAAACTGGCTTCATTTTTTCAAAAGAAAATTGCCATTAGGAAGAGGTTTTTCTGTTCTTTAATATTCTTAAAATAATATTTCCTTTCTACTATTGGGAAACCAAAAACTTAAGAAAATGTCAAAAATTTATTTGGGTAGCGATAGATGCCATTTGGCAAAAGTATGTGCAAGTCCGAATAGCTAGTCAAGACCAAAATAAATAGGAAAGTAATACGGTAAAGTCAATGCCATTCTGTAGCACCACTAGTTGAATAATTATACCATAGTCAGCAATCAAACATTTTTTAAGTAAAAGACGTGTATAAATTAAACATCCAGAGCTGAAGGCTATCCAACATATCGCCATTTTAATGCATAAGATTACAAATTTACCTCCTTTTATTGTTCAAATATTATATCTGGAACACAATAGAAGCGTTTGTACGAAATTAATTCTTTTAAAGCAAATAAATCATCAGAAATTCAACATTTCACCATCGTCCCACCGTGGACCGTGTTTGAAATACATTCATTCTACGAGTATAAATGTAACTATGCTGGCATTACGTAATTTCCATCTTAAGAATCATATCTTATTTGATATATTCTTCTACTGTATTCTCAATTGTAAAATAATCAAAAATTTATTCAATGCGTAGGCAATAGAACATTTAGATTATTTACACTAGGGATTACGTTCTTTACCTCTAGGAAAGTAGAGTGCGCAACATATTCAATTGTGTAGATAGATTATGAATATCACAGTTTTCAACATCAAATTACATCACAGTTGTTAAATATAACTTATCAGACCATAAGTTGCTATTAATGCAATTACATTTAAATTGGTCCTGTAATATGTGTAGAATCATTACGCATAAAATATTTTTTACAAATGTGTTCAGTTCATCTATGGTACTTTCATGAGATATCAACAAAATTAATGCTTTCGAGTTTGTTTGTTTTTTACCTTCTGTTTTCGAAGATTGACATCTTTATTTTCGCCTCTGGTAGTCGCGCTCAATTACGAGTAGAACTTGGTGGTCTTAGTGGATGATTTGAAAGTCACGTGCACCCTCATATTTCCTACTGCACCTCAGTCATTAAAAGGAATTATTTTAGTCCTTTACCTTATCGCAAATATACAAGTATTCAACTATTGGGGTGGCAAATACTGAGTCAGTCGGTGTCAGGTGGAACTGTAGCTTCAGTGCGCGTGAAGTTCGTGTCGGGATTGCGTGTGCCTCAAATACATTAATACATTGTGTTATGTGGTTTATATAAAGTGAAATTCGCCACATCTGTAGAATTCTGTAGACTGTAGAATTGAATCGGTTCGATAAAATGCAAATCATTATTTCACATTCAATGTATGCTTATCAACCCGAAAACTTCTGTACATTTGTGGAAGATTCACATCCAAACTTCAAAGAAAGAAATGAAATTACAAAACCTGCATATTCTTTATATTTTGGCTGTCGTGTTTGTGATCAGGCCAAACCATGGGCTACTCACCAGTGTTGTGTGACGTGTTCAACGAATATTCAAGTTCCTTCACTACAATATACAATTGTGATTAATTAAAAAAATAATTATCAAAGTAAATAAATTTGTTGTAGAGCTAGATGTCTGAAGCACAAACCCGGATTTTGGACAATTATTTATAAATAAATAGAGAAAAATTAAGTTATTTGATCTCTAAAAGTATAAATAAAACACATATACAAGGGAAAACAAAATAGACAAAATTCTTGATTTTTTCAGGTGTATTGAAAATTTGACCTGTACCATTTTAAGCATCGATTTTGCTCTATCCGTGGTAAAAAAGTAAAGACAAACTTTGGAGCCATATTTGAAAAGACTTTGAAAATGTTGAGGCTTGAATCAAAATGTCCGCTTTATATTCAAGGAGCCGCAGCATCAGTCAGGTCGATTGGGGAATATCAATTTTGGTGAAAATCCTACTTACAGTTGCGCTTGCGATGTTCATTAGGAGGGGCGGATAGACAGACGCACGAACGTTCTACCTTAAACCAGTTTTTCCGTATTTTTCAGGGACCTCAGTAGATTCTGACTACACCACGTATTAGAGGAAATAATGTACCACATATTGGAACAAGATTTGCTCATTTTTTCATTACCAAGGTTCTAAGAGTTCTTCTGTCGAAAAATCGCTGTTTTTTGCCGCTGTTACAATACTTAACAATACTTCCTCTTCAATACTTTCTCTACGCTGCGTAAGTGGTAAGCGAGAGCAAAATAGTCCTAAAATTATCATAATGGGTTTCTAACTAGCAAATTCATATTTTATTATAAATAAATAATTTCTATTTCAGTAATATTCAAAATATATAATTAAAATTCATTCTTAATAATAAATTAAATATTTAAAATATACAATTAAAATTATAATTAAAATCAAGAACAGAGAATACAAATATACGCTAAATATATATATCGTCAGTACAGTCTGTGTTCAAGAGTGTATTTACTCGCAAAAACTGCCGACCAATATTAGATTTCGGATTACGTGAAGGGTAAAGGGCACGGCTATTTTTCTTTGTAAGTATACATATTAAGACATAAAAACATGCAAATTATTATAGGTATTTGCGGAAGAATGGGGCAATTGGTTTACCACCAAAACTTCTCTTTGAATTATCTTCGTAAGTAATTGTGTTTTTTTTCATTCGATTAGTAGATTTTACACAAAAACCGTAGGAAAAAAGAGTGAAATGAATGTCTTTATGCATGTCTGGTACGGGAGTGGTAAAAGTGGCAATATTACATTCAGATGCACTACTTCATTTTTGTAATTGCAAAGTTATAAGGAATTTACACAAACCTTGATTCGATTAGCAGTTACTCTTTGGTATGTTAATGAGAGATCTTTTCAGCTAGCATTCTTCTAAATGCCAGCTTCCCTTGTAAAGTAATTGAAATTCATGATATCTAAAATTATTGCTTAATAATTTATCTGTGCACCATCATAAGGACTTTGCTAATACTCCAAACATTATTACCATTAAAAACCAATATAACGGTAGTAGATATTTTCAGCTGAAGAAAATAAAACTGCAACTTTACGGATGTTGCAACACACTTGAAGAAATAGTCTCCCATACAAATACTTATTACAAAATATCTGTGTCTGCGCCGTGGCGGAGATCACTAAGACAGTAGTGCCGTAGTGATCTTGGACCGTGGAGGCGCGGGTTCGCGTCCCGCCTCAGGCATGGTTGTATGTGTTCGTCCTCTAACCCCCGATCATCACCGTATCGTTTCATCCTCATACCATAACGTTACATCCAGTAGTGGTCGGTATGACATAGTGATTGATGCGAA
The DNA here is from genome assembly GCA_031308135.1 of Acheta domesticus. Classification (NCBI taxonomy): domain Eukaryota; kingdom Metazoa; phylum Arthropoda; class Insecta; order Orthoptera; family Gryllidae; genus Acheta; species Acheta domesticus. Next base: position 111,301,138 of record JAHLJT010002406.1, on the reverse strand, counting down.
CTTAAATAAAAAAACTGTGTAGGTATTATTGGGAATTAAGAAATTAATCCTCAAACAATATCTATTTCTCATTTCAGTTTTGATATTATAATTCTGCAAGAGGTTATATCCATCACAATGAAATGTATTTTGTGTATCATATTCGACAGCAAAATTTCCCTTTTCCAGGTCTTCACACACCATTACATTTCATTATTTTATGGCCTAGATAAAGCATGTTAAGGTCGCGGACAAAGTAAGTCGCTCACTAGATTTGAAAGTAAGGGTTGTACAAATTGCTGAAAAAACATCGGTTTTAATACAACGATGTGTAAATCATCGATGTTTCTACAAACACATCGATGTTTGGAACCGGGAGATGATGCTCAGGGCATCAGCTGATGTAACTGCAGTGCTTCTGACCAAGAGGTCCCACGTTCGAGCCCCGACGACGGCGGTTTTTTAGACATTAACTAGATAGATTGGACGAGTTCAATCGCTGTCTGGAGGAGAATTTTAGCTGCCGGCTGCTCTGATTGATAGTTTTCCACGGTTTCTCCGATCAACATTAGGCGAATGCCGGAGCAGTACCCTAACAAACGGACCATGGGCCGCGCGCGATCTTTCCTTCCTCTTCCTTGACCTATCCTCACCCCTTACTCACATTGACTAACACGCAATACACCACCACTCTTGCCGAGGGACCGGTCTGGAACTTAGAGCTTGTCCCAGCCGGGGCAGGTGAGCTTCGGGCTGGGGAGAGATACCTGGTTAAGGAAAACCCCTCGAGCCGACATGTAGGTCAGCGCCGGATCTCACCATCGAGCGAGGAAAGATCATCGCCACCTCTCGCAGTAAAACACGCACTACACATACGGGACTAGCAGTTGATGCGCTCGAAATCACTAACAATCATTCAATTCGTGAATCCACATCATACGAGCGCAAGAAACTGAGTTCGGATGGCCCGCTGCATGCGGCCTTGACGAGGAGAGCTATCGCAGGCAGTGCGGACATGAGCGGGCGGGCGATCGCGGATGGCATCGGCGGCGGCGGCGGAGGCGGCGGCGCTCAGCCGCCAATTAACATTCCAGCGCTGCTTTACGGGCGCCGAGCAGTAATGAGCGCGCTGGGTTCGCTCCCGGGACAGCGGGGGAGGAGCGTGGCCGGGGGCGGGGAGGGAGAGGCGGTGCGGTCGTGGGGTGGGATGTGGAGGGAATGGGTTGGCTCGCTGAGACTGGGTGGAACCGCCAACCCATGAGGAGGGGAGTCCTTCACAAGAGGATGGGCAAACGTCGAATGACGGTGAGGTGATGACCCGTTTGTTTTAGGGCAGTGGGTTGTTGAAACAGCACATTCCCAAAATGTGCTTGAAATACCAGAATTAATTGTTTTGGTAATATCAATATGTGCTCCTAAATTGAATATATTTTAGTTTGAGAAATTTTATTAAAATTGATCAAAATAAATTTCACATTCTTTGAATTATTCAATGTGCAATAAAATTTCACATTGAATAATTTGTAACAAGCCTTGCCACGTAAGATAAGGCATTTACTAATTAATTAACAAAGATAATTAGGTAGTCATATCCTTTATTTAGTACTAAGACTCCTTTCAGTTTTCCCGATTCTCACTCAACTTTCATGTAGACACATGAGTGACCTTTATGGAGCTCCACGTAATCCCACCGCTCTCCCTTCCTCGGCCCACCCTCTGAAGTCACGTCTCTTAAGGTGGCTCCACAAATTCGGCATTCGCCGAGCACCGAGCTACTGCTCGCCTGATCTCGATCGGCTGATGTGTTCGGCGAATGTTCGCTCCCTTTGATGAGTCCAAAAGACCGACACGCGGTGGGCTGGGCGAGTGCCGAATGTTCGTCACTCGTCAAATAGCAAGCGACCCATCTACACTACTCGGTATTCGGCGAGCGGTTACTCGCTGTTCGCCGATTAGTGAACGTGTGGAACCGCCTTTAAGAGCACACGGTACTCCCTGACCCTCACGTCGATGTAGCACTTGGGACCATCAAGGTTGTACACATTCATCATTGTCAGAAATATCCCACCTGCCCATCTGTACAAATACTCGTTTAGTAGCTTGTATACGGAATTAGGAAGTCAGTTTCTTAGCGCGTAAAATATCTCAATTCCTCACTACTGTTTAGTGGTAAGGCAAAGAGATTCGGAAAGGATTAAGTTTTAGAGATGATGACTACAGTACTGGGAACGCTCTTTTTGCCACAAACAACTTGATACATCAACGCTTTATGCGATGTTCGAACCCATAACCCTAATGTCCACTTACTTGGGCGCGTTTTCACCAAGCTCTGCCCAATCGGTTCGGCTTTAGAAGGAAGCGAGGTTGAATTAAAAATAGCTAAATCATCCACACGTATTTTTGAATAGCCTCTGTGCCTTCGCATACAGCGCACGTCACACTAACCTTCCAGCCACCAAATTGCAATGCCTGTGACCGGTATTGAGTCTCGACGGTGGCAGGATTTTCGATACTAGCTAGGGAGCTAAGTCGAAGTGAGCCGCTGACAGGAGGAGAATTCTGCGGACCGGCTGCTCTGATCGGCTGTTTTCCGTGGTTTTCCCGATCAATACCAACCGAATCCGGAAACCTCCTAAAAAGCAGGCCACTGATCGCGCACGATGATTCCTGCGTCTTGCTTGTTCTACCATTTCCCATTCTTACAAACTTTTCGTCTTCCCTCTCCTACCCTCAGCACTTACACATACTTGCACTACCACATATTCGGAGGTCGGGAGACCAGTCGGGAGCTTAGAGCTTCTCTCTGCTGGGGCAGTGCTCGCTAGTGAGAGATTCCTGGTTGAGAAAAAGTCCTCAAGTGTCAAACCTCGAGTGGTTTGGAGCCGGATCTCGCCATCCAGCAGAGGAAGTACGCCGCCACATCCCGCTCCGGCGTAGCACACTGACTTCGCATTCAGGTGGCCCGAGTTCATTCCCCACGCCGGCCATCCTAACCAGGATTTTCGTGGTGTCCCTCAACCATCCGGGTGAATGCTGGGATGGTTCTAATGAAAGGCCACGACCTCGAAACCACCGTCGTTAACTACGTGAGCTGAATTCATTAACTACGTGAAGTCACGAGGATTAAGCGAATTCGAGACATCGCAGGTTTCTGGTTGGGTGACCGACTAGGATCCCCTGAATCTAATGGCACCGAGGCCAATTGCCCTTTAAGAGGCATAATGACGAAATACAAATACCCTGCAATACATCTCATATACCTACAAAATATTGCGGGGAAGACGTTTCTCTCGGAACGATGACCGGTTAGGAGCTTAGAGCTTGTTCCGGCTGGGGCCGTGCCCCGCTGATGGAAGATACCTGATTAGGGGAACCCCCATTAGCCGACGATATGTCGCCGCCGGATCTCGTCAAGCAGCAGAAGAAGATCATCGCCATTTCCAGATTGATGAAAACACGCACTACACTTACGGAACTAATGACTTTAGCCGTTGACGCTCCAGGAATGACTAATCCAGTGGTGTCAAAGTCTGCAACGGTGGCAGTGGCACACCTCGCGGCACCGTGCCATGCCACGAGCTTCTCTGCGCCACTAGCGTCAGGAGAAGAAACTATTAGTAGCCCCGCCGTTTTACAATATGGATGACATCTCTTGCGGCGGGGTTATGAACTGCGTGGAGAGGTGATTTCGTCGTGGCACTCATGCCACGGACTCCCGCTCGTGGCATAGACCTTGACAACACTGAACTAATCAATTAAAAAATCGTACTCCCCGGCCGTGGCGCCCATGCTGCCGGCAAGCCACTGCGTTCGGCCCAGCGGGAGGCACTCAGTCGCTGTCACGCCTGCATCTCGCGCCGAGCGCGCATGCGCAGACGGCCGAAAGCGTCTCTCCGCGCCGCCCCGCGCCGCTCAAACCGGTCGTTTGCAGGGCGCCGTGCGCCGACTGACAACGCGGCGGGCGCTCGCCCGACGACGGCCCGGTATGCTGACAGATGGCGCGATGTAATGGCGACGCCATGTCCCGTCGCGAGTCGAGATGTTTTATTTGCAGCCCCATAAATATCACATTAAGGACGAAAGTTACTTTACTCGTACATTGCCGTCATAGAGATGTGATTGCGTATCGAATTCTCGGCGGACCAGCTGGGTGATCCCGCTGAGGCCTCGTTAGCTGGGTGGCCTTGCGGATGCTTTGCAGTGTCACGGACGGAATGAAGGGGGAAAAAAGGAAGCAAGAACTGAAATGATGAATGAGATGCATCTTTTATCTTTCTCCGTGTTAGATTTGTACTTCTTTATTCAATAAGTGTGATGTGATTATCATCTATTCTTTCATTTACCGATGAACATTTACAGGAATTTCATCCTTTGTACGTTTTTGTACTCCTAATATACTCGCAAATTTGGTTTGCTGAGAAATTTGATCCAACGATTGAATTTACAGTTACTATAAAATGGGATTGCTCAATTGCAGAGACACAATTTAATCCGGTGTTAACAACAGTGAATAGTAAGACCCGTGTTGTTTGCGTCATTGTGGGGTGAGGCTCTATTAGTGTCTCTGTGGTAAGCAAGAGGCCAAATTAACATTTTCTCAATTGATCAAGGAAAATGTGCAAAAAAGGTCGAGATGGGCGTCTTGGTATTTACTGAAGATATCCTCTTCGTGCCTTGAATGGCATCATGTAACAATTATTATATAAACATATTCACCAAAATTAGTAGGTGTGGTCAAATTTATCTCTTTGAGTTTGTAATTTTCTTGTGAATAATTTCCCAATATTGGAAAAAAATACCAGTTACTTCACCAAAGACATTCGAAATTTGTAAAAGATTGCGAATTAACTTAGCGCCCATGATTACTTCGTAATTACTCAACGCACGTCGCGTCCAATTTTCAACATTAAAAGTTCTTGTAATGAGGGTCTCTCATTTTCTATGAATCATTCATAACACTCTCCATAATTTTGAGATCTTACACTCTAAAGGTGTCATTTTTTCAATCTTCAAGAAAATGTGAATGGCGGAGTTTATAATCCTGTTATGATGATCAACTGGAGAAGACTTAATTTTACTCTCATAATCATAAAGAAAGCAATTTGTGGTATTACAGCAAATAATCTAAAAAAAATATTCCCAGAATAATATTAGAAGAACAGGGACGACTGAGTGGTTTGAAGTCACAAATGTTTGAAGACAGAGGCTAGAAAGGGAAGAATGGATGCAGCAACACGGAAGTGTTTTAAATATATGATTATGCAGAAAGTAATGACGTGCTTGACAAGAATGAGAATTGTGCGTTAAATGAAGTAGCTGCACTTTGTAAATTATTGATTTAAAAGTTACATCATAGTTGAACTCAACTGCAAACTGGCATCCCCGTAACTGTACGTTTCAACATTAAATTCCTGATACTATGCGAGAGTAAATATTCTAATAAAACAGAGCATTGAAATTGCATTACACGGAAAATCAAAAAGTCACTTAAATTTTATCGTGAAATATCATTTCTTTTCCTACTCCTTGAATTTAATTGTATCCTATCTGAGAAACCTTAGTTTAGAATAGAGACACCAGAAGAGCTGAGTGTCCAAAAATGTGATAGAAGTTCAAAACGTTTCCTTTTCTGGAATACATCTTAAAACACACAATTTAAGTCACACCTGTTCCTCAAACCTCACATCCCGGAAGGGGAACAAAAATCTTGTTGTACTAAAGTCCCAGGACGCATCCTTTACCAAGTAATACGTGATTATTTGGAGGTGATTTTAATGAAATGTCATTTGTTTATTTTCACTTTAGAACAGTGCCTTTTAGTATAGACATTCATTTTATGTTATGACGAAAGGAATGGTTCACTTTTATGTATCAGTTTGCGCTGATTTCATCGATTTTAATATCATTTTAACGGTACTTGCTTCAAATAATATTTAAAAAATGCCAATGTTCTCCATAGAATTCCTGAGTAGCATATATACGAAATCTTTGCTCAGTAATTGTAATGTCAACCACTGTGACAACTATCAGCGCCATTGTCAGTTCGGCTGATTTCGGGATAATTAAAGTCAGTACTTCCTGGTAAAGAACAGTCCAAACCAAACGTTTGCCAACTGAGTACACTTGCCCGAAGGGAATAAACCTCAGTTACATCAGTAACATAACCAACAGCTTGAGTTTTTCATCTGAACTGATTTTGATAATTTTTTACGTCATTTTTCTTTGGTTTTAGGGCAATTTTAAAACATTTTAAGAGCATTTTATTGATCATTTTTGGCGATGTTTAATCAACATCCGCCCGCTAGTGATTATAATATGTACTGCAGTAATATTTTGTGCCATACTCTGCAAACGTCTACACTGATATGAATTTTCTCATGCATTGATTTGATTTGATGCAGAATGTGAGCGCAATTCCCTATTCAGTAGTAGCTCCCTTAAATGGTTTTCTGTTGATAGTTTCTCATAAATTGTCGAAAACCATCCTATCACTTTAGCATTGTAGGTTTCCACCCACTGACACCACTGGGAAATTATAGAGGGTATCGCATCGGGGGGAACAGAATGTCGGTTCATATTGTTTATCCTGGCTAACAGTCATGCATCCTTGTTATAATCAGCAATGTCAAATTTACCTGGCGATGCGCCGTGTACGGAAGTATATACTTCAATCTCATGATCCGCAGTAGATAAATTGTACCCTCTATCAAAACAATTTTTCAATTTGTAATGTAACTTAACAAGAATTGAATGGATTTAATAGCATCAACACATTTTGTAAGAATTCAAAATTATTGGCACATTAGTAAGAAAAATCGTCTTCGGAAGAGAAGCAAGTGAGCAGGAAGCAAATGGTGGCCAAAGGTAAATATTGGCCAAAAGGCATATGGTGAGCAAAAGGTAAATGGTGAGCAAAAGGTAAATGGTGAGCAAAGGGCAAATGGTGAGCAAAGGGCAAATGGTGAGCAAAAGCTAAATGGTGAACAAAAGTTAAATGGTGAACAGAAGCTAAATGGTAAAGAAAAGCTAAATGGTGAACAAAAGCTAAACAGTGAAAAGGCAAATGGCGAAAAAAAAGCAAAATGGGGAGCGGGAATTGAAACGGTGAGCCAGAAGCCAAACAGCGAGCGAGCCCGCTTCCTCCTGGCGGGCGTTCCCCGCTGGGAGCCGACGCGCTGAGGCGCTGAGACGCTTGCGCAGGTGCGGCAGTTCCGCGCGGAGTTTGTTTGCGCGCGGCGCGGCCGGCCAGCGCTCGTAAATCAAGGGTGGCCAGCGGCGGCGGCGGCGCGGCGCCGGCGGCGGCTGCGGAGTGTGGGCGTCACCCGCGGCACGCGCCGCGCTGCGCCGCTGCCCACCTGCCCACCCCGATCCGTGTGCACTCGGAACTAGTGATGGCAAATTTAGCGAAACATCGACTCGTAGATACCTCAAGAAAAGGGTTTCGATGTCTTTGAAAACGAGGACAAGAACATCGATATTTAAGTATCGATGTTTTGAATATGATGAAACATATGGAAGTAAAATATTTCGTTCTAATCTGATACATAACACGTCAGTATTTGTTTAATGTATATTCTGCCTTAAAATTGACTGTCATCCTAATTTTTTAATCAACGTTCACTGTTCATGGTTCATATATATACATACATATACACACACACGTATATATATATATATATATATATATATATATATATATATATATATATATATATATGTGTGTGTGTGTGTGTGTGTATGTTTGTGTGTGTGTGTGTGTGTGTGTGGGTGTGTGTGGGTGGGTGGGTGGTTTATATATGAGTTTGCTGATCTCGTCTGACACAAGTAATAGTTATTTTGTAATTTTCTCCTTGTTTTTGTAATATTGTTTTTGTATCCTTACATTAGATTAGCATTAAGATCCTTTATGTTATTTTGTGTTATTAATTTATTTACGACTACTTGTAAGACCTTTTATGTGAAACCCCTCGAACACGACGAGCTTTGCTCCTTCAAGGGTGGGCTAGAACTCTTTATGTAACTAATATGTAAGGTTTATTGCTAGAAAAAAATATTTATATTATATTCATTTATATTATATTATGGAGTTGTGGTTCAAATTACAGTTAAACGGTATTATCACGTAAAAAAATAATAAAAAAATGCAACAGCACTGGAGAAAGGTAGCAAACGATTTCGTGCCGCATGAGGATTGATAATAGTGACAGTTGTTAATGGCTGTTGATTGCGAGCTATCCACAAAAAAAGTTGCTGGAAATTTTATTTAGAACATGAGACATTTTTTTGTGAAAACTTCGATGTTTCTGAACGAATATATTGTAGCGTCATAGCACTGGGTTCGACCGACCGCACAAGTCATGCAAGGGGGAGGGGTTGGTCCTCTCGTGCCGCGCTGGCGGGGGCTGGACTCCCGGGGACTCTCGATTGTGTCTCAGCTGGGGGTGTGTCGGAGAAGGCGGCTATCCGTTCGCACAAGTGATGTGTGACGACAGAAATCGTCTGCAGATGGACGGCAGGCTCCATCTGCAGCCAGCCCAAATCTCGAGAGGAAACGACGTATTGTGCGTGGGAGGTTGGTCACGTGATGCCTCGCAAGGGAGGCGGGTTGAATAAGCTTCCATGGTATTCGAGGCTGACCGTAGCGATGTGCGGAGGTGATCGCGAGCAGCGTCTTGCGAGGCGTGGCTTTTCGCCAAGGGACAAGAGACCAGGGGCGGCGCTAGTGTAGCGAGCTGGGGTTCTCTTGGCAGATACTGAGGCGGCTCGTCTCCGGTGTGCTGTAGAGAGCAGCGTTCCTTAGGAATGTACATACTGTAATAAACTATTGTAAATAAATATGTACTGCAAACTCCTTGTCTGTGTTCTTCCTCATCTCATGACGACGTCACAACATCGATCTGAAGAAAACATCGAAATATCTATATCGATGTTTCTGCTCAAAAATATGGATGTTTTAAAAACATCAATGACTTTTTTGCTGCCCCTACTCGGAACATACTACGGGTACGGTTGCAGTACAATTAAAAAGTCGGTCGTTCGTTTCCGGCCGTCAACGCACGAATAATATCGCCTGAACGCACTAATATCGTCTGAATAAGACTCAAACTCCCAATCACTGCAGTGGCTCTAACCGAGAGATCCTAAGGTTCGAGTCCCGACGCCGGCAGGGTTTTCGACACTGGCTATCTATTAGCTATATATTATCTATAGATATGTTGAATTCTCCCGACGTCTAGAAAAGAATTCTAGCAGCAGGCTGCTCTGATCGGTAATTATCATATATACACCATGCGAATGCCGGAGCAGTATCCTTAGAAACGGCAAACTGTCCATGGACCGCGCAGCGTCTCTCCTTCCACTTCTTTGTCTTATCCTCAACCACGTTAGTACTTACATGCGTTACACTACCACACATGTCGGGATACCAGTCGGGAGCTTAGGGATTGGCCCGGCTGGGGCGGTGCCTCAGGTGTTGGGAGATATCTAGTTGGGGAAAATCCCACAAGCCGACATACAGGTCGGTGCCGGATCTCACCATCTAGTGGTCGGAACTCATTATCCAGCGGGGGAAGATTAGGGCCACCTCCCGTGATAAAACATACATTTATAAGTGTAATGAGAACAGCAGCTGAGGCGCCCGGAAACATCAATTTAATAATCAATCAATTAATGAATATTTCCATATTTCCCAAGGTAATTTTTTAAAATATTTTCAAGAAGCGCGCTAAAGACCTGCTACATACATGGCAGGTGATTTTAATATTGTGGATGGCTCTGACTCGGACTGATTTAGGACGAATGGAACCGACAGTACCAAACGCAAAGTAACTTCGTCCGTCAGTCGGATGTTTTCCAACGTCATCAGAAGAGATCAGTCTGATTCACCATGCCAATTTTCATTTACCAGCAGGTGTTTGAACGAATTCGGAACATTACATGAAAACGTCCGAGGTTGGAAATCCGAAATATCGACCGAATACGACTCCACTGTGATCGCCGCCAGAGTGCAGTTGTACTTTATCCACGTTAAGCTTAATTCGTGTTTGGAAGAAGTCGGTCGAGTACGACCGAATATATCAAACTGTGCTCCGAAACGCCTCCAAATATCTTGAACCATCGCAATATTTGAGTATTTTCTTACAATCATGCATTAATCTCGACGTAACTTGAAAGCCAATGAGCTTTCTGAACACATTTTAATCATTTTCATTTATTTGTATTTACATTAACTTTTAAATTTAATTCGCTGTTTGTCGGTTTCTTTCCTTCAAATATGTATTCACTTAACGCAATGTACCTTCTCAGTTCGGCATGCTTTGAAATAAATGCAACTTTATTGAATATATATTTATGATAACTCAAATACGAATGAATATTGTAAATATCAACGCTTAATTTAATTTTCTCTATATTTTTATTTCATAAATTTCATCGTCACTCAGTGCCTAGTCCTCTTTTCCTCGTCTGTATTCTCTACTCTCTTTTCACTTCTCTTTTCTAACTCACAACGTTTCACATGATATATGTGACCCGACGACTTTGCAACTTGCCAAAGGGTATGTTCGAGTGGGTTTATGCTCTCGAAAGATTTAATGCGGCATTACCAGGAAATTGATAGTTCATACAGAGATCGTATTTCACGCAATATTCGGAATACGGTGCAAACGCGCGTTCGCAGTGTTAAAGAACTGATCATGCCCAATAAAAATGTTCTGCACAGGAAAAATTGCGATGTGATAAAACAATGTTGAATAGGAATATGTAAACATTTCAAAATTTCTTCGGATTTTTACGTATCTCTCTTTGAAAAAACATCCATATTTTTCATTATTGCTGGCATACCTGTGAAAATGATTATTCTACTTTGACGTAATATTTTGTTAGTTATCCACTTTTTTAGGAAAATGCATGTCTAAAATAGAAGACATAGGAAAATGAACCTGTAGTGTTTTTCAATTTATCACAAGTAGGATTGAAGAAAACCTTTAATTTCCTGTAACAATATTTAAAATTTTTTTTAAAAAATAGTAAAACTTAACACAATTCGAAATCAACAGTACATTTCTAACACTTTTTTGTTTGCAAATACAAAATCTAATATGTAAACTAAAATAGTTATACAATTGCAATCAAAATATACAGAATTGATACCATTGACTATGCACAAAATGTTTACCATATTGATACCCGAAAATGCATTCAATGCAGCAGAGAATATCGAAAAATATCGTTTAATCGTGGTATAATACTTCAAACAATACCCCTTTCAATGTAAGTTTTATCCTTTACAATGTTTCATTGGTTGATGCTACTACGATTGACGGATAGGCGGAGTTGTATTTCTCAAACATCCAATGTTTGCTTATTCCTACGTGACTTTACTCCAAACCCAACCATTAGCTTTGCAAATCCAGCGATTCTACTTTCCGTTACATCTGTCCTTTCCAAGCCTACAAGATTTGCGACAGACGTCACAATTCCCAGGGCAGCGGATAAGATCAAGAGGAAGAATCCGGCGAGCGTTCGCGCGGGGCAATCAGGGCGAGCACAGGGGGCTTTGCGGTCTGGGCCGCCGCTGCGGGCGTCCGTCCGGGGTGTTTGCTGAGAGCGCGAATAGGGAATTTGCACAGCCCTACTGTAAACACATCTCCTCCCGACGGCGCGTTCCCCGGCCGTCCACGTCACCGCTTCCCTCTCTCTGCTGCTAACTACATACGCCGTCTCTACTAGCGCCTTCGCACGCAGCTCCACTGCCTCCATTACTGCTGCCCCTATCACCACCATCGGTTGTGTTTCACCATCAGTGTATCACTTCCTACCACTGGAAAGGACTGTCGTAGCTCAGAGGCAGAATTGTCGCTGTTTCTGTAGTGATTATGACAGGAGGTTTATCAGGCACAACTAATAAGTCGAATTCAGCCGCTGTTTGGAGGAGAATTCTAGCGACCGGCTGCTCTGATCGGTAGTGCTTCCTTCTATCAATACTAGGTGAATGCTAGAGACCTGACAAAGAACCACGGACCGCGCGCTACATTTCCTTTCTTTTCCTTGTCCTATTTTCGGTTCTTACACATACTCATACTTACTTCCACTGCACTACCACACAGACGGGGAGAGCAGTCAAGAAGTTAGAGGTTGTCTCGGCTGAAGCGAAGCTCCGGGAGTGGGGATGGGGGAGACACCTGGATACAAGTCAACGCTCGGTTCTAATCATTGAACGGGGAAGATCCACGATAAAAAATACCCGCTCTGCACTTACGGGACTAACGAAAAAACCTTAGCAGATGATGTGACAGAATCTATCAGCCCCTACCACCATTGCCGTCATACGCCATCCTCTGTCTCCTACCTCTGACTCAGCCATCATTGCTATCATCGCTGTCTCTGACAAAGGCATTTTCATCTTGGTCACTATCATTAACAGCCACTTCCCACATTTCGCACTCTCCATCTCCACGTCTACTGCCCTCATCAATCACCGTCGCCCGACCCCTCCCGACTAGGGCTCTTCCTCCACCCCCACCACAACATACAAGTAAAACGCCTTCTGTTCTACTTGTATTCAACGCTTCTTCCACCACGAGCGTCACCGCTAACAATACCCCAGCTCTGTCCGAGTTACCGCCGCCGCCGCCACCGTCACACACCTCTCTATCATCAATATTCTTACCGCAGCCACTACTTAACACTGCGATTTTCCTTATCCTGCCTGTGACTCAAATCAGCTGTTTCGCTGCCATCTAATCGGGAGCTTAAATGTCGCTACAGTGTCGTCACTGTGGTGACGTTCAAGCTCCCGATTGGATAAAACCGCCTACAGCTGATTTGTGTCACAGGCAGAATAAGGAAAATTGCAGTATAGCTGTCCTCTCCACTGCCATCTCCATCTCCTTGCCCCATCGCCAATGCCAATGATTCCAAGGTCAGTGCCAAGAGCGGGAGTCCGTGGCACGAGTGTCATGACGAAGTCGCCCCTCCACGTAGTTCATTGCCCCGCCACCAGAGACAACGTCATCACTATTGGAAAACAGCGGGGTTACTAATAGTTCCCTTTCCCGACGCTAGTCGCGCAGAGAAGCTCGTGGCATGGCACGGTGCCGCGAAGCGTGTCACTGCCACTAGTAGGAGACCTTGACACCACTGGCCTATACCAGCGGTCCCCAACCTTTTTGCACTTAAGAGTACATACTATAATGGCAATGAGGCGGCGGGCATCATTAATTTTTTCAAGGTATTTTTATAGTTGTACATTGGCAATAATACACAAAATGTGCAAAACCAATGTTTAATTAAAAATACAGAATTTTAACATCAAAATCATTCCCTATATTTTTATGTAAAATAAATTGGCAATATTTACTAACATTGATGACGCGACGGTCGTTAGTGAATATCTTACTTCACACATGTTTACATAAAGTAACGTGGCTCTTTGCTGCCAAAATAATCGTTTAACCAAAAATCAAATACTTCTCCAAAAAGTCGAAAACCTATACAATCGCACAGCGCCGCGGCGGCTTTTATGAGCAGCGGGCACATCTAAAACGGTTCGCGGGCGCCCTTGTGCCCGCGGGCATAGGGTTGGGGACCCCTGGCCTATGCTCAGAGACGTATCTACGGTATGGCAGACATGGCACGTGCCATGGGCGCCACTCACAAGGGGCGCTAATTAGAGAATACCCGCCATAACAAATAACAACACCCCTCATTTGAAGAATCGTGACAGGGGTGCAAATTTGATGCTTGCCATGGGCGCAAATTTGATGCTTGCCATGGGCGCCTGAATACCTAGATACGCCTCTGCGTATGCTGTGGGGAGCGCGGCCGCCTCCGTCCCCGCCTCCGATTCCGCCGCCGCTGCGCGCGCCGCGCCGCCCCGCCGCTCGTTGCGCCGAGCGCTGGCTGCAGGGCTGCCGGAAGCGGTAAGGCGTTGAGCGGGTCGCGCTTCCGCCACATCCTGCGATCCCTCTCCGCGTTGCAACCCGCTCTCTCCGCCTGCGTCTCCTCTCCTATAGTCCGATTAAAATAAGTTGGTGATTGATAGTTGCAAATGGAAGGGAGCGACGTTGACAGGATGTGTACCACTGAGCACGTGTTCCCGGAACAAGAAAGTAAACACGTGAAATAAATACTTGTAACCTAATCATATACTCATATTGTATGAAGCTACAGCTTCAGAAGCACAACTGTCAATCACCAACTTATTTTAATCGAACCATAGAGCGTAGCCTCTTTCCGCAATGCTTGCTCACGAGCATCCACTTAGTCCCGTGGTGCGTTGAAGACATTCACATGAACTCATTTCCACTCATTTAATATAGAATAATGGTAAATATAATATCTAAAAAGATGATTTTACTAATGACGGGGCCCTGTCACTACATCCTCCTGTTTCGTCTGGCTACACCCAAAATATTTGCATATTGTTTTCGTAAAAGTATATTTGATTATAAAACTTTTGAGATGTGGTTTTTTTTCGTAAACGTATATTTGATTATAAAACTTTTGTTTTGTAGCTGTTCCGTTTTCATGTCACTTTATTAAAAATAACCTTGTATGTTAAAATTGATTTGTTTCGCGACCCTGTCTACGTTAACTTGCATGACGTCATACTCTCACATGACTCCGTCTGAATGTCTTCTTTACTTGTGACTCACGCCGACATTCGTTATAAAACTAAAGGCTGTTAATTTTAATTACGGGAATGGAACCCAGTCCAAATAAAATTTACAGAATGAGTTTCTTATAGATCGTTACTTAGCGCACCCTGTTAAATAAATGTCTTTTATCAATCGCATTTCTCTTATCTTATTTAAACGTTAATTTTGTCAGAGTCATTCTGAAAGCTGCAGGTCGCATTCTCTGGGAGCGCTCTCTGCCTATCTCAGATAAAAGGTTTACGAGTTTGATGCCCCCTTTACCCAGTCATAGAGATTTTCGCTTGTCTATTTAATTTTCACAACCATGTTTTCAACTACTACAAATTTGTAGGAAGTGTAATCGTACGATCTATATCCTTATCCGTAGTAGTCTGAGGATGACTCTAGAGGTCATTTTTTTTCCCAAACACGTGGAACTTCCGTTGCATGGAGAAAAATAATACATCTCAATGAAACGGAGAGTGTTTATGTGTCTTGATTCCAAGTTGATCGTATAAACATATCGTGTCAGTCTTAATATTTACGGGCTGCTATGAATAGTGTATGAAAGCAAATCTTAGTTTTGAAAACAAATCCCAGTTTCGAGTTCCGACAGACTGGTTGATTTTCATTGTGCTTAGAGATAAAGGATCAGCGTTTTAGAATTGTACAATTATTTTGTAAAATGTTTTTGTGTTTTGCGTTGTTGGCGTAGTTTCAGGCGTATGAAGGAGGAGTACCCCAAATAATGAACCATGAATCCTGGGGAGGTACTTCCTTTCGCTTATGTTCGCACTTTTAAGGGGTCAGGCAATTGTCTGATTTCCCCATCCTCGACCAATCCCATGCGATAAAGGACAGTCCTGCCCTATGAGCTGGATTCAGGCCATAATGGTCCGTAAAACGCCTGAGGAATAGCCGGGGCTACTTCCCCGCCTTCCCCTTTCTTGTTGCGGGAGGCCCATCGCACTGTCATCTACGAATCTAGTCTTCTCGAGCGATCTCTCTCGAACTTGCACTGCGTATTACACTAAGGCAGCCCGTTTGCCCGCGGGCGCCCTGTGCGATGGTTCTAGGGTTCCACTTTTAGGCCTTCTGATCTAGACAGTCACTAACAATATTGTCGAAGATCCCGGACACAATTGAGAACCCTCTCACTAGACATGCCATGGGATCGGTTAGTTAAAACAATGACCCTCTTTCTTATTATATTTACGCTGTTAATCATTCACTTGCACAATTCATTAAATGATTAATTATAATTATGTTGTCCACATTTTCTTTCTTAGGGTCGAACAACAGGCTAGTTCAGTGGTGTCAAAACCTTCTACTGGTAGCAGTTGTGGCACGCATCGTGGCACCGTAGCATGCCACGAGCTTCTCTGCGCAACTAGCGTCGGGAAGGGAAACTATTAGTAACCCCGCCGTTTTATAATAGGGATGGCGATGTGTCTGGTGGCGGGATAATTAACTGCATGGAGGGGCGATTTCGTCGTGGCACTCGTGCCACAGTCTCCCGCTCGTGGCTTCGACCTTGACAACACTGGGATAATTCTTTATTGGAATGTTCAATTCTCCGTAATTTGAAAATCCTCCTCCTCCGATGCTTCAAATTGGCGGAGGCGAGGTCAACTCACGAATAGGGCTATAGCACTACTTGGAGAACAAGAGCAGCCTTTGGGTTCAGTTCCGGCACGGGGCTCGTGACCGACTCGTCCGCACGGCGTGGCGTGGCGCGGCGTGGCGCGGCGCCGGCCTTGACAGTGGCTGAGCGCGGTCGTGACGCCGTGGCTCGCGGGGCGGCGGTCGGGTCGCCCGATACGGGCACGCGCGTATTTGCAAGCCGGTCGCGCGCCGCCCGCAGACGCCTTCGCCCTCGCCCGCCCCGGGGCAATTGGACTGGCGCGGTGCAGCGCGGCGGGAGCGACTGCTGCGCACGGCGGCGACGACGGCGACGTGCACCTCAAACTGCGCCTGCGCTCCTTTGTCATCGCCAACGACTCAGTCACGGCCAACATTCTTTCTCTCCTTTTCTGATTCTCTCTCACCCAGTCAGGAATTTTTCTCTTTCTCTCTCTTTCTATCCCACTCTTTCTCATTCTTTCTCCCACTCTAACTCACTCATCTCTCTCATTCTGATTCTCTCTCACCAAGCCTAAAATTTTCTCTTTTTCATATTCTCCCTCATTTACTCAGAAATTATCTCCTGTTTCTCTCCCTTTAACTCTGTTTCTCTCACTCTTTCTCTCCCTCTCTTTCTCTCTCTCTCTTTCTCTCTGTGCAGATTTACATTAGTAGTGTATATGTTAATCGAAGTGGTCTGCCTTTCTCTTGCATCTCATAACCATTGTCAAGACATATATATCTCACGCAGCATTCCATTCCACAACCGTGCACTAAGAAGATCGCCGAATTAGTTTTTTTTATTTAAATTATCTTAGTAAGTAATTAATTAGTAATTAAATCGATCTACATGCTGGTATATTTTTTTTGTGGTAATGATTTTGACGGTGCCAGATTAAATCTTAACGATTAGGTGACCATCAGTAACTTGGAAATTTGAAGAGCAGTTAAATTATTTTTGCGTAATTAATTTATCAATATTACATTTCTCAATGATGACATTTTTGTTTCTTGTAACCGATTATGGTAGTTTCAGCTTATGAGAGGGATGGCTCATTTTTGCGGATATTACTAATTGCTCTTGCTCCCAATGTGAATCGAACACAGCGCTTGCACATCGCAAGGCTTGCATATGAGCCACGATTTGAATAAGGTTTAGAAAGTCGAAATTTATTGACAAAACTATGTTTTATTAATTTAAATTCAGTTAAGCCTTACCACGCTCTTGCGATCTCATCCCGGTCATCATTTAGTCATTTAACTAATCATTTAAATCCACATTTTTTCTCACTGCCCGCTCTTACTGAAAGGAATTTCTCCTGGGTCACTCCGGAAAGCCATAATCTCTGGTCTATATCACTACACACAACGTGCCCCACCTATCCCCATGACCCGTTTTCGAGGTAGCTGTTAGACCCTTCCCGGACTTTTCACATTTCTTAAAGAGGGCCTTGGGCCCATTTCGATACTTTCATTCCTTTTCGCTGTAGATGAGCCAGCTTCCTCTTTATTATTTTGGGGATAAAATGGAGGATAATGTAAGGAAGGCGATTAAAATATGATAAATAGCGCTTGTAAGAGCCACTATCATTTCTCAAAACACAAGCAAATGTCAAGCTCTATGCGGTATTCAAACTAGAGACCCTTCGAGGCTAGAAATTAAAATGACCGTGATGGGAGATAATGAATAATCATCCACAACAAAAAGTAATAATATTTAATACAATAAGCCCAAAGTTTACAAGATGGCGACCACCTCACCGTTCCTCCCTGTTTATTTCTTATATCCAGTTGTAAATGTTTAGGTGTGATCCACGTTGCTTGGGCAGTTAGAGACCCACTGAAGATGGGACATTATTTTCCCGAAAGGTAACTGTGGGCATGTTGTAATAAATATTATAACTTATTGTTGTGGATGATTATCCCTTATCTCCCATTATGGATTACCACAAGATATCTACTACCACCACGGAAAATGATTTTGCTTATCAGACCTCCTATTAAAATTGCATTTATGTTAGTAGCAACCAGCTCACTGGGGGATAAGGGCTGGGGACGGCACTTTCAGCATGTGTTATGATTGTGGTGAGTACGCAGTTTAGTTTTCTTTCGTTACAAGATGCAGTACATGCTACTGTAACGGTAACGGAGGGTTTCTCTTAATATCTATTATCATTATTCTCATTACTTATCATTCAGCCTCACGTTGGGCTGTCAATGTAACCGTAACGAATTTTTTACCTCTCCTTACTCACATTATTTACTATTTCTATACTATCAATTTATTTAATTACAATAAGCAACGCCACCAATGTAACAGTAATGGGATCTCTCCCTTACTGCTATCTATATCAAAATAAATACTGTATCACTTCTAAAATATTTTAACCCCTTCTGCTGTTCTTCACATATACAGTGTGTCCAGAAGCTCCCGTTACAGAAAAATACCACAAATTCTGTGTTGCCAGACATGAAGAATGGCAGGTCCAGTTTTTTCGAAAAAAAAATTGTCTTTGAGAAAATTGAGTTTAAAAATCACTTCCGGGGCGCGAAATTCAAACCGGCCGCAACGACACTGCAGACAGCGGCGTCACCTTCTGCGGTAAGCATTTCCTCGTTTCTCCGCGTAAACGGTGAAACAATCGAGTAATATTCTGGAAAGCATCGCGTTGCTTACACTAGAATACTTAATAGTATCAAGTATTTGCAGTTTCTATTCAATAAATATTTTAAATGTACGTACAGAATATCGAGTTTTGTTCAAAATGATAGCCACGGTACACGGCGGCGTAAACATAAATGATGAACACGATCCAACATTTATGAAAACGATTGAATCTCCTGGAATGCTCATATTGTTATTTTTGGCACATATTAATATGAACTAGTGCTTTGGGCTTAAGATTGCCACGTAAATGATAATCTCCTGAAGAGTATTCTAAATGTCGTGATATACTAAAAGCGTTTTGGAAATGAAATATTCGTTTCCTGGATTCCCGTTCCATGAAAATACTGAGTTTATCTCTGGGCACGGAATTTGATTTGATGCTTTTAACAGTCATTTTGTGGTGATGCAAACCAAACAGTGCATTGAAGAATCTTTGTAGGGGCACGTAGGTCATTAACCTAACCCACAGGTGAATATCAACAGAGATAAAATAGCGTCGCTGTATGTGCCATGCAACAATGAATAAAAAATACAAAACTAGTATATTACTGGTGTGAAAGGGTAAGAGACTGAGAAAAACTGTGATGTTGCATTGCGTGATGTACAAATAGTTCAAAAGAACTCAAACATTCTAGCAGGCAAAAGTTCGACCGTGGTTCACTGAGGTTACCGGACCGCTGCCATTCGCAGCTCGTATTATGGTCGGTGTCCTTGCATTTGTCACTTGCTAGGCCGCGTCACATCGTGGTTTATATCGTATGGCGAACCTCCCACCGCCGTCTAGTGATTCGCCCATCATACGCATGTCAGTTTTGCCTCAAAACAACAGATGGCGCAGTTCGAAACCCGACCCGCACAGTGGTCATCGCTGAAAAAGCACCTGTACGGAGTCATCTTTCCCCTTCCCTCCCCTCCGCACCACCCCCAACCTCCCGCCGCCAGCAGCGTATAGTAAAAGCTAAGTGCCGTCAAGGCAAATTAGTAGAAATATCGAGTTTGAGTGCGAGAGGCCAGAATAAGCATGTTTTCAATTAATGAATAGTGCGACATGTACTTAGTCTTCGGCGAGTGCCGGAGCAACGCTCGTGCGGCAGCTCGAGTGTTCGTCGAGAGATACCCGAGCAGAAGACACCCTTCCCTCTGCGTTTTTCTGCGCCTCGCAAGAATTCGTGCGTCGGGGTGAGATTTACCGGGCGGAAGTGTCGATGCAGGAATGTCTCGCTCATCTGTCGCTACAGAGGAAGCAGTATTGGAACATTTCGAACAGGAGCCTTCGAGCAGTGTGCGAGATTTCGCGCGAATGGCTTATTTATATTAATTTTTTTTCCTTACAACTAAAAGAATTCAATTTTCAATGTGAAAATAATTTTATGTATTATCAGATATGTTTTGGAGAAAAAATATAGAGCAATAGTGTTGCAGTTATGATTTAATTTGCATTTTTTTAATGTTTATTCCTGTTTTCCATAAAATATTTTTTTGAGATATAAATCCCTCATAAGTAAAAAAATAACCAACATAAAACTGTGTAATTATTAGGGTGTTTTTATGTAAAATCTACAAAAATTATCAATATTCAGTTAATCATTATCATATTCAGTTAAAAAATGTATGCAATTATTAAATTGAAAAGTTATAAATTGATTAATTTTTAAACAAATTAAAATATTGAACATGTAGGGATATAACTGAAAGATTTAGGACTTGCATGTAAAGTATTTCTAACTAATTTAAAGTAGCAAAATATGCATGTTCTAAAATATTTAAGTAGTAAGGATAATGATTCTGCATTAAAATAAATTTAAAAAATTAAATAATTCAAAAGAAGGTTTGGGGTTAAAAATTGATTGTACTGCAGAATGTTTTTCCCTCTTTGTCGATTTTTGTTGTACATTATGAAAATATCAAAGAAAAATATTGAAAATTAAAACACTGAAGTAGTGTAGTAGTGAAATGTTTCTACTCCCTTACATTCTGTACTACTTAGTAACCTTGAAGAATTAAATTGAAGAAATGGTCGTTACTCATTTGTGTACGTATCTGCTAACTACATTGCAAGCTCAAAGAAACAAAACAACTCAAAGAATACTTTTCCCCAGTAGCTGTCAACTGCCTTATGAAATGGTTTCACGAAGTAACTCCAGGATTTGGGAGAAAGACATGCTCTCATCTTGCATCTGGAAAAGCAAAGCGGCGGGTAGAATGGTCATTCTCCTTGGAGAAATGGGTAGTCGAGGCCGGTTGCCTTAACTTCGATGTTCCACGTACAACAGTTTAGCATATTTTGCAAAAGCAGTTATTTCGGAACGCTTTCGCTGCGGCAGCAGGAAGTGCTCTTACTGTACCACATATTACTTAAGCTAAAATAATATTTGACGGGTGGTATTGAAGTTCATGGATCTTTTACGGCACGAACAGATATTTTTATTTAGGAAAGATATTTTTGAGGGGGGAAATATTGATATCCATCAATTAGGGCTACATCTTTGATAAACCGTCCAGTGGTTATTAAGAAGTTAAAAGCTGGCTATCGTTAGTTTGAGAATTCAGAAAATGACAGCCGGGAGAATCAATTCAAATTCCAAAGATAATCAATAAACTCAGTATTTTCATTAACGAATATTTTATCTCCTAAAAGCTTCTTAGTGCATCACGATATTTAGAATAATCTACAGGAGACTATCATTTACGTGGCAATCTTAAGCCCAAAGCACTAGTTCATATTAATATGTGCCAAAAATAACAATATGAGCATTCCAGGAGATTCAATCTTTTTCATAAATGTTGGATCGTGTTCATCATTTATGTTTACGCCGCCGTGTACCGTGGCTATCATTTTGAACAAAACTCGATATTCTGTACGTACATTTAAAATATTTATTGAATAGAAACTGCAAATACTTGATACTATTAAGTATTCTAGGGTAAGCAACGCGATGTTTTCCAGAATATTACTCGACTGTTTCACCGTTTACGCGGAGAAACGAGGAAATGCTTACCGCAGAAGGTGACGCCGCTGTCTGCAGTGTCGTTGCGGCCGGTTTGAATTTCGTGCCCCGGAAGTGATTTTTAAACTCAATTTTCTCAAAGACAAATTTTTTTTCGAAAAAACTGGACGTGCCATTCTTCATGTCTGGCAACACAGAATTTGTGGTATTTTTTTGTAACGGGAGCTTCTGGACACTCTGTATTTATAATTGTGGGTTGTGACCGGCTCCATACGGAAAAACCTCGAACATACCCTCCCCTTGTAGTACTGCCAGGACCTTAGCTACTTAAATAAAACACATTGATGTGACAGAAAACTATGGTTGGCAATGATGCCTTCCTTATTTTAATTATGGAAAATTCAATCTTAAGCTCCGTTGCATTCATCTACGTTGCAGATCAACATAAACATGAACATATCAATAAATACGCACACAGAATAAACACAGAAACAAAACAAAACAACAAAACATGCGCTGAAAGTTACGTTAAAATTTCATCTTTAAGAATGTCACACACCACGCACAAATTGACTACTGATATGCCGCGCCCTCCTATACGAAATAACCCGTAAAGTTCTACTCCAGTTCTTTGCGGTAATAAATATGCACCAATATTTAAATGTCTGGCACTACTTGTGATGTACTATCGCGTCACTAAGTTATTTCAAAAAGGATCAATCAGTTTCATACGAATTGTTGTTCTGCATGATATAATACCAATTCTCACTGCGCCAAGTCCGTCCACAAAACTCTACAATAAAACTTCTACAAATTCCGAAAATTATTGTAGACACGAATACAACGTCCGCGTGCTCTGCAACAACTCGACCTAATTTCACTGCACTAAGTATTTACAAAAAATCTAAAAGACAAATTTTAACAGATTTTGTAAAATATGGCAGCCACCAACACAACGTCCGTGTGCACTGCAACCACGAAACCAAATCTGAAGTGCATTGTTGACCAGAATTTTTGTAGTCTCCAGTTCAAACAAAACAGACTCGCCGCCATTATTGCCTTGTTTAATCACTCACTAAATAATTATGTTTCGTTCGTTTTACATTTTCCTGAGGTGTTACAACGTTCTAAATTCTTATGAAATTCTCAATATCTTTATTTTATTCTTCGATTTGACGTTCTGCGTCTTATAATGCCGAAACATTTTATTTCACAACTCAATATTACCTTGTATGACCACGTATTTCGTCGATTGTTTTCCTTCAATTCTAAGTTATAAATACGGAAAAATTTATTTGCATTCTTCCCCAGTGTCCTAAATTTTTGGTATTATATTCTTAATTTTTCCGGAATTCTCCTCTACAGCCTCGTAATTTCCAGTTTCATATAATTCTTCGGTTTTGCCGTAATCTTAAAAAAAACATTAATTTGATTCCAAATGACGTCACAAATCATAACATTCGTTTGATCATTGAATATTTTTCGTCGACTATGCACTTTCTAATAATTACCATAAGAACGTAACCCGTGGTCCGATTTTAATGAAACTAACTTCAAAATTCTTCTTTAAATTTGTACTATTAAACGTAGATGCCTGAATACATTTTTCTTCTAGCGATTCTACAGTCAAAAGGTACTATTTACACGCGACACTACCGTCACTTGTTTATTCTATACTATGTTTATCATAAATAGTCCCGGTTTTGTATACTTAGTCCAGCATTTCTAGGTCGGTTACACTAAAATGTTTCTGAATGATTCCAGAGCATTACACTACCAACATAATTTCTGCTGCTAGCACTCTGTCTAGTAAGGTGGCACTGTGGAGAGACTTTCCTGTATATCGTACATTTCCCAATAAAGTACTATTCTCTTTCGTACTCCCACTAAATTGAACGCAATAAATTTAACATTTCCAAAGGTGTAATGAACTTTAATTGACCATGCGAAGCTCGTGGAAGTGGGCAAATTGTCCAGAAATTTTTTAAGCAGGTCGACGGCAATATTTTCGTTCATATTTGGTACCAGTCAGACAGGTCTCAAAATGTTCACGCGCTTCTGGGCGATCTTTCACGTGACAAAGACACGCGTCTCTTTGGAGCGATTTCGCGTGAATCTGACTTTGCATCGCAAAGTCTTCTAAACAGATTGAATAAAGAAGAAAAAAGTAATTAGCAACAATTTTCAGGGTTGAGCTAGTCAATTCACGAGGAAACGACACTGATGGACAGTACCATTCTCACATTCATTAGAAAGAAATACAGCACCACTGTTTGGTCAGAATGTACCGTGTTATCGACGTTCGTATTCTGCAATATTCGACTTTTAAACCTAATTTCGGTGCACGTACGAAACGGGAAGGGGAAAGAAAAACATTGAAATCCCGAGGAATTGCAATCATGAAGGTGATTCGTTCCGAAAAACGTTCTAAAAAACTTTCTATTGAAGCTTGTAATTCTCTATTGTCAATCCTAACCTAATGTTTTTCTGTTTTGTCATTTTGGATAAACAAAATGGAATTATACGGTCCTAATTGTTTCTTAAAAGTGTGCCCAAAACACTTGTCTTTTGTGAATTTGTCTAAGTTCATGGTGACGAGTTCGTGCATTGTGAAACGATGACTACAAAGTGACTAGAACTTTATTTGGACCTTTTCATTTTTCTTTGTAACCTATTTTGAACGTTGTTTGGTATGTAAACTTAATTATTAGATATGAGGGGTTATCGTTCTCTCAACGCACCGATTTTAACTTTAAGATTGATCATTATTTGACTCATTTAACATTTGTCAGTTATAAAAGATGGCTGGTTGTGCAACCAATGGTGCTAACTCTGAGACAATAAAAAACATAATATCCTTTTCATAGAAGGCATATTTTTACATAAGCATTCTACAAAGTTTCTTCTTATTTACTTATTTATTGTCACATCGACATCGTCATTAGCGACTAAAGAGATAAACACATTTTACAATTATAATATGTAACAGAACCATATGCATTATTAAATAAAACAGTATAATAGGCAACCTTCTCGAAGATCATTGGCCTCTCAGCTGAATGGAACATAGGGAACGGATTTAATCCCTTTCGCAAAACCGTAGTGTTACAAAATAAGGTACTGTAACCGATACAGTGGTCTCAAGCATCCAAAGAAAGGACAATATATTTTTGCATAAAGAAAATGAGAAACATACGGAGTAAAGATTATAAATCATAAAGACAACCTATAAACGAAGAGATGCGATGCATCACTAGCATTCATTAGTGATGCGCCACTGCTTTTGATCTTTCGAGTTAAGAATATTATCAGTTTTACAAAGTTGTTTTCACGAGCAGATATTTTTTGTGTACAGCCCTTGGGAAACCAGAATTAAATTTATGAAAATACATTTTTCGCGAAAAACGAAAGAAATACGAACTTTAATGTACTTCGATAATTTCACTTCACATAAATGGTTAATTTAAAAACATTTCTTAAATCTTCATTATAATTCAATCAAAATGTCTTAGGAGATGATGAAAAAAGCTTTTAAAGAATTAATGTAATTTAGAACAGATTCAAATTTTGAGCTCGAAATTAGTAGAAAACAGGACGAAATTATTATCACACATTCTTAGTTTCATATAAATCCCTATTCAAAATCATTACTATTTTTTTCACTGCATGAGTTTATCATAGTATTCCTGATTTATTTAGTTCAATCATGTTGTTTTCACTCTAGCCTTCCTTTCTAAGATTACGTCTTTTTTCTCTATCCTTATTTTCCTTCCCATCTCTTTAATCTTTCATCTCCGCAATTTTATTCCGATTCAATCAATTTTCTTTTTACTTCTGTTTCATCACTCGATAGACATTTTCCGTTCGAAGTTCACTTTAATTAAATTGAACACTTTTTCTTCACTCTGTTTTTAACCCCCTTCTCCCTTCGATTTTCTGCTCAAAGCCGTCATACAGTTTGCTTTTGCATTTCTAGAACGCTTGCCCTCCGCGTAGTCTGTGCGAATGCGCTGTAAATTGGCAGTGGGAGAGCAGCCAGCGACGGTTCCCAGGCGGGGGCGGGGCGGGGCTGCGGTAGGGGCGTGGCGAGGTGTGGTGCGGGAGGGTGAGCGGGAAGGCAGAGGCGACGGCAGCGTCTTTGAACCGCTCCAGAGCTGAGATTTCGAGTTCGTAAATTCTGAGTAAATGTTTTCATTTCCATATTCTCTGATACTCGCGCTGTTCACTTCCTTAGTTGGAATCTTTAGTTGGGGTCTTACGTCTGCTAGTGTCGGTTTGTTAAAACGGAGTGACGTACTGGTGAGGGTAATAATTCTTATTGAAAGAAACTGTATCCTTGAAGTTGTGTGATGATGTTTTCTCAGAATAGTTGCAGTGTTAACCTGAAACTAGACGTCGAGAAGGGGAGAAAAGGAATGCGAAGGAGAATAATGTGTGCGTAGTGCAATAGAAAGGTAACAATGCGAGCAAACTGTGATGTAGCGTGATTGCGTCAATAATTGTAAGAAACATTACGCGATGCTTTTTGAGTCAGCAATACCCAAAGGGCATACAGGAGATCAGTTACTGGAAACTGCTTGTATAAATAAATAAATCCCGGGTAGCGTCATAAATCATTTTATTTTTTTCTATTCATGTTACTTTAGTTCGAGCTTGTTATTACGTATACTCTTAGTGTAATATTTATATCGTGAATTCAAGGGGTTTCGAAGACAACTAAGAACCCGTAAAATAATATTTTAATTCATTTCCTGTTGTTTATTATAGTATGTGATATAATTGGAGAAATTTTCACAAGAATTTATATTTTTTATTCTTTCATTCCTCGTACATGATAAATTACTCTCATATATTTGCATTAGTCATGATAGTATGGTCTCGTCAGTACTGCCCTGCTATAAGAAATATAATAATTATTTATTATCCCAATTATCGCTATTATGCCGGATAATATTGAACTATCTTTGATATTATGGATATTTTTATCCCTGGGTTTCGACACACGATTACTTACCATTTATGTTGTCGTATGCTGACGAGCCGTTCATACGAAGCGACAATGGAGACTTATTTTAAATAAATACCCTTCGATTGATAGCAATATCTCTATTATCATCCTTATTATGTAGAAAAGAATATAATATTTATTTCGTCTATATTAACTAACACAACTTGTTAGAACTTGAGCTCATTATACTGATTCTTTAACATATTCAACGATAACCAGTTTGGGTAACATAAACTAAACTATTATTTTGAATTATTAAAGTTAGTGTCCTTCAAATTGAGAAAAATAGCTTTATTGCTTACAGAACATGTCTTCGCACGCTCTTCGTATACCTCGGATGATCCCGTCTCTTTGTGGCGAATGTCCTAGACTTCCGTGACCACTTCCTTCCGTCTTTTTTTAAATACCCCCCGCCCGATTTTCCCTATATTATCTAAAGCGTTCCGTACATGAAATTACTAACATGAATGATTATAACAGACATGCACAACGCCTGCTCCTGCGGGCATTCTGCACTTGCGAGCCGCTCGCCTGCCCGTGGCAGCGCCGAAAGTGCAAGTAGTGGGGAGTCGGAAGCTTTCCGGGGAGGGGAGAAGTCTCACGTAGTACGACGGGGCGCGTAGATTGAATGCCTGTGCGTCTAATACAATGATACATGCTCCAAAATTATATGCCCACATGTTTAAATGGATTATGTGCAGTATTTCAAGTTACAAGAGCCATAATTCATTGTTTATGTTCTGTGCACTGCTGTATATTTACCTTTGAATCCATTACTATATGCATTTTCCTTTTTTAATTAAAAAATTAACATGCTCATTGAGAGTTTTAAGCAATATTTTAAAGCATTATGAGAGCATATTTCTGAAAGCATTAAATTGTGAGAGCGTTTTTCCCCAGTATGAAACCGAATAAAAGAGATCAACGAGCAAACCTGTCTGACGACATGTTACGGAGAATCATGAGATTATCGTGAGAATTTTTAAATAGAATGCAAAGCACATAATATTTTTACACGATGTCGTAAACAATTCTGCACTCTTGTCAGAAATTAAAGATTTTCCAAGAATAATATGTTTTTGCTTTGATAGAGTCGTCTTATTCAATTAAACATAGTTAATTAAAAATAGTTTATTGCTGTCATCATCAAACAAAAAAAATCCAGTATCATAATTTTGTTTAGCAAAACACTAAATTTGTGATTACATGTAGCAAAGTGCATTACATTATCAACCCTACAAGCAATTATAACACTTGATGTACCCTACTGTAATGTACATAATTAGTTGTAGTTTCATATTTCGCACTGTCATGTATCGACAACAAACATTTACAATGTAATTAAACTCTTTAAATTTACGCGCTATGGTTCGATTTGCTCATTATAATTGGTGGTCCACACTCGTAGAGAGAGTCTCATCCCCACCCTTCATCTATTTTTGAATTTGCTCCCAAGCTGTTCGCGCGCAGCTCCTGACGTTACTGAAAGTGCAAAATGCTTTGCAGGCCTGGATTATAATAATTATAACATCTATTTACCAAATCTGTTGAACAATAATTGAAATAAATATCCGGAATAAAATATACTTCCCTACACAATCACCACGGGTGGGTGTCTCACCTTAATTACGCTTCCTAGCATTAATTAAATAATTCCATTATGCCCATACTAACTACTCTAATTCCTATTATATACCCAAAAACTAAATTTATATTTCCAGCGAATCTGCTATTGACAATGATCTGCTATTGACTTGGATAAAATTGCCGGCACATCTCATATTCTTAAGCAATACTCAAATTAAAATAAAGATATTATTACTATCATTAAATTTAAGAGTATTATGTTCCTGATGCAATCAATGCAAGGTCTGCAAGCGTGAACCCTCCCGCTACGAAGACTGAACATGCACATTTTCTGGATCTTCTCGGTGCGGCGACTGTGATCAGAACAACACCGCCTGGAATACAAGGCCTGCCGACGTATTCCGTGACGTCACATAGGAAGGCCGAAAATCGCCGGCCGCGGTGGCCGCTCGGCAATAGCGCCGCTGTAAATATTGCATCGTTTCCCGGGGCATTTAGAATTCTTTCTGTTTTTAGTTCATTTAAACTTGAATCATATGGCTAAATGAAAGGTCAAAAAATAAACACATTTATTTATTTATTTAACGTCACAAACTTAGCATTTAAACTTATGTATCGATTTTAATACACTTTATTACAGCTCATGTCTTATGTTGCAACACTATTTTTGCTTGCGTTTTTTACATTCTGACATTGTTTTTCGTTTTAAATGGTCAGTTTTTCTTTTTGAATAATTATTTAAAAGTAGGTTGGCAGTTACATACATAATGTTTTGAATAATGTCCTTAACGTTATGGTGTTCAATGTTATGATCTTGAAAGAGATTGTTTGGAATATTCATTACTCCTAAAGAAACTACTACATTCTTATAATTTGATACCATCAAAAATTCATTTTCTATTTCTTTTGAAATTAATTTTTGCACAATAATGTACAAACAAGACGTACAACAAACAACATCTTTATGAGGGTAAAACATACTACCTCTGTTATTTGAATTAATCAACATATTATATCTACCAGACTTTTCTGCAATCAAATATTGTTTACAATAGCCACATTTGATTTTTTTCTTACAGCATAAGCATTGTATCCCCCAATATATGTTAAAATGGAACAGGTTGATACTGGAATGTCATCAATATCATCCTCATCTACAGCACAATTACTTTTCAAAATATCTGGAACCACTTAGTTGTGTAGGTCTTCATCCTGAGACATGAAATTAGTCGCATCAAATTCACAAACATCCACAGAAACTTGACTGAGACTGTGAGATTTCAAAATCAGGGACATGGCATTCTGAATTCGCAGTTTGCTTTCACTTTCAAAAATTTTGCCTAACAGACACATGACACTGTGCTCCAGACACATGAAACTGTGCTTTAGAAGGGTCTTGCTCCAAATGGGGATTACTGGAAAACGTGCTGCAAATTTGCCTAATAGTAGAGGAACTGGGTTATCTCAAATTACCAGATGATTTCAGATATTTATATCCATGAGGCGATATCGAGTGAAGCAGACTACAGAATATAAGTAATTGTCATAAATATCTTGCAGTAGTTTTAGGTAGTGGAAGTAATAATATTTGTTCTTTTATAAATCCAATGTGGCTGTGGATCTCTGGTATTATTGTTTCCAAATGATCAAGAAAATGGGTGATCAAGTCGATAACATGTTTTATGGAGAAATTGCGACAATTATTGCAGAAAGCTCCACTGATTTCACTAACAATATTCTCCAAGTCATGTATCTTATTGATCTTCCTTGGTAGTTTTCCAGATGGAAGCGAGTGTATTTCAGCATCGTCATTGAAAGCAGATAATATCAGTTCTTCACTAACATTAATAGCACAAAGCATTCTTGGCTGACGGTTTCCTTTCACTAACAAAATTTACATCATTTTCTTTCAGCAATACCGTCCAATCTGCAGGTAAACTTATGTCACACATTTTAGATTTCAATTCTTCATAGTAATGAAACGAATTCTTCTCATTATGTGTCTCAAAAGAAACGATGCTTTTCTCGATGACATTTCTTAAAGACTCGTTCTTCAATCGCGTACGTCGCATATCCGAGCTTTCTCGAGCAGATGTCGAAGGCAGTGACAAATACTTTGGTATTCCAACCATTACAGACGGTTCAGCACCTAGAAATAATAATTAACTTTGTTATTCAAACCTACATTGTAGAATGTTAAATTACCATTTACATACTTTTTGTACAAGTACTCTCTGAAAACCTAAAAAATCATTCTATTGTCTCAAGTGAAGCAAATTCTGAAGTCGCCAGACACCTAAAATCACTAAATATGCATACGATCCCTTTAAAAATCATGACTACACAAAACAAACTAAGCAAGAAGATCAGCTGTCCTTTCAACTCTTCAGAACGTTACAATAATCAACCCTTTAATGCACAAGGTTAACTTATGGACTTTACTGTTAAGAATAATTGCATAAAGATTAAGGTCTCTTTCTGAATTACATTATTCTCCTTCTGAAGTCATATATAGTTCCCAAATAATATATTATTTAACTCACCATCAACAAGCCTAGGGTATGACAATGGGGCATTAATTTGCTTCCCTGTTTTCTCATCTTAAGCTGAACTACTTCTTTCAACATCACGTTCGTTAAAATGTAGTTCACAAACCTACACATGAAATAGAAAACAAGATATTTCCAACAATCTAAAGAATCCAGTTCCAGAGAGAATTGGACAGAAAGATGGTTAGGTATAGAAATATAGTATGTATCACCAAGTTAAGTAATCTATGAATAATATAATCGAAGGTAAGAAACACATATTTTAAAGATAGATTGTAGCTTACCTTTGGGTATGTTGTGGGTATAAAATCATTTATATTGCTCTCATCGATTTTCTTTTTAACTCGACGTCCTTTGGACACGAAAAAATACCCAACCGAGGTCCATTCTTATAATTTGCCTGGCACCCTCGCACACAACTAGGCATAATTTCTGCACTTAAGGTCTGCATCCCTACACACACACACACACACGCACGGTTTAAGTATATTTTACCATTAAATAACAAAAAACATTAAGCACAGGCCCAGAAACAACACTATCGCACTATAGTATGAGATAACGGATCATGGCCTTCTCGTCGTGACGTCACACACAAACTCTCAGGGCGTCGGCAGGCCTTGTATTCTAGGCGGTGTTGGATCAGAAAGAATATTTTTTCGAATCTTCTGATGACGAATACGCCGCCTGTACTACCTAATGCCATATATACAAGGGGCTTTGCTTTTCTCCGTGCAAAATTTATGATGTCTGACGAGAGAACACTTTTAAACCTCGGCGCCATATTGTTTATTTACAATCTGTAAGTAGGACAACTTCATCTATCACCAAAGGAACTGTGCCCCTCCCAAAAAAATTTGAAACAAGTCTTGTAGTTTGACGTAATAAAAAATTATTTCTCTTATAAAATGTTTAATCCCTACTTTTCTCTTTTTCAACGTAACAATGTGGAAAATTATTATATCACATTTGGTAACGGTCTCTGCGAATTATCTAGCTGCCGTGTAAATGGTTGAATATAAGGTCAGTTTTATTAGTTAAGTATAATATTAAATGTATAATTAAATTTACTTGTAAATACGAGAATAGTTGACTCAAAAATATCGATAGATCCCCCTCTCGTTTCAGGATGCAGTTGCCTACCTGCAGTTGCATCTACCACGAACCTAAATAAATTAATAAAAATAGAAACAATCACACTTATTTAATTGCAGAATTGGAATCTGCCATTTGACAACACACATCGATTTTAAATTGTTTCAAGTGGGGTGACTTAATCGTTTCATGGCGGACGTCTTACATACAACCGCACGAAATTCTCACTTCCATTATTAGTTTTCTTTTTATACACGAGGTGAGTTTATTTTCTTGTTGAATTGACCTATTCTAATTTTTGGGTCTACATTTTCGTTTTTATTATTGTGAATTACAGCATGAATACAAATGTTTTGGAATGCAAACCTGGCGATAAGCACATCCTAATATCTCCAAAGATGAAAATATAGATGACGTGCGATATTACTAATGCCTTTGTGTGTTGTAACTTGTTTACGAGTGAAATACCATGCACGTACGCATGTTTAACCTACTTTCATTGTTTTAAAAGTTAATTCTTTGTGTATTTTTATATATATCTCATGTATCTCACAATTGTGACGAGTGACGAGCTGCGAACATGGGAGCGCTGCTTCTTGGGGGGAGGCGTCGAGGGCCGCCGCATCGATCCCCGCCTCGCAGCTGGAGAAGAGGCTCCGTGCCGGGGAGCGCCGCTCAACACGTCGCGTGGGAAGAAAGGCGGAAAGTAGAGGCGCAACGGAGCGTCCGGCAGAGTAACACTAGACAGCGCCCACGCGCCCGAACTGCCCGCCCGCCATCGCCCCACTTGACCGCCCGCCTGCCGAAACGCCCGCTCTACCGCCCGCCCAAACGCCTGCGCAGATAGCCCGCACGCCCGCTTACCGACCCGCCCGCTCGCCAACCCGCTCGCCAACCCGCCCGCCCGCCCGCGCACCGGCCCGCCCGCCCGCGCACCCGCCCGCCCGCCCGCGCACCCGCCCGCCCGCGCGCCCGCCCGCCCGCCCGCCCGCCCGCCCGCCCAAACGCCCGCCCAAACGCCCGCCCAAGCGCCCAAACGCCCGCCCGCCCACCCAAACGCCCGCCAGCCCAAACACCCGCTTGCACAAACGCCCGCCCATCCGCCCGCCCTACCGTCCACCCACCCGACCACCTGAAAGCCCGCCCGCTCGCTCCAGACGCCCGTCCACCATCGCCCCCACTCGACCGCCCGCCCGCTGGCCCGCCCACCCGGCTCTTCAGCCTCTGCTCGGTTACCTTCTCGCTTCGGCGCCCGGTCTCAAACTCCTTTCCACTCGCACACACGATCACTCCTCTGCCTAATATGCCGTCAAACCATCTCACTGACTCACACACTTGCGTGTTCACCAGAGTTCTTCTTCATTGTTTCATTTGCTCGCTTGGCGATCCGCCAGGTTGTTCATATTGCTTGATTGATTGATGAATGATTCCTGGCGGGCCAACTGCTAAGGTCATTAGTCCCGTACGTGTAGTGCATGTTTTATTGCGGGAGGTGGCGGTGATCTTTCCTTGCTGCGGAATTTCTCCGACCAGGTATCTCCCACCAGCGGGGCACCGCCTCAGCCGAGACATGCTATAAGCTCTCGACTGGCTTCTCTACTTGTGTGCTAGTGTAGTGCATGTTAGTGTGTGTAAGAAAGGAGTAATGATAGAAAGCATAAGGGTGTGTAAGAAAGGGGTAAGGGACAAGGAAGGGGAAGGAAAGATCGCGCGTAGTCCGTGGTCCGTTTGTGAGTGTACTGCTCTGACATTCATCTGGTGTTGATCGGAGAAACCACGGAAAACTACCGATCAGAGCAGCGGGCTGCTAGAATTATCTCCAAGACAGTAGCTGAATTCGACCTTGATATTTAGTTTGTGTCATCAGTGATTGCCACCATCGGGACTCGAACCCTAGGACCTCCCGAAAGTAGGCACTGTAGTGACACCAATTCGTGCCCTAAGCCGGTACCGTTCACTCATACACTTCCCCTCTCACTCTCTCTCGCTCACTCTCAACCACTCTCTCTCACCCACTTTTTCTCTCTCACATGCTCTATCTCTTGTTGATCCGTCAACTCGCTCACTCTTTAAGTCACTTACTTCTCACATACTCAATCACTTAACGCTCTTTCAATCGATCTCTCGCATACCAACTCATCCACCCTATCACTCACGGCTTTTACATTCAGTCGCTCTTCTCTCTGTCTGTTAGCTCACTCACTCACTCACTCATTATTTGTTCCACCTGTCTCGCCGCCCGCTTACGCACCTTTCCAACAGCTGATTCTCCCGCCAGGTTTTCCTATCCCCTTTAAATTGTGCCCCTTGTATACGCTCGCTTCCGCCAGCCAACGTGCCCACCCGCTGCCGCGCCCTCGTGCTCCATCATTTGTTCGCTTGTCCAGTGGCGCACCCGCGGCGCGGTGCGGGAGGGAGCGACTGCGGAAGACCCGAATGGCGTCCGGCGCGGAAGCCCCGCCATTGCGCCGCCCGGGCACTCAGACCATAGAGGTGCTACCATTCTACTTTCAGACACGTGCTCAACGATATCACACTCTCTGGCGCAAAACAAGGCAAATGTGGACGAAGGACGGCTATTCAACGAGGTGCTCTCCTCTGATCGAGAGTATTCCGTAGTCTCAATCAATAGCAGGCGAATACCGGAGCAGAACCCTAATAAACGGGCCATACGTTCACTTCCTTCCATTTCTTGCCCTCTTGTCTTTGACGCACCCATTTACTCGCACATGCACCACCCTACCATACGCATTAGCCGACCAGTCACGAGCACAGAGCTTCTGTCCAGATGGGACGGTGACTGCTGAAAGAGATACCTGGAGGTGGAGATAAACCCCGCAAGCCGACCTGTAAGTCGGTGCTGGATATCATGTTCCAGCGAGGGAAGAACACTGCCACCTCCCGAGACACGGAACTAATGATAATAGCAGTTGACGTGCCCGAAAACAATGTAGTGTACTTACTCATTCAATGAGGTACGTGTGTCCAATGTGTATTTGGAGAGAATGCGGGGAAGAAGGTACACGTAATATGTTATTTTAAATAACACTTCCAGCAATAAATCAACGTCAATTTGCAATACTTTTGTATTTATTATTGTCAATTGCTTATGCCAAGAAAGTGACGTGGGAAAATATTTTAACTGTAGCTCTGAAGAACCTCGTATATTACTAAGTTACTAACGTACGAATTAAAAGAGTGAATGACCAGAAATAAACTAGCAGACCGTATCAGAACACAAAAATAATAGCAACATTCACAGAAGTCCATTGTCGTTACGTTAAATCAAACGTTTTTGCCCCGAGCATTCCTTGGACTTCCTTTCGCCGAAAGTAAACACTACGCCCGCAGGGTCCACGATGAGTATCCCGCGTCTGAGGCCGAGCTGGCAAGTCACCGCTAGCTCCGTCACCACCACCACCACCACCACCACCACTTGGTCCCCCACCCGTCCCAGCTGCTTCCAGCGCGCCGCCTCCACCGCCTGGAGGCGTAATTATTAATAGCCCGTTCGAGCGGCGCCGTCGCCCTAAAATACGCGCCGACGGCCGTCCCCGGCACTCGAAGCGCGCGGCGGCACCGCGTTGCACTTCGCGCTGACCGCAGCCCGCCTCCGCCCACCCGACATCCCGCTGCGCCGCGCCGCGACGCGACGCGTCGTCCGGCGTGACGCGGTGAATAATGGTTAAGAGAGCTTGGGGGCGGAGAGCCATTTGGAACACTTGCTGACACAATTCCGCTGCTACGGATTAAAGCAAATTGTGAATATTAAAGAAATGAAGATAATTAAATTTGTTCAAAGAATTGTTACCCCACTGGGAGGCGAATTCAGTCGCTGTCTGGAGGAGAATTCTAGCGGCCGGCTGCTCTGATAGGTAGTTTTCCGTGGTTTCTCCGATCAACACCAGGCGAATGCCGGAGCAGTACCCTAACAAACGGGCCACGGACCGCGCGCGATCTTTCCTTCCTCATCCTTGTCCTATCCTCTCCCTCTTACACACACACTTACACTAACATGCACTACACTACCACACATGCCGGAAGACCGGTCGGGAGCTTACAACTTGTCCCGGCTGGGGCGGTGCCCCGCTGGTGGGAGATACTTGGTTGGGGGAAAACCCCCGCTAGTCGACGGTAGGTCGGCGCCAGATCTCGCCATCCAGCGGGGAAAAGATCATCGCCACCTCCCGGGAAAATACGCACTACACTTACGGGACCAATGACCTGAGCAGTTGACGCGCCCGGAAACACGAATCAATCAATCAATCAACCACCGAGAGTCGAACCCGGGCTTCCTGGTTTACGCTCAGTTGATCTAACCACTAGGCTGCCGAGAGTCCCAGGTACGAATCCTTATCCGTGTGACAATTCTTTACCAAATTTAATTATTAAAATACATTTGTTATTCAGTAACAAGGTCTCGCCTTGGTATTCTTTATGGCTGCGGAACATATTTCCGACCGTAAACGCAGAGTGGTGACAATTAAGATAATTTGTCCCTCCTGTGCGTTTCAGTTGAAGATAACATAATTTTTTAAATTATTGTTATGAGGTAAATAAAATGAGATTCACGGAGGCCCATATACGCTGCGGATATGTGGTAATCCAGTGCGTCTTGGTGGTTTCCAATGGTGTTCTAAATTACTCGATTTTTACTGTAGGTATAATTATTTTCCGTGATTCAAATGCCACACTGTTCGCAGACCGCCTCCGCTCACACACTCGATAACGCGCTGCGCTGCGCTGCGTCGTCAGGGTGACGAGGTGAATAATGGCTGAGAGGGCTTCAATGCGGAGACCCATTAGGGACACTTCCTGACACGACTGCGTCGCTGAGGATTAAAGAAAATTGTGGGACGTGAATATTAAAGATATTAAGATAAATCATCTCTCCGATGCGTTTCTGATACATATATATATATATATATATATATATATATATATATATATATATATGTATATATATGTATATATGTATATATATGTATATATACATATATATATATATGTGTATATATATATATATTCTAATTACGTATGTGGAACAAATCAGTGGCAAATGCATGCTGCAGAAATGATAATTCAGAATATCGGAGATATGAAAACCACTTGCTCTTCCGCGAATTGGTTTCTTTGTTTCGTAATGGGTAGAACTTTTTCTTTAAATAATGAAAGCTTGATTGAAGCTAAATTGAAGTGATAGAATCCATCGCGCATTCTGGGATCTGATTAAAAATCTTAGCCGAAGACTTTTCTTGATAATCGAAAAATCCTTGCGGTCATTGTGTGTTACAATCATTTACTTAATGTTCTAAATATTTCGATTTTTACTGTAGGTATAATTATTTTCCTTGATTGAAATTCCACGCTGATCCTGGGCAGCCTCCGCTCACACAAACCAACGCGTTGCGTGGGTCGTTCAGAGTGACGCCATGAATGATGGTCACGAGAACTTCGAAGCGATGAGCCTTTTTAGATACTTCCTGACTCTATTGCGTCGTTAAAGTATATTCTGGGAAGTGAACATAAAGGATATTAAGATAAACCCTCTCTTCTATGAGATCCAGATTTTAAAAAAAATGAATTTTTAAAGGTTTCTGTAATTTCATAAGAAAAATACTAAATTCACGAACGTACTTCAGACATGTGACTACCCAGTAGTCTCGGGCGTTTGAAATATTCCTTGTATTTCTATTGGCGGAGGTGACTTGTAGCAGTGGACTTAGAATTAATTAGGGCGTGACTCATTGAATGTCGACCACTCCGTCATTCCTCTGGAAACTTCACTTACCTTGGAGGACCATCAATAGATTTAATTGGGCGAGCTATTGGTGTCGCGTTTTCCTAAAAATTGATTATTCAGGTTTTGTCGACATCACTCAGAAATTAGCAAAAACGTGTGAGATTAATAGGTATAATTGAATCACTGAATCAGTTACAAGAGGTAATTTACGATTGTAGCACAAATCAATTATTGTAAACATTAATATGAGGAGTGTGAAGCACTACAGTGGTTGGTGATTCCTTAAATTGTAAAGATGGACTCTGAAAGAAAAGAGCAATACAAAGAAATACAAACTTTTACATTGACATAATGTATACCAGCCGTAGGCAAGCGTTGATACATAAACTGAATTCAACCACTGGTTCAGTATTGCTCCCGAGATGTTACTGCCGAGGTTGGCAGTGTCACCACTCGTATGGAACTGAACACGTAACACAAGTGGAGTGATTGCATCATATCATGGTGTATAGTTTACCAACTTGTTCACAATTTACGAAAGACATGGAGAACTACTCAGCATTGCACTTGATGTGACAAATAAACACAGTTATTATAACTTAAAATGACTGGCCAATGAATTTAAGTACACTAGCGTAACACGAGATTGAACTTTGTAGTTGTTACGCAACAGTGCATGTTACAACTTGTTAATAGTTAAGAGACTGGGTATTATCCAACTCAGTAATACACATTAAAAGAATGTCTGAATTAATGTTTGTTCTGTACACGCACGCTTAAGCATTGTAGTGAGTTACGGCGCAGACGGGGCAAGCATTGTAATAAGTACCTGCCGTGATATTTGCGTGATGACGCGGTAACATGTTCACGTTGGACAATTAAACTTGCACTGTTGACTGCAGTAACACATTGCACAGATTGACACATTGTGAAGAGACTTGTATGCGGGTGCACTTAAGATCGTAGTGCAACGCTAAATGCAAAGAATACATGAGCCGAGCAGCGGCATGTCTGCCCCGTGGAAGGCATATCTCTCTACTAGCGCCGGCTGGCTGTAGCCGCTTGCTTATCCGCACATTTGTCAATAGGTTTCTTTGTTTCATTATAATAAATGTTTTTTTAAAACTGAAGGCTTCAATTGGATTAACTCACGTGATATAAAAGTATCGCTCAATTTGGGATCTGATGACGTTTTGGTAGAAGACTTTTTTGATTTTCGAAAATTCCTGGAACAAATAGTTTATTGGGAACTTTAATTCTTTAATTTTCTATACAGCTCAATTGTTTTACTCTGAGTCGAATTATTTTTCGTAATTCAAATTCCACTTGTCTTCGTGTCTTCTCCCAAAGAAACCCCGGCAACGGGTTACAGTGCCGTTCCGGATGATGCGATGAATAATGACTGCCAGAGCTTCGATGCGAAGATATTTGGGACACTTCTCTATATTGCTTTGCTATGAATAAAAATGTAGAGACGTAGGCGTAGAGACGTAAAATATTAAAAAAATCCTCTGTGCAGTGAAATTCAGATGAACATTTTTTTCGTTACATAAAAACGTTCATGGAGGCTCATTCATACTTCGTATGGAAAATAATACGGAGTTTCGGGCCTTAATAATCTCTTGAACGACTGAAAATAGATGTTTGGTTTCATCATATCTAGATTATTTCTGAAATAATAGAAACCCCGACAACGAATGCCCCGTACCGTAACGGTGAACACAATGAATAATGACTGCGTATATTTCGATGCGAAGTGTCGCCTCGCTACGGATGAAAGAATCAGTACGAAGGAAATTAAAAATGTATAAAGCTAGTTATAGAGAATATTCCTTTTTAAATTACCAATTTTAAGAAAGTAGAGCACACCTGTTTGTCACGAACAGTCATATTGCTGACACTCGTATGTTGGGGAACTGGACTGCAAGTGCTCACAGTTAACAATAATTAGACGTGCGTCAGCTTGAAATCACTATTCGTGATTAGATATAGATGATCTCTACTTTGTTAAAGTTGGTAATTTAAAAATAAATCTTCTTAGAAATAGCTTTCAAAATTTTAAAAACACTATAAAATTATTGAAAAATTTAAGGCATTTTAAACAATGGATAAACTTCCCCGGCGGGTCACTACAAACCAGTTAATGAGATACCTTCTGTTGGACTTTAAAACATGTTATTTGAAAAACCAGTAAATTTGTGTTTATATTTTAATTATCTAGATCTCAACTTACCTTAAGTTATTCATTTAGGAATTAAGATGAATTGTATTATTTCATGAAACCTCAAGATGGCGCAAAAGCTCTTGAAACGCTGAAGACTGGAAAAACGTAGGCGTAAGTTTAAATTTGATTTGTTATGAAATAAAATACTTGAAAAATAATTGTCTGTTGACTAAAATTTTAAAGCGACCTGTTCTTAAGAGACATCTAATAACAATTTATATTTTAAATTAATATTTGTCCCAAGTCATGACTGTGTTCGATCGCTAGCTTAGGTATTTAACTTCTAATATTCATCGTTCCTTTCAGTCCCGAACACACAAGAGCCCTGAAATTCCCGTCATAATATTTACGTATGATTTTCGTCAACACAAACATGACCACCTTATATGTCCTATTTGTAAATATATAATGTTACTTATTTATTTTCACATCCGAGTTCTAATATCCCTGAATAATATCAACTATATTACTTCAAATTCCCCCTAGCAACTATTCGGTATACCTCAATATATATTGAGATATATTAGATAAATGTTTAATAATAATGTCATTTTATTGTCAGTTATGTCAGTCGAATTGTGTAAATTGGTTTTTTTTATTTCTCGATTAATTCTTCTTTCTGAACAAATATACTAATTTCTTTTGTAAATAATAAACAATTTACATATTTCTGAAGTGTTTCTATGCTTCTGTAATGCAAATTTTTGCCTATAAATCAATTTTTCAAACCAACTTTTGAGTGCTTATTGCGGCTCAACCAGTCGAAATATTCTCGTAGTTTATTAGACGAATGATGTTTAGAATTATCTTAAGAGCTTATTTTCGAAGTTTCGACGCTTCCTCCTCGGACACCTGTATAAAGCAGGATGTTGGTATGTAAGAGCAAAACTCCAACGCCGTTGGACCGATCTCCATGAAAGTTGACATTCGACGTGTTTTTTTCACCAAGAAGGTTTATGTGTTGTTAATTCTGTTGTAAATCCACTACATGGCGCTACATATTCACTACATAATCACGTCAAATGCAAACTGCAACACACTCGGCAGCATTTTGAATCTATATCGTTAAATAGCTCCTGAACGAGGCGTTCTAGGGCCTTAAAAAATAAATTCATGAGGCCAAAGGCCTCAAAGAAAGGTTTTTTACACCGTAATCTACAGAAGGAATTTTTGCAGAACATTCTATTACATTCTTGCTGGTCCGGCGCTTCCCGATATTACCACACCTGCTCAGAAACGTGCAGAATCTGCAAGTAAATGTGAATGAGAGGGACAGAGAGAGGCAGAGACAGAAACACACAGAGACAAACAGGAACAGGGACAGGGTGAGGGAGGGAGGGATAGAGAGTGAAAAACGGAGATGGTAGGGAAAAGAGGGAGATGAAGGGCAGAACAATGTCTGCCGGGTTTTCCTAGTTTTGTATAAAACAAAAACATTTTTTTTACGGTGAAAACGCAGTTTTCATTGAAAATTTCAAATCTTATTAACCAGAAATTACCTGATTTAACGTCTGTGTACTAAAATCATTACAAATAATAGGAACTGCTTGTATTGTATCGTACTTAATATTATGACTGCCTTCTTATTGGATACACAATTACGGTATTCCTTATTTTTACGGATTATCTAATTTTTTCTATCAAGAACAATTTTTCTTTTCTTCAAGACATTGACTGTCTCCCACTCTTCAACATCATTAAGAGTCATTTACATTTTTATCTATTTAACCGCAGTTATAAATGATAAACGCGGTTGAAATATTAACTTCTTATTGTGACGAAGTTTTCTGCTGGTGCATAAAAGTGAAGAAAGTGAGTGAGTCATTCATTTCTGTAACGACTCATTGTCTTGAGTGTTCTTATAACGATTTCACTTAATTCACAAAATCTGGTACCAAAATATTTTACTGCCTTCTTTCTCTCTCAGAAGGCTGTGAATTCCATGTCAAATGGGAAAAAGCATGTTGAAAAATAAAAGATAAAAGATCAACACATTAGAAATATCTATCTAGAAAATTAGAATCATGCACATGATTAGCATTATTTTATTTTCTATTTTGTTCTCACCAATTGTTCCCTGCAAACACAGAGTTTTTACATAAAAGCTACGCACTTTTTCAAAATTGTTAATAAACATGACACAATTTTAATGGCTCTCCTGTTGGACTAATTGGACTTAGCTCACATAGACATTCCACTTTTTGGGTTGAGCACTCGTTGAAGTAATGTTCAAGTAATCTCTCGGACCTAGCCCTTACATTAAGACATTGGTAAGTTGCTACTGAAAACAGAAAAATCTGTAGTTTTTCAATGATGGTATTAACTCCTTTGGAATTTCTTTTCTTCAACTATATGCCGTATCAGTTCATGTCAGTTTAAGAGTCCGTACCATGTCGGTCTCATCTCCATATGAATGAGAGACAAGCTTCTCAGTCCTTAATAAACAAAACGTAAGTTTCATTACTTTCTTCTCTCAAACAAAGTTTAGAGGAGTAAAGATATTGTTTGTGCTATTTAAAAGCTGACAAAGCTCTAGAAATCTATTATTATGCGCTTTCCTCTGTAGAATGTGAAACTTGACCTTAATTCAGAGTTTTAAATTTCAATATAACTTTGGAAGAAGAGAATTTGTTTTAATGCTAATATCAATGATGACTCAAGTGGTTTTGCTTCTATGGTCCCTATCTACCACAAGAAGGCAAAAGAAAGAGAAAAAACAAGAATGTGACAAAATATTTCAATTACTCAGATTCTTACTTTTTGATTTTGCCACTGGAATTATGTGATCTCGACGAGCTTCAGTATGTGTGAAGCAGAGTATATGTATAATTTAATATTTACATTACATATGTGTACATGCTCAAAAAAAGTATTTTAAGTTACGCTAAATATTTTTGATTGTCCGTACTTTTCCAAAAACAAGCCAGAAATTGCTCATTCAAGAATAATTGTGTTTTTCTTTCATGCAAAATTCGAGATATAACAACTCAACTGGCTTTTGAACCTTTCGGGGCTCATTTAAGTCAGTTGTCTTAATATGAACTGAACAGTGATTTTCTCTGAGAACTCTGAGCATAAAGCAGCTTAATGAGTTTGAAAGAAATAACCTAATTCCGTTTAAAGACCTAATCCAACATTAAAAATGTAATAGCATTTTATGTCTCCTGTTCTTACCCATAATTCAATATTCTTCATAATTAT
The DNA here is from genome assembly GCA_031308135.1 of Acheta domesticus. Taxonomy (NCBI): domain Eukaryota; kingdom Metazoa; phylum Arthropoda; class Insecta; order Orthoptera; family Gryllidae; genus Acheta; species Acheta domesticus. The sequence goes on along the minus strand of JAHLJT010002406.1, from coordinate 111,257,874 downwards.
GAAGAATATTTCCTTCAACTCAAAGTTGTCTGAGTAGCTTGTAAAAAGCAATATAATGGTAAAAATAAAACGAATGCATTATGACTTAACAAACTCAATTTATCATAAAAGCTTTAAAAGGAAACTTGTAAGCTAAAAATTGTTCTCAAATGAGCCCCCAGTTTTTGTGATGTTTCTTTTCATTACTCCGCTTACAGCGCATCTGGAAATTTCCATTTTCTTGGTTGTTTTGCTTTGTCAAGTAATGCAGAGAATATTTATGATCTATTACTGGAATATGAAGGTTAGTATAAACAATATAAGAAATTATGTGAATTACTGTCGTAAAAAGAATGGTATTATGTAAAGATGTGACCGACTGAACACGAGAGACGCAAAGAAAAGTCATTAAACAGGAATGATAAATGTCAAAACCACAACGAGGGAGTGGGGAGCTTGTAGAAGACGTGACGACAACTCCTGGGGACTTTGTGCTTTCACGGACTAGGAAGAATGATGAGGCTCCATATGTCTACGTTCAGCGCACGCCTCGGAAGGTGGAAATTAACTCCAATACACGTGATCGCCAAACAAGCTGTGTTCCGCTGACAGTGTGAGTCAATGACTTCTTGGAACTTGAGACTTTGGAAATTCGTTGGGAAAAAAACTGAAGGAGAAATTCCATGTGTAGCTGGAATCACATATTTGAAAAAAAATGAGGTACAATTCTAAGATGTTTTCGACTTGAATTTCGAAGATATTTGGACCAGACTTGTTATAGATCTCATTAATTATGATCAAATGTCGGTGTTCATCCACATCCTAACAACTCTTACTAAAATGTTCTTAGAATGTTCACACTATTGGTTTTACCTTTCATAAAATTACCTTTTAAATTGATTGAAGAAAGTCAAATTTCTTCCATATTACTTTGTTGTTTATCTTATCATAAGATCCTACGAATCAGATTTGATATTTTACTTGCTTTGAGAAGTTTTTTTAATTATTACAGTTCGGCAGAGCTTGAAATAGTCTTCAAATTAGTGATGTAGAACCGAATTCAAACCAAGGAAATTGTTAAGCATTATCTCCCCCATGTTAATTGGTCTGTACATTTGACCCATTATCTCAGAAACTATTCAACCTAGTACTCTAAAATTTTAGAAGCAGCTTGCTGGAAATGTTTTTAGTAAATCTAAGCATATTTTGAATTTTTATAATTTACAGCGTATTTGAAGTAAAATTCAAAATGTTCACATGATTTTTTTCTGTAATGCAAAAATCCTGAAGTATAAAATTACTGCACTCACTTTGCTACCATGTAGTATATGTTATTACTTAATTGACATAACACAAAAAATTGAAAAATATCACTTGTGATGTTTCAGAGAAATTGGGACAATTTTTTTTTTAAATCATTTTTCATCAACCAGTGCTTAACTTAATCTTTCTACGAAATTATTCATCTCGCTATACTATTCATCTCGCCAACAAAACACGATTGCCACTTAAATAATCATTGAAAATAAAGCTTTGTAGTGCAAGCAGCATTAAAGAATTAACTTTTCTCTAGCATTTAGTGAAAACCAAGGCCTTCTAGATAAATTCAAAAGATATGAGAGACTCGTAACCAAAACGACGGCCATTTTGGCATATGCAGATGATGGAAGAAAATAAACAAAACGTTAAAGCAGGGTATACAATGGTGTACATTTAATTTTACTCAGTAAATTATAAATATTTATAAAGTATCAAAATCCCAAAAACATCAACAATTCAGAGTTTTGCTTGATTCATGTGAATCAAATTATTATTAATTCATTACAAGAAAGACGCCGCGGCAAGTGTAATTATGAAAGTGGAATGGTTTGTGCTTATGTGAAAATTTGTTAGTGCGAATTCTGGTCTGTTGTCGTATACGTAACTTCAAGACATAATTTTTGCTTGTCGATTAAGATGCCATGAATCATTGATTGATTTAGATTAAATTTGTGTGGAGGAGACATTAACACTGTTAGTGAATTGTGATTTCGAGCTCCACTACAGTTGTAATCGAGCTACCTAAACAGAACCAACCTAACGAATGTACTCGTGTGTGACCAACACCAGCAGTAAACAACTCTTGGACATGAACCATTCCCAAGAATTGATTTCAATATAGATTTCTGATTCAGAAAGGAAAAAAATGTTTTGATGCGTGGTTCAGTCACGGCAATATCAATGTATCACGTCTGATAGCTATAACGAATAACTATAGTTGTTTGTGAGAGAAAGTTTGTGAATATTAATTACAGGAACAACTAGTTCATTAGTCCCGTAAGTATAATTGATATTGTATCACAGGAGGTGGCGGTGAATGCGTTATTCAGCGTCAACCTATACGTCGATTTGCAGAGGTTTTCCTTCCAGGTGTGTCGTCGCTATGGCGCTAGGGTATTTCAGCACATGTGGTAATGGAGTCCGCGTGAGCGTTCGTGTGTATGTGGTATGTGTGTGTGTGTATGTATGTGTGTGTGGAAGGGGAGAGGTGAGGATAAGAATGAGGAATGACAGATCACGCACGGCTCGTGGCCCGTTTGTCCTTGTCCTCCTGCATTCGCCCGGTATTGAGCGGATAAATCAAGGAAAACTACTTACCAGAACAACCAGACACTCGTATTCTCCTCAAGACCCTGGACCAATTCGACTCGCTTATGTGGCTGGTATCGAAAATCCATCAAGAAATCCTCGAACAACGCTGCAGAGGCAACAGTATTACTTCTGAGCTATATCTTTCACTCGTCTTGTGACGCCGGAAGGCAATGCCGATCCGGTGGGACGCAGGGGCCGACGAACGAGGACGTTCGTCCCTGACGGACGAGGTGCGCCACGCGGATATCCCGCCCGCTCTTTCCCGCGCCCCCGCGAGGGCGCGCGCCACCGTGCGCATTCCGCGGCCCGTGCCAAAGGCCACCGCCTCCGCCCTACACCGCGCGGGCACGCGGGTATTCCCCGCTCGGCGACCGTACGTGAGAACTGTAACTCCGACGGTTGTAAACGAGATCCCTCCACTGCTTCCTCAAGATTCAGCAGTCCCATCTTTTTAGAGCCGTACACATCGATTTAATATTTCTTGTCAGTTTTTGAAAAAGACACGAAAAAAGAATTTTGAACATATTTCACTCGTAAATGATGCAGTATTTTTCGGCTATTATTGTTGCCTTTATCTTTTCAAGCCCAAAATGCCTATTTGTTTGGGAAGCTTTTTAGAGCCGTAGAGATTGTTTTAATATTGCTTGTATATGTAGGCCTACACAAAAATTAATTTGGAACATATTCATTAGTTAACGAGATAATGGAACCAAAATAGACCCTAAAAAATTCTTTTACCTTTCGAAGCCCAAAATGCCTGTAAGATCCTGTAAAGGTCTGAAAATGTCAGACGAGCACACTCTAGTAGAAAATTTGATTTGAGCAGAAATGTAAAAAATAAAATAAAAGTGAAAGAGACTATGAAAATCTTTTCCAACTACCTGACATAAGTGTTGAAACGTTATGTTATGACTATAAAATGATTTTGGATGAAAGTCGTTGCTGTTAGGGCATTTACATTTATATTCCTGCTCTGTTAATACATGACATTCATGTTTTTAATGACATAGTTTATTGCCACATATATTACCACATTCATGCAGAAAACTTATTTTCATGCAAATACTGTGTAACAAAATTCGCTCATTTTAGACGTCTGAAATACATTATTTTTATCTATATATAAAAATGAAAAATGGATGTGAAATTATGAATATATATATATATATATATATATATATATATATATATTTCACGCCATAATTTTGTTGTAAATCCACTAGATGGCGCTGTAGAACAAAACTACTGTTAAATGCAACACGCAACTTGGCAGCGTTTTAAAAAAAATCTATATCGTTAAACAACATCCAAACACAGTGTCCTTGGGCATTATAAACTATAATATTGAGGCCGAAGGCCTCAAAGAAACGTTTCTCACACCGTAATCTACAGGATGAGATCTTCTTGAACATTTTATTACATTTTTGCTGGTCCAGCGCTTTTCGATATTACGCCATTTGCTCAAAGACGTGCAGAATCTGCAACTAAATCTGAATGAGAGGGACTGAGAAAGGCAGAGACAGAGACAGATAGAGAGAAACACAGAAAGACAGAATCACACCGAGACGGGCAGAAAGACAGACGGAGAGAGAGAGAGACAGAGAGAGACGGAGAGAGAGACATAGAGGGAGACGGAGAGAGATGGAGAGAGACGGAGGGAGAGCGAGAGAGAAAGAGGCGGAGAGAGATGAAGGAAAGAACGTCTGCCAGGTTCCGCTAGTAGAGTATAATACCCTATGTCTGCTCATAGTGCATTGCTTCTAAAACGGACCACTACATTTTGGAAAAGATAACAAAATTCAATTGATCATATTTACACCATTTTTATCTACATTTCTAAACACATTCAAAGTTTTATTTGATGTAAAAACGTTGGGAGAAGCAATACTTTGTAAAGTAATGAATATATAAAATTGGACATCTTTATTTGGATATCGTTTATATGGGCATCTACGTACATACTGATAGATCAATACAGTACTGGTTTCACAGTCTATTAATAGACCCGCTCAATGACAACTCATTCGCTACCAAACTCGTTGCTCGTTTGGGATTGCCAATGAAATTGACGATCAGAGTAAATTACTACTTACTCGCATACCAGTTTTCCGGTCTATTGAACTTCCCGCAAACTAGCAATAAGTAAACATGAATACATAATATAAAGACAAACGAGAGGCAATGAAATATGACCGCTTGCTGCATGCACATGCCGTGTAAAATGCTAAGCATGTCAGCAAGTTTTATCACTTAGTTCGATGGCGACGAGCTTAGAAACTTGAGTATTGGATGTTTAGAAGGAAGATATGTGATCCCGGGGGGAAAAATTGTTGGAAAATTTCTGTTTCAATCCTATTTTATTTTTTAATGGATTCACCTATTACAAATTATGTGTGAAGCATACAGCGTTATCACAAATTTGAAAAATTACAAAACACTTCCAGTAATAAAAGTAGTATGGATTTCTGATAATACTAAGTGTATTTTGCATTTTTTTCGTTTATGGGTTAGTTTGACATAAGGCAAGATAAACAAAATACATAAACAAATAACATCCAATCAAAAACAGGTAAGATTAATAAAATATATAATCGTATACAAACCAGTTATGATAAGTAGTTTCAAAACGAAAAATAGATTAGTAAAAAGAAAATAATTCAGTTCATGAGTATTTCTTATCGGACGCTTATTAGACAATGCTCAAATTAGTGTGGTTCTGACACACGCAACCCCTCTTGAAATCATTACAAAGATTTGTCTTTTGAACTTTTTTGGACTCCATTTGAGGAAAGCGACTTTTCAGGTTCAACATACATTTTATGTCTAAATATTTCTATCGGGGAGTACATTTTGAAAGAAAGGTTTCCGAGTGCTGAATTGAGTTCTCTGAAGCTACTTTAGAGAGGAAGCAATTAAATTCGTGTATTTTTACTGGTATCTAAACTTAGTGTTCTGGAGGGCTTTGCTGTTTTGCATACGCCCAGATCTTAAATTGCTTGTAATTATAATCTTCTCATAAACAATTTCGTTAAGATTATTATGACAAGATTCTTCGTAATCGTTGTTCACTCTTTTTTGGATTTAATAAATACTAAAGAGGGTAAGATTGTAAGTTGCAGTTGCAATACATGAGATAAAGTTTATTCTGCAGGATCTCACCTTGTCATATGTAAATAGTCTTCATCTTGTGACTAGCAAAGTAAAAATTTTCACACTTAGTACGTAGTGAAACAGGTGAAATCCGTGACAAATTCGGGGATTTGAAACAAATGGCTACAACTTGCTTTAATATTGGCATCAATTAAAAACATCAATATTAAACAACAGTGTAAAATTTTTAATCAATAAGGTAAAAGTGTTATAATTTCACGGAAAAACGTTGAGAAGCTTTCGGCTGAAGCAGAGAAATGAAATGATAGAAAGAGATTTAACGATGATGGAATGCAATACTAGTTCAAATATGTCATATACATTGAAAAATAGTGTAAGATAGAGGAATAAAAGAAATAAAGAAAACGATGTACGGACAAGGTGCAGAAAACCAAAAAGCAAATGAAAAGGAAAATTTCACGAAAGTGAAAATTTACTGGGTGAGGGAGAAAAAAGATGAGATAGTAAACGAAATTTAGGGAGAATCGTACACATCAAATTTGAGGAGAAAAGAACTTTGCAGGAAATCACAGAGAGAGAGAGAGAGAGAGAGAGAGAGAGAGAGCTGGTAAAGGAGGAAGAGAGAAACCATGTGAATGAGCGATAAGCGCACGCGAGATGAAATAAGAGGAAATATATTCAAGGGGAGAAGAACGCCGATCCGGGTAGCCGAGATCGCTAAAGCAGTAGTGCCGTGGCAATCTCGGACCGAATCCCACCTCGGGTATGTTCTATGTGTTTCGTAATTGTATGTGTTGTCTATGTTTAATGTGGTTGTGTATCCCCTGTAGTTGGCATCAGAAGGGCATCCGACCGTAAAATCATCGCCAAATCAGTATAAAAAATGAAGTGTGCGGAAAATTAATGAAAGTGAGCCCTCCCACATTAGTTCCGACCCCGTAGAAATGGGAAAAGACAATTATGAAAAAAAATCAAGGAAAGAAGAACCGTGAAGTAGAAATGAGCTTGAGATGAAGAAATAAAACGGCACATAAAAGCATGAGAAAAGTTAGTAATTCTTTGCAATGATCCTCAGTTCCAAGACTCCCTGGTCATCCCTGACATAATGGTTTTCATGGGTGAGTGATTTGCATGATAGAACGATGAGAAGGTACGAGAAACGCGAGAAGCGCGGAAAAGTCGGTTTGCGTTCACGCCTTGTCCACCACAACTTCCACACGGATCGGCCAGGATTTGAACCCGAACCGTGAGGTGAGCGGTCGGTCCACGGGTCGCCCCAAAGATATGTTAGCGGGACCGTCGCGGTGAGAGCGGAAGGGAGGATGGGGTCGCTGGGCACCGCGAGAGGGGAACGGGGCGGCGAGGGGGGGGACGAGGTGGTCGCGACGAATGCGAGCGTCGCCGCGCGGCGTCCGCCCCATTCGTTCGCGCGAGCGTAAATAGCTCGGGCTCGCCCCGCCCCACCCCGCCCCCCGCTCCCGCGCGTTTTTTCCGCCAGCTCAGCGCTGCACCGCGGAACGCACGCGCCGCGGCCTTTGACCCCGATCAACAGCCCCGCCCCGCGCCGCGCCGCTCTCGCCGCTTCCAACTACGACATGCTCCACACTCCAACTGTATGGGTCATCCGCTCCCTGCTTTCCTGTCCTCAATCCTTCGCCATCCCCCCTGCCTCCAGCTCCCTTCCCGCCCCCGCCCCCTGACACACCTCCCGACCTCTTTCGCTTCCCCAATCTTTCTATATCCAGCCGTTCCTTTCCAGCTGCTTGCCGCTCTCCCGCCCCAATTACTGCTCCCGCACCATCGCAACACCTGTCCCATCCGCTCCATCAGCTTTGCCCGCCCCGTCTGCACCACCCGCCCTACCTGCCACACCTGCTCCATCTGCCCCACCTGCCCCTCACGCCCTATCTGCGCCATCCACCTCACCTGCACCACGCACACATCTATACCCCACACTTCACTTGTGCCACTCATCCCACCTGAAGTACCCGCCGCACCTGCACTACCCAATGCATCGGCACCACACGCCCAACCTGCACCACCCACCCCAACTGTCCCGTACGCCCCATCTGCGCCGTCCGCCCAATTTGCACCACATATTCACCTGCACCACACCCTCCATCTGCGACATCCGCCCCACCTACACAAACCACTCCACCTGCTCCATAGGCCCCACTTGCACCTCCTGCACCATTCGCCTCACCACCACCACCACCATCACCACCCTCCCCACCTGCATCACATTACCCGCTTACACCCGGTGCACTGCGCCTCACACGCTCGACCTGTCCCGCCGCGCTCCGCCCCGTCACACTCAGGCCTCCTGTGGCGTCTTGGCCTGTGCCAAGAGAAGGAAATAATCCACAGATGCGAACGTTTGTAAATACTTATTTATTCCGTAAACTCCGACACCTGAATAATTATTTACATATTTACAATTGGGCGGACGGACCGTCCCGTTCCAGAAGGAAATACTTCGGCCACCACGACCGCTAACTGACTCTCACGACACATGAGCGCCGGCCCCTTACTCGTCCTACTCGAGCTACACCCGCCGCGCACCCCCCACACGCACGACTCGCTGCGACCGGACCTGTGAGAAAATGGAGAACGAGACGCTTGCTCTCGTTGCTTATATACCCGCTGGGCTCGTCTGACGGAACTACGTCACATAGCCGCATCCGCCAGCCGAATTCTAACCCCAGCTTCCTTTCGGGGTTCTCAACTCTGGCGCCATGACAACGCGCGTCACAACCGCCACCCTAGGAATGTCTCACCCCCGACTTGCCTGCTGGATTTCCCCGTCTTCCAAAAATACCCCTTTTGTTCTGCGAGGCGTCAGCTCGACGCGCCCGCCGTTTCCTTTCGTCCCTGTGTGCAATTCAGTTCTCTGAATGCACGCTGAATTTACTATTGGGCGTCTCATATGACGCCACACTCCCTAGTTCCTTCAAACCCTATGGGCACGTCTTTTGTCACTGCATCATTATGCCCTGTCCTGAAAAATTAGGTATCTTCATATCATTTCTTTAAGGTGTAAGTACTCCGTCCTCTTCGCCTCACACCCTTCCACTCTGTTGCAATTGACTTAACTCCACTTTACCCCTCCCCATTCTACCTCTCTCTTCTAAACACTGCCCCGCTCTGCCCTGCTCCGCTTTGTCCCGGACGGCTCATCTTTATCTAGACCTGCTCTTCCCAGCACTTTCTCTACCCTGCCCTTGCATCAACTTTCCACTCTTCATATTGACGCGCTTCATCTTGTTTTGCTCTATCCTGCACTACTTTTATCTTCTTCCGTTTCTCGCACTGTTGTTATATATCTTTCTCGGCGTGCTTACCCCGGTCGGCCTGACCATCTCCACTTGCTCCGTTCCCTCTCCAGCCCGCTCCACATTGCAAGTTCGACCACATTCGCTGAATTCCTTCGGAATGTTGCGACGCATTCAGCCGAATCACAGCCGTTAACTGAGACAAGAGAAAACAATAAATACGTTGTTCTAACGAGAAGATTCAATTTATTTAGTCAAAATAAGATTGGGATTGAGCATGCATTTGTTACAGGTTCTCGGAACGGAGAATTTTCCACATACGGTATGCTTCATGCGTGCTGAATGCAAAGAATGGTCTTGTATCATGACTCGTATATTTGGTAATTCCGGTAGTCTTTTATTGTTTACGTGTCTCTTTCGTCTAAAGTAGGTGCAATGCAGTAAACGAAATGTTCATTAAAATCTGCGTATAATTTCCTTCAGTAGCCCTTCATATTTTTCATTTATTAATTTAATTTAATTTGCTATTGTTTATCACATACGAGTGTAACTATAATTGCTACCCTATCGTCTCAACAGGGTAGCAATTACAGCGATTCACAAATTTAACATTTTAACCACTGTCAGTTTCATTTTGATGATCCACAGATTTAACATTTTAACCACTGTCAGTTTCAATTTGATGATCCACAGATTTAACATTTTAACCACTGTCAGTTCCATTTTAGCAGCTAATTAAGGGATTTTAACTTCTATAATAATCATCTTTTATAACACGAACAAATTAATATTATTTGTTTTCGCACGACTGGATTGAATGAAAAATTATTGATGGTGGTTTATGTGAAATAAAAATGTCAAATACAACTTAACCAAAAATCCGGTGTAATGGGAAAAATGTGTTTTAATTAGTCTACTTAAAAGCTATGATCAGTGAGGCAATATTTATTTCACTAGAAGAATTTGTACAAATGTTTCTTCACTTTTTTGCAACTAAAGAGACCACCTGTAACACGCCGACATTTTTTTTACCTCTTTGACCAAATGCATTTAAATCTGGATGCGACTTGTTCGAAATCCCTCGTGTCCCCGATAACCATCGGAAAGCAATTCCAACACGAGCGTATCGCCATTAACGTATTTTCCTCTCCTGGAGATGTAGAGGTGCGACACCTGCTTTAATTCTGTCTTTAATCGACCTTTCAGGTGAATGCACCGGAGCCGTATCTTAGTCGGCAGGGAGTCGCATCGACGTGGTCCTTATTTATCGACCAAAGCCTTCTCAGAGGGGCCGAAGGTACGGAGTTATGAGCCACGAACACGGGCGCTGCGAAGACGATGCACTGTGGGCGGAGGCTATCCATCTCTCTCAGGATGAGACGTCACACACGCGAGAGCTACGTAAGATGATGTTTCGGTGGTGGCTGGTTAAAACATCATTCTTGAGTATATTGATGTAAATCATTTAGTACCTTAGACGAAATAAATTTGCTGTTTGGTTGCATAAGTAAATTTTTCAGGAATGGAAATATACAATGTGCTTTCGAAAGTCGTACACTGCAGAGAATTATGTTCGGATGATGGCTGGCAGAATTTTCCTCTACAAGATATTGAAGTAAATACTGTTTAGAACCTTAGATTATCGTAGTTTCTATAATGTTTCCATCGGTTCACTTTTGGACTTATTAGTACATATTCAGGCATGGAGATGAACAATGTGCTTTTCAATGTCATAGAGTGCGTAAAGTGATGTTTACATGGTGGCTTTTGAAATATTATTCTTAAGGATGTTGACGTAAACCTTTTTATTCCTGAGGTGATAGACACGGTGGGTTTACAATTAAATTTTCAGAACAAAAAAATACTGTATATTCCCTAATATGCCCAATATTCACCGATATTCCCCAATATGCGTTTCAAGGTGTTTGGGTGCGTGATAATGATGGGTAGAACATTGTGTGTTACCGTTGACTCTGTGGGTCACTGATTGTTAACACGTAATGAAAATATAGTTTTGATAAGCGATGTGTCGTCGTAAGATGTTTAATGTTAATTCTTGGTCCCCAATTGAGACAATGAGATTACAAATCTCTTGCATTTTTAATAATCACGAATCACATTTTTAATAATCACAAATCACAACACATAGTTCACATTTTACCCTATTTCGCGAGCCAAAATTCGCTACTGCAGGGGCATCTCTCAGTGACTCAGTTTTCTCCTCTAGCACCGAAGGCTCCTGCGAGAATGCAGGCGATGGAAGCAGCGAAAACGACACGTGTGGCTTTTTGCTTCTGGGACACTTGATTACATTTTGTAGATCCGGTGTTTCTCGATACAACCCCACCTATTCGGAAAAAAGCAGAATCTGCAACTGTAAGTGAAATTAAACTAATTTCTTGATATTCTAGGCGATTGAGTTGCACGGGTGTTCCTGTCAATTCGGTAATAAAGTTAAATAATATTCTAAAGAGTAGAGTAGTACTTGCCCGATGCTGTATTTTCGCATGGCCATCTTTACGTAGGATTCTCAAGAGTAAAAACTATCAGAAAAAGTCTATATGGCTATCAAGGAAAGCGAAAATCTGCCAAGGAACTTTGTATAATTATTTCACAAGCTGTTTCAAAGGAATTGAAGCTGTTTCTAAGGAAGTGAATTGTTCCAAGTCCATTTACGTATAATACTGAATTGATGCAAAATTTGTTTTCAAACATAAATTTCATTGTTTTTCTTTTTATTTTGTATTCTATAAATAGATCGCAAGTTACCATTATAAATTTTTTAAACAAATTAACACGTTTCGCTTACAACTTTCCGTATTAATGTGGAAATAGAAAGATGGGGAAAGGTGTTCAATTTAATATGCGAGAGTTCTCGCACAGGTACTCTAGTATAAACATAATTGTTTTCGAGGTCAATGTAGTGACCCCACAAATAGGTAGTCCCAATTGTGTATTTTTTGCAGGTTCTTGTGCGATTTCTTAAATATGTTTTGGCACATCGCGCAGTATGGTATCAGGAATGAGTGAATTTGACATACACGGCAGTGCAGTTCTTTGTATTCAAAGAAGTCAAAATAGCCACACCTTTGGAGATATTTTTTCTTGCACCGCTACCTCCCTTGTAGCAATCATATCATTTAATTTTCAATTTTCCCCCAATAAGTATGTTTTCCCACACTAAGTATTTCAAAGCGTGAAACGATGCTGATTTGGATACTCCTAAATTTTCTATAAATCTGTGTGAATGAATTTCAACCACTTTGTCAACCGCAAAGAAATCTCTAATAATTGTGAATTAAAAATATGGAAACACATTCTTTTCGATGTGTGATTCGACTTTGACTTTGTGATTCGATTTCGACTTTGTGATTCTGGAACCGACTTTTCCCGCCTTTTATGGTATTCACAAGTCTAATACTATTTCTTTGTGTTGTATCGCAGTTAAGAATTGATTTATTAATGGTCTAATAAATTTGTGAAAATTGTTCGACGAATCCTTTCTTTTAATTTGCTGTTAATTAATGATAAAATTGTCACAATGAGTACTATTTTATTTCGAACAACCACAAAAAAATGTTTGTGATTCTTTTTCTACACCTCTTTATCACATAATTTTACTTTAAAAATGTCCACTTGACTGAGTACGTTGCCACTTGAGGAATTGGATTGAAAACATGAGTATTTACTCGTGACTCATATGGTTACTCCTGTCACAATGAACGGAACTCTATTTCAAGACTCGCATACAGTGGCTCGTAGCTGCTGCTCCTTATTTGGGATTCACGACGTTAATGGCCGACGAAAATTTGGAAACTGTCCACGAAATATACTCCACGAATGATTCTCAAGATCACCTTCATAAAACTGTCTTGCCCTACCAGGAAGGGTTAGTACATGGACGCTAACTCCCGGATAAGACGTTACGCAGAAGGCCTCTAAATATGGGAAGCACCTAGAAGCCTGTGTACATCAGCACGCCCAGACATTTTAATTAAGGCCCGTGTCCCTAGCCGCAAATGGTGCGTCCATTCTATCTTTTTGTCGTTATTTATCCCTCTGCCTTCGTCTGAGGTGCCAACATTCCCTTTTATAGTCTTCTCTCGATGAGGTAATTCTCTTTTTTCTCGAACGAATTAAACTCTCTTTTACAGTCGCCACGGCGGCGGTCCGCGCCTGTAATTTCAAATCTACCATTCGCATCTCCGCACGGAGTTTGCGAGGAGATAATTAAATGACCATCGATGTAACGAATTGCCCCAATTGAAATTGTTAAAAATTAGTCTGTCGTTGACGCTTATCTGCAAGCGACCGTCCTTTGCTTTTTATGACCAACTTTCTGTTTCCCATTCATTTTATTTTAAAGATGAGTTTTAGTTGTTCACATGTACTTCGACTTACAAATGCAAACTTCTCGCAAATGAGAACTCCAGTAATCCGAATGTCTGCCTAAACCGAAACCGAAATTGGAGATTTTTTTTCATGGAATGGAAAAATGTCCTTCGTTACATTAAATCCTACTGTTACGTCGATGTAAATATTTTTAAAAGTTGGAAGAAAGGAATAGGACCAATAAAATGTGTTAATAAACACAGTGGTATTAGCTTGGTTTTGAAAAGCCAGTTTTTGTTTGCCAATTTGTTTGAAGAAGAATGGAATACCTGTACCTGCAAGCCAAATTGTGCCATCGTCTCAAAGACAAATTGAGGTGGTCTAACTTTGCCCAGTCTTGCCAGAGTTGACTCAACAATATTTTTGTTCCGATATACTGCAGCATTTAGAGAAAAATCTTTCCTTTATATCTACTAAATTGTGTATTAAATGTAATACTAAAAATTTGTTGAATTCTAAAAAATAATTAATACGAAAGGGGTTCAGTCTCAATTATTTCGGATGAGCGGGACTCTAAAGAACCTGAATTTTCGAATATTGCTTTAAAAACTTATATCCAATAATTTATCATGTAATTAAATATCATCCTATATTTTATTGTGTTGAAAATGTTTAGTATTATATTTAGTTAAAAATTCATCAAATAAAATAATTAGATGCATCAATTGATATTAAATAAATCTTTTGATACACTCTTTCAAGTTTTAAAATTTAACTTGTCTTGATTTTGTTATTTATTTCTGCTTGTAAACACGTTTAGCAAGTATGTTCGTTAGTAGTTCTGACGTTTGTAGTACATAGATAGTTCAGAATCATTCCTCTTAATCTAATGATATGTTACATTAATATTTTTGACGAGGTCGACATGAGTACATTCCGGAAAATAATTATAATTAATTTTAGATATTTATCTTCATAAACTTCCTGGTAAAGATGCATCTATCAAGCTTTACATTCTAGAGGTTCTAGTTACAGATATTAATCACTGATGTTAGTGGGACAGGAACTTATTGAACACAATATTTCACAAAGTTTCTCTATAAAACATTATCTCGTTTGTTTTTGAGTAAATGTTTTAGGGAATGATGAAATTCGGGACTTGACTTATCAAGTTATTTTCTTATTATTTAATTTCTTCCTTTCATGCAGAGCATGAATGGTGATAAACGTTTATAGTGATATTTAACACAATTAGGATCTTTGATAACATTTCTAGAAAAATAGTCTCATTTAATAATTGTACGGAATAATGAAATTGTGTAGGAACTTTGATTACTTGTAAGCTTCAATTTAATTGAAGCTCACTAATAATCAAAGAAAAGCTAAGAAAAAGATTTCCATTAAATGTAATAGACATCATAAAAATAAATTGGAAACAGTTATCACATGGAATTAGAATAGAATGGAATAGAATATAGAATATTTATTTTATTGGCTTTAACCTTAATTATTCGCCATTATACAATTATGTACATCATTAATCAATGAAACAATCAGATCAATACTGTTACTCAAAAGGAAAAAAAATACAAAAAAAGAAATTACAAAAACACATTAATTACAAAAAAACAACATAAAACTAACAAAACTCTTAGTGTATTTACATTACATGTTCACAGGTCATGTATTACAATGAGTTTTCAAAAACCATGACTTTTAATAGCATTCTATTATGGAAACTTAATTATACCCCAGTATACAATTATGAAATCATTAACCAATGAAATGGTCAAATCAATACAATTACTCAAAAATAGAAAAATTATAAAAACACAAAAAACATATTAATTACAAAAAACCTAGTTAAAAAAGTTAAATATTAATTTATTATTTTCTTTGATAAATATTTTAAATGCTCAGATATTCACCTTATTCACATTCAAATTAGTATCAGTTATCTTTTCGTCAGTTTAGTTATTCAATTTAGTTTCACATACTGTAAATTCATTCAAATAGAGCAAATGACCGTAACTTAAAGACAGATTTAAGAAAATGGAAAAATGATTCAATATTGTTTTGATCGTTTAGTTTCAGTAGTTCCAAGATGTTTTGATTTTTTACCACATTGTTTCTTAATGGTTCATAAATTGGGCAGAGTTTTATAATATGTTCTAATGTTTCCTATTGATTGAGATTGCATACCATACATCTTTCTAGTTCCGATAGGTTACATCACATGGAATTAATGCAAAAAGGGCACAGAAATTTGATGGGGCTCTTTATTTAAATTTAACATTTAACACAAGATAGTGCAAAAAACCAATCAAATTTTATTGCGTAAATTTCTTTCTCTCATGATTAGAAAATCAGTAAATTTTCATCTTTATTGTCCATTTTATAATTATAGATGTGACGTTGCAAGTATGCTTCACTCTCAATTGGTTATGTCCTTCAGAGTTTGTCTTAATTTTGTAGATGGTTCGTTTATCTAGTAGCTGGTTTAACTAGATACTTCGTTTTTCCATCTTGTCAGCCTTACATATTTTCATTTCAAGCGAAGAATTTATATTTTCAATGTCATTTTACTAAAACTAAAATTGTATCAACAAATTGGATTCAATGCTTTACATTGTTTGCCAATTTGTGGACTGTTTAAAAATTAAGCATGATGTAACAACACTGACAACACATCACATGCTCGAATAATCAGAAAATGTTTGGATCCTTTATAGCGTAGTTTTTATTTTATTTGACAGCGAAGTTAATAATAATAATTTATAACTATATATTAATATTAATAAATTAAATTCGAATAAAAGGTACTGAGAACAGAAAATTTGATAAAAGGGAGTGCCAAGATTGCGTCTTCAGCGTTCTTGGAACCCGTATGTGTGAAGGGGCGGGGTGTCGCTTCGGTCGCCCACAGTGGATCCAAGCAGCCCCACAGCGTGCGTAACTGAAATTTCTGTCTGTGAAAGGACGGAATGTAACGAAATGTAGAAAGAAAACAACCTGAAAAATAAGACATTAAATTTAAATTTCCATATTTCTATATTTATTTTTTATTTTTCAGCATTTTTATGCTAAAAATGCTCTAAAAATCTATTATAAACATTTTCACTCTAAGACCCTACAAAAGCTTTTAGCCTTTTATCATAACAGTGTCCAGAAAATTTGCAATTGTGAACAATCTTTTGCCTTTATTTAATTTTTATATGAACTGCTGAAGTAGAAAAATACTATTTTTGTCACTCATATTTAACAGTTTTAATGAGCAACGTACTCATTGTTTGCCTTTTCAGTATCAAAAGTTGCTGGGTGCCATGAAATATGAGATTCTTTTTTATTTTCCCCTTCGTCTCCCAATTCCATTGCTTTGTTACGTGAATTTTTGCGCCCTTGTTAGCCCGTTGGGCGGTGGCGTGGGCGGCAGTGTGAAAGGCGGCAGCGGCGAGAGGGCGGGGCGAAGCGACTGCGTGGCGCCGCCATTATTCAGGGTTCCGTGACGTTTTAATTTGCGTTCCCCGCCCCTCATCTGCTTCCCTCTCTCTCACCCCCCTCCTTTCGGCCCTTCCTATCCTCTTTCTGGCCTCTCCCAACCCTTCGTTTATGGTAAGGTCTGCATCCTCGTGCAAAGTGCTATGCGTCTGCGAAAAATCCTTGGCGTTCTGGGAAACGAGTAAAATGTTTATGGCTGTTGACGGCCATTTGAAATTGCAGTCTTTTTCGTTCTTCACGTGATTAAGTCATTTTATGTGTGGTCGGAGCACAATTGTTGCTGTTTAATTATCATTACTCTCCGTTTCATTGGCATGATAATGAGTATTTTCTCTCTCGCCGCGACATTTTGTAATGGAATTTGTATGAGGGATTTTGCCGCACGTCTACTTTATGGAAAGTAGCACTTAAAAGAAGATACCATTATAAATTGAAGATAGAAATAGAATTATACGATATTAAACCATTCTAGTAGAACGATTCAAGAGAAAATGAGATGATTTTAGAAAGCTTTTCAGTAATTTTGAAATACTGATAATGTGAGAATGATTCTGTCATTTAATTTTTTATGACTATAGACGCGACAATGAATAATTTTGATAAAAAACGCTGGGTGGCCCTGCTATGGGAGGAAATAGTTCTTCTATTTATAATTTATTGTAAACTGCTCTCAAAATAAGTTATATTAAATAATTTTCAATGAAAAATTACACTTGTTTGGTGAGAAAATGAATATTGCGGTTTATCTTTGCAAATGGTTACGATTCCAAAGTAAATTAGTTAATATAGAGAATGTGAAACTTGCTTTTCTGTGTAGTCAGATGCAAACAATTGAACGAAGAAGTTCTCGAGGCTAAATACTTGCACCTATTTCTATTTCTATTTTAAATATTTATCACGAAAATAATAAAATCTATTTTGATTTGACGGGGTTTCTAAAATCTGCGCATGGTTTCTAGAGTACCAAAATCTGTACAGCGTACTTTCTTGTATAGCTACCCTTTCAGCCATTCGAAAAAAATGAGCTCTGTGTGACGTACTAGAAAGGAATAACACAGACGACTGTTTCTGTTTGATATTTACAATGTATTTACAATTATAATACAAAGTTTATTGAACAAAATGTAACCCCTTGGCAACCTTTCAATTCCCTTAGCCGCGAAACCACGCGACCGTCCCTAGGCCTAGCCCCAGTACCACTGCTCGAGAGCAGGAAAAAGCAACGCGAAGTGCGAAGTTGTCGGACATAGAGTCCCGTAACTAGAGAAGTTACATGGCCTGACGCCAAAACCGATCTTCCACCTGAAGATCACTTGCAAAGATAACACTGGAAATACCACCCGTCTTTCGACACCCTGCGTATCCCGCGAGGCGCGTGTCGGCGCGACCTTTAAGTATCCGATGGCTCGCCCTCCACTCTACAAGCGGCGGGCGTCATACGGCTCGCTGGCCAGCCCTCTCCAGGGCGCAACCGACATCACCTAGACTCGCGCCCGCGCGCGCCCTGTTATTTTGTTATTTTTATTTTTTTAAGTTATTGTGGTGCCGGGATTTCCCTGCCCGGCGCGTGCCGGCGAGGCACCGCCGCGTTCCACCCCCTATCCCCCTTCCGGCTTAGGACTGGGCTTCCCGAAACGGCCCCCGAAGCGGCCCACCCGAAGTGGCAGCCCCGAAATGGCAGGATTTTCGACACTAGCTTGTCTGCCAGGTCGAATTCAGCTGCTACCCGGAGGTTAGTGATCGGCAGCTGAATGTTAGTGGTCGGCAGCTCAGCCCGGCAGTTTTCCGTGGTTTCTTCTATCAACACTGGGAGAATGCCTAACAAACGAGTCATGGACCGCGTGCGGATCTTTCTTTCCTCTTCCTTGTCCTCTCCTCACCCCTTATTTACACGCACATGCACTGACGCTCTACACCAGTGGTGTCAAGGTCTCCTACTAGTGGTAATGGCGCGCCTCGCGGCACCGTGCCATGCCACGAGCTTCTCTGCGCCACTAGCGTCGGGAGAGGAAACTTAGTAACCCCGCCGTTTTACAATAGTGATGGCGTTGTCTCTTGCGGCGGGGTTATGAACTGCGTGGAAATGCGACTTCGTCGTGGCATTAGTGCCACTATCACACTTGTTGGGAGATCAGTCGGGAGCTTAGAGCTTACCCCGGCTGGGGTATGCCCAGCTGGTGGAAGATACCTGGTTCGGGAAAAATGCCCATACGCCGACGGATGCCGGATCTTGAGATCAGTTGGGGGAAGAGTATCACTACCTTACGCGATAAAAACAAGCGCTACCCTTACGATACTATTGATTTTGGCTGTTATCGCGTCCGGAATCGATCAATCACTCCAGAGCTCTAAATGCCTGAATGATGTAAGAAACATGTTCCCGGCAATTTTTTGTCATCGCCATTAGTAACTACTCTCGATGCGAGAAAAATCATTTAATAAAACGCAAGAAGATGAATATGACTTGTAGAGAAGTGTAGGAGTAAATACGAGCTAAGTTAAAGAGTAGTATGAAGAAGGTTTGTGTCCTCAGTAGTATTATATATTTCTAGGACTTCACTAATTATACTGACTATTTTTTTCACAAAAAGGCAGACAATAAAAATGCTAACGTACTAAAATTTGATTCCTTTTTTCTACTAACTGTAAAAATTCTGTGCTCTAAAACGGAATGTATTGAACCCATAAATGATTATGCTAATTAAGTTAGTGACTGTAATGTGGCAATAACAGTTTTCTGGTGTTTCGTATTTATGTCTCTGTAAACTTTTAGTTCAATATATTAGTATATTTTTAATCTCATTTTTCTCTTTGATATAACTGATTCTTTTTCCTTTTCCTTTCTTAATCTGTTATAGAGACAGACATCATTAAAAATTATGTTATTCGCTTTTATTAAATTATTATTTCTGTCTTTATTTTCCACTTAGCCTTATTTTACTATATTTGTTTTTTCAAGACTTATTTAATTCTCAACATTTCTTCCTACTTTTATTCCTCTTAAACCTCAAATCTCTTTGTTCAGTGTGTTTTTCCACTTCCCTTTACTCTCACCCAATCCTGCCCATCATTGTTCGCCTCTCCTCCAGCGGTCTTCGTCGCCTCTGCTTCTTCGCAACCTCAATTTTCTTCCGTCTTGGGAGCCATGTCCGCAGAGGCATAAGTGTCGTACCGGGGCGTTAATCTGCTTTTATCGCCGCTTTGCTCTAAAAACGAGAACCCCAGGGCGGTGCGTCCGTGACTGAACCCGCTTACATGAAGCTCTGCTGCTAAGAGGAATGCACGTTTGAGCAGAGCCGGTTGGGCGAACGTTGCCTCCCGGCCGGTTTATCCAGAGCACACAATTCTTCAGGTGGAGCCTCATCTGCCGGACTATTTACAATTTAGCTATTTCGTGTTTTTTATAATGGTTGCAATTGACAGTTGTAACATACATTGCAAGAACATCAGTTCAACTTAGTTTTAACAATGATAATTCTCGAATATGATATAAATACAAACTTACATCGAGAATAAATAATAATGTACTTATTTTTTCATTTGTATTTTAGGGCCGGAATAATCCCACTTTTGCGAGCTAGCGGTGTTCCCAAGGCCATGTTTCTATTTATTATCCACGCCTGGCGTAACGGAGACATATGGCAAACATGTATTCCAACCAACGTGTCCAGCGTACTTGACCTTCCTGAGATTTTCTTTCTTAGCTATAGGAACTAAGGCGATTGTACAACTCTATTTTTGCCCCGACTGGGAGTCGTACCAGTTATCTCACCACGGAAAGCTAGAAAGCTATCCACGAGTCATTTGTATATTGTATTATTATTATTATTGATCATCAAATGTTACCTTCATGAGGACAGATATTACCAAATCCTTGTGTTTCGTTTTGCGCCAAAAACAGCAAATGCAAAAATTCATTGTAATGTATTCGTTAAGGATATTATAAATTTGTGTCTTAGTTATTTGAAATCAAATAAAGTTGTACACTACAGAATTTATGGGCATGACTGTATTGACGTTAAACTAAATACACTGCTCGACAATGATTTTGTTAAATGGCTAACTCTAGCTCTTTCTTATGTACTTTGCATCGTTAAAGCCCAAAATAACCATTAAAATTGCCCATCGGGCTCACTTTTCCTCTAATAGCACATATACTAAAAATATGTGTTTCGCAGATAGCCACGTGGCGTTTATGCTGAAACGCTAGTCGTTTGCAGGATTATTACAAGACGGTGGTCACCAGCAACGTATGAAATTGTGGATTCCACTCAAGATATGAAATAAGATATTAATCGGTCAAATCCGTTGAGCAACTTTGGGCATTTCGAAGTGAATTGTTCTGACCCACGTAAATGACGCACCGGCTCGGCGCGTTGCGTACGTGGGTCATTTCATGTTAGTTGCGGCCTGCATACCGAGTAAGTAAGGTGTTGATATTTCTGTTGTACACGAGTCATCTATTCGTTGCGTTCTGGTGTTAATTTTTGTATAAACAGATTCCTTGCAATTCCGCAGTAGTGAGTAAACCATTCAAACAATTTCTGTGTGTGGTGAGGTAAGTATGAAGAGGCAAAGGCGGAATATTACTTCCTTAAGAAGAAAGACATATAAATAGTATGTTATGTGTCAGATCGGTGATCAGGACAAATCATAGGCCCCTCATATTTGCTGTGCGTCTTATGTATCATTGCTTAGTTGTTGGCTTAACGTACATCCGAATTCGCGATATATGCCATATTCAATTCGTATGTCATGAAAGGAACCAAAGGATCACTTCGCAAGCTGTCGTTTCTGCAATACCAAAGTTGCCGGAATCATAAGCAAGGCCAAGGAGACTAATATCGCAACCTCCCTTCAGCTGTCAGACCTGTTCCTCACAGCGACTGCCTTTCAATCCCAGCGCCACCGGGCAATTGGAGTTTGCATTCCGAATACTCTTCAATGAAGATTTAAAGGTAAATACCGAAAAGGATGGCATTGAAGTCCCAGATGTCAGTGGAATATCTAAAAAATGTAATGGAATCAATCAGTCAGAACGAAAAGATCTAGTTCGCGATTTGAACTTGGCGAAGAATCAGGCAAAACAGTTGATCCCCCGATTAAAGGGATCCCCTCCTTCAGAAGGGACCTACAATTATTTAGTGAAGAAGCACAGGCCTCAACAAAATCTAATTCCCAGCAATAAATGTAACTACGGAACCCTTGTAATGCTGCACACGCATATCTTCCTCCTTAGCATTCAAAATTGAGATTGATGAAAAATTTTGTTAAGGAGATGGACAAAAGTGGGCCAGGATTTCCATACTTAAAGAGCAAATTCCCGAGGATCAGTGAGGCGAAAATGAAGAAGGGCATATTTGTAGGATCGTATATGAAGGAGCTTGTGAGGGATCATGACTGTGAGGTAAGTTTGAATAGTGTTAAAAAGGCTACATGAATCTCGTTTCAAAAGGTCGTAACAAAATTCCTTGGCAACAGAAAAGCTGAAAGCTGAGAAGCCTCTGAAGAAAGTGTCGGCACTCTTTCACGATTATAAAGTTCTGGAATGTAACATGTTCCTTAATATACATTTTCTCCATTCACACTTAGACTTCTTTCCTGAAAATCCTGGTGCCATGAGCGACCGACACGGTGATCGATTCCGCCAAGACGTTGCAACTATTAATCATTTTTATAAGAGAAAATTGAATGAAAGTATGCGTACATGCTAATGCTGGACCCTAAAAAAGGATATCCTCAAACGAAGTACAGTAAACAATCGTTCAATTATATTTTGATTGGGATTATTATATGTAAGTAAATTAAAGAAAACCAATAACTTAACAACAGTGTGTATTTTTAATTGATTATTACAAAGAAATATTTCCCGTTACAAATAAATTCTCTACTAATTTGAAATCAGAGTGCCATTTTTTGTAAGAAACAGTCATTGAATTCCATTTAACAGACAAAAAGTTAAATTTTGTCGACCGGTGATATTCTTGCTCAAATGTCGCTATAACACCTGTTTAAACTATTTTTGCCAAGTATAAAGAGCAAAGGAAGGGTCATCCGTAACAAAGCTACGAGTGATTTTGATAATATTACTTATTCCAGAAGTGACCATTTTTATATTATAGAACATGCGTTACTACCTTTGAGCTGAAAACAAATTCTAAACGATATTGGTTTATTCTCGAAGATTGAGAACTGTCCATGCTAACATTCGATTGTGTGGACAATATCTTCACTATTACATTTTATCGAAGTTTCCCAGCATTTCTAACTCCATGTTTTGACATTATCAAAACCTATTAATCTGTCTTGTATGTTACGTGGAAAAACATTTTAAACACACACACACACACACCTGCTTTTGCTACTCACATTCGAGTAAAAATAACTGTGATCTATCGTAACGTAGATAGAAGAAACTGGCGTAAAAAGTGATACTCCCCTTTCCTTCCACCAGCACTCGCACGAAGAAGCTCGCATTTCAAGTCCTCAATCATGTTGCCCCGCCAGGGAGCGCACTCAAGCCCTGCTTCGTGACGCCGAGAGCCTCCGGCCGCACGCTCGCCGCGGGCAGGGGAGAGCACGAGTTTCTGGGAAGAACGGCGGGTTGAGATCAACGACAAATTAGAAAACGAAAGGTGACGTTGAGGTCCAAAATGGAGCAGGGATTGGGAAGAAATGTGAATTGAAAAGAATGGAGAGAGTGATGGAGAATGATGAATTGAAAAGAGTGATGGAGAGAGAGAGGGTTGGAAGCAGCGTAGAGGGAATGAAAATAGAGTGAGGTAGAAAAAGAAGGGAGTAAAAAAGGAATTCAGAGTGGTAGAGAAGGGGTGACAGATGGAAAAGAGTGACAAGGGTGTGTAGAGCGAGGAGAAAACGAGAGATGAAGAGAGATTGGAAGAAGAAATGAGAAGGCACGAAAAGGGAAATGATGAGTAGTGGGAAAGGGGTCTGTAGAAGGTAAACAAATACGGAAAGGTGGATTAGAGTGAAATACGGACTTAGTTTTACTATCATTACTAAAGTTCAGAAAGCGTATGTTCCTCTAATTCACGCTCAAAAAGCTTAGGAAGATCTGTTTAAGATTTCTTTTTACTATTCAAGTAGAAAAATGTGCAATAGAAGTTTCGGAACGGGGAAAGCAAGAACTGTACCTGAGAGTGTGAAACGGGAATTGGAAGAGGAGGGAATTAGGATGAAATGAGACTGGAAAATTGTGGTAGAGTGATGCAGGGCGAGGGTTGGAAACAATATAGAGGGAAAGAAAATAAGGGTGGCAATAGAAGGGAATGAAAAAGGGAATTCAAAGATGATGGGGAGGGGAAGGGAGGGGAGGGGCCACAAACGGAAAAGAATGAGGATTTAGCGAGGAGAAGATGAGAGACGATGAAGAGGGTTTGGGAAAAAGAACGAGAAGAAACGAAAAGAGAAATGAAGTCGGGTAGTGGCCAAGAAGGCAGAGGAAATGGGGTAGTGGTCAAAGTGAAAAAAGACAGAAAGGAGGAAAATGAAATGAAATTGGGAATGGAAAGGTAGCGGTAAAGAGGACAGAGCATGACACACACATAGACAGTAATAAAGAGAGAGAGAAAGAATGAGAAAAACAAAAGAGGGAAAAAAGGAAAGAAAAAGAAATAAAGAAAGAGGGATAGAAAGAAAGAAGGAAAGAAATAACGAAGGAAAGAAAGAGGGAAAGAGAGAAAGAAGGAAAGAGAGAAAGAGGGAAAGAAAGAAAGAAAGGATGTAGTGAAGAGGAGGAGAATGATTCGAGGAAAACAAGCAGTGAAACTGAGAGTGTGAAACGGGAAGTGGGCGAAGAGGGGAGGGTGAACTCGTAATGGAGTTGAAACGCGTGCGGATCCGAGTGGCACAGCGCGATCAACACCGCGGACCGGCGGCGGCGGAACAGCGGCGACCAGATCGCGGCGCCGCGGGATGCCGGGTGTGGCTGGTGGAGCAGGAGGGGGGAGAAGCGGCCAAGGTGCGAGGGAGCGCTGCGCGGGACTGGAGCCGCAGATCGGGTTCCTACTAATGGCGCTACCGCCACCTCCACGGCCCTGGGTTCCGACGGTGATCGTCGCTAGACTTCGCGCGAGGAATCTCTGCGCACTGCTGACGTCACAGAGAAGGGAGACGGCTTCACTGCATGCCATCTCTAAAACATTGACTTCGTAGATTTTTGATATGCTGCCTCGGTACAAAAAGGTGACATTCAGATTTTGTATAAGAAAGCACACAAGAAAAGCAATTTAACTAATTATTAACGTGGTTAAAACTTATTTCTGAGCCATTGCAATCCCTTGCTTGCATTAGGCTAACCGACGTTTTCTGAACAGTGAATGAATGCGACTATTGCGCCTGCGCAATGCCTCTCTTCTTGTGTGTTTTGCTCGTGCGCTTTAATGGTCGAATGCACAGGACACGCGAACTGTACCAACGGCGCCGCTCGCTCCCCTTCATTAGAATCTCCCGCTAAGAGACATGCAGAGATAATATAATAATATAATAATCCTATAATAATAATAATATAATAATCCTATTCGTGGCAGGATTGGGCAAATTGAACCCAGCACAAGCAGCTGAGAATCACATGATGATAATAATAATAATAATCAGTGCAGTGAACTTTTTATCACATCGATAACCAGTTGTGATGGTTAGCAATACTGAGTTTATAATTTAATGACTTAATTTACACATTTACACATTGTAATTTAATTACTTAATTTAATGTTGACTTAATTTACACAGTCAGCAGATTTTTTTGCACTGTCACAGCAACAGTTTACACAGTTTTAAAGTAGTATTTCAGTTAATTTGTTTACATCATTGTCATGTTTTAAAATCCAAATCTTTATCCTTGTTTGAAATTATTCAAGGATTTACTGTTTTTCAATGTCATCGGCAATTGATTATAAATGTGAGGTCCAATGAAGACCAAAGTTCTTGATATTAGACATTTTTGAATTTTGTTTTTTTTTATTTGATTAGTAGCGTTGATACGTGTAAGTGTATTGTCTAATATTCTATCAGTTAAACGATTTCCGCTTTTGACATGAATATTTGAAGTACTTTGTATATAAAGAAATGTAGTGGTAAAATGTTTGATTGTTTAAGTGATATGCTTAGTATAATTTTACGACCATCTTCAACTATGTACTCAGGACAATTTTGACGCGTCTTTAATATAACAATGCACACATAATCACCAGCCAGAAGCGCTAAATTCAGGGTTTGATATCAAAACTAGGGTAGAAGTATATTGGTTTTGATGTTTACATTTGGAAAATTCGACCCGGTTTTGTCGAAAGAAAGCAATAACTTTCTAATCTGTAGGTATTTTATATTTGACAAATTGATTTTCTTAGAATTAGGAACTGCTTAGGTAAGAGGATTGTAAAGGACAATCTAGCTCTTGTAATCCAATCAATCCAAAGAGTACTTTCCAAAATCTTTCGCATAGCCACATGGTACTCATAGACCAAGGACACACTTTTTAAGGTTTTCAAGAGATACTGCACCTGAAATTTATAACACAAGCGTGAATCTTTATAAGAAGACAAAGAAATTACAAAGACATTCAATGAATTTGACATATCAGGTCAATAAAAAAATACTTAAATGACATAGATGCATTTCAATGATACAGGTGTGTTTACAGATTACAGCTCCCCTATAGGGCTCGGTAATGGTTATCAGTGATATTCCATGATTTCTTTACTTGCCGACACAATATATCAGTGCAAAAGAATAGACACATCTCATAACTTGTATAAAACTCTTATTGCGATGCTTTACTGTTCTTGTGCGTCGAAGATATGAGCCAGAAATGAGCTAGCGGTTTTGTCGGACTGCTTGTGAACCTCCAAATAGAGCATTGAATCTGAATCCCCAAGTCAGTGATTCGCTGCAAGAACTCAGCCGCAGTACCATTTCGTCTGCAACATCGTTGTCAAGGAGATCCTGCGGTTTCTTTTCTGGTGGTGACGGATTTTCGACACTAGTAATTAATTAGGTTTAATTATACTAGGTTTAATTAAGGTTTATTTAATAATTAAACCTAGGACACTAGGTTTAATTATTCAACCTTTCGTTTGTGGGAGAATTGTTGCTTTCGGCTACTCATATCGGGTAGTTCCCCCCCCCTAGGTTCCTCGATCGATATCAGGCAAATACTGGGGAAACTCCCTACAAACGGGCGATAGATCACACCCGATATTTCCTTCATTATCCTTCCTCCTCGTCTTCCTCTCACATGACGTGAGTCGGGAGCTGGGAAAATATCCAGGTTGGTGTAATGTTCCTACAGAGATTCCTGGCAGAGAAATCCCGCAAACCAGCGTGTAGGTCGGTACCGGATCTCACGTTCTATCGGGGAAAGAACTCCGCCGCGTTTCGTAGGACATTACGCACCATACTTACGAGACTAATGACTAATGTATTTGGCGCACTTGGTATCAGCTCTCACTTACTCTTGTTCACCAACGATATGAGCTAGCGTGTTTTTCTTTATACGTTTTGGACCGGGTGTAAAGGTGTGAACCTTCGAATTCAGCGAATTCGAAGTCAATGGCGGGTGTTTTAGGCCTCTGATTTTAGCCACAGCCGCTGACTCTACAGCGACTCTAACCGGGTGGTCCTAGGGTTCGAGTCCCGACGGTGGTGAATTTTCGACACTAGAGCTAGGTCACACTCTGAGGAGAATTTGAGCAGTCGGCTGCTTTAATTGGTAGTTTTCCTTGGTTTCCTCGAACAATATCAGGCTAATGCCGTAGAGACGTACTCTAATAAATGGGCCATTGTTCGCGCACAATCGTTCCTTTCTCTTCCTTGTTCTATCCTCATCTTTTATTTATACTCACGCTTACATGCCCTACACTACCACACACGTAAGGAGATTTGTCTAGAGCTTAAAGTTCGTCCTGGCTAGGATATAAAGGGGGAAACTCCCGTAAGATGACCTGTATGTCGTCTCCGGATCTCACTTTCCACCTGAGGTGGAATACCGTAACCTCTAGACTTAAAACACATTCACTACACTAACAGGACTAACGACCATAGCAATTGATGAGCCCGGAAATGTCAATCAGTAAATCAAAACGGGTGTGTTCAAGCCGTCGAAATACTCTCCCCAGAAGGGTCCTCACCTCCTGCTGCTCTGAACGCTCCACGCGTTCGGTTCGTCTCTGCTCGCACGCTCTCTATAATTTCGCCGGGGAGGGCTTCAGCCACGAGCAGTTTCCTTCCATACATGGCATTCAGCTGTTACCAGTACCAGGAACAAGACGGGAACCAACGAAAAAAAACACGTAATGGATGTGCAAAGTTCAATGGAGTTTTCGTGAGAATTCGTCGAGGGCAGGGTTGTTAATCTAATAAAATAATAAACACCATCATTTATTTCCAAAGAAGTTGCCTTTATATTTACTCACCTTATTCTCTTTGATACTTTAAAATATTTGGTGTATATTAACTTGCGAACATTACATACTTCTCGTTTGATTTGTTGTTTTTGGTATAAACCCTTTGAATTATAATATATATTTTAATTCAAACGGTTTTCAAATGCTTTCGCCTATATCGCCAATAATTTGTAAGACTCCGAAATTATATTTTAAAAACACTTCGTTGCGAAACGTTCTTTTTGGTAGTACCACATTGTAGTACATTTACCGGCAATCTAATGAAAGAAATACTATTAGTTTTAATGACATATATATATATATATATATATATATATATATATGTATTATAATAAATATATATTTATTATAATACATGCTTATTACTTTCTTAATAAACATTTGCAGCTAGATTAACAACTGATCCCATGCAACCTAATCAGAGATGGTGTTCTGATATTTCATGAGTATATTGGACGTAGAATTATTGATTGTACGGTAAACAATTTAAAATATTCTAAAATCATAATCGATTTAATAATAAAGTTAGTATATCTTACTCGTTTAAAAATGACATGTGTGATTCAAAAAGTCACATAGACCTCCTACATGTCATAAAACAAAACTCTGTTTACTCCTCATCAAACACAATCTCAAATGTCGCAACTTTGTCTAACGTGTTTTGTAATAAAAGTGAACGTTTCCTAAAAATTACCGTATAATGTTTTTCCTTACTAATTCTACAATGTCTCAGTCGATCAACATTGTTTCCATCTTAAAAAGAAGTACTTACGTGATTGAAAAGAATCACTTGATTTTGCTTCTTTTCACATGTCTGGTGAGAAAATGTCAAATTTACGACTCCTGTTACCACATAATGTGCTTACTCGAGTTTGTGAACAGTTTTCTGTAGACATTATTAAAGATATATCACCTATAATGACTCAAAGTTCTCGTGGAATTTCCAGAGTTAACTGATATTTTCTTGAATGAAAAACGAGAGGCGGGAGAGTTTCCTGTGAGGCAAGGGAATGGAATATTTTTTCAACAGGATAGGAACTTCCACACGTTGGGCGTGGTTGCTTCGCAGGATGGATCTTCGATTAATTTAATTTAATTTATATCGATGGGATGCCGGGCAAGATGTTGATATTGCCACGCACGCTACGAAACCTTTTCTGGGGTATCGTAAATTTACATTAATGGCCTCCTGCAATTAATGCTGGTCTACGTTGACTTCGATTGGTTGTAAAACATGTAATTATCTTCGCCGTCGCCCTGTGTTGAATGTGATTCTGCTCGACAATGATTTCTCTTAGCATTTCAATATTCTTCTAAGCTGAGAATGTAAAATAAACTCGTTCAAGATGTTTATAACTTTGATCAACTGGTATTCAGGAGGATTGGTGTGCGAGGCTTTTGCTCGTTTGAATATAAAATATTTCCAATTAAAGTTTAATTTCTATAACTGTATACAAGTGTATTATTAGAAAAGACTCGACGACTTTGACCACCAGCTATAACATCAAAATAACAGTCTAATGCGTCACAAGGCGTATTCCTTTCTATAAAACGTATGCATACCGTACCTAAACAGAAAGCTGTATATAAAACGTACCTAAACAATAGTCTTTACAATGAAAACACATTGAAAGTTTTCCAACTGGCAATAGGATTTGTTATCTATTATTGTATTTATTGTGTGTATTACTTGCGTCTTAAACATCATGAATAAATGACAATATTCAATCAACTGAAACGTATTTTACAATGGCTAGAACATTATAGGATAAAAATTGTAAAAATCATCCTAAATTGTAAAAATCATCAAACGTCAACGATTTCAAGGTCGTGAAATCGATGTTCACAGATGGGCTACGACTCCTTCTATTTTCACCTCTTAGAGGACTGCCTCTGCTACAACAAATAGCATCGTTTGGTGAGTGTCGGTACTGAATCACACTGAAAGAGCTGTGTGTTCAAATATTTCAGTACTCTGAAATGCATTTTTCCAATTTAAACAAACAGTGGGGGGGGGTAAATTGGTATTTTTGGTGATTTTCCAATGAACTCGCTGAATTTGAGTAGTTTTGTGGCCAGTTTTCTTCAATTTTCAAGTTTTGTTAAAAAGCGTCCAAATTTGCCGGTGACAAACGGCGTGCCCATGTTCAACATTCCATTTATATCGCAACACTTTGTACTACCCTGAAACGTGTTCGCGCTGATAAAGTATTATGATTATATGTGCCACGAAAATATATTTTAAAGAATTAGCTCCCCAATCTACATCGTTCCACAGGGCATTCCTGAGCTTTACGAAGCCGTGAAGTAGTGCGTTCCTTATCGCGCCAGAGGATTACGTCGCTGGCGAGCGACCGTTGGGGTCACGCCCCCCTGCCAATTAATCTCTCCGGGCCCCTTACGAGCAAGGTGCCACTCGTTCACCGTAACCCGGTTTTACTTAACAAGTGGTCGGAATTAACGACGGTGTCGTTGAACGGTGACGCTGCTGAACGATTGAGCTCATCGTCTTTAAAATGAAGTTCTGGGTACAAGTAGTTGGCTGTGATAAATTGCGTGGGTCACGAAAGAGCACAGTATTTTCTTAAATAACATGTGAACCATGAAACAGAGGCAGGCTAATAGGTTCTTAGACTGTAATGATCAAGATTTTCAACAGCTTGTAATGCTGTGTCGTATGTTGATGATAAATGAAAGCATTAAAGTGGTGTAATAATTTGTAACGGTGAACTAGTTGCTGAAAGATTTAAATGAAGATTAAAAATAATTTACTTTCCTATTGCATTTCAAATCTAGTATAATAATTGATTGCAAGAAACCACACTGTAATATTCTATTAGAATTCCATTTCACCGAGAAAATTACGTTTTGGCTATGTAAGAGGTTTTTGTGGCTGATTTATTTAATATTTCCTTAAGTATCAATTCTGTCCTGAGTTGAAAAATACAATTCAGTATTTATAACAAAAGAATAGATAATTAATTTTAGTTATCATTTTAAAATATAATTAAAAATTCTGTCGTCTCATATCAACATAACTTTCTTACATAAATTAATGACACAATTTTAAAATTTATTCTTAGATAGTGAAAGGTGGAGCCCAGGAAACAGGATTTATTAATTAAAAAAATCACTTACACCATTCATGCAAATACTTTTATACTGTACCTAAATATACAAGTATGTATGTATATACACACAAGATAAAAATATTGATTTATTATTAAAACAAATAAATAGAACATTTTGATCTCTTGTTTTACAGTGCCCCAATATCGAACTGTTCGACTGATTGATGTGGCATTATTAATTTAAAATAAATAAATTATTAAAATATTAGAGCAATTTTCATAAGTAAAATGCATCTTTGAACATTTATAAGCCATAATTTACATAATATATCGCACATTTAAATTGGTAATACAATATAGTGCTTGATATTCAGTTATAAATAACATTTTTTCTTCTTCAGTTGCTAAACATTTAGCCCAAAAGTAATGTAAAACTTAAATAGAGTTAACTCTTCGTTGATTCAGGATGTTTAGGTGCTGGCAAAAGTTTCTTTAAATCGTTTACTGATAAAGTACATAAAATACATACACAAAGTACATACTAACTTAATGAATCACTGGAAATAAAAAAATGTTGGCGTCACTGCGGATATTACTTGCGTCTCTTTCTCTCCATTTCTTTCTCGCTTTATCTCTCTTTCTCGCTCTCTCTCTCTTTCTCATAAGTAGTATCATAATTTCTCTTTTCTTCCATTTCGAATTAAATTCCAGGTCTCCTCTTCATAAATGGCTAAACACTAAACAAACATAATTAACCATCGATTTCCTGTATTTCAGTCAACCCCTTGCCCTTTAAGCTCTACAGGTATTTTAAGGGTTAAGGCTCTACGGGTAACATTCAAAGTGGGCGTTTCATTCAAATACTTAAATTCACAGCTAATGTATTCAAAAAAATCAATTTTATTTATACTCCATTTCCCATTAGTAAAATTAAAACTTACATACAACGTAGGCCTAATTATTGTCTTTGCATTGGATTTTATTAGGGATTTCTCGTTTAGAGACATTGCTACAGGTACTCTTTACAAACACGAACATGTCCGTCGAAACCGTCGCCGTCGGAACCGTTGCCGTCAGCTCAGTCGCCCTCAGCCCAATTGCCGTCAGCCTAGTCGTCGTCAGCCTAGTCGCCGTCTGCCTGGTCGCCGTCAGCCCAGTCGCCGTCAGGCCAGTCGCCGTCAGCCTAGTCGTCAGCCTAGTCGCTGTCAGCCTAGTCGCCGTCATACTCGTCGTCGTCAGCCCAGTCGCCGTCAGCCCAGGCGCCGTCAGCCCAGGCGCCGTCAGCCCAGTCGCCGTCAGCCCAGTCGCCGTCAGCCCAGTCGCCGTCAGCCTAGTCGACGTCAACCTTAGTCGCTGTCAGCCTAGTCGCCGTCAGACTCGTCGTCGTCAGCCCAGGCGCCGTCAGCCCAGGCGCCGTCAGCCCAGTCGCCGTCAGCCCAGTCGCCGTCACCCCAGTCGCCGTCAGGCCAGTCAGCGGCAGCCCAGTCGCCGTCAGCCCAGTCACTGGCAGCCCAGTCACCGGCAGCCCAGTCGCCGTCAGCCCAGTCGCCGTCAGCCCAGTCGCCGTCAGCCCAGTCGCCGTCAGCCCAGTCGCCGTCGGCCTAGTCGTCGTCAGCCTAGTCGCCGTCCCCCAGTCGCCGTCACCCCAGTCGCCGTCCCCCAGTCGCCGTCACCCCAGTCGCCGTCACCCCAGTCGCCGTCAGCCCAGTCACTGGCAGCCCAGTCGCCGTCAGCCCAGTCACCGTCTGCCTAGTCGTCATCAGCCCAGTCGCCGTCAGCCCAGTCGCCGTCAGCCCAGTCGCCGTGAGCCCAGTCGCCGTGAGCCCAGTCGCCGTCAGCCCAGTCGCCGTCAGCGCCTTGTCTGTCAGCGCCGTCATCGTCAGCACATTCATCGTGACCGTTGGCACCGTCACCCTCACACAATCTTCAACGCGCCCACCTTCCCTATCTTTCGTGCAGCTTTCCCCACCGTCGTCGCCGCTATCCTGTCGGCCGCCTCCGCCGCCGTCATCGCCTCGGCCGCCTAATCCGCGCGCGCCGTGCACGGAGCGGGCGCGCGGGGCTTACGCCCCTCATAACGGCGGCTTCGAATGTCCATTTGCATAAATTTCATCTGCCTTTATTCCCCGCGCGGGGTGGACGGTGCAGATTACCCCGCCCGTCTGGCGGCAGCTTCGCGCCGGCTAACGACGTCCCGACCGTTCAGGGCTGCCCCAGTGCTCCAAGGGGAAGAAGAGGAAGCATTGATCGTGCGAATGTGGTAATCGTTCCTAAGGACTTTCATGTAACCATTGATAACATCGTTTTCTGTATCGTTCTATTCTGATGTTTCTCACCTGTGCTTCGAACCACAGTGTTCTGTCTTGGATCATAATTTTGGATAGATATTGTTTGCATGTTAGAAAGCCAGTTTATCCAAACATTATTGAATTCCAAACTTTAAATTGGATTATTAGAATTATTTCTCATTTATCTTCTTGTTGTAGATCATGGTGTTACGAAACAAGGGAATGTGTTTCTCGATGAAAAAAGCTTTTCTATACAATTTATTAACAGTACCTAAGAAATCATGGTGTCAGGCCGATGATTATTTTGTGGTAAGAAATATCAAATGATAACAGAACATGATACTGGAAGTAATTGGCGTGAGAATATTAGGTATAATGTGTAAGAGGGGAAAAAAATAAAAAACGTACCGATAATTCATTTGCTTCACTCCAAATACCACTTACACAGATGTGAAAAGCTAACGCACTGAACCTATTTTCTCCCGTTCCTCAGAGGGAAAAATAGTAAGGAAAGTGTCTAACGCGTGATTGAAGAAACAGCTGAATATATCATTAAAGTTACAGTGGCATTAAAGTGGCAGGTCGCGTTACTCACAAAATCGGATTTTGCAAGCATAAATTCCTCTTAGTTGCCGTACTCTTTCCTACTTGTAACATAACGCTTGGTATTCAGAATTAGGTTATCTAATATTGTACAAAATAAAATAAACATGTAGTCCTGTGAAGGTTAATAGAGTTACAGTCCCTTCCAAAGAATAATAATCCCGTTTAATGATGCAGAATTAATTCACAGTCTTCGAGAAATTTTGAATATTAAGTCAACATATGGCGTATGTTGTTGGCCCTGAGCCCGAGATCGCTGAGGCGGTAGAGCCGTGGCGATCTCGAGCCGCATTGGCGCGAGTTCGAGTCCATACTCGGACATGGGTGTATTTGTATTTGTATGTATGTGTGTGTGTCGTCCTCTCACCCCTCGTAATCATTATCAATTCATCTTCCATTTCCCACGGCTAACAACCCTGGGGTGTAAAAATGGACTCATCAGAAATGCTGATTCCCCAAACAATGCCTTACGTGCATAAATGCACGTTCGCATGGTCCATAGAGGCCCAGTCGCGAAAAAAATATGGCGTATGTTGCCGTGTAATAACCGTTTCTGTGAGGTGTGATCTGGAGCACGGAGATCGCGAGCGCCGTCATCGCCGCGCCTTGATCGAAATCGTTCGCCTCGCGCGCCAACGCCGCCGCCGGCGTCCTTCCTCCGGAAGCATTACGCCCGTCTTTATGCGGAGGGCAAACACACATTTCACACCGGCCGGTGCGCCGCGCCGCGCCGCGCTGTGCCGCTCCGATCGCGAACTTTTTCTGAACCGGCAAGCGCTGAGTCGTTCGTCGCGGACGCTGCCGCCGCCGCTGCACAGTAGTCGCGAAAGAATTGCTCTGACATGTTAGAGCTCGTTATTGAATTCGATACGAGCTCGATAATCACTGCATAACTTACCTTGATGGAAAGGATCGTGGTTACGACGGAAATAAGAAAACAGTTGAAAACAGTTGAATGTTGTCTTGTGGAGGGAATTATGAAAGGGAATTATAGGAGAGAAATATGAAAAGAGAATGCGATTAGTAAATAAGTAAATCTGAATCAATAAAAGTAGATAAAAAATAAAATTATAATATATTCGTTAACTGGTTCTAACAATATCGGGCCAAAGGTCCTGGGGCATTTTGTCGGCGCTCGATCTTTAGAATCCTTGTTATGCCATTGGCAAATATTTAACAATTTTCTTAATTTTTATTTGTTTATTTAAGGTCGCATTAACTACGAGGTCATTAGCGACCACATTATTGATTTTAACGTTAGGTTATCTGTGAGAGAAGTCAGTCGTCAAGAGGACCATCAGGTAGCATCTCCGCGTACGCGCCTCTTTACACGTGCCCCTACGTTAATACCCAGAGGCTAGAATCGGGAAGGAATTAGGACATGGTAGGATTTGGGACACTTCACAGAGGTTGAACTAGCCCCTGTTATGCAGTAAAGCTCGTTTTATGGCAATTTTACATGAGATTATCCGGGAATCGAACTCGGACCTCCTTCTTGGTGAAAGGCACGCGACTTTTGCTCTGAGCCACGAGTTGGGTTTTGTTTAATTGATTTGATTAATTAAGTTTAGATAAGGATCATTTTTAGTTGCGCCAACAGTAAAGATTTTTAGTCCCGTAAGTGAAGTGTGTGTTATATCCCAGGAAAAAGCGGTGCTGGAATGTTAAATCCGGCTCTGTATATTGTGATAGGTTATCACAAAAATAAATAAATACTATAATTGAAAATTCATATAGAGTGCAAACATGAACAAAGTAAAAAAATACAAAGCTTGAGTTCTAATTAAAAACTATTGGAAGAAAATGTCAATATATGTGATAGCGGGCGGCGGAAGGAACAGAAAGGTAAATTACACTGGTCAACGCTAATTTTCTTGCCAAACAATTTAAAGCCATTTTAGGGTATGTTAAATGCACAGATTCCAAATATGGCATTGGTTTTGGTAGATTGGCTCTAGGTTTTGAGGTAATGAAAGTCGCATCAAAAAATATTATTTTAGTTTATTGAGTAGAGGCTATTCGTAAATTGCATAAAACTTGAACTAAATGTAACTAGATATGCCTATTTATATAAAATTAAACTCTTGAAATATTTAATATTCATATAGCCAATATA
Organism: Acheta domesticus; assembly: GCA_031308135.1. Taxonomy (NCBI): domain Eukaryota; kingdom Metazoa; phylum Arthropoda; class Insecta; order Orthoptera; family Gryllidae; genus Acheta; species Acheta domesticus. Next base: position 111,221,550 of record JAHLJT010002406.1, on the reverse strand, counting down.
TTTATATTTACAGCCTGCAAAGAATCACAAAACATCGTATGATATCCTTTTATGCGGCAAATCAGAGCAATCACGTTAATGGCTCCAGTAGTAGTCTGCGATTGTGTCTATCTCATCTGCCCTGATATCTTAACTTCCATTACCCTTATTTCATGATGGTTCCTCACACATATTGTCAAGATTTTTTAGAAATTTTTTAGATGGTTATGGAGATAGTGTACCTTAATGCTCGTACAGAGTTGCACCCACATTTTGAAACTTTAAAAGCATTGGCAGTGGTAGAATTGAAGCCCCGAACCAAAAATTTAATTGAGTGACTAAAAATGTCTAATCGTATAGATAATGATGTGAAAAACGATCCTTTGAGACCTTTGGCCTCAAAATTTTACTTTCTGAGGCTCTAAAACGCTTCGTTTAGGAGTTATTTGCCAATATAAATTGGCATGTGATGCGGGTTGCATTTTACATGAATATTTCGATGCGTTTTTTTAACAAATCTTCCGTATTTTGAAAGTCAAATCTTCGCGCTTTCATTTACTCTCGTACTGTGAGCAACTCTGATATCTGCTACCCACCCCAGGCAACCCCACCCTCTCTTTTACAGTTGGGAGTGGGTTTGGGTTGGGGCGAGATCTGGAAGGTGTATTGACGAATTGCATTGCACACGCCCAAGCGCTAAGAAAAAAATTGAGATACCTTAAGACGCCTCCTAGAAAAAAAAAAAAAAGTTAAAATGTCATGATTTTCGTTGCAGTCGTTATATGTGTTATATACATATACGCGTAGATAAACATTTCAAATCAGGACTGCTTTTTCGAATGTTTACATAACACATTACAGAAATATAACACTTTTTCGACCGTCCAACTACTTCGTTTTTACTCTTCTACTCATGTGTTATATACATATTCGCGTAGATAAACATTTCAAATCAGGACTGCTTTTTCGAATGTTTACATAACACATTACAGAAATATAACACTTTTTCGACCGTCCAACTACTTCGTTTTTACTCTTAAAGTCATAATTTCGAGTATAAGGAATGATTTGGCTAATATTTTGTCCACGTCAAGAATGAAGTGCACATGCAACCCGCGACACATATCACGCTGCTACTCAGTTGACCACCGTGAATATTTAGGAAATGATGCGACTTGTGGCCTTAAAAGTAGTTTCTGTCCCTGGCACACGAATTGAGGTTTCTATGTTGTAAAGGGTAAAGATAGGACAAGGAAGAGGCCGATATTTTTGTTCATATTTATTATTTGGTCAATATTAAATTTTCTGGAACACATTCCTTAATTACTGTCCTAAATGACTGCTTTTGCGCATTTTGAAAAATGACGCTCAACAGTATAAAGCTATGAATAATTAGTAAAACTAATTAGGACTTTTTCTTTACTTTTTGTCTCTCCCATTCTTTTTGATTGTCTCTCTTCTTTCTTGTGGGTTTCGAAAAACCTCATTAGAAGTCATTTGAGGAGCATAACTCACAAATACGATAGTGTTTATAAATTGTTAGAAATTTGCATATTAACGGTGTGAGAGATCTTTCAAAAAAATGTGTAATTTTTCAAAAACAAAGAATACCCCAAAATTAACTTGACGTCATATTAAAAAGTGCAATTAGCACTATCCATTTAAAACATTTGAAGAAAAAAATTGGTCACATATGAGAAAATGGCGTTTGAGCGTTTCTGAAAATGCGGAATTTTCAGCTAGTTTTTACAGAAAATGGTTGAGTTTTCGAGAAGCTTTATCTGACATTATTTAAAACTCACGAAGTCATAAATATAATAATATGAACAAATCGCCTCTAATGTAAATCCTTAAAACGTGAGAGTCAAGGCAAAAAATTACATTTTTGTATTTTTTGAAAAAAAATACAGCAATGTAGCGTTAATGTAATCTCATAGAATATATGTAGCACTATCACTACCAAAAGTTTAAAGAAAAAATTGGAGCCGTTTTTAAGAAAATCTTGTTTTTGTAACTTTTTTAAATTGCAAATATTCCACGCAATATTACTAAAATTTTCAAAAAAATGTGCATGACCTTAATGAAAAAACTAATAGTGAAGAACAAATTGCATTTGAAGGAAAAATCTCTATCTTCAATTTTATAGTTGTAGGAAGACGCTGAAAAAAGTCAAACTTTTGCAATTATCGTTAACCGTGAAAATCGGACCTAAGCCACCTTTATACGTGTATTTTACTGTACTCTTCCATGAAATTTAAAGAAAAAAATTGGATTCATTTTTGAGAAAACTTTGAAAATGTCTAGAGGGTTTCATATAAAGTACCCCCAAATTTTAAAGAATGTTTTTGAAAATCTCAAAACTTTGATTCGAGCCTTCTGGACAGGGGTTTCTTCCATGTGGGAAAAAATCCTACGCATGTTTTAGGCGCTAGTGGCGTTCACAAACGGACAGACAGACGAATGTTTTAAAAATAACCACTTTTTCGGTTTTACGGATCCCCAAAACGTGTATTTTCATTGAAATCTCGAAATCGATTTTCCGCAGCATTACATAAATTTCCCTATACTACGTATATTACTCCGTATATACGTATGTATAAGGGAAAGTAAAAACAACATACAATATCTACATTCCTGGACATCATGCAAGCATTTGACAGAATCTGGCACCCGGGTCTAATCTATAAACCGATAAAAGCTGGATCTCCAATTTACATTAGTCACATCACCAAATGTTTTCTAACAGACCGTACATTCTCAGTAATAATGAACAACGACCCTCCTCTCAATACATTTTCAAGGCAGGCATCCCACAAGACTCTTTATCTCCAACATTATTCAACATATACATCTCAGACATTCATCCTAAACAACTTCTAATATAGCTCATTTTGCCGACGGTTCAGCCCTATTTGCCTCAAGATGCTTACTAAATAGCCTCTAATCACAAATTCAAAACCACTCAAATAAAATACAAACCTGGGCAAACATCTGGAAAATTCAACTTCATCCGGACGAAACAATAGCATAACTTCTCTGCCTCGGAAACTTTACTTCGCCCGCCACCCTCCGCTAGTAGTAAACACGTATATCTCCTGGACCCTTCCATCACCAACTTTAAAAGACTTAGGACTTCACCTCGACACAAAACTAATTTGGAAAACTCAAATAGGTATCAAAATTTAAACATCAATACAGTAATATGATAAATCAAGTACCCCACGCATCATACAATTTTTACCTAAACCTAACAGACATACCAGCAGCATCCCACTTCAAACTAGCAAAAAACCCAACCCACGCCCGAATAGATTTCCGTTCGAAGCCTTTAGCAAAATCTTAGCTAACTATGATGCATAACCCCGAGGTTCTCTCCTAGAGTATCCTCTTCAATGTGAACATTAAGTTAGCTTAGATTTTTAACTAGCATAAGCCCGAAAAATCACATCTGTAAAGTGATTATACTGTTTCTATGTAATCCATCTGGAACAAATAAATATGTTTATAAAAATAACTATCGTCCCTTGATACACCTGTGTATGTTTCGGGCTTTCTCTTTTAGATTTCGATTTCAGTTAACTATTTACGAACTGTTTGGGAGAAAGTGAGATTTCGATACGACAGAAAATTGCCTGAGGGATTTACAATGCGCCTAGCAAAGCTGACATTTTTCTATACAATTATTGAAAATATTTTTAACTCCTTGTAAAATTGTACGTCCTTGATCAGGTAGAAAAATATTAGAAAAGGAAAGATAAGCAATTTCTTCAACACAGAACCACATGGGGCTTTAGATCGTCGGTTCTCAACCCGTGCTCTCTGTACTAGTTTTGTTTCTCGGCGTGGGATCCTCTCCTCTGTTCTGCCCCAACTGCACTGACTTCGAATCTTCCGCCTTCGCCGCGGCGCCTGGTGGCTGCCCCGCCCACTCCGGCAAACTTTCCTTATCCCGCGGAGAAATCGCCGATATATCGGTCCTCGGAGATTCGAACTCGCAATCGCTTTTGCTATTCCAGGGCGCCGCTCTTAATAGTTTCAGCTGGCTGCTTACGGTTGTAATCTGCAGACAGAACGTAATTTCAATAGTTCGATTTTCATTTCAGTTGCTTTCTTTCTGAGGTTTAATCTCTTTGCAACTAACGTTACCATGGTCAATTAAAGAGAATAATCTTTCGATATTTGTATGAAATCTATACATTCGCAATCATGCTTCAAACCAGTAGCAATTAAGATATTAAATATTTCTTTTTCTAAAACAATTCGACTAATTCCAGCGGATCTTCATAAAAATTGTTAAACCCAATGAAATTTATCTAGATTGTGGTATTGAAATGTTCTGAAGATGTTACTAAAAACCAAATTAAGGGTGGACTATAATAAAAACACTGGCATTAAAACTATTTATTTTTTATAGAACCACTGTTATTAATTAAACTAGTAGTGAAACAAAAATGACACAGAATTTCTAGTACTAGTTAGTTTTCTAATTTCTTTGGTCTAGACTAATTTTTGGTCTTATCATATACTCTTGCCAGACGCCATTTATCACCACCCAAAGTACACTTTTTGAAATTTGTTCAGTTTCTTGGTTTCCTAATAATAAAACAGGAATATTATTTTAACATTCGTATAGAATAGTAAAAATTCGTCTTACAAGGACATTTTCGTAGAAACATTTGAAGCCGTTTTTAAGAAAATGCGTATAAGCGTTACCGAAGATACGAAATTTGAAGCTCTATTTCATAGAAAACTTTTGAGTTTTCGAGGTTCTTCATTAGAAGTCATTTGAAGCGTATTGATGGCGTGAGAAATATTTCAAAATTTACATTTGCGAAAATTTTGAGAAAGCAAAAGAATACAGGAAAATGATTTTTTTGTCACCTTGAACAAGGCAATTAGCACTGACGGTACAAAAAATTTGAAGAAACACGTTTGAGCCGTTTTTTGAGAACATGGCGTTTGATTGTTTCTGAAAATACAGAAATTTGAACTCATTTTCACAGAAAACTTCAGTTATCGAGAAAATTCACATGACATGATTTTCAATTTTTTTAAATAATTTACATTTTGCAAATTTTAATAATGTACATTTTGCAAATTTCGCGTAATACTGCGCGAAAACTAATAAATTGTCAAAAAATATGTGCAGGACCTTAATGAAAGAACTAATGATTGCGGAAAAATTTACTTGGAAGAAAATTCTTTATCTTAACTTTAGTAGTTGTAGTTGTAATTGTCAATATTTTCAAATATCGAGAGTTAGCAGTGAAAATCGTACCTATACCACCTTTATACTTCCACCTATACCACGTGTAAGAAATTTAAAGGAAAATTTTGGAACCATTTTTCAAACAAAAAACTTGAAAGTATCCCTAAAAATTAATGAATGTTTTTCAAAATCGCTAAACTTTGAGCGATATCAAATTGACAGAGATTTATTCAGATTAGAACAAATCCTACGAATAGTTTAGGCGCTAGTGTTGTTCACAGACGGCAGATGGACTGACAGACAGACGGACTGACGTACGGATGTTTTAAAAAAACGTTGGTTTTTTTGGTATCAATGTCCCATCTGAAATCTGACTACATAACGTGTTAGAAGGAGTTTTTTACGTTTTAGAACAAGATTTATTCCCCTTTTCTCTCTATAAAGGCCCCTCCTCAATACGAGTTTTTCGGTCGAAAAATCCCCCTTTTGTAGCGCAGCATTACATTACTTTAACTTTAAGTGATTGAATGAGACGAAAAGGCAGGGAGCCCTGTCATCTAAACGCACTGTTTATTCAACAAAAGTTTTCCAAGTCATAAATGTTAAAAATAATGGTACTGACGCGAGTAATACAGTTGTGATAACATATATATATATATATATGTTACATATATATATATATATATATATATATATGTAACATATATATATATATATGTTATCACAACTGTATTACTCGCGTCAGTACCATTATTTTTAACATTTATGACTTGGAAAACTTTTGTTGAATAAACAGTGCGTTTAGATGACAGGGCTCCCTGCCTTTTCGTCTCATTCAATCACTTCTCTGTGGATCTCTTCACTTTTGGAGGGAGTTTATTTGACTTCCGCTGCCGTTTACGAGCAAACTTTCGGTGCCCATTCTCTCCTGTTTTCTCTGAGGCTTCTTTGGGCCTTTTAGCTCTACCGAGCTTGTGCGCTAGTGGCAGTTTATTGATCGACTTCGATAGTTCAAGGGATAGTTAATTCTACCTTCTTCACTGGAGCTGTTAGTTGTGTTTCCAATATTGCAGATCAGTTCACACTGCGAAGAAAACGCAAAGCACCGTCTCATTGGATCAAAATATACATTGTTTCTTTTCTTAGTGTAGCAACAGCAAAGCTAATCGTAACTCCAGCAAACCCGTCATCAGTATCATTAGCGTTGGACATACAAATCCCAACAGAAATTATTTGCAGATCTGTACGTTTAGTTACGTGTTCTACTTTTGGTGTTCCTCTGCGAAGTATAAATTATTTGGGTTTTATTTTCAGAGTTCGTAGATCAGCCCTATAAGTCGTGTACAAAAAAAATTATTTGTCCCAAAAGTTAGCCTAAAAGACACACAGAAAACCACGTAACTGTATAATTTACGGTGTTGACCCAGAATTTGGTTCGCATTCTTAAGTTCGGATGTGGGCATATTTACATAACCTAGAAAAGCCTCTGACTGCAACATGTTTAGTTTTCGCCAGTATTTTGTGTATACATTACGACTCGAACCGCACACGAACTTCCAAACAGCACAGCTCTATTCTTGCACACATGCTATCATTTGTTCCACATTCCCCTCAAAGTTCCACATGGGATCTCAAGAATTAATGAGCGTTGAAATTCACGAATTAGTTTCGTCTCTTGTCTTTAACGCTATCAAAAATGTTTGGGTTAACAACGTTTAAAATAATAAAACGATTAACTAGGAGGAAATTTTGTTCTGGAATCTTTGTTCCTCGTGTTTTAAAATGTAGAGTTCATATCTTTACATTTTCTTTTTAACGTTAGAAACGTGAAACGTTTGTTAGAACAACTGTATTGACACTTACGCACTATTGCACTTATTCAATTAACATCCGTTTACCTCATGTAATTCTACTTTATTGCGTAAGTAATTTTCTTGTGTAATCCGGCACTCTAATATGGATGGAATCGGACAGAATAAACAATCCATGAGAAATCTAAATGTGTTGTCTTTTATTTCTAGCAGCTTTCTCTCATTATTAAGCATTCCTTGATCCATTTCAAAACATTACAATAAGAATGAAACATAAAAAATTCTTAAAAATGATTTTAGGTTTTCCCAATTGAACCATTTAAAAATAATATAAAAACAGGGAGGTACAGTGTTCTGAAAAGTTTTAAACATTGTCGTAATAATTTTGATGTCCATTTTATTTGATATCTCTTTGTTTCCAATAACCTTCAAAATTAAGTAGTAAATAAACCGCATTATTTTTTCTCAAAGATTAGAAATAAAGTAATGTGTAATTGAAAACTAATAATGATAAACTTGATTGTAATCATCCCCATCATCATTGACATGCATCATCCATCATCATGACCTTAAGCTGATGTTCTTAATATAATTCAGAAATAAACAATGCTGCTCTCTTCATTTGCACTGCTTAAGACAAACATTGAATAACTCTGATGAGTAGCAGACAATGTAATTGAAGTTTTTGTATTTTAAGTATTTGTATTTTAGATAGGAAGCGTGATAAAGGCTCTGAAACATGCGAGTATAAACAGTGTTAAAAATACACCAATAATTTTAAATACTTTGTCTGCAATACATCATGATCATTTGATTTTTTGTCTTAATAATTCAAACTTCACGTATCTCATTGCAAGCAAAGTTTTTAAGTAACACGCTACCCTCAGATAAAAGAAATGCTTCATCCCTCCGCGATCCCAGCAAGATTTTCCTCACCCAACCCTTCCTTCAATCCCGTTCCCCGCCCCACTCTCTCCCTCTCAGCCCGTGTCTTGATGAAATTGCTCACCGTCTTGTCGTCGCCTGGCCTTATGAAGACATAAGGAAAAGTTCGCGTGGGCGGGATGGAGAGGGGTGCGGCGCGGCGCGGGCGGGCGCCGTCATGTCCGATATTTCTCTCGGGGCAGCGACCACCCGAGGACCCTCGCCCTCAGCGGATGAGCTGCAGACGTCACATCCTGTTGTCTCGCGACTCTTCACTGGATTCCGCCCAATATCGGTCTCCCGCTCCGTCGCGTTGCACTACGCGGCCGTCTCTCTCCGGCCCGCTCTGACGCGCCCCGCTCCGCCCTTCCCATCCCATCCCATCCTCGCCCTCCACCCGCCATTTCTCTTTGCTGTCCACCTTGCCCCAACTCTCTCCTCCTCTCTCGGCTTTGCATTGCCACGGCTCTCTCCGTTCCACCTTGCCTCGCTCCTCCCCACACCATTCTGAACTGACCCATCCTGCCCCGCCGCACACAGCGCGTCCTGCTCTGCGCTGCCCCGCCTTGCCCTGCCCCGCCCTACCCCGCCCCGTCCTGCCCTGTCCATTCCATCCTCGCACTCCACCCTGCCCCAACTCTCTTCTTCCCTCTCGGCTTTGCATCGCCACGGCTCGCTCCGTTCCACCTTGCCTCGCTCCTCCCCACATCGTCCTGACCTGACCCATCTCACCCCGCTGCACACAGCGCGTCCTACCCTGCCCTGTCCCGCCCTGCCCCGTTCCGCTCGGCCAAGCTTCGCCTGTACTGTCCTGCTCTGCCTGCCTTTCCCCAGTCCTTCCCTGACTTGTCCCGCTTCGACCTGCAATGCTGCAATGCTGCAATCCTGCTCTGCCCCGCCCCTTCTGCCCTGCCCTGCTCCACCCCATCCTACGCTTCCACGTCCTGCTCCATTTTCCGTTTTTCCCTCCCATCCTGCTCCGAACCTTCATTTCCTATTCTTCTCCACCCCTTTCCATCTTGTCTCAGCCCTCCGTCCTGCCCCGCCCGTCCCCGACATTCCACGCCTCGTTCTGCGTCGCCCTGATCCGGCCCTCATCGCAGTAGCCCGACCCACCTCGCCCTGCTCCGTCCCTTCCCCACATTCCTCCTTCCGTTGTGCTTCCCACAAGCGCCTCCTCTCTACTCCACCCAAACCCCGCTGCCCACGACTTGTCTGGGCCCGCACTGGCGCGTCGCCGGATGCTGCACTTATTCCCAAGTTTCCGCCTCTGAGTTTCATGTCTGGGCAGTCTGTATTGGTAACAAGGGCTACTTTGTCTCCGAGTCTAAAGTGCCGTATTTGGAAGGACACCGAACAGATAAAATGGAAAACTCAGTGTATTTTTGGTAGATGTGAGTTGTATATGTTGTATATCCAATAATAAGTTTGATTTTTTCAAATACATAGTAACAAAAATCAAGGAGATGTAAATGAAACTGGAGAAATCCAAGAATTTGAGTTATTGCAGTATGAGTTATTGACAATCTCTGGCATATCTGTTTTATGTGTACAAATATTTTATCTTTTAGTTTTCATTTTACATTTTACGATTCTACAAGCTCAATTAAATGTCGCCTTTCTTAAGAGTCATTCCGTATTTTTTATCCTTCTTTGGCCGACGGAAAATAGTCAAATCAAACCTGCCCTAAACAATGACTTTTGAGTGACCGTCCAGGACAGTCGCGTACACACGATTTGTCAACGGGCTTACACGCAATTCTTCAAAATCAGGGGAAACTCAGGGAAGATTAGGTTTGTAGAAAAAATTGCCACCACTGTCTGTTTGAAGTGATGTGGTTGTCTAAATTTGTCTCTTCTTCCAGGCAAAGAGTACTTTTGTTTCCGTACATATGACTAATTAGCGAATAACATGCGTAAGATAATTAATGTTTCTACCCACAAAAATCCATTTTCTTTTTCTGCTAGATTCATTTGCAAGATTTTCAACACAATATCTCTTAGTTTGCGCTCAGAAACTCGAAGAAAACACTCCTCGCATCCAAAGAGAACATTTCTGGAACCGATAGTGATTTCAGTACGGCGCAGTGGGCCACGCGCAATGAGGAAATAAAAGAGGGGGGAAGGAGGGGAAAGGCAGAGATAGGAAGGGACCAGAAAAGGGAGAGAGGTGAGGCAAGGATGTGGCTCTGGAGATACCCCGAGCATTTTCAGAGCCGCATTACCCTGAATCCATTTCGTTCGTCGGACCTCCCCTAGATCCTTTAATTGAGCATCCTTCGATATTTGATCTCTCGGAATACCTAGTCGTAGAAGAGTTTCAGAATTAAACTTTTATTGACATTTTGCAGCCCTCTCGGGTGACGGGTCAGGATACTCCATGGTGCGATCCCGGTTTCTATTCCCGGCCGGAGTAAAAATAGTTGCAACTTTCGACTAAACAACTTTCAGTTTCTAAAGCTGTGTGACGAAAGGAAAAGCTTGAGCAGACTAAGGATAGATACGGTGAAGGGAATTCACGCTCGCCACATGTCTCCGTAGTCCTCAGGCGTGGATAGCAAATAAAAACAGGGAACACCGTGTCCGGCCGAAGTCGGATTAATCCGACTCTAAAATGTCAAAAACACATTCATTGACATTTTGTTTTCAGGTTTAAGATATAAGTGCGCAAATCAGCCGTTCTTTGTGTCTAAGAATATAAACTAGGGGTACTAAAACTTCACAGATTTCTCGTATTATTGGTGATGGTTACGTTAATATATTGATATAATATTACAACTGGTATTCTTCAGTCACTTCAGAAATCAAAAGATATTACTGAGAATTGCGGGGAACTACTGATATTTGTAAAAGTGTATGGAAGATTTCCTACACAAGAACACCTACTTTGATTAGGAGAAAGTAATGTATTATGTTCAAGAGAAAGAATATGCATTTTATAAAAACTCTTTTCTTTCGCGTGAACGATTAGTTTGATACTCATTTCTGGCAAATATTGAAGTTTGCTGAGTGGCATGAAGATATAATTCGGATTCATTTCACAAAAATTGCTCAACTTCACTCATCTAACCTCGAAATCTCATAAATTTACATCTAACTGCACCCTCTGAATTAACTCTTCCGAAGCACTTCCAGCTGACCCTCCACTCATCTGGCTAGGAGAAGAATAAATTTCCAACAGTTTTGTAAAATCTTAGGGATTTGTATATTTTGCAGACTGATGAGGATTTTTTTTCCAATGTTTAATAGTTTTAGAACATATGGAAATAATCATCCAATGGCCTGATCGTAATACATTGACTCACAAATCATCTTTTTTGTCAAAAACTCGCAACATTTTATTGCATAATTACGTGATTTACTTTTGAAGTAGAATTGAGAGGGAAATGTTTATCAAAAATGTTTTTAATCATTTTTTTAATTTTTACTTCGAAAGTAAACCTTATATTCTTCCAAGTTTTATTCCTTAACATTTTCAATAAGCCTATATGGAAATTTAAAGGAAGGGGAATATCGTGTGCTCAGACGTATTAATAAACACGGACGTCAGGGCTTGGGAGACCACCCTCAAAACCACAGTTGGTGGTCTGCAACTCAAGAGTTTGACCTCAAACAACAGATTCATTGAAGGATATTCATGATTCAAATGGTCCGATGGAACTGCCTGTCAGATGGAAGTACAACTGACTGAATAAGAGATTGTTCGTACCCGTTAACTTTGCCTACAACTGTTCTATTGTTTAGATTCCTCGATGTTGTTTGCAAATACACATTACGACCAACAAGAATTATTTCATGCGCGAAAACGAGGAAAATACTGATTTTACTCACATTTCCTGTTTGTTGTTTTGTACCACATGTGGTGCCTAGCAATGAAATTATAAAATATGAGAATAGATTAGAAAGGAAAATCATTCTTTAAAACTTAATTAATTTTCTTAATTCATACTTTACAAAAGATTTTGTTCATACTGTAAATATAAAACATTTCTCTTTCTTAAACTACTATATTGTTTCGATTGTTTTTTCTATTTCATTGTGTTTAATTTTCTCTCATATTTATTGCAATTATTTACACATCCTTTTCCACTAAAGACACTCAATGTTTAACTTTTTAAAATACCCTTGGTTCACTACACACTTGTTTTAGTGAGCAAAACATAATGGCACATTAACATAGAAGCACCCTCTACTCCTTTACGATAATTTAACATATTTAATAAAATAAATAGCGATTAATGAAGAATGAAGTTAACTTTAATATTACTCGTGTATATTAATTATTTTCCAATTTTTTTTCAACATAATACAGGAATGTTACACCATTTGTGCTACAAAAATCCCTATTCAGTTGTCTTCAGAATTAACCCAATGATTCCGTTTCAAGGATATTCTTGGAATAGCATGAATGTTCCCTGTTCATACATCAACAGAACAAACAGGAACCGAGACCAATAATAGATCTGATGTCGCAGTTATTGCTGAAAACCCCCTATTGTTCTAGTTTCTTAATAGAGCTTCTACACACAAGCGAATTCAATCTACAATTGTTCTGCTGTGTAGGCACCTCGAAGTTCCCAGATTCGCTAAACCTGGCGGGTTTGTGTAACTTCTTTCGACGGTTTCCCAAGAATGTCGTTATGACATTTTATTAAAATGTTTTCAATTTCCAAGAAATTGAAATTTGATCTCTCCAAAGTTTAGACGGTTTTCCGCAATAACTGCGACATCAGATATATTATGCTTCCTGTTTCTTCTGTTGATGTATGAATGGGGAATATTCATGCTATTCCAAGAATATCGTTGAAACAAAATCATTGGGTTAATTCTCAGCAATTTATGAGATACACAATTAGTTACGTTTACATGATTTTCTTTGTGCTTTCATAATTAATTGAACTCTGCAATTTTCATATCATCTTAAAAGTAGCTATTTGGTTATTCTCAGTTTATAAAAAGAAATATTGGAAAACGGGTCTCGATGGAAACAGGCTCTGGAGGGGTGTGGATAATACATCAACATTTTGAAGCGACAGAGCTATTATAATTAGTACCTTGAATTAATTATTGAGTACATGGTCTCGTTCTTCAGTGAAGACTAGACTTTGAACAGTATGGAATTATCCACGATCAAAACTCACGCCCCCTCGGAGTTTAACCTCAACGGCCCAACCGTTGTCAGTTTTAATTCGTGAACGCTGGGCGCTGTGTATGAAATGGTATGGTATTACACCGAGAATAGTTTTCAGGATTTTATAAGTTTCATATATTGAGAAAACGTGCAATAACGTATTAATTTTTTAAGGCAATGTAGTTTTGATTTTCACAATATATGTATACAATTATTTATGTTGAATATGCATATATGTTAATTATGAAAACAATTAGAAGTACTTTTTTCAGAAATTGTGAGTTGTCTCCGTGTTGTCACGCAGGCTTCGACGCAGGGCTTAAGTCGTGATCGTAATGTGATGCTCCGAAACCTGTAAATGTTTTTGCAACCTTTTGTATTGAGCATTGTTTTGCCTGATATTTTTGTCTTCACATCCGAAATGCATTTATTATTTGTTTCCTTCCTGATATGTGTATATCATGCGTAATATAATTCCATAAAAGTAAAGCAATAATAGTTATTTATGTATCAAGGGCGTTAAGTAGATGTTTTTGTCCCGAGGGCGACTTCCAAACCCGAGGGCCTCTGGCCCGAGGGTTTGGAAGTCGCCTGAGGGGCAAAAACATCTAGTAACGCCCGTGGTGCATACAAAACTTTATGGTTTACTAGTTCGTTGCTGAAAAAAACGAGAATTCGAAACATTTTATAATATTTCTTGCGTCTAAAGTGAAAAGACGCATTGTTATGGTCATTTATCAATATGACGTCAGATAAACAAAACACTGTGTATATCCAATTATACGGGATTTCAGCTTGCTTTGGTCCCTAGAATTTTCAATATGGCGGCCATTCGGCCCTGGCAACTTCGAAAATGTACATGAAGCTAGACTTTGGCGCTACATTCAAACATACGCAATTCGAGAAATCTGTCATTAGAAACTTCTCTCAATATGTTAATTTTAATCAACTGAATGTTTTGAAACAATGAAATAATTATAATTTTGATAATTTTCTTCTGAAACTTATAATGCTGAAATATGAGACGTTTAATGGTTTACTTAATTGCAAAACGCAAACATAATTAGAAAGCTTTAGAGGAATGAATTAATTAATTACATTCTTTCAAAGATTGTTAATGATTGATAAGAATATAGAATGAATGGAAGGAAAATTTAAAAAAAAATCTGAGTATTTCATAAATTTCATTTGTTTCCATTTCATAATCACGATACCATACTTCATCTCAGTGATTCAACAGTAAAACTAGGAAAGAAGAGTTAAAACACTATTTTTAATTTTTTACCAAGTAAATTTATTTCACAATAATTACAAACAAGTGTTTTTACAGTTAAGTTTTTTTGTGAAATCTTCATCTACACTGTCCCTGATCAGATGTACAATAAATTTCTTTTCACAATCTACCCCATCCTTCTCTCTATATAAAACCAGTATTTTCTCAGAATACTCCACTGCATTTTTCCAGTTTGTAGTTGACACCTTAAAAAAATTAAATAATGTATTCATAACACTTCACTAAACTTAAGACATTGAACCTCATTTTCCTTATGTTAAATGTGTCAATGAATTTAGAAAATTAAATATCTGTTTAAATCCTGCTTCCAAAGATTTCTGGCCTTTTCCATTCTATAGCATTCTTATTAAAGAATTCCTTTGACTGAGATCACACATTTTCAGTTGAATTGAACATGCTGTTATAGGGAGTATGCCCTTCAATTCTCAGCAATTTATCAACCACACACTTGTGGATAATTACTTTTAACACTTGAAACAAATTAATTTTTATAATAACTCCTTAAATCTATGAAGGTTAATATGAAAATATGAAAATTAAAATGCAAGAATTTTAATATACTGCATTTATCATGTATCCTGACAATAAATATTTTTAAAATATTCTCATTTTGCACAGAACGTTAGCAGTATTGGTCTTATTTTACGTATGATACCAACATTACAGATCTGCTCATGGGCTTCCTGGCCAGGCTTCATAAATATTTGTTCTCATTGTGTACTACATACACTCCTTTCTTTGGGTCAGCCATGACTGTAAAATATCAAACATCTTCAATAAATAATATAATTACATTATTACTATATAAAAGTATTGCATAGTGTAATGTACAATATAATATAGGTTTACATAATAAATACTGTCTCACATTTAAAATACTAAATATATTTCCATGAGAGTGTGAAAGTATCAAAGTATGTAATCGGTAATTGTATGTTCAAAGCAATGAAAATCTGCATATGATTTATTGAATATGAATTGCTAGAGCAAAGTATTTTGTCATACATTGTTTGAAGCAATTCTGACAGATATTATTCTTATTATTTTAACTATTGATATTATTATTACTACTAATAAGGCTGACAAAAATAATTCTTCTGGATAACTTACATCATCTTTTCCCCTATAAACAATATACTTACTTTGATTTTCGTAACAAAATTCATTTCAGAATTCTGAACAAAGAAGGTTAAGATCCTTGGAAAAATAATGTATCATAATTGCCTCTGATATTCTCCCAAATTTATTTTTCGGAAAGAACTTTCCCTGTAAAGAAATTTTCCTGTTATATCTTCTTTGCTAACTATACCCTATACAAAGTACAAAAATATACACTCATACGTTGAACGTAACCATCATGAGTTTTTTTATAGATGAATCTTGCAATTGCTTTCTTCCCAACCATCTAAGTCATCTGATTCAATACTGTCTTCACAGTACTGAAAAAATATTGTGAAGTCGATATGAACTGCAGTTTAGAGATTCACATACATTTGTAATGTTAATTTATTCACATATGGCTGCATTATTAGACCAAACAACATGAATTAAAATATGTTCAATCTAATTTATAGATATCACACACAATTTATAGATATAACCAAAAATATACAAAATACCTGCATGTGGTAATGCACAAATATTATATTACTTAGTAGGAAAATTTACGATTTGTTATATTTCATAAACATCTTACCTGAAATAAATATTCCACTTCATATGTACGTTCGGAATTCGTTTTCATCATCCTTTCTAGTTCTAATTCGCTTTCGAATTCTCATAAAGAGCAAAAACATTGTATTGCACTGCACTATTTAATATTCATTGTTTAACACGATTTGCATGCATAATTTTAACACGCTTACCTGGCATTGTTTCCACTGTCTTGTTTAAAAATTCAAAAACAAATAATGCGATGAGAAAGTCAAATCAAAATGACAAATTCAATTAAAAAATTGTAAATATGCTTCTACGCGTTCAAGAGTGCAGTTTTGAACATGTTGGTAGAAAATAAAACAAATGAAAAGATGCCAACCGCAGCTAAACAAATTCTATTTCGGCGCGTATGTGCCAACACATGGGGAGTTTCGTTGACGGTTGACTCCTCTGAATTGGACTTGTACTAAACTTAAAGTGTTACGAAAAGTCCCTAAATCAATGTCGTTAGAATAACGGGTGATATTCACGAAGTTGGTATGATCCACTTTCTCTGGGACCATTTGAGCCTGAAAACTCCTATACTATTGTACACGAAGTCTAGACTTCGTGCTATTGTATAATCGTTATTGGACTGATTTGTCCGTACAAAATGAGAGAATATTGTGAAGTTCCTGCGGAAATTCTCGCAAACGCTAACAAAACTGCAGTCAGTGATTTCCATTCAAATCTCGAGAAATATATGAAACTGTTTATGGTGTGTTTGAGAGTTACCAGGGTGAATAACAGTGTAAGTTGCGCTGATGAAGCGGTACTTTTAGGTTATTAGCCTCTATTGCCCAAAGTTATTTAGAATATGTCATAACACCAAAAAAATAACATTTCGAGGATGTTATCCGATATACCTTATACTTCTTATTATTACTACTAGTACTTCTACTCGAGATGAATATAAATATGTCCCTAAAAAAGGTGATACATAACAGTGAAATATGAGTGACTGATGGCAATTATAATTTCACGGGTACATTCCAAAATTGCAATTTTCATATCAATTAAGCAAAATAAGGTTTACAACGAGTTATTTTACTTATTTGAGCATTATGCCATTTATTTATTGTATTTGCTTGCATCTTAACTTTAAAAAATCGAATTCATAAAAATGTTGTATCTGTTGTGTTGGTATTAGAGAGGGCCATAAAGTATTCAAAAGGCCCTAGGGCATAAAGATTCAGAAAGGCCCGCAAGGGTATTATGTATACCATTACGTGTTTTGTTTCAGGTCCGTAAACACACAGCAATGAACTAGTAAACCAGTAAATCATTTTGGGAATCACTGGTTCGGAAACATTTTATTTTATTTTTTTAAGAGTTTCAAATTAGTTTCAAAATATTCAATTCTGTTTTTGAAAGGTATTTGAAATGCTTTAAATCTATAATTAGGGGGAAGAAATTCCCACGTCGGCCACCTATTAGTGATAGTCATCGGGACTTCCTGTGCATATTCAACAATTAGTATAAAATTACACACTCTTTCATTTATTTTAATTTTCATTTTAGACTTCATTTTCTAAACCTTCACAGCATTTAGTATTAATGTATTCTGAAACTGTCTCCTCGAGCAAAATCAACATCTCGCCTTCCGATACGGCAAATTTATACAAAATGCAAACAGATGTCGTACCTCTGCGATTACTCTGTGGATGGAAGAGGTCGGGTCCAGAGGATCTGCGCGTGTGCCGAGCGCGCATCCGCCTCCGCCCACCTCACGCGCAGAGGACGGCGCTCGGCAAGGTGGCGCGCCGCTCGCGGCGGCTCTCGGGTCGCAGGGCGCGAGTGGGACGAGCTAGGTAATTAACTCCGCCGACGCGTGGGGCGCCACCGACCCCCCATCCATAGAGTCCCTAGATATACAGAGAGGAGCGCAACCACCGCCATTTAATATCCGCTCACCCGATAGGCCCGCCAGGCAGCAATCAGGAACTGAAGGAAAATTAGAACAATTGGTGACGTTATGGTGATTTTCAAGAATATTCAGATTGTTTTGGATAGATTCATGGTTCTCAACACACAGAATAACACTCAGTTCCAGTTCCCCTGACAACTGGACATAAAATGGCGGGATCGGTGGAACAATGGAATGCGCTACTCTCTGTATCTAGGGATTCTACCCATCCATATACTTCCTAGATACAGAGACAGAGCGTAGCGCATTCCATTGTGCCACCGATCCCGGAATTTGATATCCAATTGTCAGGAGAATTGGAACTATGTTGTGTTCTGTGTGTAGAGAACCATTAATATATCCCAAACTATTATTAAAATTCTTGAAAATCTCCGTAATGTCACCAATTGTTATGATTTTCTTTCAACTCCTCAATACTGCTCGAGGGAGAGAGTATTAAATGGTGGCGGTTGTGTTGTAGGGACTCTACCCATCCACCATATGATATGCAGACTGGAAGTAGTATATATTGTACAGCAGTTAATAGTTGATAAGTCAACTATTTTGCTGAAAATAATATAAATAATTCTATCACTAAGAAAGTTGAGTAAGAAAAAAGAAGTGAAATGGACCAGGGCACAAACCACAATAAGCACTAACGTACCCCAGTTGATGCAATAGTTATGTTTCTATGGTTCGCAAGGGTTTTTATTTCTTTTGATGACATAATGAATCTTATATTTTTATGGCAATATTATAAGTATTGCTATGAATATCTTACTAATCATTATTATGGTTATATCGTATATTATTATTATTTTTATTATTAAGAAATTCGGACGCCGGTTTTTGTAACTATTTGCAGAATAAATCTATCTATCTATTCCTGTACTAGTGTGTAATTCCAAGAATATTGTACGCCCTTATATTGTAATCGAGTAACATGCCTCCATGCGTTCGTCATTCACTATTACATCTCTTCCGGTCCACCAATAAAAACAAATAAGGTGTCATTATTTACGTCTCTATTTCCTGAAGGAGAACTCATCATTTTTGTATAACCCTTACAAAATATTTTAGAAGAATCTCTAGTGTATTTTTCTCAAGCAATTAAAGTGCGTTATTCTACTCCCATTGTATAATGCGGTCATTTGATGGCTGCGGCCAGTTGCATAATAACACTCATTTCGTTACAGATTTCATTATGATACAGGTTCTTGACCACTCACAGAGAAGTTCACAAACCAAGTATTGACAATTACTCATTGAGAATCGTTCTAGTAATTTATTCGTTCGATTGTGTACATTAAAATTATATGTGATAATATATTATGCTTTTCAGTTTTAATTTCTTTTATTAGTAGTATTTTTTTGAGAAATATTATTCAAAATAAATTGGATCGTAATTTCACTGTGATCCTATTTGTCTAGCACAATAATTCCTCGTAGCCACAGCCACCTGCGGCAGCATGCCAGGGTAGTGTTAGGGAGCTGTCCGCTAGGCGGCTGAATCCTGCGTTTCAACTGTCCTGCATGCGACGAAACGATTCAATGTAAAAGTTTAACTTATAACAATCGTAGAGAAAGTAACGTATGAAACTTGATGTAATGGGTATTAATACACCCGTGTGAAGTACACTCGTGTATTAATACCCATCATTGTATAATCGTTTCGTAATGTACTATTTGAATGACTTACGGCAGATACAGAGGTAATCAATAGCTAATTGGATTCCTCTCAACAACACAAACCGATTGACACAATTTTCTGGCGATTTCCTCTAGAATTGAGTGTAATAAATGTAGAAAATAACGTATTTTTGATGATTTCATGTACCGACGAGAACATTGGACAAACGTTGTGAATTACCACACTCTCTTTTTGGAATTTGCATGAATTTTTACGACTTGACTTATCATATTGACAGCAAAAACGCCTAATTTTGTAGTGAAACAAAAATTTAAAAAAATAATTTTAATCGATACTTTTTCTTTAAAATCTATGGACGAAAATGGACAAGCCGGGAAGCTGTGATATGTTTTAAATGTTTTCTATTATGAACTTGCAAAGAACAAATACAACATTCTAACGAAATTATCGTTTCTAACGAAACGAAATTATTCGCCGGAGAGTGAACGCTATGCTAGTTTGTGAATAGCCAGGTAATTTAAATTACATATGGTGGCTTGGTAATGAGTGGATGCAGTAAGTTAAATTTTATAATAGCATAAACCTTACCAATACAAGTCAAAGAGTTCAAAGAGTGTGTCTGATCAGTTGAGTCAAAAATAAAATTGGAAATCACAAAAATAGCATCACAAAGTGGAGATGAGAAGACATTGGAAATATACTAAAGAAGCGCTTTTATTTGCAAGGATAAAGGAGTCTTTCAGGCTCGTTCCTGATACTCAAAGTCAAAGTAATCCTTATTTATAGGGGAGAACGGGGCTGGTCGCCACAAGGGTCTGTTTGGCACTCAGGTTCCTACATCGGTCACGTAGCTTCCACAAATCCTATCTTTGTGTGGTGTGACATGACCTTCACACTCTAACAAACTTTTCACGGAAGTCTTAATATGATCGATGATTTCAAATGTGTTTTAGAGCTCAGAGACAGATTTTCCCTTAGTTCATTGTCTCTTTTGAGTAAAGAATTAGATTCTCTTTTCTTTTAGCTGAAACATTCAACCAAGTTTTTGATTCTTGCGTAGCAGGTATTTTTAGTTTTGAGTTCCTCAGTCATCTCGAAAGCCAGCTTTAATCAAAATGCATGTTCGGTACCGGTTGGATTTTTTTAGTTGGGGCTGGTTGCTCAGTGTTGATCAATCCTATTTTCTGCCAGCCAACCATCTTCATAAAATAAACGTATTTTTATGATGTTCTGTTTTAAACGTAGAGTAAACTTATCAATAATTATCATAATAACATATTCGTAAATCACTCAAAGTTCTTGGGCTACAATTCTGAATTCCTTATGTAAAATTCAATTGACAATTATCAGACGTCTTTCTCAATAGATCCATTGCCTAAATAAGGCCAAACATCTATTTATTAATTTTTTAAATAAACCCTGATTTGGATCAAGCAGTTGTCGTCAAATTGGCGACATTTTGCAAATGGTCACATATTTGACTCAGAAGTATTTACTCTATTCTACCTCCTGAACGTTTGAGAAACTTCAACTCCAAATAATGTCAATTTATGTTACATTTTTAATTGCCGATGTTACTAATATGTTTTAAGCTAATTCCTTATATGGTACATAAAGGAAGGGAAAAGAAATACAGTCCTAATCCTTACTACTAGAAGACATAGCTCCGCATTCGGCACATTTGTAGCAAGTCCTTAAATCTTATTTTTCGAAAGTGGCCACTTCCGGTGTCGTACCTCTACTACCTATACTTTTATTCAAAAAAATTTCATCATTTTGACGTTTCAAAAGCAAACATTCGTCTGTATACCTATCCCTTTTTGGTATTCGTAGATAGATGCTGCTAGCTGAACCCGTGCGTTTACCTCGCACAGAAGGAAAAGCTGTAGGAAAGTTAGGACATAAAATACTGCTCATCCACGAACATACATTATGTTTTATAATTACCAAGACTTTTAAGACCTTAAATATACACAGTACAGTTTTCGTGCAAATTGTATCTACAAGAAACATGCAGACAAGTTTCCACGATTTATGACTGAAAACTTTTGAGCAGTCCATAATTTTTCATGCAGAAAGCTTACAGTTTGACCAAAGCACCTCTAGCGGCAAAATCGTTCACTAACTGAATTGTTCGCCGGACGTAGTGTTGCAAGAGGTACCGCATTTCCGCAATTTCCTCCGCATTTTTGACTTCAATCCGCAATAAGCATCGAGTCATGCCAATGAATAACTAGTGGTGCTACAGAATGGCACAGACTTTCCCGTATTAGTTTTCTATTTCCTTGGGTCTTCGCTAGCTATTTGGAATTCCCACATACTCTTTCTTGCCAGCTACCATCTATCACCGCCAAAAGTACATTTTTTTTGTCATTTTCTTAATTTTTCGGTTTCCTATTGGTAGAACGAAAATATTAATTTTAGAATATTAAAGAACACAAAAACCTAGCCCAAAATGGCAATTTTGTTTTAAAAATTATGTGCCGTTTTAAAGAAAATTGCGTTTTAGTGCCATTAAAAATGCAAAATTTGAAACTCATTTTCACAGAAAATGTTTGAGTTTTCAAAATACTTTATTTGAAGTTATTTGAAGCACTTACACTCACTTCTGCAAGAAGAAATGGTGGTTATCTTAGTTGCATTTAGGACGGCTGTTCTAAACAGTAGTTTTCGGTGTTTTTTCCGATCAAAACCAGGCGCATTTCGGAGCAGTGCCGTAACAAACGGGCCACGCAGCGAACGCAATCTTTCTTTTCTCTTCCTTGTTCCACTCTCTCCTCTTACTGACGCACATACACACACTCGCACGCACTGTACTACCGCACACGTCAGGAGACCAGTCGGGACCTCAGAGCCTGTCTCAGCTGGAGCGGGGCCACGTTGGTGGGAGATACCTGGTTGTGGAAATTCCGGCAAGCCGACCTAGGTCGGCGCTGAATCTCACCATTCAACGAGAGAAAGATCGCCTCCAACTCCTGCGATGAAAACATACAATACACTCACGGAATTAAAGACCTTATCACTTGTCACGCTCGAAACCACTCATCAGTCAATCAATCAGTTGATAGTATTTTTGTGTAAATAAAATATTGAAAAATTATTCATTTGACATTGACTTTTGTCCACACCCGCACGGAAGTATTGTGCCAAGCTACCTCTTGTGTCAACCTACCTCAATAGCTGTGTCACGCAACCCCACGAGTGAGATTAGATGGCATCACTTTCCCTTCCCTGCTGAGCCTAAGTGACTCTAAAGTTTGACAAATACTCTCGAATCCAAACTAGTGGTGCTACAGTGTGGTCCGGACTTTTACGTACCAGATAATTTTCTTGAGTGAGGGCTACATTTTCATTTTTGTCCCACCCCTTCCTAGTTGCTATAGGCGGTAAAAAGACTTTCTAGGGACTCTCGTGGTAGTTCATGTGGGAGAAATTTCAATTGAGGAGAAACTTCACGATCACCCAACATCAATAGGGATGTCTTGGTTCTTTATTATACATATTTACCTACAGTATTCCTTGGCTTCTTTGCCATTGTTCTGGGTGTGGGGATCTAGTTCCTGAATTACGCACGTAGGTTGCCTATCAGGTCAAGAAATAACGGAAGAATTAAAGCAAATGTGTAAAACACGAGGGATACGGAATGTCCCCATGCCACTAACGCAAATTAAAACATTCATACCTTCCGGAGTTTTCGAACTCACAGCCTTGGTATTCACTGACTTGGCCTTCCATTATCCCTGTTCCACGATACAGTCTCATTGGATGGTTCTCTTTGTAAACATGTGAAGATTGTGAAACATAATTTGATAAAACTAATAATATAAATAAAACGGACATTATGTATATGCGTATTTTAATGTTTTTACGGCATTGAATGTATGTATTAATATTTTAATTACTTTGCCACCATTCATTTCTATAGCAACAATTAAAACAAATGTATTTTGGCATTAAAACGTGCCCAAATTGCAGATTCTAGACAATACGTTAAAACTGAGATGGTTTTAGAATCATTAACTCGACTTCTTTGTATGTGAGCGAGTGGCTGGAAGTTTGGTGGAATGCATAGCGTCAATTGACAGGAAGTTCAATTTGCGCAGCTCTGCGATTCAACAAAGATATATTACGTATTCGACATCCAAATACGTATTATGCAATATTCAAAATACCCCCAGCAAAATCAAAATTTGGACTAAAATGTAAAAGTGAAAGTGACGATATCAACAAAAGTCATTCCAAATGTTTTGCCTTGTGGCCCTCTGCTCCATACCCTCAACTTTCGTTCAATAACCACACCCTATCTTGTCTTTTCTCCAAAAAAGCAGTCAAGTATACTTTGACTTATTTACAAGTCTTTTGGCAGATCATCAGTTTTTACGGTGTCATCCAATCGGGAGCTTGTACGTCAACATTGTGACGTCACTGTAGTGACTTTTGAGCTCCCGATTGGATGACACCGTAACAGCTGATAATATGTCAAAGGACACTGTAAATAAATCGAAATACATTTCGAAGGACAAGTAGATACTACCGACATGAACTCCATACATAATTTCTTTTGTTATTAAAGCAAAATCAAGCTATCATTCTTCGACCATATTACACAGTATCGCTCCCCTGTTTCAACTCCCTTCAAAATGCACCCTAAAACTCAATCCCTAATGGGATTATATTAGGATTATTACACGGCACCTCTGTTCGTGAGCGGGTTGTTGGGTCGCCGGTTGCCACAACGCTCAACCGCGCAGCGCTGCGACTCCACAGCCAAAGAGCCGCTTCCTTGGCGGCGAACGACGCCGGCGGCAGTTGCACGTCGCCCGATGCAATTGAGTCTCCCAGCGAACGGTCTGCGCACGCAACGATTCCCGCGGCTTCCTTTGTGCCTCGCGCTCGTACGTGCGACCCGGACGTGCGATCGCACGCCGCGACGTGCTCGTGCGGCCGGGCCCGCTCTGCACCGCTCCTCGCTCCCTCCGCCAAGCCAAGAGAAGCGATGCCGGGCGAAGCGCACTAACGATTGCGCATAACAAAGTGCCGGCCGGTCGTGTGCTGTAATTACTTGCTTCGGATCTCGGGTAAATGTGTATTCAGCGCACAAAGCAATGCAGATGTAAAGGAGGAAGAATGGACAATAGAGCGTGTTCTCTCTCTTTTCTGGAATGGCTTACTTCTTGTTCGATGGACGCGTAGAATCTCATTGCTAGCGACTTCTCGAAAGCAGTGGATGTGTTTTGTGTATAATAACCATTTATTGATATTGTTAACATTTTCTAGGAATATAAGATTACCTTCTAATTGTAGATGAACAAAAGGTATGAGCTTGCCGTATATAATAAATACGAAAGAATAAACTTTGTAATCGTTATATTCGAAATTTTTAACTACTGTTAATATTTGAATTATTATGAAATTAAACTAATCAAATGTTGCGTATAATAGAGAATATGCTTTACAAGAACAAATATTATTTAATAAATAATGGACGTTTATTGAGGCGCTTATTGTAGTACTCTGCCTCTCTTATCCTAAATATTAGGGTTGCGAACGCTGACGGGCATATAGATGATTAACTTTGTTTTTCGTGTGACTGCTGTTGCCGAAAACCCTGTATTGTGGTGTCCCCACAATCTATGAGCTTGTAAATGTCCAAGTACTACATACAGGTATTTTGTTTAAACTGAGACATTCTTATTGTGTACGAACAGCTGATGACGAGACAGCATGGTCCAAAGGAAGGTTCCTACATCATTAAATATTTGTTATTTTCGTGTTGCGTTATGGAACAACTTTTTTATATTCTTGGTATGTAAAGAACTGTTGTACTGTGTATACTTGTCTATTTTACTCGTATTGTAGCATTCATAAGGAGTATTTTATTAAAATGTTTAACTGTTATACGAGAGTATTTTGTTCTTCACCGTGGTACGTACTACTGTTTTGTGTGGTTTTGTTCAACGGTATTTTTGCCACTGCAGACCACAGTATTTTGCCCTAATTCTGAGCGACGCTGTTCGCCGCCTTCTCATTGTCCTCCAAGGGGACTGTGTATTCGGTTGGGGTGTGCCGGCGGGTGTTGTGCTCTCTAAGCGGATTGTAGCGCCGCCGCGCCGAGCGGCTCTCGTGCGAAGCGAACGAGTTTCCGCCCTTGCGATTTGCGTCCGCGTTCTCGGCTGCGCTCGTCCTCTCCCAATGTATTCTGTTACTGCAGCTCCGTCTGAGGAAGGTCGCAATCGATTGGTGGTGAAGCAGGTTCCCAAGATGCCGGAGGCAGATGGTTAAGGTCCGGCCTTTTGCTCCGAGCCCTTGCTTCCTTTCAAACTTTCCTGCCTTCTACAACTTCTCACGTTTACTTTGTTCTATATGTATGTGTTTTCTCTGTAACTATTGCAATATATTTTTTATTGTTTTCGAAGGAATTTTTTATTATTTTATTTGTATTAAATGCTTATTTTATTATTTTATTTTTATTAAATATTTATTTTATTATTTCATTTTTATTAAATATTATTTTATTACATTTTATTATTTCCAAATTAGAAGATTTTTTTAAAGTATGTCTGTTCATTCAAAGAATTTTAGTTAACAAAAATTAAGAAAATAAAGATTTTGAAAAATTTGAAAAATGTTAAATATTAATGGTATATGTCATTCAAAGCATTGTTATTTTAAAATCGTTACAAATCCTCTGAGAAAGTCATTGCTAGATTTTGGCGCCACTAATGCTATTCAGTTCAGTCCGTTTATTTTCTTCTTTTTCTTTTACTTATCCTTCTTTTTCTTAATTTAGTCTTTTCTTTCTTGTTGTTTGCAAGTTCTCTGACTGTGTGTTGGTTACAAAAATAGAAGATCAGAAATTGTTTTGAGGGCATGTTTTAACTTAGCATGAATGTTAAATATAAAGAATTTCCAGATGTCAATTTAGAGGCCCTCAATTTGTTTATTAGTTTTATTTATTACATCTGTTTTTATTGTATTAACATTTGATGTTTGTTGCAGGTAATGGACTAAACAAGATGCGATCTTGAATGTGTGAAATGGATAAAACATCATTTTATAATAAGCAGCATTCCACTTTCTTTACTCTCATTCCTTAACCTTGTATTCTGTTATTTGATTTAATGTTCTAATACTAACAAGTTCTGAGAAGATATGGTGTATTACTACTACTCAGTTTGAATTTGTTGTCTCTCTAGCAGTACCTTATTTTCCCCAGTAGACAGTTTTATTTCAAATATTTGATGTCCAAAAATTAAAATAAGTCATTATTAGCTTTCTATTAAAATACCGAAAAATTGTTTGGCGTTCAGAAAAAATATTAAAAACAATTGGTTGTCGTTCACTTCCTTTGTAAGAGTTTAGATTTCCTCAAAAATCTTAACCTCTTAACCTAATGTTATAATCTACATTAATTCAAATTCCATAAATCAATAAAATATTCAAGTTTCTTTTTTTTCTTTTCCGACGGGAAAAACATTCATTGATGCAACTATTAATCAAAGAAAAAACAAGAGTGATTGTGCCTTCAACTGATGCAATTATCAAAGAAAAAGAGTGATTGTGCCTTCTTTCTTATACATCATTTTGCAAATACATTAAAACAATATTCAATGCAAAATAGAAAACCATAACAGAATAACGTTGTGTATTCTCCAAACGGATGAAAATGCATTCACGAGTTTCATTACAATGTTTCTTCATTCTTCTCTCTACTGAAAAAAAGGTGCATGAAGAGGAAAGAGCGAAGATGGAATATAGTCTGTAAGTATACCTTCGTGTCTCGTGACTTGTTTATGATAACCTTCCTAACTGAAAGAAATTTAGTGAAAATTTCAATAAAAGTCTTCAACATAACATTACAGTGAAAGTCCATTTCGTTATCAAACTTTCAGCTCTGTTCCATTACTGGGAACATATTTTAACCTCTTTGGTAACTCTTTTAATTTTTTTTTATTTTATTTTTCCTGAAGGTAGATACATAGATAGTTATTTAAACTTTACATATGTAATTTTGATGCTTACTCACTAACTTATTCTAAGCTTACATACTATACAAGGGGGAGGTGTCCCATTATGGGTCCTCTAATCTGGTTCTATGTTGGCGAATTTTATTTGGAAAACATGGAATGGGTATTTATTTTGGATTCTTGTTCTATGGATTGGGTTTTTTGCTAGTCTTAATTCGGAGAGTGCTGGAATTTGATGGATGTTATGATAGAAATTTGTAGCAAGGTATGTGATGTGATGATCTAATGATTCTAAATTAAATTCCTTGTGAAGCTGTTTATTAGAAATGAACCATGAGGCGTTAGTAATGGTTCTCAGAAATTGATTTTGGATGATTTGGAGTTTGCGAATATTGGTCTTGGTGGCATTGATCCATATGGGACAGGCGTAAGTAATTGTGGGTCTTACGGATTTATATAATGCTATGGCAGTGTTGTATTGTAGTGAGCTGTGTCTGTTTATTATGGGTTTTAGCTGATGGAGTTTTGCCTTGGTATGTAATATTCTTGATTCAATGTGATCGCGCCAGTTTAATTTTGTATCGAGATGTAATCCTAAATATTTAACTGATTTGTTGGGAGGGTACCATTCTATAGAGATGTTGATTGTTGGTAACTCTTTTAATGCTCATTGCTAAAGAAGTTAACCTTGTACTCCTTCACGCAAAGTTTACACGGAATGCAAAGTATTTGTTCAGACAATGCAACTGAAGGGTTTGATGTTTTGGGAGTCCTTATATTGAACATCTATAAGCACGTTTACTAAACATTTCTGCTCTCAACATCGGTCTGTGATGTATTTGTTGGCTTCCCTTTGTCCTTCTCATCGTCCCTCCTCCACAAGTTGCGATTCTCTGCAACGCGTCAGTTCGCCGCAAACAATTGATCAGCTATTCTATCTTCATGGGGAGTAAGAGAACAATAAGGGATACATAATTGGTTCACTCTACGGTGTTATTTGAATTCCGGTCGCAATAAAGACATACCTCATCAAAAGAAAAGAAGACGAATTTAATCACTTTCAAAATTAATTAGAAAATTAGAAGCATTTTTGTATTTTATGATGTAACAGCTGTTTTTGGAATCTTCTTCATTATCAATAATTCCCGGACTTTGAGGTTCGAACAATTTAAAATTAGTTTTTTCAATGTTACACGTTTTTATAATTTTTATGTGTTTATGTTTCGAAATTACAGGTTTTTATTCAAAAATATTAATTCATGTGAATTGTGCTTGTGGGTCCGAACAGTGGCATACATTTTCTTTCTTGAAATTTCTTGAACGAGACAACTAGAACTATAGCATGTAGTGTTTGACAGATATGCAACCATGGAATTTTAATTTTTGTCTAAAACATCTTTTACGTTGATAACGGAAAACAAAAGATTTTTGAAACGTTTGCAGCAAAGTAAATAGTAATGAAATCAAATGAAAGGGTTAATATTTGTAGCATAGTTAAAAGGCGTGGTCTCCGCCAAACGAAGCCCTAACACGCTGCCAACCCAACTCCCAATATTCCCACACTACCTCATTTTTCCGTTGCCTAGTATTAACGAGATAGAATATACTACTTAGAGTGGCTGACACAATAGTTTCAGCGCTCTAGTGGACGCTCGCAGAACTAGGGGCTATCATATTTTTTTAAGTCAATATATATTAGCGGTGGCCTGGTGGTGGCTTGTAGTACTGTTTTTATAGTGAATCGACGTGTTGTTTGAATCATATCTTATTTCTATATTGTTTTTTTTTTCGTTCAACTGTAGGAAAATAACTGATGCAAGAAGCAACGTGATTTTTAAGTAAATAAATTCGTCCTCCTCAATTAATGTGACTTTGTTTTTAAATGGTTGGCTTTTGGTCGTGAGAACACAGAATAAGAGGATTTGTATTACGCGCGGCCCGCGCCCACCGGGCCTTAAGCAGCTTCTTATGGAATACCAAAATACTTTTTCTCGATAGGACGCTGCTTAAACTGGAAAAAACATGGTTTCAGTTTGCCGTTAAGATGGCGGCGTTTCAGCTACTCTATGAAGTATATTTTGACTCATCACCCAGTACGAAATATGCATCATCTACAAACGGCATTGCGGTAGTCCGCGATGCGGCTTCTGAAAATATGGATCATTTGCTTTCGCGGGCGGATGACACTAAATTCGTGCCCAAAACTTGCGCTGGTGGTATGTACAAAATAAACGATCAAATTGAGTGCACGTTTAATACGTAAGACCTTAAGGAGCAGCCGCCTCTGTAAAACACCCATACGCCGGATTCAAATCAACAGGCTTCAACTATCCGCACGTGGACCAAGCTCCGATCCCCTGCCCTAACGGAGCCGACCAGACACGTTATCGGTCTGTAAAACAGGTCCTGAGCTTCACCTGTCGTATCGCTGGAGGTGCGTCCGCCGGCCGATGAAACGTATTCATATTCAAATTACCTCCATCCATCGTGCGGCGGTGGTGAAGGCTGTGTAGCGGCGGCCGTTGCGCCGCGGGCGAGCGCACCCGCGCCCCGCCCCGAAGCGCGTGCCGTCACGCGCGCAGCCCCGCGGCCTCGTGAGGCGATGCCGGAAAGTGGGCGGGCGCTGGCGGCGGTAGGGATGCCACGCTGATCTTGATATTTGTTGTGTTGTGTGATGTGTGTCAATGTTGATATTGAAACATCAATGTAGATGTTTTCAAAACATCATGTTGATGGTTTCAAAACATCGATGTTTATGTTTTCGAAACATCGATGTTGATGTTTTCAAAACATCGATGTTGATGTTTTCGAAAACATCGGTGTTGAAGTTTTCAAAACGTCGATGTTGGTGTCAAAATATGGATGTTTTGAACATCGATAAATTGAAGCCCAGTGTTTTGTACTCAGTATTTTTACTTCTTAGATGTTTTGTTTGTGAATACATGAACTTTATAATTCCAATTTTGAGAGGTTTAAAATAGGAAATAATACCTATGGTAGTACTGTCAGATTATGAGTTTGAACCAAACGAACGCGGTTTGTACCACCTTTATCAAACCAGCTCTCACCCGAGATGCTTTGGTATTAGCAACGTTTTTCTTCGTATTAGGCGCATCGATCAACGCTTGCGTCATGGTCTCAGGGCCTCTTCCTTTCTTTCCGTAACCTTCTGCGGTGAATTGAAGACTGACCCTTTGAGAGACCCTGGGCTCTCAGGTTTTCAGGCTCCCTTTTTTTTACTGTTCTTATTATTTCGTAACTTTGTTCTCAGTTAAAAATTAATTGTAAATTAAGATTAAAAACATCGATTCTTTTGATCAATGTATCATTAGCACCGATGTTTTAATTTGGAACCAAAATTATTTGTAACATTAATGTTTCGTTATCAATGTTACATCAGTGGGCTGCCTTATACTCAGTTTAGACTTCTGAGCGATTATTTGCACACTCCTTTGTAGCAAATCTAATTAGTACGCGTGATCGGAGAAATGATTCACAATCATTTAATGAACGTTGACATTTCTTACCGGGAGGTACTCGATTTGGAATCCCGATGGTAATGAATTATCAAGATGAATAAAACATTCAGCCGATGTTTGGATGAAAATTGCTCGAAGTCGGCCGTTTTCATTGGTAGTTTTTCCTGAATTTTTCGATCAAAACCAAGCAAATGACAAAGCAATATCATCTTTACAAAAGGGTTCATTGATCGACAACACGAGATCTTTTTTCCCCATTCTTGTCTTGTCTGCCTTCACTAACGCCAACATGTAAATGTACTGAATTATCACACTTTTTCAGAAACTAGTCGGGAGTTTTGAACTTGTTCTGGCCGGCACGATGACCCGCTGAGGGAGATATCTGGTGAGGGAAATCTCCAAGCCGACGAGTAGGTCGGCACCGAATCTCACATTCCAGTGGGGAAGGAACACTGCAACCTCCTGTCCAAAAGATGCAGTACACTCACAGGACTAATGAACAAAGTAATTGACGTGTACGTATTTTTTGGTGGGATTGTATTATTTCACTTCCCCAAATTGAGAATCCCCTATTAGTAGTTAACAAATAGGCAAGGTCCGAAAATATTTAACTTATTCATATGATATAGAATTTTAATATATCTCAGTTATAATATTTTAACATTTATAGAGATTATTTTATATAATTTTAGTCTTCGTAGATGACGATCTATTCGTGATCGAGTAATGAATATGTAACTAAATCTGCATCACTGAAGAACAGGGCAATAAGAATTCCCTCTCTTTAAAGCTAATAATGTGAATTGTATGTATGGTATTTTAAAAACGTTGCGGCAATAACCATTAGAACAATGCTGTTTGTAAAAGATGTTAATTATTTGTGTATGAATTTTTACGGTGTCTGATGAAGGAAAAAAGAACCCTCTGAAACGTCAAATGTGATAGTTGAAAAAAAACATTTAAAAAGAGGGTGAATGTGAGAAATATTTTTGGACATTGTCTATATTTTAACTACTAATAAAACGTAATAGGACGACAATTATCTCGTGACAACATCAAAGAAAGAAAAAACAAGGGGCCCAGATGGACGCCCTTGCACCCAGCGCAGATTTACGAGCAATTGAATAGTTTTCCATAACCTTGAAATTCATTCGCACATTTCGATATTCCTTCGTATTCTGACTTGATATCTACATTACTGGTTTCCAGACGCGAACGATTTCCGCACATTTTCCAGTCTCGTGTAGCACACTTCTTCAGCCCCGCCGGCGACCACCATGTTCGCTTCTTTGCTCGCAGGTGCGCGCCACCGTCCTTTGATCGCTGCGGCGACAGACGCTTGTCACGATCGACACTAAAAAGCCCTTGTCCGAAGAAGATGGAGATACGACGGAAACTCGCATCGCTACTTCCATATCGCGCGCCGACGAGAGAACTGCCGCTGAACCTCTAAGAGAGTTCCAGTGGGAAATTTCCGAGTACAAGTACTACAGCTTCGAAACAAATTCCGAAATAGTGCGTATGACACGGTATGAAAGCTATCTGCGTTGAATCAGTGGGTATTTTTGGAATTCTAGGTTTTATGTGTTGCTCAGATGGTGTGACAGATGACAGGAGAAGTTTCAAAGAAGCGTATTGTGGAATGTTCCCCTCATTACAGCGCCCGTGTTCCGAACGTGACCGGAAAACTTGTACACGATTGTGGCAATTTCAGAACACGACTGCAGGTGCAGAGCCGTAACGCTCTGATTGTGCACACGCACCTCACTTCAAATACAGTTTGTTGCCATTTTTCTGTTGTGTGCTTGGTGAACATGTGGACTGGCAAAAATTAAATTTCATTTGTGATATTTCTCAAAGAAATTTGCAGTCATCAAGTTTGACGGTATACGAAAAAAATTCTCAATTCAGTACAAAGCGCTCCAAAGTTACCTTCCTAGTGAAGTTTGAGAAAAAATAACAATGTAAATTGTATTTATCAAATGAATTCATTTTACAGCATCTGTTAACTAATCAGAACTTAAGATTCTCATCTGAATAGCTCAACTTTAAAAGAATCGAGTCGAACGTATCCTTAATAACATTTTCTAAGAGAAAAAACAGTGTAGTGAATTTTTATTCAGAGTCTGAAAATGTATTTTAGAAACAACAAAGCAGTTTATCATATGAATACAAATAGCCAGGACTGTGGCGATTCGATGAGTTTGCATAGTAATTGCATTTTAGAAGAAGAGAAAGACTTCACAATTAATAGACGAGGTATTCCGAACCGTATCTAGAACTTCGATTTTACAATCATGCAGACAAACGCAAAGAAGTAATTAGTTTAGCTTGTATTCCCGAGTTCTTTGTATCCTATCGTACATACGTGTTTAATCAATAGAAGCTCGTGCATACAAAAATTGCGTGTTGACCAAAATGTTTGAGTTATCCTAGATGCAAATACGAATATTATGCGAAGTGTGGGGACAAAATGTTTTTCCTTTTACTTTCTGACAAAATTTATTAACGCCATGCGTTACCGAAGTGTTTATTCACTGCACTGTCTGTAGAACTCGCATATCCACGAGCCCTAAAACACTTCTCGATTATCAGTTCATTTTCGCCATCGAGCAAATACGATGAAATCAATCTACCTAGAACGTTTTTCTTATCCAATTTCTCGTTGAGCATTACAAAAGAGTCCTGGAATGCGACATTTGAGTGTACACATATTAATTCGTCCAAGTACTATTCTATGCATGCATTTTTGTGGTCATGTGATCTTGCTTCTTGATTTTTGATATTGATTCTTGCTCATGATTCTTGAACCATACATTATCATCTTTGTTATTTAGTAAGTAGGGAAACAAAACAGAGCCATTATTTTTGATCACCCGCATAACCACTCACTGTAAACTTTACTATCGAACGATCTCACGTTTCTTGTATTTTCACTTTTACAATGTTAAGTGGAGGTTAATGAGATTCCCAGTTTTTAATATTGAGATTTGCTTCACAGCTATTATATTTGCAGAATCAAATTTATGGTAAAAATGATTTATTTGTAGGAATAACAGAAACAGTTTACTTAAAAATTAAGCCAACATTTCGCATTTCGTGAAAACAGATGAAATAATAATTACACTTTAAATCAGTTTGGCTGAAACAAATAATTCTAACACAAAAGAAACAAAGCATCACTTGTGTTCGCTCCTGCATCATCAGGGTTGCATTACAGCCTGATGCAATTCGTGTGCACGCACTCGTTCACCAACCCGAATGCCTTTTTTCGGTCTTTTTTACAGAAGTTCGTGCGTGGCTCACTTTCCATCACGGCACTGCTGCTACCGAATCTGGCAGCGGAACACACAACTAACAGTGCACTGCAGGAAAAGATTTACCGTGTTAAAGCACCGTAAGGCTCTCTTCGCGCAAGTGCAAAAAAAGCCTTAACCCTTTAGTGCACTTCGTGGGTCTCAGACGCCTGGAGTTTTTGTCTTATTGCTGTAAATATTTTCCCGTTCGCATTACAGGTTTGTCCTTTTATGATACCCTCTTTCGTTTTGTTTCTTTTCATATGTCAAAGGATGCTCCAGAAAACTATGAGATTTTTTCATATTTGTCAACTTTTCTGTGAGTAGTCGTGCTATCCACTTAGTGGGCCTCCGAGGCCCGGTAGTGGCTTTCCCTTAACGGCTCTTTGAAAGCGTAAGAAGTACATTGTGTTGGAATTGATACACGATTATTACAGACTTCTTTGATTACTTATCTTACGGAAATAACACAAATCACGTCATAAATGAGGAATAAAATTATTTTGGTGCTGTGATTCAGCGATTGGATTTGCACTACCTAAGAAACTATTCTGTGGGGAAAGGAAAGATGAACATGTTGCAAAAGATTTGACATCATAAGGAATAATACAGAAGACTAGCAAAGGTGGTTCAGATCCTCAACTGATTTCAATGCAGTGCCTCTGACTGGGAGGTCACAGGATGTGAGTCCCAACGGTGACAGGATTTT
This sequence comes from Acheta domesticus, assembly GCA_031308135.1. NCBI lineage: Eukaryota > Metazoa > Arthropoda > Insecta > Orthoptera > Gryllidae > Acheta > Acheta domesticus. Next base: position 111,186,499 of record JAHLJT010002406.1, on the reverse strand, counting down.
CGACACTAGATCGCATTCAGCCGCTATCTGGAGGAGAATTCTAGCGACCGGCTGCTCTGATCGCACTTTTTCCTTGGTTTCTTCTATCAACACCAGGCAAATGCCGGAGCAGTATCCTAACAAACGGGTCATGGACGGGCGGGTTCTTTCCTTCCTCTTCCTTGTCCTATCCTCAGCCCTTGCTTACACACACTTACACTCCTATGCACTGCACTACCACGCATGCCGAAGGATACCGGCTGGGGCGATGCCTCGCTGGGAGATACCTAGTTGGGAAAAATCCTGTAATCCGACCTAGCTCGGTGTCGGATCTCACCAGCCAGGGGGGGGGGAGATCACCACCACCTCCAGCGATAAAGCATGCACTACACTTACAGAACTAATTATTTTAGCAGTTGACGCGCCCAAAATCTCTAATCAATCAATAGTGAAGGAATGGGTGCAGCCATTATTCAGTGGATGTAATAACACAACTGAAATATTTTTTCGTTCATTCGAGTTGGTCGAATTTCGAAGACTTGGTCGAAGAAAACAGGCGTTTGTTGATTAGAGGAGATTTAAAATAATTTGTGCAAATAAAATTTTGTGTTCAGAATTGGTGAAATATCTACCGGATTAAGAGGCTCAGGGCATCAACTGATGTTACTAAATTGCCTCTGACCGGGAAGTCCTAGGGTTAGAGTTTCGACGAGGGCAGGATCTTCGACGCTAGCTAGATTGTAAATCGAATTCAGCCGCTGACTGGAGGAGAATTGTGGAGACCGGCTACTCTAATTGATAGTTTTCCGCAGGGCTTGACTTCTGGCGGAACACGACGGAACGGCTTTCCGGTACCCCTGGAATAATTATTAAATTATACTAAAAACATATCATTATTAAATTAATAAGTAATTTGTGGTACGTTCCAGAACCTAAAATTTTATAAATAAAATACTGGTTTTCCGTGGTTTCGTTTCCGTGAACAGTACCCTAACAAACGCACTCCAAGGACCTCGCTCAAAAATTACTTCCTCTTCATTGCCCTATTCCCATCCCTTTCTTACACACACACTTATATGCACGGCACTACCGCACGTGTCGGGGCATCAGTCGGGATCATAGGGATGGTCCCGGCTGGGGCAGTGCCCGGCTGTTGGGGTATACATGGTTGGAGAAAACCCTGCTAGCCAACGTGTAGGTCAGCGCGGGATCTCGCATTCCAGCGGATCACCAGCACCTCCTGAAAAATATGCACTTAAGGAAATAATGATCTTAGCAGTTGACGCGCCAGGAATCAGTAATCAATCAAGCGATCATTGGTGAATAATACTTTTTAATTATATACTGACAAGTGCTTGAATTAACAGGAGTGTACGTGCTTTTGTGAATTTGAACACCAGCCGTCACTGTTTGTCATGTCATAAAGGCTTTTGAAAAATCATGGTTTTTGCTTGCAGATGATTTAAAAAGTACTTTTGTCCTCCATCAAATAACCTTTGAGAATCATATTGGTTATTTTATTCTCTCCTTAAATTTCTCCTCCCTTCCCATTGCTGGAATATGGCTACCTGTTGGTGGCATTATATTTCAGTTTGCTACTTACAAATTTTACTCGCATAGTATTTGCAAATACTACTTGCCGGTAGTATTTCAATTTGAAATAAATACCTAACAAAACAATGAATTCAACCATTAAGGATCCAATTTATCATTTCAAAAACAGAATATTTTTCTTACAAGGAGTGATTTTCAAAGAAATTTTTGAAGAGCTGGCAAGGAAATTTCGTTTTTTATTTACTCTTGAGTTTTCTTTTCTAAACTTTAAGTCGTTCCTCGACCTCTTTTAGAAACATTTGTGACATTTCGTGCTACGATCACTCTCCAGGTTCTTGATATTATGTATTCTTTGGGTCTTGATATTAGACTGGTGCCGCTTATACGTCCCACGGTCATTATTGTTATTTTCTCGGGGTTACTAATTTATGCGCGATATGCCTGCTAGTGTAAGCATAGGACCCTTGAGAAGCTACTCGGCTGTTGTACACGCAAGAGTATTGCATCCACCGCCATGGAATGAGACAGACACATCATTTACGATCTTGTGAATCGGTAATGTTGAATGTCTTCAATGATCCTTGATGGAATAAATGGATCGTAAAACTGTCATATGCTTCTTGGACTATTTGCTTCCGGTTCTTTTCCACTCAGTACTAAAAACGGAAGACTGAACGCTCGATCTCAGGATGTTCCACACCTTACAGTGCCCCGTCTTGCAAGAACACGGCGACAGGTGAGTTATGTAGTTGACATATGTGTGATCGCGGGTACTTGGTCGCTGGGCCATGAAAAATGTGAGGGCCACATTTCGCATTTACCTCGTCAGTGTATTACTTCATTAATGAAGTAATGTTTCCTACACTGTATTAATGAAGTGATACACTGTAGGAAAGTTGCGCAGAAAGAACGCAGTTGATTGCAGGATTATGCACTCAAAATGGATGTGTAATATTGCTTATGTTTCCATCTTTAAATGTTTGTACCTATGTGAAAAAAACTCACGTATATCTTTTTGTATTCACTTATAATCCATGGAATACTCCCTTGAACATTCTTTTTCAAGTCATTCTAAGTTAGCGTGATAAAATATTTACCTTGTTAACGGCAATAACAAAGCCACAGATGCAGTTGTTGGAAAATGAAAGACGACTTGCACTATTCTCTGTTAGTGCATGGTCGGACAGCTTTCAATCATCAAATCACGAACCCCGTTTGATATGATATCGCGAATTTTTACTTCTTTTGAAAGTACTCTTCCAGCTGTAACAACAAAGACAGATGTATGGTACGCGGCAACATTTGGCCCTTGAATAGAGAAATGTAAAGAAACACATCTCTCATGGTCTCGTGAGCTTGCACATCACTGTGACCACTTCCAGATTCAACAATACCACGAGGGTGTCCTGGGGCGTTTCACGCACCATGAGAAATTATTAGCTGCATTGCACGATATGTCGTGAGTTTTCACTTATAAAAGCGATTCCTTGTATGCAAAACAAAACCGCTTATGAATTTTGTTGATGGTGCTTGCAGAAGTGTAGGGACATAGTGTAGAGTGAGATTGATGTACTATCACAATTGATTTTAAGTAATTGCAGGAACGAACCCCTTTCAGCAATCAAAAAATCACATTCCGGATAAAGCCACGAGTCTGCACATCCCTAAGCTCGCCCACCAATCTCCAAGAACAAAGAGATGAAGTTGTGGATGATCCTCGCAGATACGTGGGGAGGTATTCCTTATTCTCGACAAATATGTGGCCCTTACATCAATTATCACTAGCACAATTTGGGCCTTCGTTTGACTAGCCTAGTATAACTTGTGTAGAGCAGTATTTTCTATAATAAAATGTCTATTTTTATGAATTACCGACCAATTTGTGAGCAACCTAAAATCAAATAACTATGCTAGCCAATCTAGCGTCTAAATTCCCCTCGTGACAACTAACTTACAGACACCCTGCAACTTTGTGTAACCAAATTGCTCAATACACTGAATTTACACTTAACTCGTCACGTCTCTAAACAACAAGTGGTGTGTGCAGAAACGAATCCCTTTCTACTACAAAACACGAGTTATATTTCACACGACGACGTCGTGAGTTGGCATTTCTCCTCATGGAGCCCTCCCAGCTGCATTAAACACGGCTTCAGGTGAGTTAAGCGATTACGCGGTTGCGGTGCGGAGCGGGAGAAGTGTTTCGCTAGAGGGGTGGGGAGGGGCTGTACAGAGTGTGAGGGGACGAGGGATGCGAGGCAGTGCTGGGCAGTGGGAGGGCATGGTATGGCGGGGAGGGCCGGTGTGGGGCGGGGACGAGTCGTGACGTGGCGGGACAGTGCGGGTGGGGCGGGCGGGAGGGGTGCGGCGAAAGGATAGAAGAGGACGGACGGGAAGTGGCGGGTCAGCGCGGGTCGGCGTGGGGTGGGGCGGGGCTGTACAGAGTGTGAGGGATGGAGGTGTGCAAGGCAGTGCTGGGCAGTGCGGGGTGGAGCATGGCATGTCTGGTGGCGGGGCGGGGACGAGTCGAGACGTGGCGGAACGGCGCGGGGCGGGGCGGGCTAGGACGGTGTGGTGTGCAGCGGAAGGATAGAAGAGGACGGACGGAAAGTGGAGGACGGGGCGGGGCGGAGCTGTGCGGTGCGGAGCGTGGCGAGGCGTGGCGGTGCGAACGTCGCGGGGAGGTGCCGTACGGGGCTGGTTGGGACGGAGCGCGTCGGCGCGGGACGGGACTCTGCAACGCACGGTGCGGGGCAGAGTGTGGGACCGTGAGGCGCGGCGCGGCGGGGCGGGCAGAGGGCGTGCGCGGAGGTGCCATCCGCTTTAACGCTGACCTGTTGCGCGGTCGTATTTATGTCGGCCACCTTTCGCCCGCGACCTCGCGCACTTCGTCTTGGCGGCTGCGCGCATTCCGGGAAGCGGGTCGCTCACCTCCCCCGCTCGCCCCGCCGCGCGCGCGCGCACACGCACGGCTCTCCCGGGGCGGCGCGGCGGCTTTAGAAGTGCAAACGAAAAGCGGAGGGCCTTTCTCTTCCGTAATGAAGTACCCCGAGCGGAGTCCTGCATGAGACGATTGCGCCCGAGTGCCATGGCAGTTAACACCAAATCCGCTTGACGTCAGTCCAGTGCGACAGGGTTTTGCTCGCCTCGAGCGAAAAGCGCCCGGTCGAGAACACGGACCGCCACACGGCTTATGACTTGTGACTCCGCGAGTTGAGTCACGATTTCAAGTGGAAATCGCAGAATTAAAGATGCTGCAAGATACATAGAAACAAGAAGCACAAAGCATGTGAAAAGTGGGAATGATAAGTGCTATCTTATTCATAGTTTCGAAAAGAAATCTTTATAATATAATTCATTAATATCATTTCTGTTCACATTCAGTTCACTTGAAGAGTATCTCTGAATAAATGTTACAAACTTCTAGAGCATGGAGAAGGGTCGAATATAATAACTTTTTGCCAATGAACTTCTAGTGGGTAATTTCAAACAATGTGGTAAATATGGGTAATTCCACGTGAAATCGGGCGAAAAAACCCCCTTCCGATTAAGCTAACGTTTTTTGACTTGTTCAATGTGATGTAAAGAAAGCTAGGAGTATAATATTTAGTGCATATGCTTGACTTAGTTTTTATTTTTACCCCAAATTAGTAAAATTTCTGAGAATTTTGAACGAACGTCTAAAAATATTGAAATCTCACGGGAAAATCTATTGTAATATAAGAAACATGTTTCCCCTAATAGTAAACAGTTGAAAGAAAAGTTTTTTTGCATTGAGCCTCATATCATTTGCATTTTATACTAAAGTTTTTACTCCCGAATTCAAAAGTGCAGTTTTTTATTTCAAACCTAAATTTCCAAAATACTTAATCCTTGATTTTCGAGTATGTTGACCCAAAATATTTTACAAACTCTAAATTTTCACGCAAAAAAAAAAAACAAAAAACAATTTACATATGAAAATGGAAATTTCGAAAGTTACGGGTATGAAATATCCATGAAAGTAAAAATATACATTTCTAGGTCAAAATTTATTGATTATTAGTTGATGTAACAATATTGCTAATCATAAAGTCTGTAAATGTTACCTTATTCTAAATTTGTTAATGTTCGTGAATTAAAATTTAATGTTAATCTATACATTTCCATTACAGTTAAGGTTCTAAATTTTTATATTGCGCTCAAAGCGTATAATATTGTATACGTTCTCCTTGGAAATCATATAAACACGTTAGGTATACGAAAATTAATACAAAAATAAATGAAACTACATTGTCAATACTATAGATCGACGCTTTATCTAACTTTACCCATGTCTTTAATACATTCTTAATGAGGGTTGGAATGCATGACAGACGTAAACAAAATTCTCATGGAAGGCTGGTCGGCTTTTTTTTTTATTTTATTTTACATTTAAAGACAGTACAACGTTCAGCCGTGAGGCTCTTCAGTTGATTGGCCGAGCAACTTTGCATCAGAAAATTGTGAAGGGGGTAACTGTTTGTTACCGCCCTGATAGTGATTTCATTTGTTGTACCTTCAACCAAGGAATATTGCGAGGGAATTATGTTAGAGCAATGACAGGATTAAAAAGAAAATACGATGGGAGGGACAGGTAATTGCTAGAAATGTTCCTACCTTATCTAATATCAGAGAGATATTGAAGGAAAATATGGAATGGGAGTCTGTTTCTTAGGCGGGAGAGTGGAGGCTGATCGGTTCCTATTTCGTAAGTGACTGCTCCTTGTACATGATTTAAATTATTGAAAAAATTATGTGCCAGCTTTGTAATAAAGGAAGTAATTGGTTCTATTGCAAGATCGTTGTGGAGGGTCTTATTGCTGACAAACCAGGGGGCATTTACTGTTATTCTTAAAATTTTGTTTTGGAAGATTTGTAACTTGTTTAATGTGGTTGGGGCAGCTGAAATCCGAACAGGACATGCGTAGGTTAATATTGGCCGAAGAAGCTGGTCGGCTTAAAACGGGCATGTCAAGTTCGCCGGCATGCCCACCGCTGGCAGGTGCTTTATTACTTATTACTTTATTTCAGGTTTATATTCTTTTAAATGTCTGCCTTGTATAATCATTTTGCAAAGGAGCATGAATATGTAAAGCATTATAAAAAACACACACAATATCGAAAACCCAAAAAATATTATTGAATGATGTTCAGGTTTTTCCTAAAATACTTTTATTTAAATTTTATTTTATTCTTGTCCGGCATTTCTGCCTTTCAAGGGTGTTTACATATGGTTACATAACGTTTCCTAAAATACTGAAATGAGGGAAGTTTACGAAATCTGAAACAATACAGTCATTATTAAAAGGTTATTACAGAGTTAAACATTTTTACGGTCTCGTCTAATAACTTCTTGTTATAACCCAAAATATAACATTTTCTTCGGAAATATTTTATCATAGAATTCGAATTGTATTCATGTGTGAATTATTACATATACTTAAATTTTGAAATGGAATACTTTCAGTAATTTTCTGATAAACCGCGTTTGTATAACTTACGCAGAAATGAATGCGGCTCGTATTAGTTGTAGTGGGTTTGCGTTATTTGTATTTACTAATTATGTAATATGTATCTTTGTTTCATTTGTATAATTAATTTAGTAAGTCAAAATTGCAATACACGTATCTTTCATTGACTTCAAATTAGAAACGATAAATGATCCACACGCTTACTGCCGGTCGTTAATCCAAGTTGATTCCCACCGATATGTTCCAATGATATCTTATCAGTATTTTCTTTACATTACTCAAAAAGTTATGTATTTGCTTTTATTTATTAAAATTACGTGTACTGTGGATTCTACCTTAATACATACAAGAGTTATTCCAAGTATGATTTAAAAACAGGATTTCCTGAATCACACCTTTTTGGTTCAGATGCGAATCGTTACATTTGTACAAGCCTATATGGTAGAGCATAGGCGATGTCAAACCGTGGAGTGCAAGCGGAAGACCGCGGGGCATTTTGGGGCGTACTTCTTCTTGATGTACGTCATCCATCTCAGAAACGTGGGGTGTGAATTAAGGTCGTCAGGCAGAGGTGTTCGCGAATGACCTTTAAATCGCTTTCGCGCACGCGGCGGGTTTTACGAACCAATGTCAGTGTCTCAGAGATGGCAGGAGAGAGCAATCGACATGAGAAAAGTTCGAAGTGGGTACAGCAAATGCATTCGTATTTCATAGACATATTTGAGAAATTACACAATATTTTTGCTTTCACGTACACGTACGTAGTATAGGGAAAGTCATGTAATGCTGCGGAAAATCGATTTCGAAATTTCAATGGAAATACACGTTTTGGGTTTCCCTGATACCGAAAAACTGTTTATTATTTTCAAAAGTCCGTCCATTTGTCCGTCTCTCTGTCTGTCTGCCCGTCTGTGAGAACATCACTACCTGTCTGTAAACACACTTATCCATCTGACTCGAGTCGAATCTTTGAGATTTTGAAGAACAATATTCAAAATCTGGGGTTCTTCACATTAACAACATGGACATATTGAAAATTTTCTCAAAAACGGTTCTAAATTTTTTTTCTTCTAAGACTAGAGTAAAATACACTTATAAAGGTGGCATAGGTGCAATTCTCACGGTTAACTCTAAACTTTCGAAAATTTCAAAATTTTTAATTTTCTCCGCCGATTTTTATACTACAAAACTGAAGATAGTAATTATTCCTTCAAATATAAATTTGTTCTCTATAGTGAGTTCTTTCATTAACATCATGTACATTTTTTGATAATTTCAGTAGTTTTCGCGCAATTTGCGTGCAATATCTGCAATTTTAAAAAATTACAAAAACAAGATTTTCTCAAAAACGGCTGCAAATGTTTTCTTTACACTTCTGGTACGCATAGTGTTAGATGTAACCTATGAGATGACATAAACGCCATAATGCTCTATTCTTTTATTTTTTCAAAAATTACAAAAAATAGTTAATTTGACTTGTCTCTCACGTCGTAAAACTTTACATTAGCGGCGATTGTTCACATTGTATTAATGAGTACATGTGTTTTAAATAATGTCATATAAAATTTGTCTAAAACTCAAACATTTTCTGTGAAAACTAGCTCAAAATTCCACATTTTCAGAAAGGCTCAAATCTCTCAATTTTCTCAATTTGTAAAAACGAGTGCTATTGTATTTGTAAGTTAAAGTGCTTCAAATGTCGCATTTGTAGTAGCGCTAAAAGGAATTTTCTGAAAAACAGCTCCAAATTTATCAAGGAAATTTGCCATTCAGGATAGGTTTTACTGTTCTGTAATATTCTTAAAAGAATATTTCGTTCGACCATTAAGAAATTAATGAAGATTTGATAACACTGAGCAAACTGGGCAGCATCCCTACGCTTACAGTTAAACCCAAATAAGTCACAGTGCATGATTATCAGTTCGAAAAGCACTATGAATAAAATCTCATCTGTTGCTCTGCCTAAAATTTATATTAATGACACCGCTCTACCTTGGTGTTCAGAAGTCAAAAACCTAGGTGTGCTTATCGACAACACCCTCAGCTGGAACTCGCATGTAGATTCAACCTGCCGTAAAGTTTTTGCCTCAATGCATTCCCTGAAACGCCTACGAACACTTTTACCAATTAGCACACGTGAGACTCTCATCAAATCTCTTATTACGCCACATTTCGACTATTGTGACTTTCTTCTGACCAACATGGCATTTAAATTACAACGTAAACTTCAAGTAACTCAGAACGCATGCGTACGGTTTATTTTTGATTTAAGGAAATACGACCATGTATCAGATTTTTTCGACAAACTTCAAATGCTTACTCTAGACAAAAGGCGGTTATTTCATTCTCTACTTCTTCTTTATAAAATTTTAAACGGTACACATGTAACACGCCTTATAAGTAACTTCAATCCTCTGAAATTAAATCGAGCTCGTGATTCAGCACTGCTTTGTGTACCACGTCACAACACTACTTCGTTCAGTAGATCATTCACCATTACAGTTATCCGAGCCTGGAATAAACTACCAGCAAGCCTAAAACATTCAAATACCTTCCGTAAATTCAAAAATGAATTAACCACATGGGTAAGGAATAATGACATGCAGAATGGCTGTTAACATCTCCTTCAATCTCCAGACTTTTCCCACCTCCAAGCACCCGGTCACCGCACCCTCTAAATGCTGTACTTTCCGCACTCTCTAAATTCAAAATTCTATCCCATACCTCATGACTCTCTTCACTTTCCATTCTGTATCAACCCCTGTAAATTATTTAATACAATCATATAATTTTCAGTGTATCTTAATGGAATTGTTTAAATAAAATATACATAAAGTGACTAGCGACATTCCAGATAAACGTACTTATACTCGTAGCTATTTTTGTATTATCATCATAATCTTTACTGCAACATGTTGGTATAAATACAATTTGATGTTAAGATCCTACTATACTTTTATATTGTTCCTGAATACTGTCAATATTGTATTTTAAATTATTGTTACTATTAGCCTATAATGTATTGTACTCCTCTGGTGTTAAAAATGATTTTATACTTATGTAAAGTGCTCATGTAAACCGAATGTACCTTGATGTAACGTCTCTGGAATAACTTCACGTCTTCCGCCTACTTTTTCTTCCTCCTTTTCTTCGCTTCTTCTCCCTTCCCTTTGCTCACAAACTTCCCCATTTTTTCATTATGACTCGCCCCCCTCCGAACATCTTTCTCTTCTCTTTCTCTACTGTGTATATATTCTGCTCTATTAATGTTCGGCCCTAAGCCGCCATCCTGATTGAGATTTTTCTGGGTTTACTCAATCGCTTAAGGCGTACGCCGGGATGGTCCCTTGTATTGCACTCCCAGTCATAAATGTACAGTTGTCCCCCCTTTTAGTCTCTCTCCTTTCTTCTTTCTCTTTCGACCTTTCTTCTTCATTTCCATCTGCATTTCCACTCTCTTTCACTTCTCTCTTTGTTCTTAAAATGTTCGGCCTTTAGCCGCCATCCTGATTGAGGTTTTCTGGGTTTACTCAATCGCTTAAGGCGTATGCCGGGGTGGTCCCTAGTTTTGCTCTCCCAGATGTAAATGTACAGCTGGCCCTCCCCCTCTTAAAATATTATTTCTCTGTATTAATGTAGATTGAGTGGTTAGGCGGAAGAGCAGGCCCTATGGCCTGAGCCTCGCCATTAATAAAGGCATTTTTATTATTATTATTATTATTATTATTATTATTATTATTATTATTATTATAAGAAACCGAAAAATTAAGAAAATGTCAAAAAATGTTCTTTGGGTGGCGATAGATGGCAGCTGGCAAGAGTATGGGGCAAGTACGAGTAGCCAGGCAAGTCCAAAGGAAATATAAAACTAATACGGGAAAGTCTGTGCCATTCTGTGGCATCATTAGTTTTTACTTATTTAAGGTCGCTTTTCAATTACTAAGTTCATAGAGCGACCACTGTAAGTAAGTCGGCCAAACAATATTTTTAGCTTCCCATATTCATACGTATACTACACGGAATAATATAGGTGGTATAGGGAAAGTTGTGTAATGCTGTGTGAAACGTCTGAGCTCATTTTCTGAAAATTTGCTTTACTCTTCTGTTACTTTAATGTATTTCAATTCAACTATTGTCTTTCTGAACGAAACCCCTTAGTGTTTTAAAAATAGCCTGCAATGCCCCTCGTTTTTACTGCTTACGTAATTCTGCAAAACAATCACACATGAAATGTTATCTATCGCTTCCTCAAGACACGAAGCGTCACCGTCATAGCCTTATGAATCGGCTCATTCGAGCGCAGGACGCTCCAATTTACAGTGCTCGCGGTTGGAACGTTTGACCGAGTACGAGCGAGTGGATGGAACCCTTTGCAGCGCAAACCTTTGTAATCTTCGTGTGGAATTCACTGAAAGAAAGAGTGCTTGGACATTTTGGCGTTGTTGCATTGGTGCGAAAATACATTTATCTATAGGGTTTGTCTCATTCAATAATTGCAGTTTCTTTCATGGACTTTGTTTAATTGGGTTTCTTAAAGTGCGCGATTGATTGTGAATGTTTGCACTTGTAAACAGCTAGAAAATGCCTGTACTACATTAATTTTTTGATCTTATTTTGAAACCTATTTCTTTACCCTCTGCCTTGTGATTGGTACAACGATGTTAATGTAGTGATATATTCTTTTGATCGGTATCGAAATCAAAACCTGATCTATTTCATTTTTAATCTGACATTTGGTTCTGTATTTTGGATTAACTACATTAGCTGTCCAAAGTATGAATTTTCACTTCGCAGCGATATTTATCCATGTAATTTTTTAAAGAAAGGCGAATTTGAATTGGCTTTGACCACAAAAGTGGTTGCATTGGACATTTTTGCACCAAACATTCAAGATTTTTGCACTGAGTCAAGATCACGGAATTCTTAATATACTTAAATTTTTGTGTGTATTGTCCACTTAAGTAATTAAGTCACTTTTTGCAACAACTCGGTTCGGTTGTAATTTCCTTTTTTGGGATTGTTTACTATTTCCGAAACCAAAATGTGAAGTGCGCGTGCTTTAGTTCATGTACCGAACAATTCTCCCCAAAATTTCAGAACAATTACTTCAGTAGTTTGTTGTTCAACGTCTTTGTATATCTAGTCTCATTGAGCACACAATAAACTAAACTACATCTGTTATTGTAAAGTTTCCCATACTTCTTTTATTAAGACTGAGTAAATTCCGGAGATGATGATTCTCGCTATTTTATCTGCGTTTTATTCGATCATACCAAAATTCATCCACTGAGATTCCATCATCATTGCTCTAAGCATTTGTATCCCATTTTGTTAAAGATCTTCACATACGCCTTCGTTATTCGAATATGTACACCCATGACTTCTTTGCATTCGTTCACTGTCTAATCTTCTATAAATGAACATTTAATTGTCCGAAAGTAGTGTTTTTGTTTACGTCATTTTCAATGTTGATTTTCCAGGTTTCAATATTTGTTATAATTTTTTTATTTAAAACGTTTTCTTTTCTTGTAAACTGACAGTATCAGCTCCAATATTTCATTTCTGGTGCTTGATGTCTACTACCGTTCTTTCAATTCACAATCCATTACTAAGCACCACGTGTTAATAGACTAGCGATTATTATTTTATACAAGGTAACTTTTGTGTTTCTTTTTATTCCGGAGTGGATATTGTGCCCCAAAATCTACCTACCTCTATGTTTGGTTCGGGGTACTTTTGTTGGCCCGATCATCGTTTCTTTGTTATATATTTTTGAAAAAATAAATGATGAGAAAAATATATGTTGGATAGGGTTTTCTAAATTAGATCAGTCTGTTTTCAAATTATTTTGATTGATGATTTTGGAGTTTCCTGCGTATCAAATTCCAGTATTCCGATGTGTTGCAAAGCGGGTAATTCGACATTCCACGGATCCATCAATGAAACTTTTAAGTCAAGACCTGTCAGTGGATGAACATAGAAAATGATGTGTAAATGAACATTCACTCACTATACTTGTATAGATTTTGTCTTATTTCAGTTTCATTGAAGAGTCCCATATATTTTGTGATACTTGTTTCACTACGGTGATGAAAATCAGACTGATTTGTTCTTGTTCTGTTTTCTAACTCTTTTTTGCTACACAGTAATTCTGCATTCTTTTTTTTTTTTCATCCACCATCCGAACTGATTCATGCCGCATTATCGAGACTACAGCGTTACTGCAAGATACTTTCGAGGGAGTGAAAAGGAGAAAAAAAGAAGCCTGGTGAATGTGTTGTGCCAGAATTACACCACGCCCCATTCACAAGTGGGCCGCCTCACGTGTCAAAGGCACGTCTTTTGTACTTGGATGCAACATTCCTTAAAGGGAACTTCCCTCGCCTGGCGGCTGGCGGCAGGTGGTTGCGGCTACGCGCGCTTGCAATTCATCGCCTGGGAGCGAGCGCCCGGGGCAGTGGTGAGGACGGGGGCAGCGGCGAGGACGGGGAGGGGGGCGAGGATGGGGGCGGAGATGGGGGCGGTGGCGGGGACGGGGAGAGGGAGGGGGCGAGGACGGGGGCGGCGGCGAGGACGGGGAGGGGGCAAGGACGGAGACGGGGGTGTGATGGGGGCGGGGCGGGGACGAAGGTGGGGACGGGGGTGGCGGCGCCGTGGGCAGGCGCGTGCTCGGGTGCGGGCGGGCGCGGGCGGGGATGGTGGCGGCTGCGAGGACAGGGAGGGGGCGAGGACGGGGAGGGGGCGGGGACGAAGGCGGGGATGAGGACGGTGGCGGGGACGGGGGCGGAGACGGGGGCGGCGGCGCCGTGGGCGGGCGCGTGCTCAGCGCCGGCCGGCCGCCCGGAACAATTGCCGCTCGCTCTCGGGATCGCTGCGGGGCTTGCTACCTGCCAGAGCAACCTTCCGCCCCGCCCCCCTCGAGCCCGGCAGCGTCGAAGCTTTTTTGTGGTGGCGACTTGGCGACTGCACTCCACTCGCCAACAGGCGGTGAGGCGGCGGGCTGTGCTGGTGCTGTGAGTGGTGGAGATGGAAGAAGTAGCAGAAGTGGCAGAGATGACGACGACGATGGAATCACAGTAGCAGGAATGACGTTTTGAGGCGGAGGGGATGGCGAGAACGACGGAGTGACGGATTTACCGGGGCTGCTGGGGGTGAGACGGTGGAAGCGTCGAGACTGTGGCGTCGTAACGATGTTGCTTCGTTTGAGGGGGGTGGGTCGGATGGGGTGGAGGCGGCAGGTCAAACGCGACGAGATGAAAGTGTCTGGATGGGTCAGGACGGCGGATGGGGAGGGATGGAAGGGGCGGGACGTAGGGGACGGGTAGAAGCGCTAGGACGGCGTTCGGGGGAACGGAGTTTGTGAGGTGATGGGGACGGGACGGAATGGGTGGGTCGGAAGGGGCGGTACTGGGAGACGGAGAGGTGGGCAGAAGCGGCGGGACGGCGGTGGCGTGAGGGAGTGAGGCGGAGAGAACGGAACGAAGGGGGTGGGTCAAAAGGGCGGTAGTGAGGAGTGCAGCGGAGGAGCTGGACGGAGGCGCCGCGCTCAGACTATGAGCAGGAAAGGGTTGCACGAAGGGGGCGGGTCGGAGGGGACAAGGCGGAGGCCGCAAGGTGGAAGCGCCGGGACAGCGGGGATGACGGCGTTGGAAACTGTGGCTTCGGAAGTAGTGAGTGAGGTGGTGGTGAGGAGGGCGAGAGTGATGGCGGCCGGCGATGCTCGCGAGAACAAACAAGCCCCGAGGCGGAGGGAGAGGTCAGTATGAGTGGCAGCAGCAGAGGCCGCAGGGAGAGTAAGCGTTGCAAATGTTCCGCTGTCGCCAGCATAAGCAGTTTTAGCAGGAAGCGTTGGAAATGAAAGTGATCGTTTCGTGATTCAGCATTATTGTTGCATTCTATTTGTCGTACATCATACAAAATGAGTACTAAGCGCTAGCGCATCTTAAGTGAAGAAACGTGGCTTTAATTAAACTTATTATTTTGCGTTGATGAATTCCGCAGTTAGGAATGTATGTGTAAATTATCGTAATATGAAACTTATCCCATTATTGTTTTCATACTTACATGTTTTGGATAGTAGAAATTGGTCAGATTTTCATTAAATCTCAATTTGTCGGTTTTCATGAATCACGTTTCTATAAAATACCACCTTTTATATATATAGTAAACACTTTTGTTAATTACGTACACGAATAATGATATGACAAACTCTTAATTTTAGCTGTATTTAAGGATATTTTTGATTTGATTACTTTTTTCAAATTTCTTTGCGTTTTAAACACTACATTATATACTAGCTTCTACGCAACGGTCAACTGATGCTCCCCAATGGGGCCCTTATATATGTGACGCAATCTTTCTAAGAGACCATATAAACTGTCACCGATATGGAGCGCGCGGCATCATCGCGTCATAATTCGGGCAATGCAATGATCAACCGATGGTCGGCGAATGGCGCCAATGCGTGGGACACAATTGTGGTCAAAGAGTATAACCTCTCTTCTATAACAAACGTGATACGTGTGTAGGGATGGTAAGTTTTATTAAAACAGCGACACATTGATATTTCGATACATTTCCAAAAGGTTTTGGATGTCGATGAAAAAACGTCGATATTTTAAATACGATAAAACAGATGGCATTTTCCCTTTCCTGTTACCGTTTGTAATTACAGTACTTAAATGAAATACCGGTATATTTTATTGTTTGGTCACGCGTAAGTAATAAATTAATAATATTTATCGAATGTAAAAAATAAAGGACATCCTGTTTTGCTATTATTCCATTCATTCATTCATTTTTATTCGTAAATCATGGAAGTATAAGTCAGTAAGTAAGTGCTCAGTGCACTCTGTCATCTTAATTTTCAAATCAATGTTCTGTGCAGACAATGTTCAAAATGCAGTTTAACGATATTACCACGTACAAAATCATCAAAAAAAGATAAACTTGGTTTTGGAAACATCGATGATTTTTGCCATCCCTATACGTATAGCGACAACGCGTTCAACCACCGAGAGGAAGTTGCTCGGCGGTTATGGTCGCCTCCCAACTGTCAATCCTCATTTATCTCATGCGCAGTGCGAGTGCTTTTCTTCGCATTTCACCTGCAGAACTTTGACTGATATTTCAAGTTTCTAGATGGCACGGAGTTCTTTTACTTTCGTCACCTTGTGCCACTTATAATTTATAGGAATTTTGGCGTACTTCATCCTGAAAAATCAGTAAGTCAGGAATATTATTTTCAAATAAAACGCCCAAATCGGGAGGTCAGTTTTCTAAATGCTTGGAACCTGCAATTTGAGAGCTATCAAAAAGTTTGGCTAGTGCAGCAAGCATTGTTGCAGTATTACGAATTGTATCGTGTAAAAACTGCACACTCTTCAGTTAGAATCCTTCATTACTGTCTTTTACAATATTCCTTTTAACTCTAAGCCTAACATTAACCTATTTCATTATAGATACGCTAACCACCTGAATTGCCTTTTCGCACAACTACTATAATGGTACACGTCTTGGATCCCCAGCAGTAGACAATGTATTTAACGGGGTAACAGGGCCGGCTAGGCAGTCTGGATAGCGCGGCAGTTTTCTCGGCTGCTGTAGCAACAGCGGCGGTGTTTCACCTTGCACCGCGGCGCGGGGCTGTGACCTCCGGCGTGGAGGCTCTAACGAAGGCGCGCGTGTGCCTCCGCCGCCGCCGCCTCCGTCGCAGCCATAGACATTGCTACCGCTAGCGGAGCCATAGCGCTGCAAGTCTCCATCCGCCAAGCCTCCACCGCCGTGGCCGTTAAGTCATTACAGTCTTGTGCAGTGAAGTGAGTTGGGACGTAGTGCTCGCGTGTGCGTATAGTAGAGTTTTTTCTTAATGCTGATGGAAATTAATATGCGTGTATGTATATTAGGACTTTATTATTATTATTTTCCCATTACATCACGACTAAAGATATTATGAGTTGACTGAATATAAAATCTACTCCAGGTTGCAACCAGCTACCTAAGGAGCAGATCCGGTGACTATCAGTGCCTCTACAATTCTTTACGCAAAATGTGGGCTGTTCCAAATAAAGCAATTTCTTGCACTTCCCAGTCTTTTGAATTACCAGGGAGTTTAGACAAGTTCTTACTGAAATTTTGCGGAACAAATCCCCGAGATCCGATAACTAGAGAAAGGAAAAGTCTGGATCTTCAATTTTGTAGTTGTAGGAAGACGCCGAAAAAAATTCAAATTTTTGCCAATTTTGATAATTTAGCGTCAACAGTAAAAAGCGAACCTATGCCACATTTATAAGTGCATTTCACTCTATTCTTACAAAAAATTTAAAGAAAAAAATTAAACCCATTAAAATAAAAATTAATGAATGTTTTTTTCAAAATCGCTGAGCTTTGAGTTGAGACAGGTCGACCGGGGAATACTTATTTTTCAAAATATAGTTTTTTAGACTTTAGTGGTGTTTACGGGCGGATGAACAGTCGGACGGGCGGACGGACAGACGGACGGTCGGACGAACGTTTTGGAGAAAATACAATTTTCCGGTATCAAGGACTCAAATTTCTGAAATATGATTATATAACGTGTTAGAGCAGGGGTCCTCAAACTACGGCTGCGGGCCACATGCGTCCCGCCGAGGACATTTATACGGCCCACCGGGGTTTTATGGTTTAAAGATTTTTTTTTCTTAAAATCCGCACTTTTTTTATGTGTTAGGGTATCTAGAGATGGCAAAAAACCGATGGTTTTAAAACAACTATGTTCCCTGCCAGAAACATCGGTGCTTTTTATTAATTATTTTTTAAATATTGTATTTGTTCCCGTTTTGATTATTTACTTCAAAATAAGATACATGCAGTGTGTATAAGAATTTGTTGATAGTTTTTGTTTTACTATAGTGCGATTTTTCTAAGTCTGCCTCTCAAGGCAGGATGGAAAATGTCATGGTACATCGAGTCTTTCTCAGTCATGCCGCTAGATATCGCATGATCGCGACCGTATCAAGCAGTGCTTGCGACCATGGGACATGTAGCGGCAGGACCGAGAAAGACGCGAAATGCCGTGTGATCGGCCAAAGGGGCTTGAGAGGCAGAGTTAGAAAAATCGCACTATATAATCCGGCCCTCCGACGGCCTGAGGGACAGTGAACTGGCACCCCGTTTAAAAAGTTTGAGGACCCCAGGGTCGGCCTCGTGGCCGAGAACGCTAAGCCAGGAGTGGCGTGGCGATCTCGAGCGGCAGGGTCGCGTGTTCGAGTCCCGCCTCAGACATGGGTGTATTTGTGTTTGTCTTGGTGTGTGTGTAGTCTTCTCACCCCTCATAATCATCAATTCATTTTCCATACCCTCATGGTTAACAACTCTGTGGTGTAAAAATGGACCTGGCAGAAGCGCTGATCCCCCCTTACTATATCTTACGTGCATGAATTCACGTTCCCGTGGCCCATAGAGGCCGATTTGCGAAAGAAAACGTGTTAGATGTTGTAATTTACTACATTTTGTAAGAAAATCCACTTTTTCTATATTAGGGCCCCGCAATGCGAGTTTTTCTGGCGAAAAATCGCTGTTGTTTTATCATAATACATCATTACGTATACGGGAAAGTAAAGAGATACTGGATAGAATTATTTGCAAGTTGCCTTTTCTGTGTTTTTTCTGACTTGTTGGTTACTGGTTTTTTGAAAACGAAAGTACTAGCTGTTATTATAATATCAGTGACGGTTACAGTATTTTGACATCATTGCGAACAATAATGCAATGGTTCAGCTTAATTAGAACTTCTCCATTTGACGAACATTGACACAATCACGTTCCTAGGGTTTGCTGTTTTTCTTTTCTTCTGTATATTCGTCTTTAAACTTGCCGTCTCTACAACCGTTTGTGTCGTACCTATCAGTACATCCATCTCTTCCAGCTCTTAAACGCTAAGTTGTCACCGTAAATGACAGTAATTGGAATTTACGATCCTTTTCAAGAACTGAGCTTAGCTCACGTACAGGGAACTATTGCTTCTTTGCAAATTCAGCATTCCTTGTTGAAAGTATAGAGGTAGTTCAGCCATGTCAAGTCAGATGATCAATTCACCCAAAATTAACAGCTCGCCTCCTTGTCTTTATGACCTTTCTCAAACTATCTTGTTTGTTCAAGAAGCTCTTGAATGCCCACGTACGCGCATTCTGGGTACTTACCCTTATTCTGCACGATCCCCTGGGAAGACTCTATTATCAAGGGCAACGGTCATTTAGTCAGTTGTTGAATTCAAGTAATTATGTTGGACGAGGTAATTTTTAGATGTTGAAACAAAATATTTTATTTTATGCAAGTGGTAAAAGTGACTTTTTTTGCAAGTAGGAAAGGTTGTGACTCGAGGCTGATAGACCGAGTGGCGCAATTCTACGAGCTAAATAAATTATCTTTTATCATGTGTGTTATACGCTATTTTTTAGACAGCCTTACTAAGTATACAAATCACTTAATGTTGTTTTAAGGTAAGTAGTAGCTGATGGGGTCAAAACTATTTTATTTTCTTAGTTGCTTTCACAGATTTACCTGAACATGCGAGCTTCGTTTCCCTCCTAGAACTAGTGCAATCAATTTGACTTTTAGTTCGTTACGCATGCTCTGAAAGAAACTCTTATACTAGTGACTGTCTAAAACAATATTTAGTTTATATGTCAGAGTGTATTTAAGTATTTTTATCTTGATTAGCAGATAAAACGTCGCGTATTTTCTACGTAGTGAAATAAACGTCGAATCCAGTATGCATTGTTTCAGTTGTACATAAACTAAAGATTAAATCGTATTGACGTAATCCTTTTTGGAGGTTGTGACAATCAGTTTATTATTCCAGTAGTTATGTCCAATTACTCACTTGAAATTAGTAACAAAAATATTCTCTCTGCAGAATGTCCTTCAACTTTCGCTCTTCTTGCACTATTTGGCCTGCGTCTGCCAATTTTTGCAAACAGCTTACATTGAATTTTGCGAATGATATTTCTACGTGCAGAGGAACAAGATTAAATTAAAATATATTTTAATCAACGTTTATTTCGCACTTCTTAGTCGTTCAACATTAAATACAATTTAAGCTCTCCAAAATAAATGTGGAATGAAACCTAAATTAACCACTAATAAAAGCAGAAAACATAAATATTTCAAATAATCTTAATGTTGTGGTTCCTGTCGTATGGCCATTGCGTTAACTGGATATGACTTTCTGTATTACCGCGAAGACGAAGTCGCAAAAGACGAAAGCTAAAACCAAACCTCCCTACCGATATTGTTGAGATAACTAATTTGTCCTCACTTCAGATGATGAGTTTTAAATACAATTTGGGTTTAGATATTTGTGCTTCTCCACTGTATTTCACAATCATGTTTCGAAATTTTGTTTCGTTAGCATATGTACTGGTCAATCAGCAACGAAAGTTTCGTCGGTCGTGAGATTCCGTCGGAAACATTGACTAAATATACCGGCTGAGGTGTCTCAGAGCATCAATAGATATCATTGCAATGCGTCTGACCGAGACATCCTGGCTGTTATACACTTCTGTATTACTGCGATGACGAAGTCCATACGGTGGTTAGATAGCTCGAGTTCAGCCGCGGCCTGGGGTAGAATTTAGCGGCCGGCTGCTCTGATCGGCAGTTTTCCGTGGTTTCTCCGCTCAACACCAGGCGAATGCCGGAGTAGTTCCTAAACAGACCACAGACTACGCACGATCTTTTCTTCCTCACCTTTACCCTATTCTTACCCCTTATTCACAACCACACAGTTAAATGCACTTCATTAACACACAAGAAGACCAGACGGGTACTTGGAGCTATGACAACTGGGTCCGGTAGCATCCTGGTGGGAGACACCAGGATAAGAAAAATCCGGCAAGTCCACTTGTAAGCCGGCATCAGATCTCACTAGAGGGGTATGAACACCTCCATCTCCAGTGATTAAACTATTTACTACACTTGCGGGGAGGAATGACTGTAGCAGTTGACGCGCTTGAAACAAATAATTTCCTCTCTGTCTGCATTAGAATTCCAGTGGTTGGCTGCTCTGATGGGTCTTTTCTGGGGTGTCTTCCGATCAGTTCCTGGCGGATGACTGAAGAATACTCGTCAATGGGCCTCAGACTGCGCGCGATTCTTCCTTCTCCGTCTCGTCCTCTTCCACATCCAGGGCTGAGCGATGGGCTGATTAACTGTATTCGTATGACCTGCTTCTTACTTATCAAGAAACTAATCTAACAAGATTTGGAGATTGCAAAATGACCGAGGTAATGATTGTCTCTTCGAAACACAACGTATTTTGACGTGGAATAACTGAAATACTCATAAAAAATATTACGTAATCTGTTCTTTACCTCTTTTTTTTTTAGTTTTTACGAGGGAAACTGTGAGAATCCATCATGGACACTTGGGAGGCACCGCTCTCCCGAAGTAGTGTGAGACTCCTACTCACTAAACTCACTAACCCTTTCTAATCGACGTGATTACTGCCCCGGAACCGCGTTAGCATTACTTCAGGGCAGTGTCGATTCTAATTGCCCTTCCGGGCTTCTCTTTCAATTTAGTTTCGCCTTGAGTTTATTAACTCGTCACTGTCACTATTTTTGCGTCTCAGAATGCACTCCGCAAAGGCTGCTACTGCACACCAAGATTGGGAGTTGCGCAGCATCAAAGTGATGATGTTTCCTGGTGTTATTTGCTCTGCGCCTAATTCGTTGCCGAGACGAATTCTTTCTTCCTCCCATCTTTCGCACATGAAGAAAGTGTGTTGTGCGTCATCATCATTATTGCAGTAGAGACATTTAGGGCTGCTGACTTTCTGCATTCTGTGTAGGTACTTTCTGAAACATCCATGGCCGCTCAGAAGCTGAGTAAGGTAATAGGTAACCTCCCCATGCTCGCGGTTTAGCCATGTGTCCAGTCGGGGGATCAGTCTTTTCGTCCATTTTCCATAATTCCCATCTTCCCATCTTTGCTGCCATTTCTCGAGAAGTACTTGGCGAGCTACCTTCTTTGCTTCGCCCCTGCCGTTAACTATTTGGTTGCGCCAGATGTCTTGGCGTTCTTGAGCGAGAAGATCTATTGGGAGAGTGCCCGCTATCACTAATACCGCTGCTTCAGACACTGTGCGGTATGCACACGAGACCCTCAGTGCTCCACGTCTTTGCACAGCCGCCATTCGTTTGCGGTACTTCTCTATTTCTAGAGCTTTGGCCCATATTTCTGCTCCGTAAAGTAAAATTGATGTCATTACTGACATAAGGAGGCGCCGCTTACTACATTTTGGCCCGTTAGTATTTGCCATCAATCGGCTTAGTGCTTTTGTGGCTTCCGCGGCCTTGTCTGCTGCTCGCTGTATATGAGGCCAGTAGCTCAACTTCGTGTCAAGTATGACCCCCAGATACTTCACACTTGATGCAGTTTGAATATCTGTTTCTCCGACCCTGAGTGTGACACTCGTCTGTATACGTTTCCTTGTAAAAACAACGATTTGGGTCTTTGCTTCTGCAAGTGACAGAGAGTGCTCATTCATCCATCTTATTACGCGTTGCATTGCTTCATTTAGGTGACGTTGTGCTTCCTCTACGGTATGCGCTGTAATGAGCACACCCACATCATCAGCGTATGCAACGAGCTCCGTATCTCTGGGCATTTCCAATCTCAGAAGGTCGTCGTACGTGACATTCCATAGATACGGTCCTAGGATCGAACCTTGTGCAGCGCCTCCTGACAGTGCTTTGGTTCTTTGGCCTTGGTCTGTATCGTATAGGAGTGTGCGATCCTTTAAATACTTTTTCATGACACTCATCAAGTATACTGGTAGCTTAAATCTTCTCTCGAGTGCATTGAGCATGTCACTCCATCTGGCAGAGTTGAATGCGTTCTTGACATCTAAAATAGCAAGTAGCGTGAGCTTCCGGGAGTGGTGATTTACGGACTGGGCCCTCTCTATTGTGTCGACTACCGATGCAATTGCGTGGATAGTGGAGTGCCCTTTTCGGAATCCGTGTTGTCGTTGGGACAGCCCCCCTGCTTCTTCTATTGCTTTCAGTAGTCGAGGTTGTAGCAGCTTCTCGAATAACTTTCCAGCCGTATCTAACATGCACAATGGTCTATATGATGACGGCGAGTTTCTTTCTCCTTTTGCCTTGTTGATGAGGGTCAACCTAGCAATCTTCCATCGTGTGCTGAAGACGCCGTGTTTCAGGCAGTCGTTGTACATATCTAGCATCAAGCCAGGACAAGCTTTGTGCGCTGCTTTCAGCGCTTCTGCTGGTATGCTGTCAGGACCTGGTGCTTCTCTGTTTTTAAGCGATTCAACCGCCTGTGAAAGCTCGCTTTCGGTAAAGAGTGGGATATCGCTGGGTGGTACTGTTATCTTGTCAAATATTTTTGGGTGAGTGGGGAACAGTGCATTCACCACATCCTCCATTGTCGTCGTGTCCATAGCGATGTTAGTCAGGCATCCGAATTTTTTCATAACGATTTTATAGCCGAGGCCCCAAGGATCGTTGTCTATTTCCTTTATTGTACACTGCCATTTACAAATCTTGCTTTTTTTAATCGCTTTCTGAAGTGTTTTCTTAGCAATGCGGTGGTCAGCGGAGAGCCTTTCAGCATCCTCCCTTCCCCTTGCTCTTTGGGCCCTACGCCTTAACTGTAGGCATTGTTTTCTTAAGCCTGCAATCTCATCGTTCCACCAGTAGGCAGGCGCCCTGTTATTTCGTGGTTTCTTCCGGGGCATCGCCGCCTTACATGCGCGCTCAATGAGCTTCATGGTGGAATTAACTCTGTTCTCAGCGTTTTGCGTTCCTTCCCGCCCGTGGTATTTATTGGCTACCACTTCGGCTCCACTAGTCATAATCTCGGTGAACCTATCTTCATCTAGTTTCGCCACATTCCATTTTGGTTGAATTCGTGTTCTAAGAAGTTTGTGATGTGAAACAGGACGTACGTTGTAGGTTATGTATTGATGATCACTGGCGGTATAGTCTTCAGTCACTTTCCAGTCATACACGTGCCCTATCATTCCTTCAGTTCTTTACCTCTAAGAATTTCAGAAGTAGTTGCATTTATGGATGATGGCTTTAAATAATTTTCTTTCATATATTCTATTCCTGCCACGTGTGATTGAAAATAACTTTTGTATGATTGTAATAAATGGAAACCACCATATTTTTTTAATCACGGTTGTGTGAAGGTATTAAAAAAATCGAGAACGTCCTGAATATTGTAGATATATTATTTATGTTATTAAGAAAGTAATTTGTTGGGACATAGGAAAATACACGCCATGAAAAGCTCATAATACCAAAATTAAAAAAAACTATTTATTTCCTGATTTGAGTTATTTCCTTTTATATGTGATAGTTACAGGTCTTAATCATCGATTCAGAACGTTTTTCAGTGTTTGTAATAAGCATGGTTTATAAGCTAGATATTTTGAATTATTCTGCCCAACAATTAGTTTTGCATTTTTAGTTATTACACATTTGGCGATTAATAAAGACTAAAAGGAAATAGAAGGAAAAGCTGCTCATCTATTGAGCGACAAATACTTGTTTTCCTTTTTTGTGCCTAGTTTGGATATTAGCCTAACACCTGCGTACTTCCAGTGGGTCTGGTGGTTCAGCACACAGAGATGTCAATGTCTTCTGGCTATATACCGAAAAATAATACAGTCATCAAAATCAAACCGGCAAAGATAGCTCGGTAACTGATGTCACTGCAATACCTCTGACTGGGAGGTCCTACGGTACGAGTGCAGACGGAGGCAGCATTTTCGACACTAGCTAAACAGCTAGGTTGAATTTTGCCTCTGTCTGAAGGAGAATTCTAGAGCCTGGCTGCTCTGATTGGTAGTTTTCCGTGATTTCTCTGACCAACACCTGGGCGAGTGCCGGAGCAGTACCTTAAGAAATGGGCCACGCAACACGTGCGATGTTTCCTTTTTCTCCCTTGTCCTATCCTCCTCCCTTACGTACACACACACTAGCATATGCTCTACACTACCACATTACTACACTAACAAACCGACGTAAGACGGCGCCAGATCTCGCCAGTCGGTGGGAGAAAATCACCGCCAACTCCCGCGATAAAAACATGCACCAAACCTGCCGTACTAATTACCTAAGCCATTGTCGCACCCGGCTTCACCAATCAATCAAACAAAATCAAAAATCTATAGCTTTTTGAAATAGCTTCCTATTTAAATAATACTACAGACATTTTGTTTTTACTTCTATATACTCCGGCGTTTTCATAGGATATTGCTCTAATGCGGGTTATCATTAAATTTCTTTTAATTTTTTCCAAAGGTAAATCGTGGTTATAAATGCAAATCTAAAATGGCAGAATAATATTATTTGGTCTTCCATCAACACAACAGCAAAACCAAACAACCAAAGAATTCAGGGCAATATAAGCTCGCTTTGATGGAGAATACATTAGCTAGAAATGAGGAGAGTAATGGAGAGAGGTGGCAGAAATGCGGCGTCGAGTGACGCATTTGTTGCTCTAAAAATAGCAAGCGCACCTGCCATTCATTGAGGCTTGCATTGAAGCTATTTTTAGAGCAAAAGAGCTACATCCGGTGCAGCACTCCCTCCCCTTTTTCCACTACTCGCCCCAATTCTAGTTTTTATAACCCGCTCACTTCGAGCTTTTCTGTCAAACTGTGCACATGTCGAATTCCAGTTGTGACCGCGTATGTTTGTAATTTCTCATGACTTGAATTTTATGAATTGAAAAATGAGTGGAAAAAGCAAGAAAGTTATTTTGTCAAATGGAAACAAATTTGAATTTATTTTGAAAAAATCCACGTGGCGCGTCGAAAAAGCCAATGCCCTTTCAATACAGGATAGAGGACAGTACTTATAGAGATATTTATGAAACAAAAGGACAAAATAATGAAATTTGTTACTACATTTGACAATTCATTTTCAATGACAAGGAAAGTAAAACTATGATAACTGCCACTTATTCGTATGAGGCGGTAGATGATGCGCTCTTAGAGTGAGCACAAAATCTGGTGAAAATATTGCGTTTGTACTTAAAAGAATCAAATAGACATGTAGGCAAAAATCCGCAGTTTAATTACGACGTGGTACCAAACGTGGCCTTTGCCCAGTGTATTTCCTCCACGGCCACCCAGGCAAGCCCATTTCCCTTGGCTGCCACGTACGAGCGCAGGACGTACGAGCAGATCGCAGGACGCCGAGCCGGCGTCGCCGGGGCGTCGCGGCGGCGGCGGCGGCCGTGCAGGAAGTAACGGGAACGCCAACGGCCGTCGCTCGGAATATTGCCGCCGCCCGCTGCGCGCCGCGTTTTCTTGAGCTTTGCCGCCCGCTCCGCGCCCCGCCCCGTCGCGTCGGCCGGCCGGCCGGCCAGGACCGGCCCTATTAACTATGGGCAGTACCGTAATAGGAACCGAACGAATGTGGCCCTCACGCCGCGCCGCAGAGCTTGCGCGCGTGTGGCGGTGGCGGAGGCGGAGGTTGTGGTGGTGGGGACACCGCCGGTGGTAGTCGCGGTGGTTGCCATAGAAATGGAGCGATGGAGACAGGGCAGGTCTTTGGTGATAATGGTGGTGGTGATAATGGTAGGGGTAGTGGTGGTGTTAATGGTGGTTGTGATGGCTGTGGTGGTGGCAAGGGCTATACGACGCTCTGTGATACGACGCTCATGATGGGAATGGTATTTTTGATGAGGATAAGGATTGTGGCAGCGATGATTGCTGTGATTATGGTGGTGATGACGGTGGCTTGTTGTTGTTTGTTGTTGTTTGTTGTGGTTGGTTGTTGGTGGTTGGTGGCTGGTGGTTGATGGCCAGCGGTTAGTGCTGTGGTTGTTGGCTGGTGGTAGGTAGTGAGTAGTAGGGGCTTATTGGTAGGTGTTTGGTGTTATATATTTGGTAGTAGGTGGTTGATGGTTGATTGCTGATGTTAGGTGGTTGGTGGTAAGCGATTGACGGTAAGCGGAAGGAGGTAAATGGTTGTAGGTGATGGTTGGTAGTGGATAGATGGTGAGGGTGATTAGTGATAGTGATGGTGGTCTGTGGTTGGTGGTGGGTGATTGGTAGTAAGTGGTTGACGGTAGATGGTAGGTGGATGGTGTTTGGTGGTAGGTGGCTGATGGTAGATGGTTCATGGCTGGTAGTAGGTGATTGGTAGTAAGCAGTTGGTGGCAGGTAGTTGTAGTTGTAGGTGTTTGATGATTGGTAGTGGGTGGTTGGTGGTGGGCGGGTGGTGGTAGATGGTTGGTGGATAGTAGCAGGTGGTTGGGGTTGGTGGTGGTGGATGGTAGGTGATGTTAACAGCTAGCAGCGGCGGCGCCGTCTGTGAGGAGGTCGCGCCCTGAGGCTAACGATGTGGGCGGCACGCCGCGGCGCTGGCGACGTCTCATTATTCTCCGCTTTTTTTGCGGCGCTCATTGCTTTGGGAAAGGGTATCTGTCTATTGAAGTTCTTTTCTGGCTCCGAAAATCTTTCCCGAGGAATTTAGTCAGAGTATTTGAGTATCCGCGATATTTTCGTGCTCAGAGAAGATCTGATGTGATGTATAGTACGAGTGATTGTGTGTTGTCCATCGACTGCAGATTTTTGTAGTGAAAGTGTTCCACTTGCTCTGTGTGTTGGAGTAATGCTTGAATCATCGTAGACCTTTTACAGCTAAAGCAGTTGTGCTTTTGAGTAGCTGAATTTCCTCAGTAGATTTTCAAAATTGTGTCAAAACTATTCAAAGGAGTCCGTAGGACTTTCGCGCATATGATCGCTGGTGGTACACCGCAATAATAACATAACATTCTTTGCTTATGGTTGAAGTAATAATGTGTATTTGTGCTACATTGTCAAATATAATAAAAACTGATGTTAAAGTGATTTTAGTGATATTTATTAATAATCAGTAATTTATTTAATGTAATTAACAAGCCAGATTTCATTTTATAATAGTCCACACGTATTAGGTACTAGACTAGGATTTAATATTACTGTGAATTTAATAATAATGATTTTGTCAATACAGAAGTTTACAAATAATTCTAGACACAAAAATACAGTCTTGATCATTACAAATAGCAAAATATTATATCATCTATCAATAACAGATTTCTGTAATCTTTGTGAAATGCGTGCTTCATATTAAAATTTCAAGGGACGCGGTTTTAGAGAGGTTTTGCAATTTACTATTATATTTTTTGCTGTTTTATATAATGATATAATGATAATTTTCCACTTACGATTAAGAGAATCATGAAATATACCCAATCTCAGTATTTTAATCAGAAACATGTAAACTTATGTCGTTATAAACATGCTTGTCTATGAAAAAATGAGATTTTAAGTTCTAGTGAGAGTGTGTTAAACTGTATTCAGTTCCTAGCATTACGATAAAATGTAGCCATCACTAATAAAGAACACGCTCACCCACACGTCCTACGAGTAATTTCGTGATCTTTTTCTTTTTCAATTGTGTTTGCTTTTGGATTTCTTGTTGGACATTCTCACTTACCTAGCACACGGTGTGTAACCACTGGGAGCTACAGTCTTTTTCAATTATGAAGGCATTATAAATGGAGGAGATTGTGAGTTAGCATGAAAACGGAACGGATTCAAATGGTTTTCCGCTTCTTAATAACTGTCTCATTATCTTCATTAATCTTGTCAAGAAGACCACAAGTTGCGGGAATTTGATTACCCTCTTCTGTGATATCTACATTCTATATGTTTCTGTGACCTTAAATGTTTCTTAGAATCACAATTGTGAATTGTTGCAGACAGCAAGAGAATTGGAAATATGGTTAATTTGTTTGTAATATGTAAAAATTTATTTGTAAAATATTTAATAAGTTAGGGATGTAAGAAAATATTTTCAAAATTAGCTCTTTAAATATTTAAGAAATAACGTATGCTGGTATATTGTAAGTAAGGAAGATACATGCATATCTTTATTACAAATATAATAAATAGTTCCTTTATTAAAATTTTTAAAGTTGTGTTATGTTTCAATCATTAATTACTTGAGAATGTGCTTCCTACCGTTTTATTTCGTGGTACGATAATTATAAATTAAATTTCTCAAACCGAATAGTAAGTATTAGTTCTTTCAGCCACGCTTAACTTAGGTATGTAACTCATCTGTCGCACCTCCTTTAGAAGAAACCATTTGTAAAAATGCCAAGCACTCTACTCAGCTGCGTACGTCGTAAACGTACAAAGAAGGTACAAAGGTAAGAAATGGGGTAGAGTGCTGCGATTTATAAGTGTTACAACAGAAAGAGGTTTGTAAGACAAACGAGAGTACTAAGTGCCCCCTTAGCCCAGGTCAGCGCATTTGGTTGGACCATCGCCCGCTGACTAGTTCTCTGGTCGTAGAGAGAATAGGAATAACATACCTTCATTGTTACGCGAGAATATAATAGTTCACTGCTAGTGCCTAAGAAATTTGAAACACGTAAAAATATCATTTTTCAGGAGAGATGATTTTATCTGAACAAAACCGTTAATTTTATAGTGTTTTACTCCATATCTTGACTTTCGTGTGGACTATCGTTATGAAATTTGGACTAGTAACAATACATTGTTTCTAAAGGGGCATCAATTGATAGCATTGCAGGACTTCTTAACCGGGAGATCCTAGGGTTCGAGACCCGACGATGGCAGAAATTTCGACGCAATCTAGACAGCTCTGTCGAGTTCAGTCGCTGCCTAGAGGACAATTCGAGCGGTCAGCTGCTCTGATCGGTAGTTTTCCGTGGTTTCTCCGATCAACATCAGGTGAATGCCGGAGTCGTAACACTATCAAATGGGCCACGAGCATCGCGAGATATTTCCTTCTCCATGTCTTGTTCAAGCCACGTCACTTACTTACACGTACGTATATTTACATGCACTACACTACCACGCTTGTCATGGGACCAGTAGGAATCTCCCGGCCCGGCTGAGCCGGTGCCCGGCTGGTGGGAGATACCTGGTAGAGTAAGTCCCCGTCGTGTATGTCGGTGCCGCATCTCGCACTCTACTAGGGGAACATCACCGCCACCTCCTGCGATAACAAAATTGCATTACACTAATGGGACTAATGATCTTAGTTGATGCGCCCGAAATCATTAATTCAGTCAATCAATGTAAATGTTATTTGGTGATGAAACTCAATAATAATAATAATAATAATAATAATAATAATAATAATAATTTAATCACTAATGATACATAAAATGAACATTATCACGTTCTTCATAATATTGCTATTCAACTCTATTAACATTTCTATCTCACAGGGAAGGATATCCGCAGAAGCGATTTCAGTAATTTTATAATTTTGTCGCTTCCTGCTTCTCACAGTGCCCTGTCTGTGTTCGAAGAACTTCTGCAAAAGTGTCAAACACGGTGAGAACGATAACAAGGCTGAGATGAAGTAAGGAAGGGGTCCCACATGGGAGCGGGAACTTCGACGTGTGCCAGTCTGTAACACATTGGCACTACATTCAACAAAGATAGCCATTTTGCAGGATTTGAACATGGCTCATATGCAATTACTGTACATACAGACAATAGAGGAAATGTTTTGACAAATATTCAATGCAACTTAATGACAAAATTAGTGTTCTAGGAATGGCGAATTCAGGAATGGAGGCAATGAGAGAGATTTCTCTTTCAGGATTTTAAAATAAACCTCGTAAAAATCGAAGTAAAAAAGGACAAAACAAGGTTAATTTTGAATGTTATTTGTTAATATGTAAGTTTACAATCAATTAAAACAAGCGGCCATTACAAAAGTTACGACTAGCCTCTTGCTGCATTGCTTTCTGTTCACTAGTAAATGAAAAGATAACTGGCGACTAAATAAACTAAACGCCAGGAGCGGATAACAGTTTAAGAGCCAGTGGTTTCATGATTGCCAGTAGGGTTTAGCGGGCAATTATAAAATGATCAATAATGATTTAGAATATTACAATGGAATAGGAAACGGTTCTTTTATTTTGTCTTTGCCAGTTACAATCGGAAGGCGAAAACCTCCATGTATTCTAAGGAGTTCGAACGCGCAATTGTGTGCACATCAATTATCTTTGAAGCTTGCTGTGCCATTTGATTCCTTGGGTATTTGACTTGAAAAGGTCTTTAGAAAGGCTCCCACTGAAGTCCCGCCAGAGTTAGCGTTTAAATGTTGCTAACCTCGCTTTGTTGATACTGTTATTCATCATACAACTTCGTGTAGTAAAAGGATAGGGAAGAGATTCTGGAGCTCAAGAAAACGTGCGTAGATTGTACTCCTTCCCTGTACGTCACTTACGGTTTTTATTGTAATTCGACGATAATAAATCAAATCAAACCAAACCAAACCTTTTTGTTGTCTGCAAGTATTTTATTGTATCTTATGGCCAATGAGTTCGGACGCCTGGAAGTGTGGTCTGTTATTATGAAAACAGACTCACATCCAATACTGAGTGCGAGTATGTTGCTTGTTTTGTATGTTTACGTCATCGAGTGAAGGTGTGGTGGGACACGGGTTTCCCCAGAAATTCCTTCTATGACTTAACGACTATGACTATGATAATTCAGTCATGAGTCGGCAACGAAAAGTATTTGGTGCGCCGACGGGTAGGTCTTAAAATATTTTATAAACTTAGCCGAGCGAAACATTTTAAAGTAGTACGCTGTGCTGGGACAAAAGTTTCCACTTGAGGTAATACCACGTAAGTAAGATTGCTAGATGCGCTAGGAAAAGGTGCAATGGGATAGACTCTCTGTCGAATTCGTATTATACCTCCTCCCACGGCAGATGAGTTAGGGTTAATGATTGACCAGTAGGGAGAAGCGGTAAGAAAATTTGGATTGAAAAATTGAAATACACCGCCCCGATTGGGGAATTTTGTATGTATAATTAAACCCTATTGGTTTTAATTTTAAGAGTGTAATAGTCAAACTAAACAACCCAAGAAATTATCAACAGAACTCATAAAACGCCTTCAGATACCGCAAAACTCAAGCATCGCGCGCCGTTGTTGGACTCCTGGTACGCAGCATCAACCAAAACAGAGCAAGGGGCGGAAAGTTCCACACGTTTCCCAACTAATTATACCCAGTGACGAAGAAAGAGAATTTTGCGCAAGAAAAGATCACGACGGTACCCACCCTTAGGCGTGCACGCAGAGGGAGAGGCAAGGAGGCCATCCCCTGAAAATTTCTGAAGAGACCCGAAAAAGCTATGTAATAATGCATTTATTTCTGTAAATAGAATGAGATTAATTTCTTATGTTAACATTTTTCAGATGATATTTTGGGAAAGTGATGCACAACATTCGGAGAAGGGCTCTCAAAGCTATCTGCTAATCGTGTAAATAATTCAACATTAAATTGTGTATATTAATCAATATTGCATTAATTAATTACATAATTATAAAATTTATTCTCCATGTAGTCTTTTTTATTTATTTTCTAGTAAAATGTGCCATATGTAAATAAAAACGTTTAATGGAAAACTGGGCCAGAGTCCAGAAATGTAGTTACCCTCCTCTTGTTTTAGTCTGCGCGCGCCTATGTATCCACCCCATTGTTTTTGCTATCCCAAGCGGGTCGCCCCTAAACACCCCCACCCGCACACCCCGCGCGGCCAAACCCCCTCGCCCCGCCCTTCGTCTGAAGCGAGCGCGGTGGTGGCGGGGCGGCGCGGCCTGGCGTCGAACCCGCGTTCCGCTCGCTGATTAACGACGGCACTTAGCGCCACCTCGGGCGGCGGGCGAGGCGACGAGCAATAAGCGCGCGTCATCGATCTTCGAGGGGCCGCTGCGGCCGCGCCGCCCGCGACAGCCCCGCCCCCCCCCTCCCCACGCCCCGCGGCCCGTGGTGCACGCTGGCGGAATCTGCTGGAAACGTGCGCATATCCCCCCTAAAAAAACACAACTGCAAACTTTCTTGACCTCGCTTCGTAAATTTTAGTATGAGTTATGTTCGGCTGAGGTCACAAAAAAACCTGTACTTTTTGTATTTATTTATTTAAGGTCGCTTTAAAAACATCTGTGGTCATTAGCGACCTCTTGATTTATATTAGAGATGCATTAACTGTACTTTAAATCCCCAACGTTTCTTACTTTTATTTAGCCTTCCTCAGGGCAATTTCTTGCTTGTATTCTTGTGTCTTGCCACCATCCCGCTCACTCTTGAGTACGTTGCAAAATATTCAATTGAGGAACGCTTAATTAAAAGCCTAAACGTCTGCGATTTAAGAAACTATTGTTTTTCTGATTTAAACTGAACATAATTCCTATAAAAAATCGAAAATTATTTGTTGGCTGATATGTCGTAATGCTTCAGGTGGGAAATGTTAACATTTGAATTTCTGTAAGCAAAATTGCCGCCTCAATGGTTTGAGGATCGTACGAAACTAAATTTTGAAAAACATCATATTGTGACATTTTGAATTGCAACCCACACCCCATGTTTTTTTCTCAGTTATTCAAAAGTAATAGTGCCAAAGAATTGTGACGGTCCAAAGGGACTCTTAAATATAGTAACTCTTTATTTAAATATAGTGAACAGTGAGAATAAGAATTTGACATAAACAGTTGACGCATCGCAAGTAGGGGTACATTTATTTATTTAATTACACTGGAATTGACAGACTCATGAAACAGACTCGAGCCGGCATCAACGAATAAAGGAGAAATAATACAACAAATGTATGTTAAGTTTGTGAAATAAACTTTATGAAATTATAATTTACTTAATCGTGAGGCAGGTGAGCACAGCAAAGGCTGATGTAAGTAAGTGTAGAAGTTTGAGAAACTATGTGCAAAAGAAAACGTGAAAAAACTGTAAATTACAAGGATTTACGTAATTTAATTGACAGACTGTGAATACTAATAAACGGGAAGAAACTAGAGGGAAAAACGTCGTTTTGTGGAAAATGGGTCAGCGACAGATGAAGGCGATCTCGGCAATAACACATTTTGCAGTACATTTATTAAAAGCAAAACATTTTCAAAAATGCCGCGTTGTGAGCGTCTTATGATCACGTTTGTGCTATTTCAGCCCACTGTGCGGCCGTGGCGGCGGATTGAGGAGGCCGTGACTCATCACTCTCCAGTGGGCAGTGCGTTCCGCGTGCGAGGGATTGGGCGGGGAGATGCGAGGACAAGCGATTTCATTTCGCGCCGCTGGATGAACGGAATGTGCGATCTTAAGACTGAAGACGTGAAGACATTTTCAGAGAAAAAGCCGTGTCAACTGCACTGTTAGCAATGCATTGGAAATACGTGTTGAAAAGGGAACGATACTAGATTTTATTCGTGGTGTCCAGTATGGTGTGATGTATGAGGGAAATGAAGGTCATGGCATTCCTAAGTATGCGCAGAAAGCCAACGGATTTATACCATGAAAGATGATCCTTCCGATGCACCAGAGGCAATAGGGGTAATGATTGTAAGCGAACGAAATCTATAGGTTTATTGGGTTAATTGTGATACACTAGGCTGCGATTGAGAGTAACTTCGGAAAATTGTCTCGAAAAAACTATTCCAATTAATGAGTCTCTTCACTATCTATAGTGTTTGAAGACATGCCATTCGGGGACAAATTTCGTCATTGGCTGTTCTTGTCGATTCCAAAATGACATGCGTAATAATTCTCATAATTCCCTATCGCAACTCTTTAAAAATGCATTCGTCTTTAACCATATACAAATCTACGGACGTATTCTTCGTCCAATAATAAATTACACATGCCCTGTATGAATTTCAGCCGCCCTAATCACATTGCATTAATTACAAATATTTCAAAACAAAATCTTAAGAATAACAATAAATGACCCCTTGTTTGTCAGCTATAAGACAGTCGACAACGACCTTGCAATCGATCCAATTAGTTTCTTTATTAGAAAGTGGAACATAATTTCAACAATAATTTAAACTACGTACAGGGGCAGTCACGTACGAAATAGTAACTGATCTACCTCCGCTCCCCGTCTAAGAAACAGGCTCTCATTTCACATTTTTCTTCATTATATCTGACATTAGATAAGGATCAAACATTTCTTGTATTTACCCTATCATATTCCTTTCTAAACCCTTGTCATCGCCATCGAACCGCTATTCCCCTTCATTCGCTATATGCGCTGACCGCCTTCACACTTTGCTGGTACAAAATTTTTCGGCCAAGAAGCAGAGGAGCTTCGCGCGTGAAGATTGTGCTATGTGTTATTTAAAAATTCTGTTTTTAACTAGTGGTGCTACAGAATAGCACAGACTTTTCCCGTATTAGCTTTTTATTTCTTTTGGTCTTGGCTAGGTAATCGGACTTGCCACATATTCTTACCAATTGCAATCTATCGCCGCCCAAAGTTATTTTTTTTTAGGGGGGGGGAGATTTTCTTCATTTGCCGGTTGCGTAATAGTAGAACGGAAATATTATTTTAAGAATAATAAAGAAGAGTAAAACTTCTTCCTAAATGCCAATTTTCTTTGAAAATATTGGAGCAGTTTTTAATGCAATGGCATTTAAGCGCTATTGTAAATTTGAAGGTTAAAGTTCTTTTTCACAAAAACCTTTAAAATTTTGGAAAAACTTCATTAGAAGTGATTTTAAGCAATTTAACTCATGAAGCTTCTAATTGTTTTTGACGTTAAATAAATAAATAAAATAAAAGGAACAATAAACATTACCTTACTATTTACTAATCTTCATGGGAAAATGTTAATATTTTCAAAGAAAACTTATGTCAGCTTAATCTAGTGCATTGCTTACAAGACTTCATGACACATTTATTAGCAATTCAACTAGTTTTAATTAAAATATTTTCATAAAATGAATCTAACATTTACCTAGTCAATATAAACTTCAGTAATTTCTGTGCATAATCTCTTACATGAGCTACCTAAATGTAAGATGCAGTTTCGTAACATTTAATTGCATTCATTCAGTTTCAAGGCGTACTGATGTAATGGTAACATATGCATAGATAAGTGACCTTTCGTTGAGTGAATATATGAATCTTCTATACTTCGCAACACGGACAAAAATAGACATAATCTAATATGTTTCAAATAATTTCTAAACGTTTAATTTCAGTTGGTCGACAGCTACGCGCGGTACCGACAACATCGTTCGCTCTGCCCGCGTGTGCGTTGTTAAGTACTTACTTCTTCTGGTGACGATCTAATTTACGTATAAAGTATTAAATTAAGTGACATCTCATATAAAACTGTGACTTCGGGTGCCTGCTGCCTTTACTGGCGGCTCTCACCGAAACCATGACCACCGTAAATGACAAGAACTTAACCTCAACTGCTCATAAGGCACAAATCAAGTCTGGAGGTGCTACTACTTATGTCTTCCCTACCAAGGACCAAGCAATCATCATCGAGGCTCATGAAGGGTTGACACTGAAGGACTATGTGAGTAAACTAACTAATATTGTACAAGGAAGTGGTATTCGTTTCGTGTCACGTATCGCCAACAATATGATATGTGTATTCTTAAGCTCCAAGAAACTTGCTGATTATATTACCGATAAATACGAGTCTCTCACTATTAATGATATTGAAGTGTCAGAGAGTTATAATTTCTAATGTTTGCCCTGTTATCCCACATGAAGACATCAAAAAAGCTCTTAAACAACTTCATGTTCCAACATCATCCAATATTACTTTTGTAAGAGCTGGTATGACTGATCCAGATTTGTCTCACATTTTGAGTTTTAGAAGGCAGGTATTTATTCACCCTGATAAAATTCATAAATTACCTCCACCTACGTTAATTCAATATCAAGACACATTTTATAGATGATATTCTCTACTGATAACATTACTTGCTTTAAATCTAAATGTGAAGGCCATATAATAAGAAGTCAATGTCCAAAGAAAGAGTACAATTCTATCCTAATTATAAATAATGGTTCAGAAGGTAATGATTGCACTTCAAAAGAAAATTGCTCCTTGGATCATTCAATTTTACAAAATGAAGGCCATATTGCTAGCAAATGTCCAAATGATAACATTAGCCCCACACCAGCTATAAATAGAACAACAGATAACAATAATGATAATATTTTAATAGAGAGTCCCCCTCAAGAACAATCATGTGACAATGCATCTGACTCAGTTGCAATGGATTATTCAAACTTCCTTCCTCTCAACAAAAAAAGCCTCCCATCTGAATCATCGTCCACCCCAGAGAATATATCAAACCATGATGTAAAATGTAAAGACCACTCCTATAAACTTTCAAAGAAAAAAAGAACTAAAATGCCAATGAAGAACCTGCTTCTCAAGATAGTTTAACAAACAAGTCAACAGAAGATCTTTTGCTCCCAGCCAAAACTTATTCCAAACAAGACAAACTTATTCTCTCATATAGTCAATTCAAATCATTCCTTGAAAACTTTTCTGGAATACCGGACCCCATTCCTATTGTGCAAGATTATTCAATTGTGCAACAATATCTAGCTCACGTCTCTTTTTATATCTTATAAATTAGGCTGATCCATTGTGTATGAATTGAGTGACCATTTCCCGATTTAACGAAGTTTTCTTCGATGTTTACATTAAATCCCCAAATATGTCTCTGATTTATTTCTGTAGTACTTCAACCGACCAAAAGTTCTCCTAAAGTCACTTTGATGAGAAGGATGATACTCAGATCCACTTATGTAAATGTCAAGATCTGATGGCTTAACACGTACGTGATTTGTAAATTTGAAATGTGTTCAGAGTTCTGCGCTGCTAAAAATGAATACCCAGATTGTTCATCTTGTAGTAAATAGTTTACCCATAAAAAATATGAAGGACGAAGGCGTCATCGTATCGTCTATAAGTAACTATTTTTTACGTCCAGCTGTAACTCAGAACCGTAAAAGGTCGCTTTGCCTAGTTTTACCATAAAATAACGTTATAATCTACCTCCTAAAACAGAATTTTACGGTTTTGAGTTATCATTAAGTATAAAGTAAGGATACAGAAAATTACAAAAGATAACTCAAAATCCTAAAAATGTAATTTACTTAGTACCAGTACTTCTAATAACATGAAAAAATAATATAATGATAACAAAAAATGATAGAGAATTATATCGAGATAAGTCTTAATAGTGTCATTAACGCTGGGAACAAACTAATCTGCGAAACCACGTTGGAAAAGCTAGGAACGGAATAGCCACTTATGGGGTGGTTAGGGGAGAGACTTGCAGCTGTCCATTAGATAAAAATGAATTCCTCTAGAAATCATTCTATTGATATTATTCACATTTTCCGGGGTCAATTGTCGCAACTTTACAATATTGATGTTAGTGCTGTGATTTGATGTTCAAGATGCAATATTCTGTAGACGTTTTCTCAAAGTGTGTGACTTACTTTCAAGCTATTTACGCTATATTTTTACTTTCCCCTATACGTACGTATACACGGAGTGATATACGTAGTATAGGGAAAGTTATGTAATGCAGCGCGAAAAATTGGCCAATTTTCGACAGAAAAAATTAATTGCGCTAATAACGAAAAAGTGAATAAAACCAGTTGTTAAATTAAGAAAAAAAAAACCTAACAGGTGGTGTAGCCAGAACTCCTCTTTTGTAGGTCCTTAATACTAAAAAACCAATTGAAAGGAAAACTTGCGTTTGTCTGTCCGTCCGTCTGTCTGTCCTCCGTCTGTGAACACTGCTAGCGCCTAAACCATATGTACGATTTCTTCCAAAATGGATATTCCCCGGTCGATCGGATTCTAGTTGAAGCTTTGGGATTTTGAAAAAGATTCTGTAAAATTTAGGGGTACTTTACATGAAGCCCCCCGGACATTTTCAAATTTTTCTCAAAAATGGCTCCAAATTTTGTTCTTTAAATTTCTTGTAAGAATAGCGTAAAGAACACTTATTAAAGTGGCATAGGTTCGATTTTCACGAATAACTCTGAATTTTCGAAAATTGCAAAAGTTTAAAATTTTTTCAGCGTCTTTCAGGAACTACAAAGTTGCAGATAGAGACTTTTCTTTTAAATAAAATTTGTTCTTCATAGTGAGTTCTTTCTTTAAGGTCATGTACATTTTTTGAAAATTTTAGTAGTTTTCGCGCGATATTGCACGTAAACTACTAAAATAATATTGCGTGTAATATTAATACTACTAAAATAATATTGCATGTAATATGTGCAATTAAAAAAATACAAAAACAAGATTTTCTCGAAAATCGCTCCAATGTTTTTTAATCTTTTGGTAGAGATAATGCAAAATGTACCCAATGAGGTGACATTAATTCCATTTCGCTCTATTCTCTTTTTTTTCAAAAATTGCAAAAATGTAATTTTTTTGACTTGTCTCTCACGCCATTAATATTTACATTAGCGACGATTTTTTCACATTATTATATTTAGGAGTATATGTGCTTTAAATAATGTTAAGTAAAGTTTCTCCAAAACACAACAGTTTCCCAAGGAAATAGAAAACTAATACGGGAAAGTCTTTGTCATTCTGTAGCACCACTAGTTTATTTGATTGTAATAATCAGAAAATTTTGTATCTAGAAGAAAAAATATATGTGATGTGGATGAATTTCCATTAAATTATATTGAAAATATTTGCACTATTGTTGCCCTTTGCCTGATCTTTCGATGTTTCACTTTTTCCGTGTTCCCTCTGTATTGGACGAATGTACTACGTAATCGAATCTGATAATAAACATTTTCTGGTTTTGGGTTGCTTTTTAGAAATGCTAATGAGCTCAATTGATCAAACCTGTAGGTACATTTTCCTCGTTTTTGTTGGACGTTTTATCTGTCTGCCGGCTTGAAAGTAAGTTCCTTTTGCTTACATACTTGAAGCTTAGTTTTACCTGAGCCGACTAAGCAAACTCTCCATGTTTTGCCGTGGTCGGCAAACTCTGCGAGCTGTTGCAAATATTTTGCTTTTTCGTTTCAGAAGTTCAAGCGGAGCACGTAAAACAAGCAGAGATGAAATATGTAGTAAAGCAATTGGGGTAATTTTGAAGTATATATTCTGTGCTCTATTTCTTGCTGACACATTTAAAAGCACAATTTATTTCCTTATTGCAACAACTTATTAGGGGATGATGTACATTAATAGAGACGAACGTTTGTCGTCCACATCGCTTTTAATTACTGCAATAACTGTAATTGCAATAGCCGCATATACATTTTTCTTTCGCCAGAAATATCTCAAGACAACATGAACGTTTAAGTATCATTATTTACAAGTTTTTGTTTGGGAATTACGTTTGTAGTAACTTTAGTATTCAGTAGTTGGTTAGAAAAGAAGACAGCCAAGGATTTGACTTTTCAGATAATTGCTGTTCCTCATTTTGCCAGTTATGTTACTGCGTACTACATGTACCATAGTTAAAGAGGAAGAAGAAAATCCAAGAATTTGAGGCATTTCGATGGAACTTGGGATATTCTAGGAATTTTAGGTACTCTATGATAATGACTATTCCTTAAACGTAAAGGCCGATTAACGTAATGGTAGCATTTCTGCATAATAGACATGCCTTTATGAAATTACTTCAATGTGCTTAATCCTAGGTGGACATATTGTGTAATTTCTGCGAATGAATCTTAAAAAAAGTTGTTGGAAAAATTAATATTCGAAATTATCTCACCTCTAAATTTGTGCTCTAATCTAATTATCCTTATTTATATCTAATTATTATTATTATTGTAATATGGGTCGTGGCAGCGTAGTGGTTAGGACACACGCTTGCTAACCTGAGGAACCCGGGTTCAAATCCCAGCATGGCTGGGGATTTTTATCCGATGATGTCCTATTCAGGGCGATCCTCAGGTTCACTCAGCCTTCTTTCCAAATGAGTACCAATATTTACTGGCTTTATTAACACCCCCACTTCCAACCACTAGAACGAACATCTACGAATACCCGTTACATTCTTCTGTACAGAGGGCCTTGGAAGTGGGGATAAACCGGAAAAAAATGGCTGAAAGAGGAGTCCTAACCTCCTCTAACCCTAAGCAGAACCATCCTGCAGCACTAAAGTGCAAAGGGTAAATTAATTAATTATTATTGTTATTTTTTACGTATCGTCCTTCTGACTATGCTACACGTTCTCTTCCGAGGCCCAGTCGTATTCTATTCCGCAGAGTGATTAACGTGTGTCATAATGGGAATCAGCTTTTCGCTTGTATCCCTTCTTAAGACAAGGTTTTTTTCTTCTTAAATTATGAATTATGAGGTGATAGGATGATTATGAAGGGTGATCGTGGATTTTTGAAATATTTCAGCATTCACCTGTAAGACCGAGGGAAATCACGAAAACCCCGACAAGAATAGTGGGCCAGGGAATAGAACCGGGGCTTCTATTCCCTGCATCTCTTGACTGCAAAGTCAGCGCGCAAAGTCCTGAGGCACTTCACCCTGAGGTTGTTGTTGTTATTATTATTATTAACATTCCTCTAAATCACGACTAAAGATGTTATGTGTCGGCTGAATATAAAATCTACTCCAGGTTGCAACCAGCTACCTAAGGGGTAGATCTAGGGACTGTCGGTGTCTCTACAATACTTTGCGCAAAATGTGGGCTGTTCCAAATAAAGCGATTTCTTGCACTTCCCAGTCTTTTGGATTACCTGGGAGTTTAGACAAGTTCTTACACAAATTTTGCGGAACAAATCCCAGAGCTCCGATAACTATCGGGACGACCTGTGCTTTTACGCCCCACATTCGGCTGATCTCAATTTCCAAACTCTTGTATTTAAGACGTTTCTCTCCCGGTTTCGGTGAGTGTTCGTACAATTTGGGGCATGTGTTCGGAACTTCGAGGGCGGTACAGATCTGCCAGTGGAGGTAGCTACACATCCTGTCGTGTCTTTTCAAGTATTCGGTCTTTGCTAGGATTGGACAAGCTGAGACAATGATCAATGACTATGATCAATGGTTTCTATGTGTTCCTGACAAATGCGGCATTTATCATCTTGAGAAATTTTGAGAACCGCTTTATCATAATGTCGTGTTCTCAAGGCCTGATCTTGGGCAGCTATTACAAGTGCTTCTGATTCTGGCTTCATTCTTCCCCTTCTAAGCTACATAAATGATTGATTTTTATTGATCTGCACCTTGTCCATTCTTTTTAGATATTGTCCGTGTAGTGGTTTGTCTCTCCACGACTTCTTTAACATTTTCTGTGTCTCAAATTTCATGTAAAGTAGCATCAGAAGTTCAGTGTCTCTGTCATTCTGGGTGTCTTGCATAGTCTTGTTCGCAATGCTTCTTGCTACACTTACAATGCCTCTGTTTCCCATTCTTCGATCAGATTTCATGACCTGCCCCATTAGAGGATCATCTTGATGGCGGATTACATACTTTCCCATCGAGACTATTTCATTGTGCCAGGAGGCCACAAATTGAGACCTCTTCCTCCTTCCTTACGTGACACATAAAATCTATGTACATCAGTTAGAGGGTGAGCAACATGATGCATTGTAAGCAGTTTTCTGGTTTTTCGATCCATGATGCGAATTTCCTGTTCAGTCCAGTCTACTAGTCCGAAACTGTATTCGGCTACAGGCACCGCCAAACTACCTATTGCTGATATTTTATTCCTTGAGTTCTGAGCGGACTGCAGGACAAGTCTCACTCGTCTATAATACTCCCAGCGAATTCTCTCTTTCATTGTGTCGTTCGAGATGTTCTCACATTCTTCAATGCCGATATATTTGTTAGTTTTACCTGGCTCAAGATCTTGAATCACCGTGTGCGTATCAACTTCAATGTTCTCTGAAATTGTCACTTTGCGTCTTTTTAAGTTGATTTTTTCACATTTGTCAAGACCAAACTTCAGGGCATATGTTTTTGCTAATGTCATTCACGACAGACAGCATTTGGTACAGAAACGCTTCATGCTTGGCAATCACTTTACGATCATCCATGTAAAATAAATGTGATACTGGAATTTCATTACCATGGGGCTTGTAACCAAAGTCAGCTTGCGACAACTGTGTAGATAGTGGGACCAAACAAATGCACAACAGCAGAGGTGACAGTGAATCTCCTTAAAAATACCCCTGTAAGATGCCTCTTTGTTGTATCATCTGCTCTCCTTCCAGATTCCTGCCCCAAATGCTTCGACGTCATCTTTTGAAGGAGTGACAGCATTTCCATTCGATTTTGAGTCAGATTGCGATAGAATCTCTTCGCATCTTCTTTAAACAACTGATTCTGCACACGGAAATCTATTCTACGTTTGTAACGTCTAATTCGTTGAACCCATGCTTGAATTTTCTCTTTTAGCTTCTCAAGTACCATTAGCATGCTTGTGTGATTTTCAATTTGGTATTATTGTTCAACACTGAATATTTTTCGTTGAACTTTAGAGGTGTGCGTTGATTTAGAAGATGCCTCAACTAAGAGTGATATTTCACTCCGAGTGTCGAATATCCGTTTCATAACTCTCTTCAACCATAGGGGTACAGGTCTGTTTACTCTGATTTGCTGTCGGCTGTCAGTGTTCTTGGCTGGCCCCAAAATTATATGAAATACTAGATATCCACTTGCACATATGATGTGAATGATTTCAGTAATATCTAGATCTCTACCTGAGGTCTCTACCACCTCATTTAAGACAGAATTCATTGTCTCTATCACTCTCATAGCTTTGGCATTATCGTATATTCTCCTCGACGGTGCAAGAGATTCAAATGGAAGTTGACGAACTTGTTCTATTTCGCGTTGAAGGAGATTTCGCATTAAGTCCTTATCGTGTAATTTTGCCATTTTCACCACTGACCTGTGTTTTATGAGAAATAAATGAACCTTCAACGGGATCATCGTTTGTTCGTCATGTGGGTAGTTCGGTCGAAGAACTTCGGTGGGTAGTTCGGTCGAATTGTTCTGCTGTTAATTTTCCATTGCTGAGTATGTATCGTCGTTGACTGGCAAGCTTCTCTGAGTCGAGAGACGAACTCGGTCTGCCTTACGTCGAAGGAGGTCCCGCATCAGGTCCTTATCGTGTGACTCATAGCCAGATGAGTTTTGCCACTGACGGATGTTTCACTTGTAAGAGAACCTTCAAGCGGGCCATCGTTTTCGAGGATATTAGATGGTTCTAAATGTTCATCATGTGGATAGTTCGATTGAAGAACATACTCCGCGTTTCTCTGAATGCCTGGACGTTGTTTTCCTATGAATTCTCCACTGCTGAGTATGTATCGTCGTTGACTGGCAAGCTTGTTTGAATTTAGGGTAGGTCTCATATCTGTGTTCCGCTCTCTCCACCTTGAAAACTTCTATTTCCGAGCCCCTGTTTTTCGCTTTTGCGTAGTAAAAGCACCACATTACCTCTTTCAGTGCATCCCATGTCCATCTCTGACGATGGTTTTGAGCTACTGCCCACTCTGTGTCCCTAGGACTAACATCCGTGGGAAGGCCAGATGTCGACAAGGTAGCATTAGCTCGGTTTCTGAGCAGGTATGGGACATTGGTAGAACAAGACACGTTATGA
Organism: Acheta domesticus; assembly: GCA_031308135.1. Taxonomy (NCBI): domain Eukaryota; kingdom Metazoa; phylum Arthropoda; class Insecta; order Orthoptera; family Gryllidae; genus Acheta; species Acheta domesticus. The sequence goes on along the minus strand of JAHLJT010002406.1, from coordinate 111,142,033 downwards.
TTCATTACAGATCTTGTTCTATCCATTTCTCTCATAGGTTTTAAGTGAAGATTTGAAGGTAGCAAGTTCGAGTTCACAGATCACACTTAACCCTCGGGTTGTTTCCTGCCATCCGTTACTGCGACCCACAGTGGCCTCGGGGCATCCCCTCGCAGGGCCCAGCAAGGTGTCCCTCCGATCGCCAGTCGGCATTACTAAACCCTACGAGATTTTCACTGACTGCTGAAGGCAGCCTTCTTCGCTGGCAAATGCAAGGTTCGGACCTCCACTCTAATCAGTGGCCTGGTGTGCCAACCCAGTTTCTCTCGTGTACCCTCAATGGGCAGACATCAGGAAGTCCAAAGGTTCGTGACCATTCCCTCTCTAATTACTTCCCGCTCTCTTCAAAATGGAGTACTTCTTCGTCTGACCCCTCACCTTCAACCTATTCAGCAAGGGAGGCCCTACCAGTAGCTAGGCTTCCCCTGACATAGCTCTCGGGCTCATGGGGTTCCTGAAGCTCCACCACCAACTGCAAGGTCGTGTATTCCCTAGGTGGAGTTGTTGTTGTTATTATTATTATTATTATTATTTAAATTGTGACTGTCACAATTCGAAACGTTGGCGAACGAAATTGCCATATCTGAACTCTAACAAATGAAAGGTGAATTAAAAAGTGCTCGCGCCGACATGACGAAATCTTAGGAAATTACAAAAGCGATGAAAAAGCAACATAAATTGTTATGATTATCGAAATGTATACTATTTTTTTCTTACAACTTAATTTTGGCTTTATCGAGCTGTCATCTTGTGAGTGGATACGGTACCACACAAACTCACGCCACGTTTGCTTAGTAGCAACGTATTTGTTCCATTTTATGTATACTTGGATGGTGATGTCACAGATTTTGTGGTCGACTTCCGCGGCCGTGACGATGTCTATTTTATGTCACAAAGTACTGTTTTCAAAACGACAGATTTGAAAATAAACGCTCTAGGTATTTTCAAGGCGTAGAGTGTAGTAGCGTAAACGTAAAATTTGTTACTTTACAAACAGGAAACTTGCCTTGAACCTTAGAGCAGTATAAAGGCAATTGAGGCGTTCTGGTGTAGAAGACGACTTTTGAACTTTTTTTAGAAATGATTGTTTATTTAAGGTCGCATTAACAACGAGGTCATAAGTGACATGATTGATTTTTAATATTGTTATAACTGTACGAGTTGTCAAGGTTGTTGTTGTCAAGAGGACTGCCAGGTAGCATCTTCGTTTACCTCTATACACGCGCTCCTCTTTATTGCGTCGCTACCAAGCGGCCAGAAATGGCAAAGTATTAGGACAATGGTAGAGTTTAGCTCACTTCACAATGGTTGGAATAGATCCTGGAAGCAGACAAACTCGTTTTTTCTCAACAAATTTTACTTCTGACATTTTTTGAAATTATTGACTATTACTACTTTCTTTAAATGATAGTTTTCATTTAGAAAGAAATTTGAAATATTCAACCAAATTTTGTGATATTTTAGTTTAAATGAAAGATAACAGACCCTGTCACGTGCTAATATGTGATATCACTTGCTAATATTAACCGGTTTTATAACTTAGACACTAATCTAGCTGAACCTCTGCGATTACATCCCCAAAGAAAAATCTGTAGAAACGTTACAAAATAAAAGTACAGAAAATCGGAGACCCCAAAAGTTTTGTTTCACGTCGTTCAATAGGCCTACTTATTCCCCAAAATCAATTAAACGAGGGAGGTTAACAATTTTTGGAACAATGAATCACTATTCACTATTAACACAGATTTAAATTTGTTTTGGAAAAAATTTTTCAAAATTTTTGTATATTTATCCAGATATGTATGAATGTATGTATGTTGCAGTGGACATGGGAAATTGTAGAGTATCCTCTATCCATCATAACTTTAAAACGTAATGAATCACATATAATTATAATCGTTGGAACTTTTTTTAAGGGACACATGTCAGACGATTTTTAGGTTTGAATTTTATGCTTGGTTTTTATACACCACTAATCTTTACATTTAAAAACACTCAATCTTCTACCTTAAAAATCTCGTTATCTTCGCTTCGCCAGTTATAACTCTAAGAGCGGATGTGTAGAGAGGTGCTCACAGTCCGCTACGAGACTAGCCCCTTGGGCTTGCTGTTTCTTTGCGCCTTTTTTAGAAGTTGAGTTTGGCGCCGCGGGAGAGCGCCTTATGCGCAGAGAGAAAGAGAGAGGGTGTGCCCGACTGCCCTTCCCTCACCGCATGGCGCCGGCGCCAGGCCCCCCCACCCTCTTACCAGCTCCACGGCGCTCCTTTGACCTCGGGAGCTTCATATTCTCTCCTCCATGGATAGGACCAGCAAAGGTCGCTCAGGGCATCAACCGAGGTTCTAGACTCCACTAGATAGATAGATAGATTTATTTAAACTGCAAATGGGTATAACCCGGTGGCAGCTAATTACAAAAATCAAAAATATACACTGTCTCTCAGTAACATAGAACACTAATACCAATAATAATAATAATAATAATAATAATAATAATAATAATAACAATAATAAGGTAATATAACTAGCAAATTCTATACTAATTATAGTAATAATAATGGTAAAATAATGATAATAATATAAAAACTGACTGATTCATTAAACATTAAATTACATTAAGAGAGAAAAGAAAAGAAAAGAAAAAGAAAGAAAGAAACTACCGATAGAGGGAGGAGATCGAATTCAGCCACTGACCTAAGGAAAATTCTGGCGGTCGGCTGCTAAGATCGATATTAGTTTCTTTGATCAACATCAGGCGAATCCTGGAGGAGTACCCCAACAAAAGGGCCATGGACTGCCCTCGATCTTTCTTTCATCTTCCTTGTCCGAACCTTACCTTTAATTACACACACACTTACAATGATTTTATATTCACAACACTACCACACTTTTCAAGAGATCAGTCGAGAGCTCAGAGCTTGTCTCGGGTGGGGCAGTTCCATGCTGATGGGAGATACCCGGTTGGGAAATATCCCCGTTAGCCGAGTATATCGGCGCCGGATCTCGACATCCAGCGGGGGAAGATCATCGCCACCTCACGCGATAAACACTTGCACTATACTTAAGCGACTTAGTGTGTCAACTTTGCAGTTGACGCACCCGGAATCACTAATAAATCAGTCAGTCGAAATCATCGCCTTGCATAATCACGTAATGGAGAATCTGGCGTTCTCCTACGGTCTGACATGCCCATAAACACATTCCAACCTTATTTTAGTACCTGTCGATGTAGATATTCGCAGTATATTCAGAGACAAATTTCGGGAGGAGAAATTAAAAATATTTTGGTCGAATGTGTCATATTACAGATTTTGTAAAATACCGCAGGCTACACGTAGCTCACGCTCATACTCAGCTCATGCTGCGCTACGATTTTATTCGTTAAACTCATTTATTCCCAGAACTTTTTAGACTAATTTCTTTCACAACTTGATATTAGGCTGCTTTTAATTTTGTGAACGCGGCGGACAAGAAAATTTTGATAGAAAAGAATTAGAATAGAATTAGAAGATAGAAAGATTGTTTTTTATGGGTTCGGATTGTTAAAAATAAACATTTGATACATGTAACAAAGCGTGAACAATTTTTCTAAGTGGGTCGTTAACGACAAAGTGGGCATAAATGGATGATTATCCGAAAATATTTTGGCTTGAAAGTTTCGTGAACAGTTGAAATTAATTGTTGCTGAAAACTTGTAGGGGGGATTTCCATTTCCCTCCTCGTGGATCTGCGCCTGTAACATTTGTGCAATCGGAGCAACAAAGTAAATGTTGAACTAGTTCTTCAAAACACGACGTGGACATAGTTTACACCGCGCAAAGGACCATAAATGTAGAAAATGTTCAAAGTAGATATTGGATATCGTACATAGACCTTGCCACAGCTCAAAAACTAAAAATATTGTAACAAACAGAAAGCAAAAAATGATAAAATACATTGTTCTACACATGCAGCTTTAGTTATTAAATGTAACAATGTTTCCTTCAGTTATTTTGCATTTAATTGTGAGGTCCGCCGTGGACTCTCCAACCTCCCCGTTTGTGATTTCCGGGTACCAGAATGGGATTGTTATGCAACTGCTATGGAGCCTACACATGCTTGTACCTTCTATATCGGGGCTGTCTAACTTAGAAGGGCTCAAGAGCCACATATCATATTCAAGCCGCGGGAGGCACCGTAATTTAAGATGCTTTTTACCCTAACAACTGAGATTATATTAAAACAAATATATATTAGATACAACTTTTATTCAACATGCTTAATGATTAATGTTCGTACATAGAGAAAATTAATATATCATTAAATAAAAATAAAATGAATTGTACAATTGTATTGTATTTGGTTGTTGTAATAAAATTTTTCAAAGCACTCGCAGGCCGCACAGAAGATCCGGCGGGCCGCATGCGGCCCGCGATACGTCAGTTGGAAAGCCCTATTCTGTGTAAAACTGTTACAACAGTAAAATTTGCGCTTGTATCGTATGATATCACTTACTTAAAAACCTTTTTTTTTTTAAATTCCCTCCCTGTGTTATAGTGCAGGGAGGGAAAGTGTCGGAACCACCTCAACAATATGATCTGGAATATCTCTTCTAAATCCGTGTAAAGTTCATTGAGATGAAAACCCAGGATTTGATTAAGCGATTTCAAGAAAATTTAATTTAATTTCATGAATAGTGAGTTCTATTTCAATTTAAAGGCAACGAACAGCGAGTGGAAACGTTTTAAAAATCTGTTATTGTGTTAAAGTTGGCCTTTTTCAATTATCGGTAATAGGCTTTTAAGGCAGCCAAGCTTTTAAGGCAGAATCTGAGCCATCCCCAGTACTTTCAAGGGATTACATTTTTACGCAGAAATACAATATGACCAAAGTATTTGAGTCCACGAAGCAAATGAGTGTTCTACAAAAGTACAGTAATTAACCATATTAAACATTTCATGATTTTTAAATAAGGGGAGGGATATCTACGAAAGATAAATCTTAATATTATGTTCTTCTAAAATATAATCACTTTCAATGTGTTCTGTGATTCCTTTCCAGGCAACGTGTAATTTGTCATAACTAAGGCAATCAGTCCCATCTAACTTTCTGTGAGATGTGAAGTTTCTGACGAGAAATGTTCACGCAGGTTGAACAAGGGAAGTCTGAAAATTATTTTTTGTCACTGAATACTAATTCAGAGCTAAATCTTATTTATTAAGGTCAGATAGACAAGAAGGGCGTGTACTACACCTCCGTGACAAGTACATTCCCAAATAGTCGCAACAAAGAAACGGCTGTGAATGCAAAAGCACAGCGACCAACAACGACAAGTTCACATTTCTAAAATAATATTAATTTTTGTATCCACCTTTATTGAATCGTACGTTGATGAAAACCTATAATAAATGTGGAATGTCTTTGCAACAATATGTATAAGTTGAAATTATTAACCTTTAAATTGTTGAGAGATTCAAAACACATTCAGACAGGTCCGGTGTTCACAACTAAACCGGTTTTAGATTCTTAGTCTTTCATCGTGCCAGTGAAGATTTGCCGCAACATGTGAACTGCTTGATTAAACCAATCCAATATCTGGAAGAGCGATGAAAAGTTTAATGCTAATGTGTTAGTGTGGTTCCCTCCATCTAATTCTAAAATAATGCAGTACATTAGCAAAGAGACACGGTAAGCCCGAAAAGAGTTGAGATTTTAATTCTTTTCTTTCTCGCAGCAACAAACTCACTTTGGTAACTTAAAAAATGTCTAGATATTTCATCATTGTGTTTTCATAATGTCTAAAATAATTTTCTACCAAATATCTGATTTACAATACAAACAGTATAAACAGTTCACCACATTTTTCTCGGAACCCAGTCACGTCTGCAACCACCACTTCCACACTCTTTAGCATTTTCGCATCAGCCAATAGCGAAGCTCTCGGATTCGAAAGCAGCGGCGTCCGACCACACAGTCAACCCACTCCACCCCTCCTCTATCTCCTCCCCCGCTCCCTCCTTTGCTCCTCCGCTCGCGAAGCGCAAATGGCGCGTGCGGCCGTTTCTCTCCGGCGCGCGAACTTCGCGGATTAAATGGAAGAGAAGAATCCGCAGGTATCCGCGGAACGGTTCTCCGCGCTCCCCACCCGCGCCATCCTCTCTCGCATCAGCTCCGTTTGGTCGCGCGCTCCGACGACAGTCGACTTGCTCTGCTCCGCCCCTGCCAGCCGATCTCAGAAGAAATGCCAAAAAATGGAAGGAGGATTGAACTGGGTGACCTCCTCTTTCGTGCAGTGCGAGTGTATGAGTATTGATTGCGGGCGTGACAACTATTGAAGTCTCTAATCCGGTTTGCGTATTCGTATACGTCAGTGTTGACAAGGTCGATGCCACGAGCGGGAGTCCGTGGCACGAGTGCCACGACGAAATCGCCCCTCCACGCTGTTCATCACCTCGCCACCAGAGACAACGCCATCCGCATTGTAAAACGGCGGGATTTACTTAGTTTCCTTTCCCGACGTTAGTTGCGCAGAGAAGCTCGTGGCATGCTACGGAGCCACGACGCGTGCTACTGCCACCAGTAGAAAACCTTGACACCACTGGTGTAGGTATTTAGCCATTATTTATGCCGTAAAGGGCAATTGGCCTCGGCGCGGTTAGGTCCCGGGCTTCCTAGTCTGTCACCCATCCAGAAACACGCGATCTCTCGAATTCGCTTAACCTTCGTGACTTCACGTAGTAAGCGAATTCGACTAACGACGCCGGTTTCGCGGTCATGGCCTTTAAGACAACCATCCTAGCATTATCTTGGATGACCGAGGGAAACCAGGAAAATCCCGGTAAGGATGGCCGACATGGGGATTGAATCCGGGCCCTGCGAATGTGAAGTCAGAGCGCTACGAACTGAGCCATTTCGCTCGTTCCCGTATGTGTAGTATAAGTTATATCCCGGAAGGTGGAGGCGTTCTTTTCGAGGTAGAAAGTGAGATCCTGTGCAGAGGTGGACGTCAGCTTCCGGATTTTCCAGATATCTTCTTAGGCGGGGCACTGCCGGCAGAAGATCTTTAACTTTCCGACCAGACACCCCACCTTTGCGGTTGGAAGTGTGTGAAAGTTTAAGTGTGAGAGTGTGTAAGTGGAGATACATTTTCTTGGTACAGAGTAATTCCAAATTTAATTATTCGAAGACTGCCTTTTTAAAAATGATTTTAAGTTCCAATAATTTTCAGGCAGACACACATATATCAGCTTTTATTAACCAATTTTTATTCAACCAACGTTTCGAAGGACTTTGGCCTTCTTCATCAGGGTCTAGTAAATAAATATAACAATCTAATAGTACAATCCATAGTACAATGTTAATTGTATCTTTGATATTATTATTATATTATATTATATAATTAATATATAGTATTTTATAATATAATATAATATATAGTATTTTATATTATGTAATTAATATTTAATGTATTAAGATATCCATCCTAGCTTAATTGAATGTGTTTTCAAGTGATAGTTAAGGTGTTAGTAGCGCAGACAGTGCAATATTTCAATACTACGTAGCTGTTTCCAATAACGCGGAAACGTATGTGCTGTTGTAACACCACTAGTGCATGTATTTTGTTTGTGTAATTATAAATAATTAATTCTCATAATTGTTAACAAAGTGATTTCAGTCCCCGTTAGTATCAATGATAATTGTAGTTTTATTTATAAAACTTTTAAACTTCATATTTCATAAATGACTATTTCACCATTGCATCATGACATAGCTTCGTTCATTTAGTGTTTTTAAGGAATGCTTTTAACTTTTAATGTTACTATGATGCTGAAGTAAACTCTCTTAGGATGTAAATGTGTTTTAGTGTCGCGTGTATTTGATGAATTTTTAAAATGTCATTAAAAACGCGGAATTAATATTTTAATTGTTGTAGCTCAAAAGCGCTCTCTAGGATGGTTGAGGTGTTATGTCTCATTTTTTTTAAATTGGATGTTACGCTAATGTTAAGTTGAAATTCTTATCACATGTCAAACGAAATAAATTGATTTCAACTGCGTTAGTCATTATCTTGTGGGTGTTCATTACAATTGAATAAATACAATAATATCATCTTCTTTTATACATTTTAACAAGTTGTGTTTGTTTTCGCCTGAAGCTACGTCCTCAGTTCGATACAAATGAATACAATACAAAACAATATTGTAAATATTTTTATTGTACTTCACTGTTCTATACTGTACCAATAGACGTTCCCATTACACCTAACTGCTTATTACCCGACAACATGGTCTCACATATTACTTTATTTTAAAACTATTTAATGAAATGTATTGTGACTATATTGACTAGAAGTTCACATTATTTTCGAGCTTTTTATTTCTTATTCAGAATTACGTTCAATTAGAGCAGTTATTGTATTTCTACAAGCAATTAATTAGTGCATTTCATTTAGGTAGTTGAGAAGCACGTGTGATTATCACAATAGCGCACATTTCTCTCTGATCGGTTGGCAGCATTTTACGCCAATTGCCCTGATCACAGCGCTGCCGATTCGTCAAGTCGTTTACACCTCCCAAGCCAAGGCCGTAACTCTGCTATTCGTAACGCACGCTTAGGAATTTTTACTCGCTTTCCACTCCAGCGAGGCGGCCCGGGCCACTCCTTCATCATCGTAAGCTCGTGGAATGAAATTTCTTGTCGCTGCGTCCATCTTGGCGATTCGGCCTCTAATCTCGTTAGCTCTTGTTACGCCGCGCGGGCGCTGGCCCCTGCACCCTTGTTCCACGGAGCCATAAACTTGGAGAACGCGGCGCCGGGCAGCCGAACCACCCCTCGTGGAGTTGGTGACGCTGTTGTCGATTTTCTATCAGATCGCTGGCGGACTTGGGTATAGAGGTCACGCATGTGTTCTAGACCAGACGCTCACATTTGTGTGAGAAATGGTATAACGGTGTTAAGAATGCCTTGTGCACAGCTTATTGTTTATTACATGTTGTTTATACGTATGGCTTATATTGTTATTCGTGTAGGGCTGAAATATCGTGCGTGAGTGATCACTGCTAAGATTCGTTAGGTTTGGATATGAATCTGTCTTTCCTACATGGTACACTAATTGCTGATGTAATTTATCACATCATTCAATTTTAATGTTTATTCCCCTGTTAAGGCTGTATTGTTTACTTATCGCCGTATGGTGTGAACCTGGTCTTTTTTGTTTACCTCAACGATACTTTGGAGTACAATCTGAGAAGCCGAGGTTTCCTAAAGGTTTGTTTCAGTTACACTGTCTTATCCTTACTCTTAAGTTTTTTTTAAGAACAAAGTCCTAATAATAACAGGTTTTATTTATTTGTATACTGGGAAATTATTACAAATTAATGTGTCGTAGATTGCGCTTTCGAGTTTTATACCATGGAGTCAAGCAGTTGCCGTTTGCGATATTTGAAAATATATCGTCACAAAAGTAGCATTTATGAAATTATTACAAACTTTTGTTTGCAAAAATCATCTATTTTCTGTACCTACAATTTCTCAATATAACCAACATTTTGTGACGAGATACGTTATCTCCACCACGTCGTGGCCGACATAACCGTCGTCGCCTCCATCCCCGCCCACGACATCATCACCGCTCCAATCGTCATCACCACCGTCGAGACGTCGTCCTCACCTACATCGTCGCCGTTCTCAGCGCCACAGCCATCGCCGCCGGTGACTTCGTGGTCATCGTCACTATCGTCGTCACCGTCGCTATCTTCGTCACTGTCACTATAGTCGTCAACACTGTCACTATTGTCGTCACCGACAGTATTATCATCATCGCCACTATCGTCATCCCCGCCAATATCGTCGTCGTCACTGCAATCATCATCGTCACTACCACCATCGTCGTCACAGCTACCATCGACGTCGTCACCTTCATCGTCGTCGTCGTTCCCGCCGTCATTGTCACCGCCACAGCCATCGTCGTCGACGTCGTCACCGCCGCTGTCGTCGTCGACGTCGTCTTCGGCGGATCCACGGGCATCTCCATGCGGCGCACGCCCGCTGCGGCGGCGGCGGCGCGCCGTTAAAGGGGCTGCTTGTCGCCCGTGTCTCCGCCGCCACCTGCCTCCTCCGCCTGAATTATTGCGGCTGCGGTGCCGACGCCGCCAAATTATAGACGGCGATAATGGCCGCCCACCCGGAGTCGGCGCCCAGCGCGCGGAAGCGGCTCCTGGAAGTTGGGAGCAGGGTTGGTGAAGAGCGAGGGTGAAGATAGAGAGTGTGGTGATTGATATGCAACGCTCGAAGAATTTGAAATCGCGTCACAAATCATTGATAGACTATACGACTTAGAAGTAAGGTTTGAAATGGTTTTAATTAGGTGTGAAAATGTTACACGTTAAAAAATATGAAATTTGTTCAGCTGCACATATGCTTTTTGAAGAATAAACAAATGTCTGCAAGAAAGTGCCAAGAAATATTGGTCTCCTATGAATGTGGGGAATCGAAATAACTCCAAAGAGAGTATTTATTTTTTCGAAACTTTGGATGCGTAACAAGGTAATTGTAATTTGTTTACCAACATTTTAAATAGTTTTGTTTAATGTCTATGTAGAACGATTATAATTTATCAGCAATAATACGACGTATTAATTATAAATATTATATTTGAAAATTTAAGATCTGCGATTTATGAATGTTTCAGTTGTGAATATTGACTACAAAGTACATACTACTCAATTACTAATATATTAATAATTTATTAATATATTAATAATAAAGACGTCCCAATAATTTAAGTTATGACTTTTCAATACAAGAGCTCTTACCTTGTTGAAAAACAATTGTTAAAATAGTCTAAGTCTACTAAATGATGCAGAAACTCGACATTTTAGAGAATTGAGTTATAACAAACTCTGATATTCCTAAAAGGTATAACACTTTCGTATCATTAATAATCTTAAATCATGTTATCTTTTCAATATCACAATTTCACAATTATTTTGTCATCCTGTGATTTGAAATGCACAAAGTAAGTTATTCGAGCAATATTATAATTTTCCCGTAAAGATCTGTGAGAAATGTTTGAAAGAAGTATACAAGAATTGACCTGCAAGTGAAATTGGTAAAAATGTTTTTAGAAATAAATATTACATTTTTCTAGCAAGTAAAAGTAAGTTTCTCATTGCAGTGTATTGAAAGTTTTAGTTTCATAGTTGTTGAAAGAGATACTTTTAATCAACAAAATAATGTGGTAATTTAACAGCATAGCTAACATTAAAATATGCATTGATAATTCTACAGTTTCGACTATTATTTCATATTAAGCCAATAATTTTTATTATGCGTTTCCACGTGGAGTACGGAAGACAAAGTACAGTGACTGTGCTTTCCGACTGATTTATCAGGATGTGCTCTCTTCACATCGTGACATTGTATTTGAGAGCATCCAATACATGAAAGATGTAGACACAAATCACTTTTACTTCTTGGAAATTGCACCGAACAACGATTTCCTAGCCAGCGTTCCATACTTTGTGTCTTGGGCATCCATAAATGCGATCAAAAGATGCAAAGCCAATTCTTAAGTTACAGAAGACCCGTTTTATATACGACCCGAGTTCGTCTTTAAATGTCTGCCCATTACGCACTTAATTAGACGTATGTACGTTTTCTAGTGGTCTTCATGAACGGCGCTTAATGCGAAACGCTACCTCGGGAAGACTGATGTTCTTGGATAGTCAATGACGTCTAATACATTTCAATAATCACTGCTTGAAAGGATAATTACGCTGAAATGACTAGAACAAGAAATGATGAATGTACATCTAAGTGATAGAAGCGCTTCTAAAAACCCTGCCAACCTCTCAAGTTATTAGACGACGTTTATGTGACTTGTTAGTTTCTATCCTGCCAACTTCTGGCGTGAAGGTATGTAGGCAGGAGATTACTTTACTCTTTGAAATTGATGTGCTACATTTACGTCGACGAAAATTGCCAACATTATATCATTCATATTTTGGCAACATATAGTATATATTTCGTATTTTCATAATTTGTAAAATAGAATTTATCGGGTGTACATTGATTAATGAGACTGATTGACACTGTTTCGAAGCAATCAAAAAATGATAATTTCATTCGTTAATTTGACTAATTTTATGAAACAAATAAGGAATTCGATTGTTTCATTGCATGAATACGTTTTATTTCTTGTGAAGTAATTGAAGCAAACGCATGCCATATGACAATTTTAATTTCAGAGTCTCTGCTCTCAAACGAAAACACGCGAAGCGCTTTTCACGCTTGCCCAATGCATTCATTTCATTCTCAAACAACTCTATATAGTCCAAAAATAAATATGTTTTAATTCATTTTTGAAGTAAAGTTCAGTAAAATTAATTTTAGTGGTTGTTCGTATTAAAATAATATATCTTTCCATGTACATAATGATAAATACGTATGATTCAATGAATCGAAGCATACCCGCCCGTGTGGAGAACAAAACAGCTGCGAACCTCCTCCGCTTAATTGGCATCCTTAGCACGAAAGATAATCATGCCTGGAAACTCGAAGTGATTCTTGGAACCATTAGTAGCCTTTGATTATCAACACTTCCGATGGTTGGTTGCCGTCGGGGCCGACGTTGACTTTGCTTCGGAGCTGCTGCCGAGCTCCTGTCCCCTCCATCCCTGCCTGCCACCAGCCTGCCTGCCTGCCTGCTTGCGCGCGCACGGCACAGCGTCTCGCACAGCCTGTCCAGTCGCAGGATCGCAGACAGGAGTTAATCTCCGCAGACGACGTCGGCGCCGACCCCGCCGCCGTCGTCTCTGGAAGGTGTACAGTTGCTGCCAGCTGCCTCGTTGATCATACCTCTACGTTCTGGCGTATAACAAAGAACTTTCAGCATATCGGGTTTTTGAGATCGCGTACTCTTTTGCTATTGCTACATTTGAAAGTTAAAATAGAATTAACAGAAATAACGACGAAATGAAATGCAGATCATAGGGTGCGTTTTTCTTTTGATTTCTCGGCTAATAACAATTTATCATATAATATTTCGTCTTTATTGCCACTGCAGCACAACTAGCAGGGATCCTAATGTTCTCCAGAAAATGACATTTTTAAAATTACAATTCATTTCATTAAAATCAAAAATAATGATAGCGTGCATGGTAGGGGCAAACCCAACCGATCATTTTGGAGGGGGCAATTACAGAGTTTTGTTGGATAATATACAATATAATAACAAATGTTTATTATGTTGCTTTTTTAATAACAAATGCTTACTATTTATTTACTATTTATATTATAAACAATATAATAAAAAATGTTTGTTATTTGTAGTGTATTTACGCTACTATAAGTATTATTTTTTTAAATGATTACATAATTCTAACATAGATAAATATTTAAATAAATTTTGCCAAATAAAAGAAAGTAACAATCGAAAACTCTAGGCCTTTTGAGGCGGGGGGGTATGGCTCTCAAAGACCCCCCCCTGGATCCGCCTCTAGTGTACCATCGTATAAAAGACAATGTCTCACAATATTTCAATTCCTGTCTAACAAATTTTACCTTTGATTGCCGCATTTCCCACGTCTTTATACAACACTTTGTTAATGAGTAAACTCTCCTACTATAGTATGAGTAATCACATAAGCGCAGGCTCAACGGAGTGTTTCTAATGCACTGAAGGAATTTCCTAATGAAATAGCTTTTCTTCTGTCAGTACGTTAATTTACGGCGTATAAAATATAAATTACAAGTATTCATGTTGTTAAAGAAATGCTGCCCCCATTTTTAGCATTGTCCCGAGTCAATATTTAACTGTGCACTCTTGCATGCAAAGTATCGGGCCATTATTTTATTATCAAATAAAAATGGAATTAACAGGCAATTTAACTGTAAATAACTATAAATATCTAAGGACTAAAATTCAGCAGTATTAAAACCAAAACAATATCACCCAGTCAGGTCTCAAATTATTGATGTTCTTGTTAGTCATCTATTAAGAAGAAAAACTTTCTCATTTTTTGGTTTGGTGGCTTGTGTACGGAGAATTAAAACTAGCAGTTCACGATTAGATACGAGCTGAATATGAGTATTTCCAAAGTTTAATTAAAGTTTCTCATTTTATTGAATATATTTTTACAATACCAACATTTTCCTCAGTGATTGAATTATTTCCACTACTTCTATTACTTATACTTACAAATTACTTAGGCACTCTAAATATATGTTCGAGCGTTTTCTCTAATAGTATTCAAATGATGTCACATACGTACTATTCTTGAAATATGAATTTGCGCTTTTAATATGACAATTATTCCTGTTGTAATTACTATTGTTCTGAAAATTTCAATCTTTTCCGCCGCTTCCACATTATTTATTAATCAATTGACACATTTATGGTATATATATGCAAATGTGTGTAATGTGTCGATATGCACAAGAACAAACTACGTCAATTATAATGGAAGTAATTTGTTCTTGTGGATCGAGGAAGCATAATTGTATTTACTGTGGTATGCAATTATGGAATAAGATCCAGTATCACAAGATATCCATGTGAATAGAAGCACACAAAGCAAGGCGCCTCCCCCTCGCTGTGGGGTGGGCGCGTGCTAGAGGGCGAGAAAAATGAACCCATCGCGCTGCCGGCCAGCGACTGCAGGCGGCGGCCCAGGTGGGCGCGGACAGCCCAAAGCGACCACCGCGACGGCGATGGCCCGATAGGCGGCGGTACTCGCGGCGCCCGGCAGTGCGCCTAAGCACTTAAGACGCAAGACTATACTGCGATTTTTCTAGCTTTGCCTCTCAAGGTCCGTCTTCACAATGGAATATATCAAGGTATTTCGCGACGTTCTCAGTCGTGTCGCCAGGTATCGCATGATCGCGATCGTATCAAGCGGTGCTTGCGATCATGTGACTTCTAGCGGCACGAGGGAGAAAGTCGCGAAATGCTGTGTGATATTCCATCGTGGCCATAGGGGCTTGAGGGGAAGAGTTAAAAAAATCGCAATATAATGCGGGTGAATTATGATCCAAAGACTCAGTAGAGTCGTGTTGCGTGCATTTCACCAAGCAGGAAATACAATTGTTGTCTTCTTAATCGCCTTTTCCTTTTTTGTCTGTTTCTTGTCAGTCTTTCCATCCTCATGGCCTTCATTCGCGTTTTCTTTGCCGTCTTCGTCTTCTTTGTTGTCGTCTCCTTTGTCAACTTCGTCTTGTTTATCGTCTTCTTCCTCTAGGTCTTCACCTTCTTCTACGTCTTCGCCTCCCTCTGCATTTTCCTCTTCTTCGCTTTCTGTTTCCTCAATCTATTCGCGTGCTTCCCCCTATTCCTCTACTCCGTCTCCATATTCTTCCACGCCTTCGACGCCATTTACGTCTTCTTCTTCGTCGGATTTTTTCCTTCTCTTCAAGGTACGCCTCATTTGCTTGTTCAGCTTCATTGGACTTCTCACAACCTGTCACGTGACTACAGAGAGAGAGAAAGGGAGTAAGCGATTGATAGAGAGAGTCGGAGAATGAAGTATCAATTAAAACATATATTGCGTTGCTAATAAACAGATAATTTTGGAGACAAATTCTAAAAAGATTGGTTCACTTTTGGGATCGCTCCCAGTATTAGAATAAACATGAAACGAGGAAGAAAGGATCGCGCGGATTCCGTGGTTCTTACTTCGTTCTGTAGGGTACTGCTACGGTACGGTCTGAGACGTTCGACGTCCAAACTCACCACTTCTTGCCAATAAGGTACAGTAAATTCAAACAAAGTATTCATGTCTTTTATAAATAATAAAGTGTATAAATTTAATGCGAAAATTAAATGCGCGTATGTGTTCTTTGTGATGAAATCTTGACGTATTTGACAACTTCTAAGCATAAAATGTAATTTATTGTTGAAGACGATGTAGAGATACTTCATCTACAAGATGATGGCATATGTCTATTGTATTTGCTTCAGTAAAAGATACATTAAAATTGTCATGTCCATTTACATTAGTTTAATTAGTTTCCTGGACGACCGTCGAGAACGTCCACAAGAGTAGCTTTTTTTTACTCCCATAGGCCATTACGAGGTACTGCGGCGATGAATTACGAATTAATAACTATTAATTGATAACTTTTATTACATTTACCTATAGTTAAGATGCTTTTGCAGTGACAATAAATAGCTCTTTAATATTCATCACTGTCACATTAATTTCTCGGAGAAATACGACATAAGCTTTGTTCCGCTCTGTCATTGATGTTCCTGCTAAGATCTTAATGCTGTGTAACAGTATTAAATGAGTCAGTTGTTCAAATTAATAATTACCACGACACTAGTACGATTCCCGGGCGAGGTAATTTATGCTTTTTCTTATTACTAACCATTAAGAAAAGTTTTTAACTTTCTAAATTTAAACATGTTGAGCTTCCCTTATTTCTGTTTACATAGAGAATGACTGTATTATATGGATGTTATCCCCTGTTCCATTGATGATTTAATTGTACTCTCTGTTAGTTATTTACTTTTATATGTTTTGTGATTTGAGTTGATTTCAATGAAAACAATCCCTGTAAAGCAATTATGCTGATCTGAAAAAAAGATTAAAAATCACAGCTATAAACATACACTGTAATTGAAAATTGCATATTCCGCCTTCCTTCTGGAGATCACACCCACTGCGGCGGGGGGCACGCGGCCCCCCGCGGGTCGCGCCCGCCTGGCGTTCTCCGCGTGCCCCGGGGCGCCCGCGCCGCCCCCCTGCCGGCCCCGGTCGCCCGGGGCGGCGCGCGCGGCCTGGCATCCGCGTTCTCCGCGCAGCGCCGCTTTTCAATTAGCCTGCGCCTCCCGCTAAGTGGTTATGTCTGTGGCCGCGGCGCTGTGTTGCCTTGCGAAATGGGCTCTGTCGCGTTCGCGCTCCTCTTGTGTGCATCGCGCGCGTATGGATTTCTTTTCGTTGCGAGAGATCGCGAGCTTAATCGTTTATATGACTTCACTCCTGTTGTTGGGTTTTTATTTCTTGGCGCTTGGGGGCTTGTCTTCAGAATTGAATATCTCACGGTATTTCGCGTCGTTCTCGATTGCGCCACTAGGAGTTGCATGGTCGTCAGCACTGTTCGATACAGTCGCGATCATGCGACTTCCGGCGGCGTAACTGAGAACGACGCGAAATACCGTGAGATATTCCATCGCGAAGACACGTCCCCACTCGCCAAGAATTAAATATTCAAGTATAACTACCCCTTTTCCGTCACTTGATTGTTGATTGACTGATGTTTCCGGGTGCGTAAATTGCTATGGCTAATAGTCCGGTAATTGCTGTGTAAATGACACGGGGAGGTGGTGTTTCCTCCATCCTGCATGGTGAGACCCGGCTTCCACTTACACGTCGCCTTATGGAGCTTTTCCTCTCTAAGTATCTCTTTTCTGCAGGGCATTACACTGGGAGGTAGTGGTGT
The DNA here is from genome assembly GCA_031308135.1 of Acheta domesticus. Classification (NCBI taxonomy): domain Eukaryota; kingdom Metazoa; phylum Arthropoda; class Insecta; order Orthoptera; family Gryllidae; genus Acheta; species Acheta domesticus. Next base: position 111,124,576 of record JAHLJT010002406.1, on the reverse strand, counting down.
TCCAGACGGCATGATGAGATCCGACTTCAACTTACACGCCGGCTTGTAGAGCTTTCCATTGCTAGGTATCTCCTTTCTGCAGGGCATCGCTGAATCGGGACACGCTATTCTCCCTGCATGTGTGTGTAGTGCAAGTACGTGTGTGGGTGTGTAAGTGGAGAGAACGAGGTTGAAGAAGGAAAGATCGTGCGAGGTCTGTGGATCTTTTATTAGGAGGCAACTCCGCATTCACCTGGTATTGATGCGAGAAACCACAGAAAACTGTCGGTCAGAGCAGCCAACATCTAGAATTCTTCTCAAGGCAATGCACTGCAGTGGTTGGAGTCGACCCAGCCATTTACCAAATGTTGAAAATCTCTCACCATCGTGATTCAACTCCTTAGAACTCCCGGTCAGAGTCGCTGCACAACCTTTTATGTGTGTGTCTAATATTTTATCAATCTTCAAAAGTAATATCGTACTCTCATTTGAAAGTATTCTCGAGCATTCGATGAATATACCGCATTTTCATTTCTAAACTAAGAAAAACCCGCGGTATTTCATTATACGCAATAATTCGGAATCCGCGCGTGCATGGATATTAAATTTTGATTTTTAAAACCTATTAGTTTTATCTTAGGCCTTAACGTACACAATGTTATCTTTTTTAACTTATAATTTTTGGGGAATTAAGTCTTCTGCATCCCCCGCTATGTGAAACAAGTAGTCAGAAACATATCTCAAATTTTATGTACATGGAATTGACTAAAATTCTGTAAGATTTCCTGTGCAAAGTCGCTGTTAATGAAAGCATATTGCGTGCAGCCGCAACCCACAACACGTTGCAATACATTACTATGGTGGTATGGTATGTAATACTTATTATGAAAAGTAAAAAGGTAGCTCTTGCGATTCAGCCTTTTTTTTTAAACTGCCGAACAATGAAAGAATGGATTTTTCTGGGGTATTCGTCAAAACATTGATGAAAGCTAACATTCCATGAAGGTATCTATATTACGATTCCTTAACAAAAATTTCTACTCAAGAACGTTAATAAGGATAAAAAAATATTGCCTTTTTAAATGCCTATTTTATATTTTTCAATGCCTATTTTACATTTTAAGTGTCTATTTTGCCTGCGTATTTTTACAGTTTTTCGTGCCTATAAATCCGCAGCCTTTACTTAAGATACTCATGGTTCTTCTTTCTTTTCGTCTGACATTATTTCAATAATGATTTTCATGTTGCAGCGATTCGATGCGCCATCACATTTGATGGACATACTGATATATGTTGGATGCAGTAAAGCCCATAACAATAGATTGAATTTGCTTTAATTCACCATGCATCAAAGAATGTGTTTTAAAACATTAAAATCAATGTAGTTTGTTATGCACATTGCATTTTAATGTTGCATTAAATTAAATTACGCAGTCAAGATATATTGCACGGAGGTATATAAAGGAACGATAACAACATATCAAAATCAAAACATTCAACCTGTTATTATTAAATTAATGTAATTCGGTTTCTGAATTACGGCGAACACGTAGAAAAATGATTGAGAATAAATTACTTTCTTTCTATTTGGAAATATGACGAAAGTGTGACAATATCATTATTATTTTACCCATTAACGCGCAGAGTCCTCATTGGAGGGTGCACATTTTGGTGAAATCAAATTCGCTTCTTTTGCAATAATTTTCTAACTTTATTTCTTTAACGATTGATTAACAAACTCATTTTTTTCGTATCGAACAAACTTATACAGGAAGTGTATTGACAGATCTGAGGATGGTTCATCCTAAAACGTTACTGAAATGTATGTAAACTCCCTTGAAAGGTGGAAATGCCGAATAAGTAGAAATCATTTTTTTTAAAAATTCTTTAATAGTCGTAGATCCTCAGCAATGACTGCTGCTACAGGCGCGACAACAGTGGGCGAGCGCTAAGCGCATAAATTGGTTAATAGCTTATCAAAATTAAATTTCTTATAATCTTCAAAATTTAACTTGCTTTCTTGGATCCACATTTAGCTTGGAAGGGTTAACGTGAAGATCCGTTAGCATCTCCTTTTTGTAATGAGTCGAAATTGTATGTTATTTGTATTTCGTCCATTAATGAGTCCAAAAGAAAACTACATGTGTAGATACGACCTACTAGAATAGGACGTCACATATTGGCAATGTTTGATGCCATGGAGTCTGCCGACCTGAGAAGAATCGCAAGAATCAACAGCTAGAAAAGAACTGAACGTTCTTGAATGAGGCTGAAAAGTTGGGCCAAACTTTTTTATGGAGAAATGATGAAATGCTTTAGCAGAGTTGTCTAATTGTGTGTAGCATTTGAAGTCAAAGACGCACTGTTGTATTCGTGTAGTATTAATTGATGGCAGTACTGTGAGGAATATGACTTAAATATTTTTGAGAGTCATCATACCTATGCTACATCGTAGCTACTGGATTTATTATACTTGAAAACAGTGAATCGTCTGTATGGGATTGGAATTGAATGAAGGACTTACGTTGTTTTTAAACGTGAGACATGCACATAGGTATTGTTATTTAAAATTGTGAGTTTAGCTTGGCGTTTCGTTATTATTTCCGTTTAAAAGAATATTGTGTAAGTTAATTTTTCATTCTGAATAAAAGTTATCTTTTAATTTGAATTTGAATAAGTTGTTTTATTCTAATCTATGTTGAATACTAAAGAATAATTAACCATGAATAACTATTAAATGAATATTTTTACTTTCCTTCTATTAAGAAGATTCATTACATTTTTAATTAACTGAGATGTAGAAAATTGCTCCCTTCTTACCAGTTTCTAAGTACAAAAACACAGTTAACCAGAAAGTTTTCGTCGCATCATTTTACTCTCCAATTTTTCAAAAATATTTTATATAGCAGTTCTATCCCGCGTAATTATATTTATTCAATCAAAAAAATCTCTTAACTAATCCTAAATTTGCTTTTAGACATAATTATTCAACTACCCACCAACTGCTACGTCTATCTATACTGCAATTTTTCTAACTCTGCCTCTCAAGGCCCGTCTTCACAATGGAATATGTCAGGGTATTTGGCGTGTTTCTCAGTCGCGCCGGTAGGTATTGCATGATCGCGACCGTATAAGCAGTGCTTGTGATCATGCCATTCCTAGCGGCAAGACCGAGAAAGACGCGAAATGTCGTGTGATATTCCATTGGGGCTCTAGAAGCAGAGTTAGCAAAATCGCATATACATTGCTACTGGTTTGCAAAAGAAACAATATAGTTTTGCTATATTTCTCAATATAGAAAAAGCTTTTGACCAAGTTTGTCACAATGGTTTATCATATAAATTAAGAAATTTTGGTTTTCCAAAATATTTTCAAACATTATTGCTAGTTTCTTAACACGTAAATTCCAACTTAAAATCAACAGTACTCTGTGTAACGAATTTAACATTTATTCAGGAGTCCCTCAAGCTTCTTCACTTTCTCCTTTACCTATTAATTTATTCACATCAGACATACCACACCTATCAAAGTCAGAAATAGCATTTTTTGCAGATAATACTGCAATATTTACTTCTCATAAAACATTCTTAAAGGAAGAGAATTAGCAATACGACCTAAAAACTATAATTTCTGGGTATAACAACTGGCAAATTAAAATTAATCCACAAAAATCACAAACTAATTTTGTTCTTACCCCCTTCCCTTTCACTTACCCCTTAATTATTAAAGATATAATAATTCCTTGACTAACCTCTAATAAGGAGGTAACATATTTTGGACAACAATTTGACACTAAATTAACTTGGAAAACACATATATCTAGCCTTATAAATATTTAAATATATTATTTACCCGTCTTTAACTTGCCCTACACGGGGTGGTACTAGAAAATCTAATTTTCAAAAGCTAGATGGGATTTTCAAAAGATAGACAAAATAGGTACTTAAAAATATTTTAAAAGCTCCTTGGTTTATTCGAAATAATCAAATTATAGAAAAACGAAGCATCGTTCCTTTAAAAATCGAAATTAATCTTCTCTCCACTAAATTCTTCTTCAGTCTTTCTGCTTGGCCTGCGCACAATATTTTTAATCTTAGCAAATCAGCTCATTTTCACGTATTCGTCCACGTTTTGCTAAAGACTTATTACAACCTCCATAATTATCTCATCTTTTCTTCTTAAAAATGGAAAACAATATTTTTAAATTGTAAAATTATTATTACTTGGAAATGTACTGCTTTTTCCTATTGATTCAATGTATAATTATGCAAACTTATTGCGATTTATTTAAGAATGTTCTGAGGTTACTTCTGTAAATTTTCCCTCATAAACTAATTGTTATTGTATTTACTTCACTCTCTTGAAATATAATGTATTATCGAACAAAGATAAATGCATTCTTTAAAAACATTAACGAAAAAAAATTTTAAAAAAACATCTCAATATTCCTGAATAAGCTTTCTACACTTGGTCGAGTTCGGGCCCTAATTCACAGACATGGGGCACGGGGTGTGGGGCGTAGGGCGTGGGGTGCGGGGCATGGGGGGTGGGGCGTGGGGTAAGGGTGTGGGGGGGGGCGGGGGGCGGAGGGCATGGGGCGGGGGGCATGGACCGGGGCCGTGCGGCGAAGGCGCGGAGGGCGTGTCGGTGGCTTGCAGGTGCCGAGTATACAGTAGTAGACCGCAGCGCTGCGCAGTGATCGTCCGGCGTTCATCTGGCGCTGGGCGCACGTGTGCCCGCGTCTCAGCAGGCCGTTCGAATGCAGCCGGGGCCGCGCGAGCTGTCTACCACACACCACCTGCGCTGCGCCGCCCACCGATGCCGCGCCAACGAGGGGCAGATATATCCTCGAGACCGGGAGCGCATAAATCTATATTGCTAATTTCCATTGCGTGCGGAAATTGAATGAAAACTATGGTACCACCCTGACCTTCGAAACGAGTTTATTTTCTGAGCAACTCGGAAGAATTACACGAACGACAAGTTTCCTTTTTTAATAAAAAGGTAGTGGTGCTAAAGCAGCACTTACTTTCTTGCCATTACTAATGCTTGCGTAATACTTTTTATACCAAAATTTTTCTCTGAATGAATACCTCAAGGTCATCATTTTTTGCAACACTCATAATTTTGAAAAACTATACAAGACCTGATTTAACATCTATCTTTAAGAATTTTATCAAGGGAATAAATCTCTATCTTCAATATTTTAGTTGTAGGAAGACGCCGAAAAAAATTTGAACTTTTGTGATTCTCTAAAAATCAGTGTTTTCAAGGAACATGAGACCTGCATCGTGATTTTAAACGTTTTTCACACGATCCAATTACAATTTTTAATAAAAAACGGAGCCATTTTTTTTGGAAATGTCCCTCGGACTTCATGTAAAGTACCCCCAAAATTAAAATTTCGGTTTCAAATTCAATGTGCCGAGACATCAGTCAGATCGATAGGGGAATGTCAGTTAAAGAAGAAAATCTGACGATTTTGCCGCTAGTGGTGTTCCCAGGCAGACAATCGACCTTTCGGTATCAAGGACCCACAAACATGGATTCTGGCTGCACCACGTGTTAGAGGATTTTTTTCTAAATTTAGCAACTTGATTTATTCACTTTTTCGTTGAAAAGACCCTGTAATAAGAGTTTCATTCCGACATTTCGACATTTTTCGCACAACACTATATTACTTTCTCTCTACTACGTAAGCGGTAGCGAAAAAGGAATACAAGTATTTTTGTGTGTAATTTTGCCTATTCTCGAATTACGCGAACGGTACCGACTCAATTCTCAAACTCAATTAGTGACTGCTTATGACACAGCTGATATTCGACTGCAAGTGTCCAAGAAAGTGTCCGCCTACGATTTATTTATTTCCTATTAAAGTGTTGCGTTATAAAGCGGCACTTTTAGTTTCCCGTATACGTAAGAAAAGTTATGCAATGCTGCGGAAAATCGATTTCGAAATTTCAACGGAAATACACGTTTTGGGATTTTCTTTTTAAAACGTCCGTCCGTCTGTCTGCGAACAACCGTTGCGCCGAAACTATAGATACGATTTCTTCAAAAATAAATATTCCCTGGTCAATCAGGTTCCACTCGATTTTGAAAAACTTTCTTCAAAATTTGAGGGTACTTTACATGAAGCCCCCGGTCATTTTCAAAATTTTCTCAAAAACGGCTCCAACAGTTTTTCTTTAAATTTCTTGTAAGAACAGAGAAAAATACGTTTATTAAGGGGGCATAGATCCGATTTCCACGGTTAACTCTGAATTTTCGAAAATTGCTAATGTTTCAATTTTTTTTCGGCGTCCTACAACTACAAAATTGAGGAGAGAGAATTTTACCTTCACTTAAAATTTGTTCTCCAAAGTGAGTTCTTTCATTAAGGTCAGGTACATTGTTTTCAAAATTTTTATAGTTTTCCGTAATATTGGGTGCAATATGTGCAATTTTGAAAAAGTACAAAAACAAGATTTTCTCAAATTTTGTCTTTAAACTTTTGATAAAGATAGTGCCTATTGTTCTCTGTGAGATTACTTACAAATCCAATTGTTGTATGTAAAAATCCAATTGTTGTAACAAATTAATTTTTTTTAATAGTCTTTCACGTCGTTAATATTTTACATTGGCGGCGATTTGTTCACATTATTCCATTTGCGAATACACGTGCTTTAAATAATGTCAAGTAAATTTTCTCGAAAACTCAATCATTTTCTAAGAAAATCAGATCAAAATTCTGAATTTTCAGAAACGGTCAAATGCAATTTTCGCATAAATGGCTCCAATTTTTTTCTTCAAACCTTTCGAACGCATAGTGTAAATTGCACTCTTTAAAATGACGTGAAGTTCATTTTGGGTGTTTTTTGTTTTTTCAGAAATTACACAAATGAAATTCTTTTAAAGGATCACACCTTTAATGCATATTACCAGAAATTTGTAAACACTATTGTGTTTGTGAAGTGATATACTTCAAATGACTTTGAGTGATGCTTCTCGGAAACTCAAAACTTTTCTGTGAAAAAGAGCTTTAAATTTCGCACTTTTATTACCGCCATTTTCTTTAAGAGGCTCCAAATTTTTCAAAGAAAATTGCCATTTAAGTCGATGTTTTAGTATTCTCTAATATTCTAGAATTAATATTTCCTTTCTACCATTAGAAAACCCGAAAAATTAAGAAAATGTACTTATGGTGGCGATAGATGGCAGCTGGCAAGAGTATGTGGCAAATCCGAATAGCTAGCCGAGACCAAAGGAATTAGAAAACTAATACGGGAAAGTCTGTGCCATTCTGTGTCTGTCTAGCACCACTAGTTTATATTTTGTTATGTAAAAAATGGTTGAACTGGCTACGTACGAAACTATGTTATTGCAGTACTTGTTAAGACCGTTTGGGGTAAAATAATTATTCAAGAGTATATTTTTTGTTCTGGAGCAATGTGCGTGCTAGTTTATGGAAAACCACTTTGTGGTTTGGCCCAGGAGCATTTTTCCCGTAACATAACCACTATACTGCGATTTTTCGAACTTTGCCCCTCAAGGCTCGTCTTCACAATGGAATATGTCACGGTATATCGCGACGTTCTCAGTCCTGCTGCCAGGTATCGCATGATTGCGACCATATCAAGCAGTGCTTGCAATCATGAGACTTCTAGCGGTACGATGGAGGAAAACGTGAAATGCCATGTGATATTCCATCGTGGCCACAGGGGCTTGAGAGGTGAAGTTAGAAAAATCGCATTATAGTTATAAGTAAAAGCGTCCGCCAATTGAAACAAATATTGACGGATCATGTGGTGGTTCATTTTAATTGATTGATAATTGTGTGGGCGTAAGGAGTGTTACACGATAGATTGAGAGCTTTTGAAGGATTTTGAATTTGTGATTAGTAGACTGTCATATAAATGCACAGATAAATTTATAGTTAAACTGAGAGGAACGTTTGGCGAGTAGAATTTCATATACGTTGACATGAAGATTGTCAAGCAGGAGAAGATGTAGGGGGACCAGGAGGTTGCCAGTTAAGTTAACGAGTGGGTTAAAAAAGTTAGCAGATGTTTGGCTAGTGGGTTGACTGTGGAATTGACTGGCGGGTTAGCTATATCGTAAGATATAGTTTTAAGACATGAAGTAAAAATTCTGTTTAACATCTCGTGAAAACCTTAGGAACTTCTTGCATTCACAACAAATTTCCACAATTACCACCTACATTGTTCGAGACGTCTGTCTCTGCGTCTAGAGCTTAAACAAGCATAATGGACTCTTAATTATGGTGCATGTATTTAAGCATAACTATAAAAAATATCACAAATACCCGTTATTTCAATCAATAATAATTTTTATGCGTATCTCAGAACATTTTTGCGAGCAATTACCACGCCAGCATTCATAGTCCTATTTTAGAAATCCCGAACTAGGTTCGTATATATTTTATCTTAATTTGAATACAAAAATAATATATATTAAATGTATGGCGTTAATGATTCGTTTCTAGTCTGTGTAATGTTATTGTCTTTGTGTTTCCATTCCGGTCGACGACTTGTTTTCAGTTATACAAAATTCATTTATCATTTAGTGTCATTCAAGATTATGTCACCTCGATTGTTAGTTGAGAGACACAGATCACGGAAAAGCAAGTGAACTGGGTGTCATATTCTTTTCCTTGTTGTTGGATAGTACATTATATTACCTATCATTAAAAAAAATATTAAATGTGTTCAACTCGTAAAGCTAATTGAGAAGGCTTGCAAAATTCAGAAGTAGTGAACTTGTTCATGTTCATCTGAGTCATGTTGTTGAGGCTGCGAATATAGCTCGAGTTTTTTTGGGAGAGCTTCTGAAGATAGCATGTCGCAGAAGCTGCGATGTATACGTACTTCTAATCCTTTGATATAAAGGGAGGGTTCTGAAATGACAGTCAATCGCGTCGGTTACACCTCGACGCAAGAATCATTTAATATTGAAGAAGTTGTTAGTTTTACCTTGCCTGGGCGAGAGGAGTTTTCCACACAGCTAGTTACTCTCGTGTGTTACAACATTCACCCGAGAATCGCGCGTAAATGCGTTGTTGCATGGATCGCACAGTGATCATAATCTCAACACCAACCTCACGCAAATAAAATTGACTTTCAGTGCAAATGACACATGCCAATTACTTAGCTTCAACCTGGCGAGGCGACCCGTTGTAAAACCGCTCTGCTTCTCTGATTTTTCAAACAACACAATCTGGTACAATCTCTTCGCTTCTAAAACGGAACCGCGTTTGATTCTTAGAATCGTTCGACATTCTTAGAATCGCTTTGCTGTCCCCCAGCGCCCGGGGTGTGGCGCAATCTACCGGGCATCTTTGAAAGCAGTTCAGTCCTTCCAAAGAGTTTCATACGAAAAATAAATTCCCTTTCTCTATGGAAAGCCAACTCGTGTTTTTTGGGGGGAAAATACCCTATCTCGAAGGCACGACGTTTGAAATGCATGCTCTTTGCCGTTAATTAGGGCCCAAGGATTGTTATGAATAATTGAATTCCAAGAATGGCGCCAAATTTGAATTAATTTGGCCGCCTATGTGCCAACACGTGCATAACTAATTTATTCACTACATACATTCCATTTAGACTTTGCATTATTCACATTTACCTGTGTGTCTCTTTATGCTATTGATGGCGATGGCGTACCAGTCAGGAAATATGGCAAATACCTGCATTCTCTCTGTACTACAATCCTCTTTGTCCCCTGTGGAGTCATGATATAAATTGGGAAAATCAATTTATGTCTAAACCTGACCATGGGGAGAAGAGAAAGAGAATGACTGGTAAATCAAGTCCAAGATGCAGATTCGGAAAGTCAAGCGGAAAATGTAGCATGCCAAACGTTTTCGCGCTAAACAGTTGCTGCAGTCATTTTCTGCGGGAAATGCCGACAGGAAACAACGTACGTAAAAAGGAAGTCCGTTGACCATTAACCAGCATTCTTTTCTTCACACAATTCCTCTTGAGCCAGGAAAAAACATTATTGTGTGGCTTTCTAATGTGAGTAATACAAATACTTATAAAAGTACTTAGTCGGCCCCGCGGCCAAGATAGCTAAAGCAGTAGTACGGTAGAGATCTCTGACCATGGGGACGCGGGTTCGAGTCCCACCTCGGACATGGTTGTATGTGTTCTTCCTTTCACCCCCTATCATCACTATATCGTTTTATCCTCATACCATAATATTAAATCGAATAGTGGTCGCCAATGTCCTAGTAGTTGATGTGACATTAAACAACGAAAAAAAACACGTAATATTCTAGGAATTTACGGCTCAAACTTTGTCCTCGTTTCGTACTATAAAGAAACTTCTCAATGTTTAATACGGTTCATTTGAAACGTGGATTTAAATAATATTTAACATCATTTTATTCATAAAAACAATAGACTACTTGTTTTTTTCGAATTCTGTTTGGATGAGTTTATCTCAGTCAGCACTGCCACTGTTTCTGCGCTCTTCTTAGACTCACCGGAAATTCTTAGGGCTGGAGATCCAACTGAGCCGGATTTTTGATGCTACGAGAAGCTACATGTAAATATATTTGATCGGCAGTCTGGAGAGGAATTCTATCCTGCTCTGATCGGGCGATTCCAGAGATTTCTATGATCAGTACTAGGCTAATTTCCAAGCAGTACGCTAAGAAACGGACTTCAGACCGCACGAGATCTTTCCTTCCTATTGTGTAGGTTGCCGCCGGATCTCGCCACTCAGCGAAGGAGGAAAATTGCTATACCACGAGATAAAACATTAACGGGACTATTGAACATAGTAGACATGCCCGGAAACATCAATCAATCAAACAATCAATCAAAGTCTGTAAAAAAAACATCTCCGTCAGTAACGAGAATGCATTGCGATCCAAAGGCCTGTTATTATTTCTTCTGCTACTTCCCCTGTTATTATCACCTTCTCTTTTCCCCTTTTCTTCGACGCGTCCTTCCTCGCTGGCCAGCGCTCCAGTAACCCGTCCATCACGTGGACCCGCCCCGCCAACGACCAGTTGAGCGCCCGAATTATGCCGGGAACGGGTTCCGACGCGCGGATTCGTCGAAGACACGTCCTTCTGCGGCCGCGCCCGCACCCGCGCCACGCCAAATCGCCTCTCTGCCGCCACCACCCACCCACCACCCTCCGCCCACTATCAAGAGTGCTCCGGCCGTCACCACTGTTACCGTCGTTACCATTTTCGTCACGTTCCTTGTCACTATCGCATCGTCGTCCCCACCCATTCCATGTACTCGACTCTTCTGAGCCCATTCCTTTCTGTTCCAGGTCTCTGACTCCGAATTCGAACTAGCCCTAGTTCATTTGCCCAACTCCACAATACTCTGTCGTCCGAATCCTCTATGTCCACTGTATGTGTCCGTCTGTGTCTCCAGCTTTTCCCTGTCTTTGTACTCGTCAGCGTTCCCGTCAGTGTCTCAGTGAGTTTCCGTGTGTCCCCGCCTGTGTCCCCTGTTGTGTCTCTCGATGTGTCTCCCGTTGTGTTCTTCGCCTTGTCCCCCCTGCTGGGTCCCTTCTGTATCCCCCGCTTTCCCCCAATTTGTCCCCCTCTTTTCCCCCGCTGTGTCCCTCGATTTGACCCCCGCTCTGTCTCCGTCTACGTACTCGGCTATAACCGTCTGCATACCTGTCTCTGAACCCTTGCCAACGTCCATGTAAGGGACACTGTCACCAACACCATCAATTCGATCTACTAGCTCGAATTCCCGCCACCACTCTTGTCTGAGGCCCTTACCCATCCCACTGCAGTCTTTTTCATTTAGTAGTTGTAAATGCCTCATTTTACGTGACGATATCAGCAACAACCTCCCGTATCTCCTCCAGACCGTCACTACCACCAGTTCTGCTGTAGCCGCAGCCATGGGCATCCACCTCCATCACACTACCTCCCACGCCACCACTCTCATCAACATCCTCACCAACACCATTAACGTTACCATCGTCATCGACAGTACCCTACACCATCTCCACTCCTGACTTCACCACCACCACCACCATCACCACTCCTACCACCGTCACCATTATCTCCGCCTCTTTGAGCTTCACCACCACCACTTCACCATCGCACACCGCCGCCACCGCCGCAGCCGCCATGAGTTATTTAGATGCAGCGCGCGGCCGACATACTAATTCGCCACGCTCTCTCCACCTCTCAGAGCTTCTGGCCGCCCTCGCCGCCCGGTCGTCGCGTCACGTCGCCCCGCCTCGCCCCCCTCACACTGCTCCAGGAGCTCTGCCCTGTCCCCTGGCGGAGGAGTTATTTAATCTTTCGCGCTTGAGGCATTTGGATTGCAATCTGTTTTCGGCTCACTCCATCTGGTGGTGAGGTGAAGTGAACGGAAAGAAAAAGCACCGCTATGTTTTATACAGTACAATGCATCTCTTGGAAACGTGAATGGTCTTTTGTGAGAGTCACATTTGTTTTAAGTGCGAATTATTTTAAAGTTAAAAGCAGAGTGTCGTTATTCGGTTCGTGAGAGAATAGCTTTGGAAAGTTGAGTTGTTGTAGTAGGACGCTTAATGCTTTGCGGTCCTCGAGCACATGTGGTTTCTAATTGGGATTGCATTTTTCCTGTTCATATTGTTCTTATGGCAGAAGTCAAGTTCAATCAACGTTCAAATGATTTTCAATTTTCAAACAGTGGAAATATCAGTCAATTGTTGTTACACTCGCTTGTCGTTGACAATATGTTTGAGCAGCAATACTCAATCTATAATGTAAAGAAGTTTCATTCATTTCATTTGATACTATTTTGTAATTTGAAACTATTCGTAATAGTGAAGCAGCAAAATGTACGTCTTATTTTCTTCCCAATACATTATGTCCGCATTTAGCACACATAAACTCTCCGAAAATAAGGGAAGTTAAGCCAAGTTGTTGGCACGCTCCTACAACGAAACTTATTACAGTAACGATTTTTTATAATAATAAAATAACAAATTTAATATTAATACAATATTTATTATCGTCACTATTGTGTTTAATAGAAATAGCTTAGTAAAAGTTGTAGCAATTTGCTGAATGACACTACACAAATCAGTAAGTAAATACCAAAAACGTCGGACCACTTCGCGCTTTTCAAATAGAAACATTTTGAGTTTTCTCAATTGAATTATTGAATTCCAATTTGAAGGGTTGAAATCATTCTATTCTTTTGAGTTTCAAAGATAAAACATTTGTTATATTAATATTCAAAACTTGAGTTCGTATTTCATTAAAATCATTCTTTAATTGTAGACATTCGAGTATTATACATTGGTTTGTAGTGAGCTGACTGCTTAGTTTATAGTTCCGTCTGTGACACACTTATTCAATAAATATTTTTCCTTGTGTGTAAATCACTTCATTATTCTACTCGTAATAAATGGTGCAGAACAAATATTTTAAATTGGCAAGAAATTACCATGAAATACACTTCAAAATCATGATTTTAGTGAGGCAAATTATTATGTAATATATCACAAAGAAATAAGGCTTATATTTATTACGTCTACATATAATTATATGTAGATGCGCCTACATATAATTTCTTGCCAATTAAAATGTGCAATTTTAAATTCAAATGTTCATATGTAATTTTAGTTTCTCAAATGCATCTCATTTTTATCTACCTGTTAATGGATTATATTTGCAACACAGAGTAATTCCTTTATGTTTTACGTGTAGCACAGTGATTCATGAAATGCTTAATTCATATTTTGACAGAAAAGATTAAACCTACTCTACGAAGTCAGACGCAGCCATAGAAATCTATCTCACTCCAAATTTACGTCTGAATACATTTATAGTCCTCGTCGCCTCAGTCAGTTATATCGTAGATGCGTGGGAATGACAGGACTCGTAATGTTTTTCGCAGATATGTTTGTCACAGCCTCAGAAAGAGTAAGTCAAGTCTTGCAATTTTCAGAACATTTCTCCTAGGCATAATAAAACGCGAGTACTGAAAACCAGGAGGTAATAAAACAGAGCATATGCACTAATGCATGAGAAAGATGGTATCGTTGACAAACACATAACTACGGTGGACGTCGTTGACTTAATGAAATTTAGTTCTCATTATGACATTGCAGGAGTTAAAATAGTTTCCTCTGAGGTACTTTCTAAATTCGTTTTCCCTATATTATATTTTTTTTTATTTTAAACCTTCTTATTAGGTATCTTTGTAAACGAAGTTAGTAATTCATAATGACGGTGTAAAAGATACATAGCAATTATAAGCATTTATTTGATATTGTTCAATACAATGATAAAAAATATTAATTGAAACGATCTTAAACAATGATAACTTGTTACAGAAAGTTTTTATACGAGATAATAGAACTAATGAAAGAAAAAGGATTTTCTACTCTCCATACAATAAAATATAAAACATACGATCGAAAAAACATTCAATGTGTATAAAAAGTATATATTTATTTAAGTTCCCTCTCAATAAAAACATTCTATTTACAAAAGAAGAGAGTAAAATACTAAAATATTAATTTCATTAAATAATTGTGGTAGTTAAGTCTATAATTTAATAATTTAGCTCCTAAATTTAATAAAAAAAGAACGCATTCGTGAAATACTTTTATTTACCATTGAATTAATTTATTAAAAGATTAGATAATTAGAGTTTGTAATTATCCGTATCTGAATGATGAAAAAATGTTAACGCTATACAAATGTCTTTCTCAATGTGCTCAAAATGTTAACAGGCCATTTCTCCATAATTCCCACGGGAATATACGATATAAACGCCAAGACGTTTCTCCCGTTTGGAACTTTTACGAAAATGTAAGGACCAATCGCTGTTAAATACTTCTGGCTAGGACTAATCCTCTGCCTTCTCAGGCTCAAGCACCGTTAATTGCAAACTAAATGGACTATTGACTCGAAGTAGGATAGGTGGCGGGGCAAAAACCTTTGACCGATTGACCCAAGAGACCATACACGAGGAAACTCAATGACCGTCGTCCCACCTCCCTCGTGTCTCTTTCTAATGTTACGAATCAGGCTCCTTATAAAGATTCTTGTCTCATTATCGAGTCATTACCTTTCAAACGGCCCATCACTAAAAAATGGGCCGTCACAAACCTAAGAAACAATTCCCATGAAGAAAAACTTGCCCCACAATTCTAACCGATAGGTGATTTCGCACCGGAAGGGACCATACATGCAATCTGCGTAGTTACATGTCACAAAATCTCATCTTTAGAACTTGTTTATGGATTTGGAAATAAAAATAGAAAACACTTAAAACTAGAAATACACTCGTAAAACAAGAATATCGTTGTGGCAGAACGCCAAAGTTCTCATTACAGCTTCCCGGCATGACACAGCTACTAATGTACGACTAAATGGAAGCACATTTGTAGGTTTATTCGAAATAATATTTTTCAAACATGAAACAAGGCTTGCTTTAAGGTTGTTCTTCGAGAAACTTTGAAATAAATTGAGAGTTGTAAATCTTCGGGGAAGAGAAGTTTCCAGATTAATTACGAATTTTTTTTTACTAGTACATACGAAGTAAATACATGCAAAAGAAAAATTTATGTAACATATCAAAAAATAGATCAGGATATTTCGGTTAAAATGTACGGTTTGAATATCGAAAAACATGTTGTTCTTTACATAATGTCCATCACTTGGTTTGTGATTAATAAAAGCTCACAAACAACGCAGGATATTCCCAAAAATAGTAACTAAGATTTATAGAGTCGAATTCAAGAGCCTACGAAAACGTAACCTCTAGGACGTTTTCAAACTTTTCTAAACAATTTTTAAAATGCTCTTGTGAAAGTACTCTTGTAAAAAAATAGTATAGGTCCTAATGTTATGGAAAACTTGGAATTTTTGAAAACTGTAAAAGTCCAGTATTTTCACTACCTCCCACAACTACATTATTCAAGCCGTATATTTTACTTAATGAAATTTATTTTTTCAAAATGTGTTCTACAACCATGAACTATTCTCCGATTGAATAGTTTTTGCATAATTTGAGACAAACTTTGACAATAAAGAAATTCTGGACAAGATTTTCTCAAAACAGCCCCATATTTAAACATTTTGTAAGGATAGAGCACATATTACTGAATTATACGACATTAATACCGAATTTAATAAAAGTTTTGAAATCTTAAAAATTATTCATAAGTATTTTTAGCACCACGTCTCTTAACATTTGTTGGCACGACTACTTTAAATGAGATCTCATGCAGATTTTCCATTTCTAAAATATTTTTGAGTGTTTAATATATTTTTTGTTTGTATAAATAAAGAGAGAATATAGAGTAGTATGGGGTAGCTGAATGGCTAAAGGCGAGGATTACTAAAATCACCGACTCTAACCCAGAAACGAGAATTTTTTTTCTTTCAAATGCCTGGGATGCAACACTAGGGACTACCCGGACATACGCCTTAAACCAGTGCTTGCCAACTCAATGCTCTGTGACGTCACAGAACGTCCATGTGACGTTCACGAACGCCCACGTCCATGCCCTATCGCGCCCATGCCCCATCACGCTTCGCGGACAATCCCTCGGTCCTCCCACCTCGTGGTGCGTGGCGGCCGTCCAGATCCTACATTTCGTGCCTTCCTCAATCCATTGCCGCCAACAGCGGGCGATGGTGTCCGTAAGACCAGTGTGGCGCGCAATAAGGCGGCAGGACCCGCCTCCCGCACACCCACGATGAGCCCCCTCTTGAAAGTCTCTAACTGGACAACTGGCTAAGGAACGTGTCACCTAGGCATAGTGTATGTGCATAGTGTATGACGCTCTGGCGACGCTACCCGAAGTCGCAATGGCCGACGCGGCCGTTTGAAACCCTCGTATCCAGATCGGCGGGCGCTATGTCACGCCCCTACCCTCGACCCCCAGTGGACCGTGAAAACGAAATCATTGGCTTAGCGAATGGTGTGCAAAATACCCATCGAATGCGCAGCGGATCAGTCGAGGTCCTTCGGGTGTAGCTTTTTTTATGATGATGAGTGTGTTTTATACAAAACTATATATAATATAACGAATTAGTTCGTTCTGAAACACTAATTAATGCTAACAAATAGGTACCAGGTAGGGGTCATGTGAGAGAATTATGTTCACCAAAATGTTGTTCATTCCAGTGAAAACAACATGAAAACCTTTTCAGCAGTTCTAAAGATAAGCCAGGATAAACAGATGGACACACAGGATGACAGACCAAAGGAGTGAAATCTTAAAAATTCTTGAATAGGTTTTTACACAATCTGGATAAGTATTTAAGATTATAAAAGTGCAGTTGTATTGAAAGCATAAACGAACACTCCATTTTATTTAAATAGATAATTCCCTTGTGTTTTCAGTTCACTATGGTGAGTAATGTGTTCCAAAAGATTTGTATTGTTGTTTTGTAGGCTACCGCTTTCAATTTTAGGAATATTTGAAGATTTTTTCGTTATAGAAAATAAATTTTAATACCACCAAAACACATGTTTTTTTCTTCTACTTACAATGACTTCCCAAAAGATTTGCCAATTTTTCAGTTTTTATGTTCGAAATGAAATCAGACAACGCGTGACCTCATGAATCAAATTACAAAATATTTTCCCCTTTATTTCAGAGGTGAACAACGTAGAAATTTCAGTATTTCGTTTCTTTAGTTGTCATGAAGGCCACTGGATATGAAAGAAAGTTGAAAATCGCAGAAAACACAACCAATAAATGTTTAAGCGCCGTTCAAATGAGTTAGAACAAACGTAATTATTTTGCATTCTATCCTTTGTAGATACAAGAGTGAAAAATGTTCAAAAACATTTTCAAAAACCAATTCAGAAAGCCATTTTGAAACAATAATTGAAAGTTAGAATAAGCGCTGTCATGAAGACTAAACACAGACTATCTTTCAAAATTGCAAGAAGTATCTTTCAGTTAAAGCCTCCAGGATGGCTAATTGGCAGCGTACTAGATTCCCGTAGAGTGGTTCTGAGTTCGATTTTCGGTCTTGGCAAAATTAGAGTTGCACCTCTCCTTTAAAATCGTTCCAGTTTCTGTGGCTGTAAGGCGAAGAAAAAGGCGAATCTTGCTAGTTGCGGTGATGGGAATACGTCATTACATCATGTTCGCTACATGTCTTTCTTACCCCTTTAGTGTGGAAGCTAGACTATACCCAGGTATGGGGGACACACTCAGTTGGCAGGCAAAGTCGGACAATGGACCCGAAAATGCCAAATAAATACATACATGTTTCAGTTAAAAATATTAAACATGTTCAGTTAGAAAAGCAAAACGAAGTAATATATAAATACACATCATCTATATTATTATATATCATTATAAACAATTATTTTATTGTTACTGTATTTATTATTATTATTATTATTATTATTATTATTATTCCTCTAAATTACGTTTCAAGATGTTATGTGTCGGCTGAATATAAAATCTACTCCAGGTTGCAACCAGCTACCTAAGGGGTAGATCTAGGGACTGTCGGTGCCTCTACAATACTTTGCGCAAAATGTGGGCTGTTCCAAATAAAGCCCAGTCTTTTGAATTACCTGGGAGTTTAGACAAGTTCTTACACAAATTTTGCGGAACAAATCCCAGAACTCTGATAACTATCGGGACGACCTGTGCTTTTACGCTCTTCATTCGGCTGATCTCGATATTATTATTATTATTATTATTTTGTTATTATTATTATTCTGTTATTACGAGTATGATGCAAACCGCAGTCCTTGCGCTGTGTGATTGTCCTCTGTATGGGCAAAGTGTGAGTGGTTCTCAGTAGCGTGGTCTTTTGGAGTGGATATGTTGGAATCGCATGAAGATCTAAGAGGCTTACGTGGTTTTTGAGACTCTCAGTTTGGCCTTCAAAGATTCAATTGCTGCAGGAACAACTGTGAGAAATAGGTGATCAAATGTTTCGTCTTATTTTTGCATAGTGTACTCTTGCCTTCTCTGGGAGTGTTACCCACTTTGGCTAAAATGGTCTTAGTTCTTAGGAGAGGGTTTTGGGCTCCTAAGGCCAGATGTCTCTCTTCCTTGGAGCGATCCTACAGCCCTCCCAGGACCAGATGAAGAGGAAATATTATTTGTGGAGCGTCTTGTCATAGCACATTCTTCGACCTTATTGATGTTTCCTCTTTCTCTGTCTCTCTACTGCAGACACTTGCGAGCTTAAAGATACCCTCCTTAAGTATTTGACTTGTTTGATATTTGGATGAACAAGTATTATGTTAGTGTTACTTTTCTCTTTGAACTACCTCATTTATATTCTGAAATTCCGACCCCCTGAAAGTAAAACGTAGTCTGTCCACATTGAAACGATGGTAGAAAGAACAATAAGCTGTCATAAAGATTTTTAATATGGCTATCCAGGTTATGCGTCTCCACTTGCGCCCAGTCCATAATTATTAGAGCAGAGCACCTGATCACCAGTATTACCTAGGCGTTGATAGACTAAATGAGATTACCACGTCTGAGCTTGATTCTAAAGAGCCAAATTTTAGTGAACGGAATAGAAATGACACTAATGAATAACAGCGATGTGAGATGAGAGTGACTGACGTTTTCATCTACACATTAAGCCGAGAGAGGTGGCCTAGGGCTTCTACTGATGCCACTGCAGCACCTCTGACCGGGAGGTCCTATGTTTGAGTCTCGACGGTGGCAGGAACTTCTACACTGACTAGATATCTAGGTCGAGTTCTGTTGCTATCTGAACGAAAATTCTAGCGCTGCCAGCTCTATTCGGTAGTTCCCATCAATATCAGGAGAATTCCGGAGCAGTACCCTACGAAACGGGTCACGGACCTCGAGATCTTTCCTTCCCATTCCTTGTCCTATCGTGCCCAAACACACGCTAATACTTACATGCACTACACTACCACATATGTCGAGAGACCAGTCGAGAGCTGAGAGTATGTCGCGGCTGGTGCGGTGCCTCGCTGGGGGAATATACATGGTTGAGAAAATCCCCAGTAGTCGTCGGTAGGTCGGCGCCGGATCTGTCCATCGAACGGAGGAAGGTCACCGCCACCGCACGCGATAAAACATGCACTAAACTTAAGGGACTAATAACCTTATCGGAATACGCTCCTGAAATCACTAAACAACCAACATCTACTCATTAGCATGTACCCCTACTTATACTTCGGTTTTTCTTTCTTGGCGCGTGTGGGGGGGTGTCATCAAAATAGAAATTCCCACGGTAATTCTCGTCGTCCTAGGTCGTGCCGCTAGGAGTTGCATGATCGCCAGCACTGCTCCATACAGTCGCGATCATGCGACTCCTAGTGGCACACCCTGAGAACGACGCGAAACACCGTGAGATATTCCATTTTGATGACACCCCCCCACGCGCCCAGAAAAAAAAACCGAACCTTGCTTACACCAACCGCCCCCCTCCCTTTGCGCCACCGTGACGGATCATCGCTCTCCTCGCTTGACCCGCGCCCACCGCCCATCCCAAAAGTTCCCTAATCCGCAGCCCGCGAGCGTCCTCCAGGCCGCCGCTCCGCGCAGGCAGCTCTGGGGATTGGGCGGGCGCGCGCAGGAATTCGCTCGCGGCGGCGGTGGCGGGGGCGCGGGAGTGCATGGCAGACGCGCCGCGCCGCAGGGGAGCCTCGGGGCCGCGCCGTGACGCGACTGGGAACGCGGCTTCGATCGCCGACGCCACGCCTCCGCCCGCCACTCATCGCACTCCGCCGCCCCGCCCCCCAAACGAACGGAAAGGCGCCCACTCGAATAAGCAAAGCGGCTGAGGTGGCTCAGGATGTCAACTGCTGTGCCTCTGACTGGACGGTTCTATGGACCGATTAAAATAAGTTGGTGATTGACAGTTGTGCTTCTGAAGCTGTAGCGTCATACAATTTGAGTGTATGATTTGGATACTTAAATAAGTATTTAATTCAAGTGTTTATTTTCTTGTCCCGGGAACACATGCTCAGTGTTACGAAAACTGTCAACGTCACTCCCTTCCGTTCGCAACTGTTAATCACCAACTTATTTTAATCGGACCATAGGGTTCGAGTCCCGTCGGTGACAGGATTTTCGACACCGGCTTCTCAACTAGGTCAAGTTCAGTTGCTGTCAGCAGGAAACGTCTAGCGGCCGCTTGTATGGCGGTTGTTTTCCGTCATTCCTCCTATCAATACCAGCCGAATGCCGGAGTAATACACTAAAAAACGGGCCTAGGACCGCGCGCGATATTTCCTTCCACTTCCTTGTCCTAACTTCATCTCTTACTTATCAGTTACACTTACATGCACTACACTGTTACAATGTAGGGACACCAGTCGGGAGCCTAGGGCTTGTCTCAGCTGGGCGGTGCTTCGCGGGTGGGAAATGCCTGATTGAGTAGGACCCCGCTAGACGACTTGCAGGCCGGGCAGATTCTCACCATTCAACTGGGAAAAATCACAGCCATCTCCCGAGGAAAAACGTGCACTACACGTAAGGGGCTAGTGACCTTTGCGATTGACTCTTGAAACTCCAAATAATCAGTTAATCTGAAGTACGGACCTGTCTCCTGTTCGCAAATAGGGAGTACGTGAGTAAATATTTGAAGGAGAACAACTTATACAACTGTCGATCGTCGAGACAAGAATAATATTACTGTTCTTAGCCGTTGCGATAATTTATGGTAGATGAAAGGATGATCATGAAAGGTGACTTAAACAGATCCATGTCCAAGGTGGGACTCGAAACAAGAAACTCGGTCTTCAGGGTAACTACTTGTCAGTACTAAAGATGACGTTGTCGCGACTCTTCTAACAGTTGCTGTTATATCGTGTCGGAGTAGCAACATTAATTACTTGAGTCGCCTAAATTTTGTAACAATTATGTTTTTGAAAATTCACTCTCGGGAGCCAATAAGAATTTTAACGATAGCTTTTGATTCTAAAACCTAACAAAATCAAAACGAATGAATTGTAGACGTAATACAAGTAATTCCAAGAAAAAACATCCATATAAAAAATTCCTGATAAGGTAGCATTTTGAAAAGTGTCAAACCACACGTGACTGATGACGTAAATAACGGACTAGGTTGGTTAAAAACCTCGGCCATCACCTCAATTTACAACCGTCAAAGTCTTTCTGTGTTTTCTCTATGTATGCTTAACGTTAGTAACCATCACAAATTTTACTCGTACTTTTTACTTATCGGGCGTGCTTTTGGAACCATTTTGGATCACTGTGTCACTACTGGGTTGCCAGATTGGGGAATTTTGTCCCCAAAATGGGGATTGTTTTCGCTGCGGGAAAAAAATGGGGAAAGTTTGGGAATTTTTTGGAGAAATTATTTTCATCCGGAGTCAAGATACAAATATTACTCTGTTAATTATTATGAATAAAAAAGAAACAGCCGTTATTCTCTCTCATTTTTATGTAACAAAAAAGAGAAATGAACGAAAAGCATAGAGAAAGAAAATCATGAGAAAAATGAAGATTGTATAGGGTTTCGAACTGCTTAAAGGATGATGATTGGTTGATATGAATTATTTGAATTTAAGGCAATAGCGAATAGAATCGCCAAGAACAGCTCATGTCGTTTGCCCATAATTTGGAGAATATATTTTGTTTCACAGTTGGGAAATTTTGTTGCATTGGAGAGGTCTTTTTGGAGAAATTTGTAGGAATTTCATAGGAGTGGTGGGGAAAGAGTTTGCAACGTATCTTGCAACCCTGGTCCACTTTCTTCCCGTCGCTAGCAGCGAAGGGTCTGTCGTTCTCCTGTCGCTCCCCTTTGCTGTCCCTCATTTGAAACCGTTCCCGACTAGCGTGGTTTTCTTTATTAAACGCCAAAAGGAAGTTAGTAACTGTTTTTGAGGGTTAGCTAAGTAGAGAAAGGAAAGTTCAGTGTCTAATAGCCATTCTGGCTTAAAAAACTCTTAATGGATTATACCATGCGGAATTAGTGCTTCGCCTTTTTAGATTTCATATATTTGCTATCATGGTGGATGTACGTTCTTGTAATTGGAAAGGTTTCTCGTAGGGTGTACTGTTCAACATATTTTATTTCAAATTGATGTCTCTCAAATATTCCAATTTTTGTGTGTCGTCTATGAAGTGGTAATCCTCAATTGATTTCCATAGTACATTATGGAATTTATTCTCTTTGCTTCTCATTTTCGTTCCTCAATAACTGGTGAAA
Source organism: Acheta domesticus (assembly GCA_031308135.1). NCBI lineage: Eukaryota > Metazoa > Arthropoda > Insecta > Orthoptera > Gryllidae > Acheta > Acheta domesticus. The sequence goes on along the minus strand of JAHLJT010002406.1, from coordinate 111,101,460 downwards.
GTTGAACATTGTCAGTTGCTCATCCAAAGATGTTGGATTAATTAAGAGGTTAATAGAAATGAAAGTTCAAAGGAAAGATAATATAAACTTATGTTCATCATGTTGCGCAGCTCTATGTATATGCTCTCATATTTGTATTTTACATCTAAAAATACTAATTCTCTGTTTTAGGAAATTATTCGCATGGGGTTAAAGGACTAACCAATTAGTTCAATGAAAATTTCAACGGATAATTATTATGACAGTACTCAATTCTCAGGGATCCATGGTCTCCAAAATCTTCCTGTTCCAGTAAATACTGCTGCTTAATATCTTGAAGTACCACAATTACTTAACGTCGTGGCTGAGATCCATACTTCACTGAACTATGTTGGCATTCAGTGAGAGTTCTTTGGCCAATTAGTGATCAGACTTCGTGCATCAACACATGATTCCTTAAAGGATCAACAAGTACACACGTGCGTTCCTTTTTAATCAACGCGAATGTCTTATTTGGAGTAATCAAGCCTACGTGTTTGCCATTCGTCGTGAGATCTTTAGGTGGTGTGTAGACAGGTCATATATTGTTATTTGTAATGGTTGTTTTTGGTATATGATGCAGAGTTTACACTTTATACAATTAAGAAAGAAATATCGAAGAAATCAGCCCGTATTTGGTGGTAAACATTGCGCTCCTTATAAGTGACATTAGACGAGATACTATCATGAATGACCTTCATATTGAGAGGTGTGAACTGCTAAGAAAAATAGCAATAAATTTGAATAGATATAAAATTGATAATATTTATTAATGATATATTGTTAATGGTCTGTAATGCATCTTTAAGTATATTTAATTAAGTTGATATTTTCTTTGTTTTACATACATTTTTTGAGTATGAAATCTTTGATTAAGATGAAAAAAAAAACGATTCCTCTAACATACAAATTTCTTTGTGATAACATTGGTCAATGCGGCGTTTTGTAAATGTATGAACCGTCTAGGAGAGTGTGAAAGATTTTAAAGAGTGCTACTGACTTCTAGGAAGTGCAAGCGTTTCAAAGAAACCCTAAACTTAGAACCGCCCTGGAGCAAGTGAAATTCTTGAAATCGGTTCCGTAAATGTGCTGACACAGACTCCGCTTTCCTAAAACTGAACTCGTTGAAGAAAATGTAAAATCAATAGAAGAAACATCTTATCTTTCTTGGAACGCCTTCGATTCCACAAGTGAAAATTCTTGGTTTGTATCTCTAAAAAGCGTTAAGGGTAATTTGTTCTCTCTTCCTCTCTTTTTCTCTTTCTTCCTCCTCCCTTTGTCTTTTCTTTCTCTGTGAGGTTTTAGTTAGATGTAGATACAAACTTTCCCGTTTCATGACGTAATTGCAAGATGAAATTACGAAGGTTCGTCAGTGTTATTAACATTACCACAATAGCGTAACTCTGAAAACGTGATGGTGCTGGTGTTTACAATGAGAAATGAAAGGTGGGAATAAGATGCGGAAAAAAATTGTTTCGTGTATTATAAATTCATCATATTGTCAAAGAATATAAAAAACTTTAACAATTTCACAAAACTCTTGCATTGCTATGAAAACACAAAATGAAAGGTACACTGACTAGGCGAGGCTACCTGACTGATACAGTAAGAAAAATTAAATTAGTGTAAACATTGCAGAATGTATTGAAGGCTACGAGGCACACATGCCTAAATTTTTCAAACCAGACTACTCTCATAGTACCACAGCTCCTCGTTTTTACACAGCTGTCTAGTAGAGGGTCTCAATGCACATAGAAGAAATGCCCTTTGCTGACGAGAATGCTTCACGCCAAAGTTTTTTAGCATTCCCGTGTGGAGCGATAAGCTGTCCACCGCACGCCCCATTCCGTCGTGGCCCAGCAGCACCACCCAGCACGCTCCCCGCTAGCCACGCCAGCTCTGACCACCGCCCCGAGAATGACACCGGGCGCATGGCAGGGGGTGGCTAGCCGGCCGGCCGGGGGAGAGGCGGACGGACGGACGGAGGCGGGGGGAGATAAGGGCGGCGACGGTAGTGGTGGTGGCAGCGGCACCGGCCCCGGCGGCAACGTCGGCGGCGGTGGCGGTGACGGTGGTGATGTCGACGTGACGTCATCGGTGTCGGCGGCGTGGGTGAAGCCGCGCGGCGGAAGAAGACGCCCCATGCGTAGAGGCGCGGGGGAACAATGATTAATTAATTGCAGCATGTGCAGCATGTAACTCCCATAATTTGGCGGGAGTACCACAAAGAGTGCCCAGGTGGGCGGAAGTCACAGGAACTTTGTCCGCGCCGAGAAAAATGTGCTAACACATATATCTATCATGAATAAGATAAAGAAGGAAATTATTTCCATAGGTAATTCCATAGCGACGAGGGGATTTATCCGATAATTTCGAAAGCATGAGTGGAATTTAATAGGTCAATTTCACGAATGTAATTTAGTTTAAGAAGCCGGTTCTATAATACTCTTTTTGTAAAATAATCTGATACGTGCATGTATTTTCAATAATTTCAATTACTATGTACATCATCCTCCATTCTCTATTTACTTACGTACTTAAATCCGTCTAAAATATTTAAGTCAAGGACGTTAGATGATACGTATATATTGGTGTATCTTTTTCTATTATATAGCTGCTGTCCTTATAAAACTTTTCAAACTGTTTCCAAATATATTTTCTACTTTTATTGGTATTCTCTGGAGAAGCTTGCCAAATCAATTTTTTCTCTCTAACGCATCACCAAATCTTTTCACCATTTCCCTTAGTTTACAACTGTTTGAATGAGACAATGGACAAGTACATTTTATTGCATATCGACACAAGAATCAATACATCCCACCTCCTAAGATAAATGAATCTCAGCTTATGATTGAGCACTAAGAATTAGTGCGGGTATAATTAAAATCGATAAAAACCGGATAATGTTTTTGTGAATCACTGCTCTTGTTTGTTAATGCCGTTTGCATTCTTAAACATTATTCATCTTAAATTCATGAGTGGACAAGTTTCGAAAATGTTTACTAAACATCTTAGCATGAGAAAATACGTTATTTCTAAGAATCTGGCGTTATTGTCTATTGACACAATTGCATTTCACAGAAAGAGAAAATAATATAAGACCGAGAATACATATTGAGTTAGATGAAATATAACATATAGTAAGTGCTTGAGAAATAAAGGAAAGATAAAGTATAATTTTTTATCGAACATTTTTGAAAAAAGCAGAGGTGTAGACAATTATGCAATGAAACTGGACGTACATGGATTTTTGAATATACTCACGGTAGAATAGTATAACTGTACTAATTTGATTAATGCTAATGAATAAAAAATTATCATATTTCATAGCAATCTACCCTATTTTAACATGCAAAGAAAACAGGCATTTGAATACATTTACTGACACGTGCATATAATCATTCCCAATGTCGTACCAATTCCCTATATATACCCGTACGCGCAATTCTTGTACTCTTGGAAATCTGCTCGTAGTGGCTCATCCTTCTTCCCACACCAGCAAGTTCATTGCCATGCGTAAAGACAAGGCACCGTACGGCCGCCCAGAGAGCGCACACAAGGAAACTACCCGCACAGAGTGAGCCCACGTTGCTGTCTCGTTGATTGATCACTTCTCAATCGTCGCGCAGTTCCTTGCTCACCTTCATCGTGAACCATCGTCATCTTCCTTCTTGCGTAATCAATAACATCTACATAGCATTCACTTTTTGCGCCTCTTTAAAAAAGAAACACGGCCTCGAACAAACCCTCATCTGATTGTTGAGATCTCGTGGGCATCGCGGCGAAGAATGAGATGTCAAGACGTGTCCGCCGCTTCATTTCTTGTCGATCGTACCTCCACCAACCGTTACAGTTTTCTCCTTAGACACTGCTATCGAATAAGTTGAAATTGCCTTCACCAAAGACATTTTCTTATCAATCTCGATCACGAGGCAAGTCAGGCTCTACCAGTCCATTTTACTACCCGAGTCTGCGCTATTTCTGTGAGACTTATGTGCTTCTCTGCAATCCAATGGCAGAACAGCTCAGGTCGGGGGTTTTGCGCTGACATTTATGTGCTCTTATAGTAATGCTGCCGTAGGTTTACTATATCATGGGCGTTAAAACACATGGTGATAGAGGATCAATCCATGACCAACACACGATGGTAAGGAATCAACCTATAGCTAGGTCCTAGGACAAAATTGGAACAGAATGGCGGAGGAAATGTCACGGGCGGCCTGTGTTTACTTGTGGTTCGTTTGAAATCTCCCTGAAGTTGTACGGAGAAAACCACGGAAACACATAATCAAAGCAATCAACCTCCACAATTTTCATTCAAGCATCACCGAACTCAGTTATTTATGTGTTTTTCATTCCATAATCTTCCAAACAGCTGTTCTCTTCCCAGAAGTTATGGCTGGCGTTACGTATTCAAAACAATCTTAATTTGTTTTGTAATTTTGATTAAAATTATTTGAATCTCGTTCCCTCCTTCATCCATTTTATTCCATTGAATTATTATGTGGTTGAAGCTCAAAAAGATACTTTCATTCATTACGTCACAGAAATACATTATTTAAACTTTTTATAATCATTGTTTTTATTATTATAATTTACTATTTACTGCCACTGGTATTTCATTTCATTAACTTTCAATTTACAGAACTTCTCCCTCGAGGAGCTGTAACTTTCCTCACTTATTCAAAACAATTATAAAAGTCTCTTTCTGCTTTTCTGTAAGGGTTCAAGTTAACAGCCTTTGCCATGTGCCCATTTTCAGCTTCAGTCGTTGCCTCGTCCGCATCTGTCATCGCTATCACAGCTGTCTGCTTATTGCTATATTGGTAAAGCTACTTGCCCATACACGAGCCACCCACTTACCAATCCGCTTCTACTATGACTTAACCACCTCCATCAACATCAGTTTCGTACCTTCAGACTGTTCATATTCATGACCGTTAACCTCGAATTAACAACAAAACTACTTACGACGTCAACCCCAACTCCTTGGCCACAGTTCTTGCCACAGTCAACCGTGCGAATATTCACTTCCAATTCCACCATCTGTCACCACCGCTCCACTATCCAGTTACCGCCACCATCACCATTACCGCCGTCTTCACTTCCTTTTCGTTTGAACGCAGCCACGCAAATTGGAAACACGTACGTAACCTCAGCTGTGATTCAATCATCACGTCCAGTGATAGTACTGCTCCCCGCGCAGCCGTTCCGCGTCGTCTTGTCCGTTTCTCACCGCCGTGATTACCAGGCGCGTTTTTCGTTTTTCCGGGTGCACGGCGCGCAGCCGCTGGGTCGGGCCTGACCGAGCTGAGCGGCGGCGGCGGCGGGAGGGCCGTTGCCTTATACGAGGGCATGTGCCTGGGCACCGGCGACCCCTGCGTGCACAGCACCACTTGGCGTCGCGGGCCGGATGTGCTGCCGTCAGGGGGCGAAGGCGGAGAAGGGAGTGAAGGAGGGAAAACATGGATACAGAGGGAGCGGTGAAGGCGATTGGGAAGGAGTGTGGCGATGGCGATGGCGAAGCCGATGACGAGGGTGGAAGCGAGAATGAAGACGAAGATAAGAGCGAGGGTGAAGACGAGGGTGAGAGACACCCAGAGAGGTGGTTCAGGGTATCATGATGTATACACACACATGTACCCTTTTGTACTACTCTACCACACATGTCGGGAGATGTCGGAAACCTTGAGATTCTCCCCGCTGAGGCGGTGCCCCGCTATTAGGAGACACCTGGTTGGAGTAAACCCCACTAGCCGACAGTAGGTCGGTGCCGGATCTCACCATCCAGCGGGGTAAGATCACCGCGACCTCCCGAGAAAAAAATGCCCCAATCTTACGGAACTAATGACCTTCGCAGTTGACGCGCCCGAAATCACTAATCAATCAATCAATCAATCAATTATTTAATCAAAAAGGGTGAGAGCGAGAGCGAGGGCGAGGGTGAAGGGGAGAGAGAAAATGGAACAGGGGCTGAGGCGACGACGCCGGCGATTTTTTGTCTTCAAATGGGACCCTAGGTTTTCTGAATTGAATCGAAGAATTTACTCAACGGGGTCTGTAGCTAAAACTGTACTTATTTAAAAGGAACCTTAATAGGAACAGTTTAAATGGAACCATTAATTTATTTAATGGTTCTGTTTGTGTTTAATCACGTTTTAAAATACTTCAAACTAATGTAACACGTTTCTCTTATTTTAACTAGCTCTTCAGGAAATTTCCATGACAGATCATACTTCTTCGCACTGCCTGGAATAGTCCACGCAGTCATGGTCAGTCTGACAACGCTCATTCACTGACATTAGCACATAGAACTTTAATCAAATAAAAATGTAATGAAATTTTAAATTTTCTTATTTTGGAAGCAGGGTCCTGTAATGCAGACTTCTCTTGCCCGGACAACACTTTGTTAAAATCTCCACATTTATTTGCATTTCTTCCCATTGAAACATTAATTAACTCTATCTCTTTACCTTTCACAGTGTCTCACGGAATTATCAATACAGTCAACTGTGATGCTGCGCATGATAAGACTAATATTGAACATGAAGTAAAATTACGTGTCAGTTCTCAAAATCACAGAGAAAATCGCAATGAAGTTGAATATAGCTGGTCTCCTATGGTGTATATAAGGAAAGAAAAAATATATGAGAGTATCTGGGATTTACATTATTGGTTCACACTTAGCGTAATAAAATGAAATCTAGCATTAAGAAATTTGTCTCCATAAGTTTCGGAGACAAAATCTTATGTTACTACCCATCAGTGATTTATTTTTCTTTGATAGCTTGATAGATTTCTTTGATACGTTTTTGCCGAGAAAATATTCCAGTATTTAATGTTTAATTTAGTAGTGCAATATATATTTTTTGATTTTAAAATTTGAATAATTTAAACCTGAATGGCAAGTTATATTTAAAATAATGAAATTATTGCTCTAGATATAATTTTGTACATTTAAATGAGATGTGAAAATCATTCAATAACGAAGTGGGCTGTCAATTCTCTTTTCTCAAGAAAACTGTCAGATTTTTCAACAAATTCAATATTTTTTCATTGTCTGAATATATTATTAACATTATTAGAACAGTTAACAGTATACAAATGTAGTATAAATTAGTACATTATACAAATCATGAATCTAAAAAAAATTACATTTTTGGTCTTTAGTTCTACATACAAGCATGAACGTTTCGACAACTACGTTTACTTCAGCGACATCACCATAATCGTTTTCGTTACTGTCACTTCTTTTTAATTTCTTTTCATAATTCAGCTTTGAAAATAGGTGTTGGCAGCCTTTATGACAAAGAAAAGCGATAGAATTTTCACCGTTCTGAATACTCACCCACGAATCTCATATCAAGAAAATATCAAGAAAATCATTCCATGCGTAATTCATTGGTCTGTCATCGTCAGTTACTCTCTTAGTCAACCTACTTTCTTTCTTATAAGAAACAGCAAATCACTGTTGTGATCATCTGCCCAGGAAAGATGATGTTATGAATGCCTACACCTTGTCTAAAATTGAGGCTAAAAAGTAAATATTGATGATGATGATAATGGTGAGTGTGACACATCATCATCATCATCATCATTTCAAATTTGTTTACACCCTTGTTTCTTGAATAACTTAAAGTTCAAACAACCGTCAATGGGGGTGCAAAAATGTATTAACATTAAATGTTAACATGTGTGCGGAAAATGTGTCATTGCTCTTAATTATAAATGTAGCGAAAAATATCTTGTCAAGTGGAATAAATTTGAATATCTGGTTTTCCGTACAACAAGATCCCTTATAAAGGTGTGTTTGTAAGAAAAAATACAACTATCTTTAAAATTCCATTTCAAATCGGTACAGATTACTGTTATTTAATATCTTAGGAACTATTCTGTGTTCTTGAACGTTTTACAGATATAAAATATTTCAGTTTAAATGGAATGCATGAGAATATTGAGTTATGAAATTCGGTTTATACGACACCTTCATGAATTTTAATATTTAAAATTGATCCATGTGCTGCGAAGGGGCCTGATCACTATCATTTCAAGTCGGGTTATATGGTCAATGATTATCTCAGGATAGGATTCAATCAGCGTTCTATTACTTTCCAATCAAGTGTCTCGAGAAACTTGTTGTTCTACACTATCAGAAACGATCGCATGGCCTATTGTGGTAAACAAGTCCTACGTGACCAATGAAAAGTTATGCTATATTGCAGAAGAAGTGGAAGGTGAAAATAAGTCGATAAGCCATATTTGGTACGATGGCATAATAATTCTTCAAACAATTTATCCAGACAAAATATGCAAATTGAAAGTAGAAAATGAAGTCATATATTTTAAAGCAATCCTCAGTTCTTGTTCTGCTTCATTATATGTTGGATTGGCTTATTTCCTCTTGCGACTCTTCATCTCCTTTCCTTTCGAATATAAATCCTCATTGTTTCAAGATTATCTCGTTAGTTTACTTATTGAGTGGAATACTTTTTTTCTATACATTTTGACTTACTTTTACATTACAGAGAATTTTTTTCTTTGCTTTGTTTATTACTCTCTTTTCGATGTGCGTTAACAGGAGAATTTAAAATCGTTGTTAAATCGTTTCGCATTTTTTCTATTTCCGAACCAGCACCTCATTATTTTTTCCTCTTGTCGTTTATTCAAACAATAATTAGCATTCATTGCAGTTCCTTGACTGCCACTGGCAAATATAGCCTTTTACTATCTGAACTTTAATATCACATGTCTCTTTAATTTTCTTTTCGCAGGAATACGAGTGAATAGTTTGTAAAAGGATCACGATGTCAATTTACACTCTCTTCACTCCATAATACATTAAACAGTTTAAAGACTTTTCTGCATCACTACATGCAACTGAACATAAATCAGAGAACTTACCACACATTTATTTCTTTTAGTAAATTGAGTGGTGCTACAACAGCACGTACATTCTCACGATATTGTTAATGGGTATGTAACATTATAATACGACAATTTCTATCTGACACTTCAACTACCATTTGAAAAATTCTTAAACAAACGCAGCGTGAAAATACATACATACATACATACAGACACACACACGCACACACGCGCACACACGCGCACACACGCGCACACGCACACGCGCACACACACACACACACGATGCACGATGCGTACTTTTGCTATAAATAAAATAATTAGTTTATATTAACGAAAACGAAAGGCAGTCGTCATTATAGCCTTCTGTTATTAGTGCGGCGGTACAATAATGGGGTGCAACAAGCAACAATGGCCGCTAATTTGTATGGGATACACGTTTTGCAAAAGAAATTGTTGATACCGCTAGCCAGAAAATGAAAATGGATAGAAAACTATAATAATTATTTATAATATTTTAATTACTCGGTTTTTACATGTATTACTCTTCATTTCCACATCTTGTTAAGCAAAGCAAAATCATGTATTTATTTTCACATTTAACTCAATTAAAGGAAGCAATTTAATATAGATTTGAAATAATTTCTAAAAGATTAATTTTAAAAGTATAATAAAAGCTCAAATGTAAGAAATGATAAAAGAAACATGAAATGATATAAAAATTCTACGAGTAACTGTAGAATCCAAAATTAATAGTAGATCTATATTTGTTAAGTGTACAGAATTGTCTAAATAAACGTGTTTAATGTACTTTTTATTGATTTGTTTCTTATTTATAAAAGGCAGTAAATATTCATTACTAATGGCATTTTTTTCTTTGTTTACAGGTAAATTAATACATACTAACTTGGATGGACTGAAAATGCGAGAATAATCTTAGTTGCTCAACATGAATTGTAAGTGAATCTTTCCTAGATATTTGTTTTTGAAATGATGCGTTTTTAACACTCAGCCTTTACACTCTCATAACTTGCTTCGAATTCAATTTAATGTGAGTAAATCGCATTTATTTAGGTATATTGTAGTGTATCTTCAATTTGGTGCATTCAATGAAATAGCGGACCAGCGTAAAGTGCATTCCTGGTTTTCCAGTTCGCCTGTTAATAGTAAAAGGCAGGTGATTAATACATGTTGGTCAGTGACAGAGGCGTTTCTACTTCTATGGCAGACATGGCACATGCCAAGGGCGCCACTCACAATGGACGCTATTTAAAGTATACCCTTTAAAACAAGTAACAGCAATTGTGATTTGAAGTATACGGACAGGGGCGCAAATTCGATGCATGCCATGGCGTCTGGATACCAAGATACGCCTCTGGGCAGTGATTCTACCCAGCGGACTTGTGCTCGGTCCGATATGCTACTGAAGGGGATATAGGTGGATGTTCCGGGAGAGGGAGTGCTGCTCCTGATCTTACAGGTAGCTCAGGAAAATATTGTTGAGCTTCACTAGTTTTAATGTGCTTAGGAAATGCAACAATAGTACAAGGGACAAAAAATATATTTGTAATACTATAGTTAACTTACGGCTAGATGGAGACGAATGATTGCTAATGACTAATGATGGACAAATTAAATATCTTGATTACATGCCAAGCAATTAAGAACAAGTAACCTTCAATCCAATGACTTAATTAGTATTTGAAACAAAGGAAGCTAGTCGTGAAGTTCGTTCAGCAGTGACTCCATTTGTGCATTAATGATTGAAGTACTTGTTATGTAAAATTTGTCAAATCACAACATTGGCAATAAATTGTATAGACATTATTGGCACTGTGCACACGTGAGTTGCTATTAGTAATTTAGTAAACAGTTTTGTATTTGCATAGTATTTAATGAACTGAAGAATGTGGCTTTGATTATTGTTACTTATGTATAGGCAGTTTGGATGATAGAAGATGCTCGTAACGCTGGATGTTTTAAGTAGCGATTGTAGTTGGTAATGCGAGGAGAGGAATTCATAGATGTCAGGGGACGCCCTGGCAGATCTGTGTAGAAATCTTGAAGTTCCATGTCGTCCTCTGGAAGATCTCCGTAGACGTTTGGAGTGATTTGACGTTGATCATTCACTGAAGCATATAATTGTATTAGTTGAGATAACTACATGTGTGGACGTCACAATTTATCGTAACAGAAGAGTACAAGACTAGGCCCAGCGTAATTGTACATAATTGCTCCCCACAGTATGGTAGATACAAGTAAGTGAAAATATTTTTATTCAGACTTTTTCAAATACAATTTCTAATACAACAGTTAGGAATTAAGGAGAAATATTAAAAAAAAAAAAATAACAAAAAGTTAAAGGTTCAAGAAGAGAGAGAGAGAGAGAGAGAGAGAGAGAGAGAGAGAGAGAGAGAGAGAGAGAGAAAAGAGTTACTAGCTAAAGAAAAAGTTTAAATATTGAGGAAAAAAAGTTTTAGTCCGTGAGGGACGAGTGTGGCGCCTGTGACGCGAGTGCATCACCGGTACTGCTGCTGCTGCTGCTGCCGTTGGTGCGGTGAGGGCGGGGGGCACAGATCTTGTCAACAGTCTCTCTGTACTCGCGCGGGGCGAGGTAGGGCCTGGCTGTGTGGGCGAAGTAGCACGCCGCGCTCCCGGTGATGGCTTCAGCTATGATACGCTGTCTTAGTTTTTTCAGCTGATAGCCATTCGAGACCTTTAGGAGCGCAGCGTCGCTTCCGGGGTACCATTCGCCCAGGGCACCCACCACTAGCGGTATCATTTCGGCGGAGGCGTAGCCGGCGCTGAGGAGAGCTGCGCGGGAGGCACTGTACTTACTCTTCTTTTCCTCGTATCTCTCCTGCAGCTTACCGGCGCGCGCCGCCACTACCGTTGCATCTACGATGATGGAGTGTAGCCCCCGCGCGAGAACGAGATCCGGGCGCTCACTATCCACCACTACCTGGTTTTCCTTAAGGACCTTCCATCCGCTCGCCACTGCGGCCTCTTTGTAATGCTCGCAGATGTTGTTGTGGCGAGCGTGCCACAGTGCCGAATTGAATCGGCACTCGTTGGTCACATGTCCTATGGTTTCGAACGCGGCTGTGCCGTCTGGGCGGGTGCAGCCCTTCCGGCAAGCCTTGTTCTTGTTACCAGGGCAGTGGTTTAAGGCGGGAGCGGAGTTGAGGCGGGCCGGGAAGAGAAACTTGTACACAGGTATTCTCATGTGCTCCCCGGTCCGCGTGAAGAAACCTGACTCCTTGCCCACCCCCGCCAGAGCGCCCGCGTAGATCCCTTGGGCCTTTTGGGACTGCCATCGCCGCGAGTGCGCCTTCTGAAATAAATCTCGTAGACGCCTCACCAATGACGACCTCCCCGAGGGCCCGATGGTGACCACCTCCGCACTGTTGTCCTCCATGCGTGCCTGGTAGTTGTCGGGGTCCCGGGTGTCCGGCGGCTGCTCCTGCTGGGCGCCCGTGTCCGGTCGTGGAGGGCCCGATCTCTGCTCCGGGGTGTCCCTTCTAGCCGCTGGCACAACTGAGGGTGGAGGCGCCAGGGCGACGCCGGGGCCACGTGGCTCGTCGCTGCGCACGGAAGCTGGCTGCACAGACGAAGCTCTCAGGCCGTTGGTTTGGTTAATTGTGGCCAGTACTGGGATGCCGTCGGCGTCGACTCGCAGAGTGGCGGCCAGCTCTACCCTGTGTAAGTCCTGGCTACCACTCTCGGCGTCGGCGTTTGGAGCGGCGTCCTGTGGCTGCATCTGGGCGGCGGTCCAATCGGCCCGCGCGCCGTCCTGCACGGCCGGTGTTGGTGGCGCGGCGGCGCCTACTCCTCCGCTCTGCCCGTTCGACGTCAGCTCCGGGGCGTTGCTCCGGGGCGTTGAGTACGATATCTATCAGGAACTCCCTTTCCTGTTAATTATTTCTCACACCCGTCTCACATTGTTGTCTTTTACGTTTAAATATATTTAAATTATATCTAAATTTATTCAAATATTATTTTATACAATTGTTTGTTTACTTGTGTTTTTGACAAATATTAATGACAATTGTCATGCGAGGAACATTGTTTATATTTGCTGCCTTATTTGTGATATGTTTCTTTACTTCTTATTGCAATAACATTCACATTCAGGCGTTATTCCAACTATGCAAACATTTAAATGCCTTCCATTCTTATGACAATAACCGATGCAGGAAGGAAAGTGTTTCTAAATTTTCTAAATTCGTTATCCGTACTTACTGCGATTTTGATTTTAAACCATTGACTTTTGGTCGTGAGGACACAGAGTAAGAGGATTGATATTACGCGCGGCCCTCTCCCGCCTGACCTTAACCAGCCCTTTATGGAATACTGGAATACTCTGTTCCTCCAGAGGACGCTGTTTGACTGCAAAAATTATGGCTTCAAAAAACTTTGCTGCAGAGTTGACGGCGCTTCAGACAGCTCTCTGTAGTATAATCTAACTCAGGGGTCCTCAAACTCTGCCCGCGGGCCACATGCGGCCCGCCGAGGACATTTATACGGCCCGCCGGGTTTTTATGGTTTAAATAATTTTTTTTCTTAAAATCCCCACATTTTTTTATTATGTGTTAGGGTGTCTAGGGATGACAAAAAAAAGATGGTTTTTAAACAACGATGTTAAAAATGTTCCACCAGAAACATCAGTGTTTTTTATTAATAATTTTTTAAATATTGTATTAGTTCCCGTTTTGATTCTTCACTTCAAAATAAGATATATGCAGTGTATATAAAAATTTGTTGATAGTTTTTGTTTTACTATAGTGCGATTTTTCTAAGTCTGCCTCTCAAGGCAGGATGGAAAATGTCATGGTACATCGAGTCTTTCTCAGTCATGCCGCTAGATATCGTATGATCGCGACCGTATCAAGCAGTGCTTGCGACCATACGACATCTAGAGGCAGGACCGAGAAAGACGCGAAATGCCGTGTGATCGGCCAAAGGGGCTTGAGAGGCACAGTTAGAAAAATCGCACTATATAATCCGGCCCTCCGACGGCCTGAGGGACAGTGAACTGGCCCCCCGTTTAAAAGTTTGATGACCCCTGACCTAACTCGTGCTGGACTCGTTCGCCGAACACACGTCCCGACTGGCGCGCCTCCGAGGGCGCAACAAGGGCCTTTTAACTCTCATATACCGTGGTGGACACCATTACAGTAGCGCGCTCTCTATCACCTTCTTACAGTAACCAAAATACCAACTGCTGCCAACGACAATTCAAATATGCATGGCTGCTGCGTAGGTTCGCGAGACGCAAGCAGACGCGTAATGTTACGAACAATAGCGTCGATGTTCGCGCTTTCTTCATCGGTTTATTGAATGTACATATTGTGAATAATTGAACATTTAGAAGACACTTTTCGTATTTCTCAGAAATCCGACAATTTTTATGTGCGGAACTTCGCGAGCCCTACTTGCAGCAGTACCCAGCGACACTAGCGCCTCCTATAGTAGCACCCTCCAGCTTTGTCCCCGGTTTTGATGAAGAGTTGAAAGGCCCCGGGCGCGACGTACTCCGAGGCAGTGCCCTCTTGTGCCCGCGGTCCGCGGCTCTAGCTGCGGCTGCAGGTACTGCCGCTTGATCGCGCCCGCACACATCAGCGACGCGGCAGCTTGAATGTACCGGCTGTTTATCGCTGATTAATTCATGTTCCCAGCCGGTAAAATAATTAGTTTTGTAAGCGTAGTGCATGTTTTAACGCGGTGATCTATCCTTCGCTGGATGGTGAGATCCGACGCCGACTAACCCGTCGGCATGCGGGGCTTTCGACAACCAGGTATCTCCCACCAACGGAGTACCGCCCCAGTCGGAACAAGCTCTAAGCTCCCGACATATGTGTCAGTGCAGTGCATATGAGTAGTGTGTGTGTTAGGGGTGAGGATAGGGAGAGTAAAGAGGAACGAAAGATCGCACGCGGTCTGTGGCCCATTTGTTAGGGAACCGCTCCGGCAATCACCTGTTTTTTTATTGGAGAAATCATGGAAAACTACCGATCAGAGCAGCTAGTCACTAGAATTCTCCTCCAGACAGCGGCTAAATTCGAGCTAGCTATCTAGCTACGGCCGAAAATCCTGACGTGCCGTCGGGACTCGACCCCTAGGACCTCCCGGTGAGAGACACTAGAGCCATCTAAGCCGATATACAAATAAACATATGTGTGTGTATGTGTATATATATGTATGTGTATATATATATATGTGTATATATATGTATGTGAATATATATATATATATATATATGTATGTGTATATATATATGTATGTGTATATATATATATATATATATTGAAACGCACCGCGCCTCTAAATAGAAACGCGATACATTTCAACTTAAACAACCAGAGAACATACAAACGGCGCGAGCATAACTAGGCAGCATTGCAACACGGAGGGGAAGGGGGGCGTCACGTGGAGCGCGAGACACGAGGGGAGGACAGCGAGAAGTCGGTTGAGAAGGGGAGACGAGCGGAAGCCACGCTAGCGGACGGAGGTGGTGCGCGAGCGGTGCGAGTTATTTGGGGAAAAGTACCCCTAAGTGCTGAATAACTTAATAGACTTGCATAGTATTACATTTCGGACCGTTAAAGAAGTGTGATGCAGACCGAACAGCATTGGGAAGTCAACGGATAGAGTGTAGGGTAAACCGAAGAGTGTGAAACCCGCCTGTAGCGTGAGCTCATGCATCGCGAACGTAGGTTTTGGAGAAAGATAGAATGTGTAGTGCACAAGACAGTGACTGAACCAGTGATCATTTGTGAGACCGATCAAGCAGTGTCTGACGGGTTTTCAGTGTATAGGAACTTTCCATAATGAAACTGTATGATGACGCGTGAGGAGAACAAGAACACGTGGGTATAGGTTACCGATATTTCACCGGTGATTCAGAGAGTAATATAGTGTAACGTGTTTAGAATAATCAGTTACAACCCAAATCTGGAGTTCAGACTGTCAGGACAAGCATAAGTTAATTAGATGCACTAGTGTAGAATATACGCGTGGAGCAGCGTGAGGGGCGAACACTTGCCTACTCATCTCCGGCTGGGGGCCGAACGGCTCCGGGACCACGCGACGGGAGCCGAAGCCGCCGCCACCATCGGCGCCGGGCCCCAACGAAGCGACGTGACCCAGGTGGTAACAGGTATGATGCTAGCATTGAAGGTATTAAGTTTTGGTACCAAAACATAGTAATCATTGCATAGGGGATCAGTGTTCGAAAGTGTAATAGTGATATTAGATGAATAAACATCAAACTGTCGTTGTATAATAAACTGTATGTTTTTATTGTACCCCGAACATCCCAGGGTCCACATTCGCGAAAAAGATCCCGAGCCCTGCCTGAAACAAACAAATTTATTGTACCGTGCCACTTCACGGGTAAGTCACGATTGACCCCGAGCAGTCGGTACGTCACAATATATATATATATATATATATATATATATATATATATATATATATATATATGTATATATTTCAATGGCTTAGTGAAAAGAGTTACTTTTAGATGCAAGAACAACATCAACACTAATAAAACCGTTTTTAAAATAGGTGTAGGAGTGCCACAAATCCCATGAACACCCCATTTTTCGGCCTTTTTCGCTACTTTTTAGAAAATAATGAATAAATATTATTTAATGTGATTTTTATCAACGGAGTTTTGGCTGAGGTGGTATCTGCGTTACCTCGCAACAATTTTATGATCATCAAGCAATACTTATTTGACTCAAACAGTGTTCCACATTAGCTGGAATATGGCCAATTTAACGTTAAAACCATAGAAATAGGCACTTTTCAATTGGCCACAGCTCCGTAAATTTTAATCCAAAATATTTTTAATTTAGATAAGATTAGAGCTCAAAATATCTACATTAAGAACTTTACTTCGCACAATTTAACTATTTCGCTCCAATCGGCTAAAATTGCGCCGCGCGCCATCACTATTTATGACCCACATTTGTGCCATACTTTTCTATATGATTTCTTTATTCACTGTTAGACTGCATTGAAGATACTTGTAGAGGCTTAGCGAAGAAAAGTTAGTTTTCGATGCAAGAATAACATCGGCAACAAAAAAATGTTTTAAAAATTGGTTAATGAGTGCCACAAACCCTATAAATACCCCATTTTTTGGCCTTTTCGCTACTTTTTAGAAAATAACGAATAAATATAAAGTAATGGTATTTTACCAACGTAGTTTTGGTGGTGCCCACTTTGCATTAAAACACTTTGATTTAAAAGAAACAACTCTCTTTATTCCCGCTTAAAAATTCACTCCATCCGAAACTGCATACACTCCATATCTCATGACTTCTTTTTCAATATGCAAAATATTCCCGGAATTTTAAATAGGTCTCACAGGTCTCCCAACCCCAAGTCTTAGAAACTTCGTATCTTTTCTACTCCTTTCTTACACATCACGATGCTGATAAGCGTTAAGATTTAAGATATTAAGCCACTTAATTATTTGGAGGTGCTCCATTGACACAAAACGCTGCTTTTATATTGTCTGTGTCTCTCAATGTTGTGTTCTGTATTTTGTATTGATCAATAAACATTTAAAAGAGCAGAATGACTGGATGATGTAAAATCAAACTCTCAAAGTTGTTTATTATAAAAATATAAATCAAGTAAAGAATTATACATCTTAAAGAACTGATTAAATGCTGTCAATTAATATTTTTATTTCCATTAGACTATGTACGGGTGAAAATCAATTGTAGTAATGTGTAGGATTTATAATTATTGTCAGAATGGCAGGTTTGAAGTAATTCTGTCTCAGAAATAGTGGATTCATTAGAATCAATTTTAATGAAATACATTTTAATAACTTGATACTATTCGTTAATTTATTATTGTAAGTTGTGACAAAACTATAATAAAATTCTTTTACAAACTCAAATTGTTTATTTCACAATTATTGCAATATTACTTGAAATTGTTCGTTTGATAAAATCAAAATAAATTTAGCTTTTCTGGTTGCTCAAGGTTGTATTATCCACAGACATGCTAGGAAAGTAACGGAATATTTTTGCAGTATTAAAACCCATAAGAGAACGTTTACCATAAATTTGGAGCGTTTTAGAGACACTCTTAACAAAAATTGCTACTGATTACCTCACATCGTAGATAATCCTAATTCAAGATAAAATTTTAACTAACGAGTAGTTTACTTGGTTTATTCACCTCTCTTGTCTGAATTATTACTGATTCTTTTTCTCTACTGCTTTTTATGCAGCCAACAGCCGGTTACCCTCTACGTCCCGATTGGACGCATATTAGACCGTGTATACACTAGACACCAACACACTTGCGGGCTCATCTGATCTGGGGTCAGCAGAATGCGTTGCCCTCCGCGACAACACTTACATGAAGGCAAGGGACAAACAACCATTGAACCCGCAGGCGAGACTCGACCCCGCAACACTTCGGCCCCGAAGCACTTATTCGGTATATGCTCTTAGCAACCTCGGCCAGCCAGGTCGGCTATTGCTGATATTTAAAGGTTTGCAATTTAATTATCAAGATTACATTTAGATACATTTCAAATTGAAATTTCAAAGAATTGTTTGTTTCATGAATTCCTCCCCAAACGTCTGGGTGTGAAACCATTGCATTACAGAACCGAACCATTCCGTCTCCCACTTGCGCCACTTGTCAGTCACTTGCGTCAAGGGTCTAGATCGACTTGCCCATTGAAACGCCAGTTCCCCTTATCGATCGGCATCTCGAACCAACGGACGCCTCGAGTGCGTGAGTCGTTACGAGGTCACGGCATTAGAGGGTGTCGTGTTTCTAGGAGACGCAAGCGAGAGGTTTAACCCTCGCCCTTTCAGCCTCACAGAATTGAACTAGCTCCTGGAACAAAAAAATGTTTTAGTACTTCGGGAAGATTTTTTTTATAAATGTTTGAGCTTCTGCATTTAATACGATTTGTTTATTTATATGTTTGTACGATTTGCTTATCCCTTAACTGGTGACGTGCGGTCTCTGTGACCGCTGAGGAAAAATAAACGCGTAGCCCACCTTTCGGGTACGTCGCAATACGTTTTCCTTTACAGTATCTCCCTATCTCTTTCGAAACTACACTCACACGCGGGGCAGCGGATTTAATGACAACCGTTCGCCTTTGAGGACCAGTTGAAGTTTCGGAGCAGTCTCGTAGATCGCACATCACCAGTAGTGGGACTTTTCTTCTCACAGTTAATGTGCATTGCAAATTTGTTATTAATGGATAATTTTTGTGCAACAATGCATAATCGTATTTAAATGAAGGTTTTTAATGTGAATAATATTTCAAACCATTCTACAAGTTCTTAAGGTAATTATTTGTCAAGAAACAATATCGAACATGTTATAGTCAGAAATTTACTCGGCGAAAATAATTATGTTATTACATATTAACAACAAATCAATTTATTTTCTTGTTTATTAAGAGCATTGTTAACGTGAAAAAAATTTGTCTAGTCAACTAGAAATGGAACATCGAAAATAATCTGCCTAAAACTTTTGGAGTCTCACAGACCTCAAGATTCCGGTATGAGAAGTTTGAAGGCACGTCATCAGTTAACGGTTAATATCACGTACGAATCTTTTGGAGAGATGAATGTATATGCATGTATGTCTTATGTAGGTACGTTTGGGTCATATTGACCCACTTCAGCGGATGTTTACAATTGTTTATTCGATAATTATACCAAAACTTACGGCATCTAACCTTGGAGGAAGTTCGATGCAAGATTGAAATGCTCTTCTATTTACAGTTAAAAGTAAAACACGTCAATGTTGTAATTGTATATTATGCAACTAGTTAATAATGTTAAGCTTTATTAAATAAGTGCATGTTTTGAAAACATTAGGAGAGTGTTTTCAAATCTGTACGAATGCAATAAAGCAACATTGTAAACGAGTTCCATACGTAATTTTTTGTGTAACTGCATTATAAATTTTTAAGAAAATCAAAGTTAACTTTGGACACAACTCTTTTGTGACGTCACATTTTGTGACGTACTTGACATCTGTGCGGGAAAAAGGCGATCGGCCGTTCGTTTTACCGTTACTTCTCCACGATCCTCTCGCTGCGATTGGCTGAATGTGTGATGACTCAATTATTCGTGCCATAAAGGGCAAATAGGTCATGATCTGTGCCATAAGATGTCCTTGTATGAACTATTTCTTGTAATTGAAAAGATCTTTTTAATAAAAAAAATATTTAGTACACTTACCTTTTTGAATAATGATGATCGCTTCTTTATATTGATGTCCATTAATTCATTATTCACAGCCAAAGAAACATCTGATTTATTCACAATTACGGAAATACATTTTCACACATCGTACTTTTTCAATATTTATTTGCCCTTCCCCCTTATTAAACAACCTCTCCTCTGCTTCTTCTCGCCTAATAACCTATTTTACATGAACATGACAACCTTTCAGTTGACGCACCAATGACCTCTCAGTTCACATAGAAGACCAAAACTCATTCTACAGACATCATCATAGAGTTTTAATATTTGGGGTATTACTAATTTTTACGATTAAAATGTAATGTCAGCTTATCAAACAATAGGAATCACGTCTGGATTACACACCAATGTTCGCCCTAGTTTCTAAGCATTAGTTTAGCCAGGAATTCACACTTGGAAATTCTATATTTTCTCACATTCCCAAATTCCAAGATATAGACTTTCAAAAATTTTTGGGATGCGCCTTTTATAGGAGCGATAAAAATTATTAGTTATCTGTTTATGACTTAGAGCATACATAATGCATGTTGGTAGATAGTTCGGCGTAGTAGATTAGTTTCAAATAGTCGCCCATGATCGAGACATTTTATAGCTGTCAACTGAGAACTGATATAAAAGAAAATTCGATAAAAGTGAATTGTCTTTAGTCCAAGAGAAACACTTTGAGAGGAGTTTTCCGGCAAAGCAATTTCGAAGAGTTATATTCTAGGTAGGTAAGTAAATGATTGATTCAAATCCATTTTCCGAGTTATGCGCATCACTGAATATAAATAAGGATACTTCATCTCCATGAGAATTTTCAATCTCTTCCATAACAAAACATTATATAATATATCGATCTGCTTTTGGTAAACAGTATCGGCTACTTTTGGCAGTATTCTATTCCCTATCCACACGTTGTCCTGAAATACGATAAATGCCTCAGAATTAGCATGGGTCACTTTTGGAGAGATAAGTCTTCAGTACCAGTTCCCTTACAGTATTCAAGATAGTGTTTTTTCTTTAAATAAAAATTGTTTTGCACAATATAATTATTTAATTAATGTGGCGTATATTTGTTTGAAAATTTAGGAGTTTTAGTGTTATTTTTAGTTAAATATGGGCAATAATAAACCAAATGAAATTTTGTTTTTTGTTGTTGCTTTTTACGGAAAGTGCTAAAGAAACTGAATAACCTGACACAGCCGACACTGATGTATTTTTTCCGAATATTAAACAAATTGTTTTTTTAAATACCTCCCACATTATTAAAATTTTTATTGTTGGTGTTTATTAAACTTTATTGGATTTGTGAGGACGAGTGCTTCAAATAACTTTTTATTGCGTTTCTAAAATTCTCAAAGCTTTTTGTGAAATTGAGCTCCATTTTGAGCATTTTCAGAAATGCTTTAACGATAATTTCTCCAAAAGAGCTCCAAATTATTCAATGAAAATTTGTAGATAGAACCAGGTGTTACTCTTCTATAATATTCTTAAATTCATATTCAGGTTCTACCATCAGGGGATCTAAAAATTGAGAAAATGCGAAAAAATTACCTTCAGCCGGCAATAGATGGCAAGCTGGGTAGAGGATGGGGCAAAACCGAAACTGTAGTCCAGACTAAATAACTAATGAAACTAGTCTGAGGACGTCTGCGCTATTCTGTAGCACCACTAGTTATTATTTTTTCGTCTCACTTTAGTAACATAAGAAAGAAATTAAATCGTCAGATGAAAATCGGCGATATTTCGTCAGGAAAAATTCTTATTGTTGGCCCTGGATAACTGATAGATGAATTATGTAGAAAAAAAAGAATTACAGATGTCTTGAAAATTAAAAAACAAAGAGATAAGTTTTCTATGGTTAGAAAACTTAAAACTTGTTCAATTGAGGTTCATCCACTTCTTGAGAATATGTCCTCAATTTGCCAATAACGATCTCGCCGATGATTTTTGCTGATCATGATGAGGAATTAATTTTACTCTTAAAAAGTACTTCAAATAACCAGATGGGGTAATGGTCATCAACGTACTCACTTTCTCATTAACATTTCTGTATAATAGCGTTTTTAGAAATGCAACCAGATTTCGAGCTGATGACAATAATAACAGAAGTGCTCGGAAGAAGTTATTTTAGTGAGTAAGTGTGTTAAATACCCATTTTAAAAGTAGAAACAATTAATGGTGTGGACCATTTTAATTTGATACGAATGTGAAGCATGTTTTGTTGAAGACATGAACGTTTGTTGATGAAACAACAAAGCTGTCTATCTCTTGCATTTGAAAAAAAGCATCAATTGTAACGACGTATATTTTCATTTTTTATTACTCTGTATATTCAAAGTCATGTGTTCCGAAATTAAAATGCCACAAAGAATCTTTTAACGTCACCACAATTTTCAAATATCTGGGGGAAACTCACCTCTTACTGACCGTCAAGGTGCGTGAATAGTGGAGGAGAGAGGAGACAGCAGGTGATTTGGGGTGCTGAGCAGGGTTGCCAGGTGAGTTACGAGCTCCTTTCCCTCCACTGCTTCGGAATTTCCCCAAATAACCTCTCCAATGGCACCAAATTCCCTAACTTTGAAACGAAAAATATTCTCCTAATTATGAACCAACGACATGAGCTATCCCTGACCATTACATTGTCTGTCCCTTGAAATTCAAACAATTCAAATCAACCATTCATCGCCCTTTGAGCTGCTCGAAACTCGATATCTTCGTTTCTCGCGCGTTTTTCTTTCTCTGAGTCTGTTGTTTACTTTTCTCTTTTTGATACATAAAAATGAGAGAGAATAACGTCTATTGTTTGTTTTTATTCATTATAATTTAGAGAATAATATTTCTCTCTTGACTCGAGATGAAAATAATTTCCCCAAAAAATTCCCAAACATATCCCCGTCCATATATAATATCTATTCCGTTCCCGCAACGAAAAAAATCCCGAATTTGGGGTGGTAGCTTCTTGGGGGACGTTGACCGCTTTACAGTGTTATAGGGTACTGCGTTGGGTAGCGGTTGTCTTGGGGTGACCATGTTGTTCAGTAGCGGAGACGTTGGGGGTGGCTGTAGCGTCGGAGGTGATAGAGGGGGGTCTGTCATAGGTGATGACGTCAGAGATGTCGGACTGAGATGGAGACTTTCATCGGGTCGGATAGTAGCGGCAACGTTGAGAGCCAGTTGCCGTGGGAGGCGGCAGAAGTATTGTCGAGGGTTGCTATAATAAGGGGTTGGAAGAAATCACGCTATTGAGCAGCGGTATTATTTAGAACAGAACAGACATTGATGCTGGAAGCAGATATGTTGAGTCCGCGTAGTCATTGAAGACGACAGAGGTGTCTGGCAGCGGCGAAATAGTTGATTGATTGACTTCGAGTGCGTCTGCTTGGGTCCTTAGTATAGTGCATGATTTTTTGCGAGAGGTGGCAGTGATCTGCCCCCATTGGATGGCGAGATCCGATGCTGATCTACGTCGACTTGCGGGAATTTTCCCCAGCCAGGCATCTCCCACCAGCGGGGCACCGCCCCAGCTGAGAAAAGCTATATAATCTCCCGGCTGGTTTTCCCGGCTGGTTTTCCACAATGTAATGCATGTGTGTGATTGGGTAAGAAATGGGTGAGGAAGGACAAAGAGAAGGAGCAAGGAAGTCGAAAGAGAGATCGCGCCCAGTCCGTGGCCCGTTTGGTAGGGTGCTGATCCGGCATTTGCCTGGTATGGATTGGAGAAACCACGGAAAACTACCGAACAGGGCAGCCGGCCGCTAGAATTGTTCTCCAGACGCGGTATCGTCGAGGACCGGAGCAACACTAGGAAGGCAGCGGCACACCCAACCGATCTGACGAGCAACGGAAGCGTTTAGGACAATTGAGGTGGCAGCGACGGCGTTGTGGGCGGTAGCATCTTCGGGGGGCGGGTACAGCGATGCTGCGGGCGGCGGCGGCGGCGCGGCGGCTGCCGGCGCGTGAGTCACAGGCACATCCGCGGCCGCTTCCTTCCCGGGAGGCGGCGCTCGCCCATGCATTATGGAGGCACTTTGTTTACGAGCGACCACGCGGCGGCGGCGGCAGCGCTGGCGCGAATTCCGCAAAAACCGGCTTCGCCGCCGCCGCCGCCGCCAAGTGTCTTTCCGATCCGCGCTCGTTGCGGTGGTCGCCACCACTGGCTCTTGAACCGCCGCACCGCACCGCGACCGCAGTCAACATCGTTGCCGCGTGGTTTTTCTTGCCACACACTCTCCTCTAAACGTTTCCTTTACTTCCTTATGTTCATTTTACTCTTTGTTCGCTTCCTGCTTCTATCTCATCCTACTTCTACTTATCGTCCTCCATTTTTACCTTCTCTCCTTACGAATATTTTATATTTATTTTCGAATATCTATTTAATTTTTTTTATCTTCAGTCTGCCTCTTCCATTGATTTTCATTATTGACCTCCCTTAATTTTTGATGCAATCTATTTTCGTTTTTCTTGTAATTTTTTTAATTCCAATTGGCTCTTCTACGGCCGCGCCGCACAGTGACCGCACATCGACATCATTGCCATACGGTTTTTCTTGCCACATACTCTCCACTAAACGTTTCCTTCACTTCCTTCTGCTCATTTCACTCTATATTCTTTTACTGTTCCCCTCTCATATCATTTTTACTTGTTCTTAATTTTTGTTGTTTCTTTTCGCTTCTCCATTTCGTTTTCTGCCGCCTCTGCCATAGGTATTTATTACGTGTTGCCTCATCCATTGGTTTTTATTACCTACCTCCTTTAATTTTTGTTGCTATCTTTATTGTTTAGTTCAGATTTTCTTCCAATTTCTTTAATTCTAATTCTCGTTTGTTCAATTATTTATATTTTTTGCCAATCTTGTCGCGTATTCCCTTCGGGACTCCTTTCTAAAGCTGTTTCTTGTCTTTCATCCCCCTTTCTTATTTTCCATTCACGTGGATACGCCGCTTTCATCCTCCAGCACTCGCGCCATAGGCGCCGCCTCTCTCCTCTCGAATGCTTTGCTGACCTTCCGCGAGGCCACTTGGCGTGGATCCTCTCCGCCCCTCAGTCCGCAGCTGCGTTTCATGGCTGCTCCAAATGTTCTCTAGAAATTTCTTACGACCTCCCCGCGAAGTAATCATCGATCGGTATGACGGGAGGTCAGATCAATAAACAGGTTAGTGATTGTTGAGTTAAAGAGAAGGGAACCACAAAATTCCGCTGGTCGAGTAAGGGACGGATTAATGGTTTTACTGCACGTATGCAGGTACGTATTTTAGCTTCAAAAGGAATGACTTCGCAGACTGTATTGGTTCTGAGGAGTAATTTAAAACGTAATTTATTTCCTGTTTTTTCTGCACAAATTTATACTCTCTCTTGGCAATTACTCTGCTTGTAATAAGTGAAGATCTGCTAGACGTTTGGACTGAGGTGTTCAATTTTGTAAAAAATTATTTATTACACACTGAGTAAGGACTAATAGTAAAATTGGAAACAATTGTTTGTGTAGAAAATTTTGACTGAAATTGTGCTCTGAATAGTTACTATTTATCATAAGACACCATAATATTGCATGCTTCGCAAAGATTTTGTTTAAAATGTACGGTATTAGTGAAGAATTATTTGAACGAAAATATGTGCATGACTGTAAAAAGAGGGCAATCGATTCAATTTTATCTCTGCCAACTTAACTGTTAAGTGTAATCTTTAAGATTATATGCTAAAGAGTGGATGCAGAGAACAACTTAGGAAATTTTATCTTAAACGTTTTCTTCCCTCCGCACCATCTTTATTCATACTTATTTTTTATCCTTTTCCAATTTTTTCTCTTCTTCTGTACTTCATAAAATATATTACCCATGGTACTATGCCTTACATCACAAGCATTTAAGTCAGCTTTTTCATATCTACGTATGTAAATATATTTCATAAATCGTTTAAAATGTTTAATTTTGTTTTTCCTCTTGTTGAATGTCCTAAATGAATGCATTTAACTCTTATAAGTCTTAATTATGCAATTTCTTCCAGACTCGTAAATTTTGTAGAGACTGTGTTTTTTATACTTTTCCACTAACTCATTATTCTTCTACTTATCTCTGTACTTCATTTTCCATTCTCTTCTAAACTAACATTTTAAAAGCATTAAGAGCTTACGCATCTCATGTCAAGACTTATATTCAAGATAATTTTTAAGTGCAGGAAAGTGGTGCAAGATAACCACGATTCTTCACAGGAGGGATGAAATCCATTAAATCTACACCATATTTCTAAACTGTAGACATGTGAATTGGACATTTAAAGAATTAAAACTCTAAGATAACCCTAATATATTTTATTTTTTAATAAACATAAAATATAAAAAATGTTAATTGTAACGGCGAGGTGAATTTATTTCATTGCTCCTATCTTACTGGGGTTGAGAATTATCGTCTGCTACCTTCGAAAGTGTGTGAGATTTACTCAGTAGCGAGTGAGATCAATAAAATGATAATTCAAGTAAATGTCAATTTTATGAAAAAAGTCATGTCAGAGAAACACACTTTTTGATGTTTCTTTGCTAATACATTTGGTTTGTGTGTAGTGTGTTTTCAGTGGGATGCAGTGATGTTTTGTCATATCAAGTCATTGTTCGTTCATCCATTCTTCATTTTGACTCATTCATATATTTTAGAATGAGACAGACCTGTATGCCAATCTGAATTCAATGTTTTTAATATGCTCTAGTGTATTAATCTGAACACATATCTTCGTGACTGTCCATCGGAAATTCAAATACGCTGGATCATTCTTTCAAATAAACTTAGGCATTATTTCCTTGCATTTCATTGTTTATGTAAACGGTTTCGAAAAGTGAGATGTCAACACAATCAGGGGTTTTAGTGCGGCAACTGATGACTAATAGTTGTATTACTAGCACGAAAGGGATTGTTTTTTAGATTAACAAAGAAAAAGAAGGAAAGTTTACCTTAGAAATGTTTCCTCAAAGACGTCAGTCATTGCCCGGTGGATTGAGACCAAATACAACAGTTATCATAAAAGGCATATAAGAAAGTAAAAATGGGATATACCGTTTATCTCACCGTGACTATCAAACGATTCACAACACACAACTGGCGCCGCTCATTCAAAAGGCGAAGAAATGGGAAGATGTCGTATCTTTTCACTAAGAGGTAGCGCTGATAACAGCATCTGCAGAAGCGCCTCTCGCGTTTACTGGGAGTCGGACGAGACTGGATATTGTGTTTTCTAAGAGTTTGCTCGCGTGACATTTGGAGGAGAATGAAAAATCATAAGAGGTAGTTTAAAACTGTATTTAAACATTCTATCTTCTTTAGTTAGTTTTTGGAATTTATTATGTATATGCCTTTCAATATTTGTCGTATTATATTCTTGGAAAATTAACTTTTCAAAAGAGGAATATTTTGCAAGAGATAATAATTTCATGTGAGAAGACTTATCTGACTTCTATTATTTGCAAAAACATGTATTTTACGTACAAAGTTTGTACTTTGTTACATGTTCTTCATTAAATTATATGTGTTTATCTTCTTTATCAAAAATATGACACTCGCAACTTTTTTCAACCTCCGGTGTCTTATTTAGCAGTCACACATAATACACAAACACATAAAAGTCATATGAAATGTTTAAGATGAATATGCTGTGTAACGCTCAATCAACGATAATCAAAGAAAGTGAGTTTTGAAGGCATGAAATGCTTTGATGAGGCCGTTGGATTACAAAAAAAAAAAAAAATAAGTGGACGAGACACGCAGGCAAGCCGACGAGATTACTATGGACCGTTTTCAGTGGAACAGGTGTAAAAGAAAACGGGAACAAAATTTCAAAATTAATCGTTGAAAACCAACTTGTATGAAAGCAAGGAAGTTCGATACAGTAGGTTTACTGGTTGTGCATTTCGCTCCGGAACCCTGCGGCTACTTGATTGCAGGATGCAAGAACTCTCTGTAGGCGTCACAAGTACGAAGGCAACTCACTGACGGCCTCTGCCTAAGAGGAACATTCGCATCGCTTAGCTAAAAGGAAAGTGTTTATTTATTATAGATGGTTAATTTCATACACTATTTCACTCCTTTATCTTTTCATTGATCCTTTATCGTTTCAATAGAAGCAGATTATCATCTTTTATTGACAGCATGATCTTGTTTGTCTGAATTACGGATTCGGAGCGTGTCACATTCAGTGAAAATAAAAGAGAAGTAGAATTGCACTTGGCAGCGTCAATAAAAACTACGTTAAAAACAGCAGTTTACAAAAAAACTATTTGTTTAAAAACCAAAATATATGCTCATAGTATGTAAAATCGTCTACTAAAGTTTTGTCTTTCAGCATTTGAAGGGTTCGAGTGTGAAACATGGTAACCCACGTGGAAACTTTTGCGGGAAATAAACATTTTTGCTGCAAGGGGTTTAAATGGGGTGCATAAAGATGACAAGAGCCGGGGGACAACTGTGCGTCATTATTTGCATTATTTGAGAATCACAGCGAATGGGCAATAGATGGAACCGTACGAAAATTTTTATAACAAAAACTATAACTCTGAGGGTTATCATCTTTTACTCCCGAGCCCCCCATTTTGTGTCTGTTTCAATATTTTTTGATCGTGACGTTACACCCTGCTATCGTGATCAAATTAGATTGAATTGACGGTTTAAGTCAGAATTCACTGATCATTGTTTCAGGTTAATATTGAAATATGTGAAAAGAATTCGATTTTACTGTTTGCGAAAAGATTGTACGTTGTCACGCGTTCAGCCTGTGATGTGACAGGGTTTGCTTGAAACATAGGTACCTCATTGGTCCTAATACATGGGAGATATAAGTTTGTGTACTTATAATTTTTATTAGATTCAAATATGATCTCAGACTTATTGAAAGCAGTTATCACAATAAAAATATATTTGCGACACCTTTTCTTTTATGAAATGAGGTGTTCCTGGTGACGGAAAAAAACATGCTGTTCGTAGAGAAAAATTACAAAATAACATCATTAGTTAAGGAATGGTTTAAAGACTAATAGTCTATTAGTAGTACCGTACGTTCCACCAGCCCCTTCCGGACTCGGCATATTTCAGGCTCCCTTGAGTTTCGGAACAGGGGTGTGTCTTTCTGTATTTGTTCTCGTAAGTTAGCAGTAGCAGGACGTGTTCTGGAGGTTGCGTTGCCTTGTGCGGTGGTGGAGCGACGAGAGGGGATGAGGTAGCGGGGGCTACGAGGATAGAGACGGCGGTGGCGGCGGAGGCGGCGGAGGTGGCGGGGGCGTCGGGAGCGATGGGGGCGGCGGGGGTGGTGGGCGTGGTGTAGTGGTGGTAGTGGTAGGGTAGCGGGGGATGCGGGGGCGACGGGGATGGAGGCGGCGGTGGCGGCGGAGTTGGCGGTGGCGGCGGGAGCGATGGGGGCGGCGGGGGTGGTGGGCGTGGTGTAGTGGTGGTAGTGGTAGGGTAGCGGGGGATGCGGGGGCGACGGGGATGTCCGAAGCGTCGTGGTGGCTGCAGCGGGGGTGGAGGAGGGAGAGGGCGGGCGCAGCAGACATATGCGACGCTGATGGGAAATCGATAGGTTTTATCCGCGAGTGGGCGGGCGGCCGTAGAGATTCGCCGGGTATCGACCCGCAGACTCCCAGCAGGTGCACGTTGCTCTCGCCTAGCTGTAGTGTGCTGATGTTGCGAGTTCATTCTATTGGTCTCCTATCACTGAGGATTTCAATACTGTCGTTAGGAAGTGGAATATTCAGAACGCGTCTTGAATTTAGTCTCTTTGCTTTGGTGGCCGAAAAAAATGTAAAGGTTCAGCTCAACTATGCATATATTATTTTTACATTAATACGTATATTAGCTTTGAGCTTTACTTACTGAAGTGGATTTATCACATTGTTAATAAAGTGTGCCTTTGAACGTCGGCTCTATACGACCGAGGTCATTTGTAAATTTGTAATCGATTCATGTGAGCTTTTTAAATAGTTGCCTTTTTATAGAGCTGAGTCTTATGAAATGGGTCAATGAAATTGAAAATACGACATCGTAAAGCGTCCTAGAGAAAATCAAGGCAGAATTCAACTGAAAACATGAAAAACAATTAAGGCATCCCAATTAGCGGAAGACTCACAGTTTTTACTGCTTTACTGCTAGTGGCATAGAATAACCATGTGAGAAAAACAACATACATTTTGCAACGCAAATGGAATGCATTATACAAACGTTGATTTTCCTATATTGCTGTTATATACACATTTCATCCAGAGAATTTCAAAAATGAGAACTAAGTTAAAAAAAAACTATTCCTCTATTATGGTTAATAAATTCCCGTTCAATCAAAATTTTTCAAACAACTCTTCTACAGATAAGGGTTTCACAATGAATTCTTAGTTGTGGTTTACGACTGCGTCTTAGTTGTGGTCTGAAAAAAAGGAGCTAGATGTAAAATTGCAAGCACTTATCACCCTGAACGGAGGGAGGAAGAAGTAAAAGAGGGGGCCGAGCCCGTTCTTGCCGGATTTTCCGGGAGTGCGAAGTGGGTTCTGAGGAAATGTCGACGCCGCGGGCAGCGCCCACTCCGCTTGCGTTCGCTCTGCACCATAGGAATGGGAACTCAGGCAGTCAACGGTGATGACGACTTGGATGACGAAATCTTTCTACGTGAGAGCGTATACTGCGAAGTTCGTAACTTTGTCCCTGACAGGAATCAACTGTTTCGCTGCCATCCAATCAGGAGCTTATATTTTGCAACAGTGACGTCGCTATGATGACGTTCAAGCTCCCGATTGGATGAAACCGTGAACAGCTGATTTCTGTCAGGGACAAAGTTACGAAAATCGCAGTATAGGCTTCCGCGGCCGGAGTCAGTAGCTTATTGGCTATCAGGGAGACACCACGCGTTCTAGACACAAGTACCAACATTTCGGCCTCCATTCTGCGAACTTCTTCGGGGCGAAAGATTTCGAAACTTTTGCCATTTCCGCCTGCTGGGATAGACTATTACGGTTAAAATGTACCTACATCACATGTTCGTTACTGAATAGGATTGGCATTGACCCGGTTTTATGTAAGCTATTCCCGTGGAATGAAATGGTTGTTTTGCTTATTTTCTAATAAAAAGAAACTTTCACTTTATTATTTCACTTCGGAGCGTTCCTAAGGGGTGGGGTCATTGTTCGGGTTCACCCGTATGTCGTGGACAGCTGGCAATCATTCTATTGATATTGTTTTGAACAATTATAACTCTATCTCGAATGGCGGACTGATTCAGCTCATCAAAGGGAAAGCTCGTAAAATTGCATGCTGTACTAAACATGATATCCATTTCTTGGAATGTGATTTGTTAATTCAGAAAAGTCAATCAGAAAATCCTTATAACACCAAAAAAAAAGAGCTATGAATTTTGAAAATCTAGTCGTTGTTTGACGTCATCATACCAGAAACCTATGACAGTGTCACCGGCACACTTTAATCCTCTATTTTATTGTTTCGTCTCTTTTGATTCAATTGAGTAAAACATCACAAAAGGTCTGACCTAAATATTCAGTTCTGATGATCGTCAGCGCACTTGTATCCAGTCACCACCATTACATATAATCTCCCATTACCATACATTAAAATGGCAATCTTTAAAAAGAAGATTTGTATACTTCTCAATTATGACTATTATTCAAATTAAATAAATCACATTTGTATTTATTTACTAAAAACAGTGGTTCTCACCAATTTAACTTCGTTCATGTTCTGAAAGTCTACAGTTTATATTTTTACTTTCCCATATACATACGTATATACAAAGAAATATACGTAGTAAAAGTAAAGTTATGTAATGCTGCGCGAAAAAAGCAAGAATTTTCGTCAGAAAAAATTCAATGTCGGGCCCTGATAACAAAAAAGTGGATAAAACAGATGCTAAATTAAGAAAAAAATCCCCTAACACGTGATGTAGCCTGAATCCCTGTTTTGTGCTTCCTTCATACCGAAAAACCAATTGAAAGAAAAACGTCCGTCTGACTGTCCGTTCGTCTGTCCATATGTGAACACCACTAACACCTAAACCACTCGTATGATTTCTTCCCAATTGAAGAATTTTTTCCCTGTCCATGTGGTTCTAGTCAAAGCTTTGAGATTTTGAAAAACTTTCTTCGAAATTTGGAGGTATTTTACATGAAACCCTCCGGAATCTTTCAAACTTTTCTCAAAAACTGCTTCAAATTTTTTCTTTAAATTTCTTGTAAGAATAGAGTAAAATACACTTATGAAGGTAGCTTAGGCCCTTTTTTCACAGTTAATTCTGAATTTTTGAAAATTGCAAAAATTTGAATTTTTTCGGTATCTTTCTCCACTACAAGATTGATGATAGAATTTTTTTAGAATAAATTTGTTCTCCTTAGTGAGTTCTTTCATTAATGTCATGTTCATTTTTTTGAAAATTTTAATACTTTTCGCGCAATATTACTGCAATATCTGCAATTTTAAAAAATTACAAAAACAAGATTTTCACAAAAACGGCTCCAATTTTTTTCTTTAAACTTTTGGCAGGAATAATGCTCAACAGACTCTATGACATTACATGAACGCCATATTACTCTTTTCTATTTTTTCAACATTTACAAAACATTTTTCACTTGTCACTCACGTCGTTAACATTTGCATTAGCTGCAATTTGTTCACATTATATTTATGAGTATATGTGCTAAAATGTGCTTCACATTATTATATTTATGAGTATATATAAATGATGTCGGATAAAGTTTTTTTCGAAAAATCAACTGTTTTCTGTGAAGAGTTTATCAAATTTCCGCATTTTCAGAAACATTCAAACACCATTTTCTCAGGAATGGCTCCTAATTGTTTCTTCAAACCTTTTGAACGGATAGTGCTAATTGCACCCTTTAAAATGACGTAAAGTGTATTTTGAGGTATTTTTTTTGTTTTTTCAAACATTATACAAATTTAATTTTTTTGAAAGATCTCTCAAAACGTTTATATACACGTTTCTCACAATTTGTAAACACTATTGAATTTCTGAGTTAAGGTGCTTTAAATAACTTCAAGTCAAGTTTTTTGAAAACTCAATGATGCCTGTGAAAAAGAGCTTCAAATTTTGCGTTTACAGAGGCGCTTAAATGCCATTCTCTTAAATGCTCCAAATTTTCAAAATAAAATTGGCATTTAGGACGAGGTTTCACTATTCTTTAATATTCTTAAAATAATATTTCCGTTTTACTATTAAGAAACCGAAAAATTAAGAAAATGTTAAAATAAATAATTTTGGCGGCAATAGATGGCAACTGGCAAGAGTATATGGCAAATCCAAATAGCTAGGCGAGACCAAAGGAAATAGAAAACTAAAACGGGAATGTCTGGGAACTAAAGAAGAAAGAAGACTAAAACAGAAAAAAATAGGAAACTAAAACGGGAAATAGAAAACTAAAACGGGTGCCATTCTGTAGCACCACTTATTTGAAATATTCATATTGTTCAGAAGGAAACTGTACACCCAAATAGCAACGTGGTATTGTGTTTATAGTTTTCTCATAACACCCTTTGAAATTTGCTTTTACGTTCCATGACCTTTTTAACAGAAACCAACGAAATATTAGTTGCATATGCTTCCTGAAATATAGTAATAAATGTATTTCAGGAAGCGTATTAAACGTATACAATATACGTTTTGATACGTATTACTTGATTGGCAGGCCACGCCTGGGCTTGAACTAAATACGCTTCTGATTGTTTTCTATGTTGCTGATTTGTAACTAAATTTCATCAGTGTACCTATTATCTAAATTCATATTCAGAGAAATATGGCTGTTATGAGTTGTCGCCTAAAATTTCAACTTCGTAATTAAGTGTGCTGAAATGTGCTAGATTTCCATTCTACTATTAAGAATCCGAAAAAAATGAAGAAAAGGTTAAAAAAGTAATTTGGGCTGCGATAGATGGCAGCTGGCAAGAGTATAGCTAGCCGAGATCATAGGAAATAGAAAACTAAGACGGGAAAGTTTGTGCCATTCTGTAGCACCACTAGTTATTTGAAATTTTCGTATTGTCCAGAAGGAAATTTTACACCCAAATTGTTTTTGAATTAATTAAAACTATGATCGAAACATGAAATAATGTATGTTCGAAACTGTTATTAATCACATTATGCTTCTACAAAAACGTGATCTTTATTTCGTTTCTTTATTTCTCGCAAATATTGGCTAACGTAAAGACAACAGAGAGTCTATCTCCGAAAGCAAAGCACGATAGTCTCAGGAGAGAGGCGCCATCGGTCGACAACAGCGCTCGCGGAAATAGCCAGCGGCTGCTAACCGAGTTACGAGCCTCACGCGACTTAACGCTTTGGCCGCGCTGATGGAGAGTGGGACGTGGGGTAGGGAGGGTGGCAGAATCGAGGGCAAGGCGTGTGCAGAGGGCGGGACCACTCGGGCATTAGTTCGCAACAAATCAAACGGCCCTTCAGCCCCCAGGCCGCGACCATTAATCCCTACTGCGTCGAACCATGGGACGAGCGCAGTGTGAAGAGGAAAGTAGTGTGAGGAGGGTCGTAGTGTGAGGAGGGTCGTAGTGTGAGGAGGGTCGTAGTGTGAGGAGGGTCATAGTGTGAGGAGAGTCGTAGTGTGAGGAGGGTCGTAGTATGAGGAGGGTCGTAATACGTACGAGGAGGGGCGGAGTGTGAGGAAGGGTAGAGTGTGATAACGCAAATAGGTGATCGCCACGTCCCTACTCAGTACCGCCAAGATAGTTTTCATTTGAATTTTACTCTTTTCCTGTGTACGGGAATACGGCGAAACTATACTACATAACGCCAAGAGTTTTCGATTTAAGGAAAACATGTATTGTTTTTACAAAAATTTTCGCGGATTTAAAGAACAAAATCTTGTTTAAAACAAGATTAAATCCACGGTTTTAACCAAATTGCTTTAAACCAACAATCTCTGGTTGTTATGCGTATCAACGTACCACTTTACAGTCCGCAGAACAGGAAAGAAATGGGATTGGACGTGGACAACAAAGCGGGCCATCGATACGTGCTACGGATGCAACGTGCGAAGGGGGGGCGCCTTGGCGCGGCGCGAGGTGGAATTCGCGACGGTCTCTCCGACACGGAGCGTGAGAACACAGCTTTGCGCGGCGGGCGGCCTCCACCACCGCTGCGCCGCACTTCAAAGGAGCTTCCGGCGACGACCGCCCACGGCGCTGCCGGCGACAGGCACGCCACCTTCTGTGATCCTCGACACTCTTACCCCTCCTATGGTTCTCCACACCCGTCTGCTCTCTCTTTTTCTCTGGTACGAATGAAAAATATCAAGAATGTCTCTCTTTTCCTCCCTTTTCTTCTCTCTCTACTTCTCTCTCCTTCTCCTCTTCTCTCTCCCTCTTCTCCTCCTCTCTCCCTCTCCTCCTCCTCTCTCTCCCTCTTCTCCTCTCTCCCTCTCCTCCTGTCTCTCTCCCTCTACGTGTCTCTCTCCGCTTCTCCCTCTCCTCTCTCTCTCTTTTAGACTGTCAGCCTTTCTATCTTTCTCAGCCACTTCTCTCTTTCTCATTGTGAACCTATCCTGGCGCTCTTCCTCTCCCTTCTACCCCGTCTCCCTTTCTGTCCACTTTCTCTTTACTCTCGACTCTTCAGAAAACTAATTCATTAATTTGGAAGAAATTGAATGAAAATTTTGCATCTTCCGGGCAGGAGAGAAATATCTATGAATTTGATAGGTATTTAAGAACTCGGAAAAATCCAACTAGTGGGGCTGTGCAATTGAACGGGGCCCGTATCTTGGGACACCGTGAAGCCAGTCGTCATTGCGACTTATTGCCCAGCATGTGGATCGTGCAGCTATTACCATTACACGATGTTGGCAGCAGTAGGTACAAGACTGCGTTCGCCTTCGACAGAATGAATCAGGAGGACCCTGGAAGAAAACTCCTAGGGAGGACACGAAGATTGTCCGACGGGCTGTGAATGACCCGACGACGACGTCGCTTTCGGACATTCGCGCAGTGGGACGGACCCGCAACGAGACATCCTGTGTTCGGCCGCATCTTTGCCAAAGGCATGGGATTACCTTCACGCGGGTGGTGCAGGCGACTCCCCTTAAGTGTTAGCCAATGGTAGCAAAGGTGTAAATTTTGTCGTATCGGGGAGACCGGGACGAACACAGACTGGCAGCCAGTGCTGTTCAGCGATGAATCCCGCTTCTGTCCGAGCGGCGATGACCAGGAAGTTCATGTGTGGAGGCACTCATTTATTATACTGTGGAACATCAAACAGCTCAAAGACGTGGTGACAAGGTGTGGGGCGCCATTGCGTTCAACGCTAAGTCGCCCGTAGTATGCATTCCATGAACATTAACAGCACATTGCTATGTAGAGGCTGTCCTATATGTTGTTGTCCTACCGATCTTGGAATAAAAATTCTCTGGGGCAATGTCTGACCACACATAGCAGCCCGACCGCCATCGCTAGGGACTGCCTGCAATCCAGTTGTACTACTTCATGGCTCGCAGCATCTCCAGATATTTTCGCGGAAGTTATTATTAGTAAAATAAAACAGTCTAAAAGAAATTTGAGCTCAGAAACGCGACAGTCTCCTTTATTAGGCTCCACACGCCTGTGCGCACTGTGCTGGATGCTAGAGGAGTGAGATGTTCAGATATTTTGTTAGCTCTTCTATCAAATAAAATCTATTGCTCCTTTCTCGATAAAAAGTATTACAAAGGATCAAAAATTTCTTGTTTTGTGTAATGCCAAAAACGCTGGTTGCTACATTTATTTATAATTCATATATGCATAGGAAAGGAGGGCAGAGATTCCCAATTATAAGAAAATGTGCAGATTGTACTCCACAAGCTAAGTTAGACAGTTTCCATTGTTCATTAACAATAAATAAGTATACATAAATTTACATGCAATTTAACTAAAAAGCCTTCTAATTTTTCATCATCTTGTTCTTCTTCATTCATAAGAATTATAATTAGTGACCCAGCATGCATTTGTTCTTAGAATATGTGGTTGCTTCATCTTAGTCTTGGTTATCCTCTACTCTTCTGCTTAAAGTCAAAATACGTTGTGTGTGTGTATATATATATATATATATATATATATATATATATATATATATATAAAATCCCAAACTTTCTCTTTTAAATTATCTTATATCCCTTGCTCTACGGATCATTTACACTTGTGTTCTTGCCTTTGCCTACGTGATTCTTTCTCAAAAGAAAATTTTAGACAAGCTTGCTTCTTTTCTTTAAGAATCTGATTTATTTTTTTATTTATTTAGAAACCGCTTTGAGTATGCCGTTTGAACCTCTTTCCTAAACATTCTATAGCTTCATATTATAAAATTCGTGATGTATCTAAAACAATTTGATTAGCACTTCATTTTTACCTATTAATATGTTCATAATCATACTTTAAAAAAATGATTACAAAATTAAAATATGTTTATAATTTCTGTTGCAAGTGACAGTAATTATCCTCTAGAAGAACTTTCAAACATAAAATACGAAATGTACAGGTTGAGTGATACTAATGAGAAATACAAAGACGCGATTTGTTTAGAGATTTTTGACAAAGCAGCAAGAGGCAATGTTTCTCCTTGTAGTACAATCTTTCTAGGGAGACATCATCAGGCTAGGTGTCGGTTTGCTTTGACACTTCCCAGCGACGTTGTCGGCCGACAAAAAGAGAAGACTTCAGGTTCCAGGCGAGATCGGCGCAAGTGGGTGGCAGCGGAAACCTTAGAAAACAACTTGCTTCTATCCTGCCTCCTAGTCACGTCCCGGGACCACAAAACAAACGAGAAAATACGGTGGACGTGTGTTCATGAAGGAAGCTGAAGCGAATTTTAAAAATTTAACTTTTTTCGCCTTATTCCGTTTCCTTGTTCCTTACCGATGTCAGCGGCGCTCTATACGGCATCATTTGTGTTACTGTCTTGAACATTAGAGGACAAGAGTAACGTTGTTTCCGCACTAGCCATACGGAGGATTTGTGTTTCTGAAGAGCTAGATGGTTTGATTCCTAGATAATTTTTTGTTATCAGCAGATTCGGTGATGAATTACTGTTTTTACATTACTTTCCTTTAAATAGAATAGAAATGTAACTAGTAGAAAATTTTTGAGTTTTCGAAACTCTTCATTAGAAGTGATTTGAAACAGTAGCATATTAAAGGTGTGAGAGGTCTTTCAAAACTATTACAGATGTGTAATTTTTGCAAAATAAAAAAAATTCTCCAAATTGAACTTTACGTCATATTAAAGAGTATAATTAGCACTATCCGTTCGAAAAGTTTGATGAAAAAAATTGGAGTCACTTATGAGAAAATGGCGTATGAGCGCCTCTGAAAATTCGGAATTTTAGCTAGTTTTCACAATGGTTGAGTTCTCGGGAAACTTTACAAAGTCACTGTTGTGAGACAGTAGTGTGAAACACGTACTGCGCAAAGGCTTGAGAACAAAGTTCTATGTTTTACACGCACAACACTCCAATTGAAAATATTAAAATTGCATAGAACATGGTTGATGTCATTAACTAGTTCGTCGTATGACACTGAACTATAAAGGAAAACTGAAAGAATATTGCACACGTAACATGTTGCATCCTGAGTGTGCGACGCGCAGGTCCGTACATCGTGGCGAGTACCTCTTGTAGCGTCACAGCACTGGGCGCGGCCGACCGCACAAGTCGTGCAAGGGGGAGGGGCTGGTCCTCTCGTGCCGCGCAGGGGCGGAGGGACCCCCGCGGTCGAGGGTCTCTCCGCTGGGGACGTGTCTGAGAAGGCGGCTGTCCGTTCGCACAAGTGATGTGTGAGGACAGAAATCGTTTGCAGATGGACGCCAGGCTCCACCTGCAGCCAGCCCAAATCTCGAGCGGAAATGACGCTTTGTGCGTGGGAGGTCGGTCACGTGATGCCTCGCAAGGGAGGCGGGTGGAATAAGCTTCCTGGCAGTCGAGTTTTTGACCGTAGCGATGTGCGGAGGTGATCGCGAGCAGCGTCTTGCGAGGCGTGGCTTTTCGCCACGGGACAAGAGGCCAGGGGCGGCGCTAGCGTAGCGAGCTGGGGTTCTCTTGGTAAATACTGAGGCGGCTCGTCTCAGGAGACGGAGTGCTGTGGAGAGCAGCGTTCCTTAGGAGTGTGCATAGTGTAATAAATTATTGTAAATAAATATGTACAGCTAACTCCGTGTCTGTGTTCTTCCTCACCTCATGACGACGTCACACTCTACACTGCCTGTCGGAGCGCGCAGGCTGGCGTAGCAGGCGGCTTCCGCTGGCGGCAGCCAATAGTTATGCCTGTTCATGTGATGAGATTATAACTAAATTTGTTAGTTGAACAAGTTATATAAAATGTAAGTTATTGAATATTATAATTTACAATGTGCTTTGTGTAGTTAACCTTTTAGTACGTGAATTATTTGAGTATGTTGCAAGTGGTTCTCGGAATGGAGCGATGCAGGCAGTGCAACAGAAGCAGTCTTTCTGAGAATCTGAGAATCGCAAACCGTCGTCAAACGTGCTTTCATGGTTGAATAAATACAAATGAAAGTTTGTAGGATAACTTAGTCATACGCGACGAACATGTAATTGATTAAGAAGTTGTTTGCTTGCACAAACAGCTGTATTACTTTAATACGATTCGTACTTTTGTATTTCTCGTATTTTCTCACTGGCTCATCAACTTCACAATGATGTTGTTTTTTTCTTTTAACCGAAATGTTCGGAGTACAGGAAGCCTCACATTAAACGTGAGATACTGTAAAAGATTGTAGGGTGTCGAAGGGTAAACGTTTTACTTTCTCGCCTTGTGAATACTTCGTAAGAAGAGAAAGTTATGTTATCGTGCGCCGGAAAACGGCGAATTGTCGTCAGAAAAATCGAAATCCAAGGAATGAGGATGATCCGAGTACTTCAATACCTGCAAATTCGAAACGGAAACAATATAATCGTATTTTTATTATAATAGACCTTATAGAACCATATATTATACATAAAGACAAAGCAGTGTAAAATATTTTTTCAAGCGATTTCGTTTAAGTATGATAGCGTATGTTCGGCCCCACAGCAAAGCAGAAATAAATACGTTCACAAGCAAGGCAGAACAGTTGAATTGCGTAATCGGCAGAGCGCAGCCGTTGACCGCTGAGATCACATATCGCCTTCACATCCGTTCCGCGTATTTTTCAACGGACGGCAACGGACGGGCGTGGCCGCTCGTACGTGTCCGCCTGCCCAACTCGCCCCCACAGCGCGGTCCGTTGGAGGAGCAACGGACAAAAACTGCCAGATCATTGCAAATCCAGATCAAATGGCAAATGGTAATTGGCCATCGCCATCCCCACCTCTGCCGCGTGTGTGAGCCCTTTCCTAACGTCTCTGCCCCAACCGAATTCGGCTTAACCGAATTCGGTAGTCCGTATAAAGACACCGTGCAAGATAGACGCGTGTGTTCAGGGCTCCGCGCATAAAGCGTGTAAAGAATGTATAATCGTGCAAATGAGCTGCATACGGCTCGCACATAAATTGTTTAATCGTGGCAGTGCACGCTTTAATTGTGTCTGTCACTCTTGCGTGGGTTTGCGCCCGCAATTTTGGTTGAACTATGTAACTCGCGGCTGCTTCTGGTCGGCAAAAGGTAGCCACGGCGGTCCAAGGTGTCACTACAATAACTACGCTTGGACAGGTGTATTAATGCACCAAGAGAAATGTTCATCTTAATTCTGTGCTTCTTGTGCATTTATTGTGTGAATACTGTGCATTTACCTATTAAATATTGTTTGTGCTGGAAATTTGCTCATATATGCATCCTGCACTCCTGCGCCAATCCCAAGAGCTATCAAAGGGTTTCGGGACTACTG
This sequence comes from Acheta domesticus, assembly GCA_031308135.1. Classification (NCBI taxonomy): domain Eukaryota; kingdom Metazoa; phylum Arthropoda; class Insecta; order Orthoptera; family Gryllidae; genus Acheta; species Acheta domesticus. Next base: position 111,060,485 of record JAHLJT010002406.1, on the reverse strand, counting down.
TACTTCAACAATACAGTCCATTCATACAGTTCACTCATGAACATTAAGTGTATAGTAGCCCCGAACAGCGTAAATTTCCTAGCGTAAATTTGAAAAATCTATCTTAACTCTCCTGTGATTTTATAATTTACCAGACAATCATTTGCCATGTTCGTCAGAATCACCCTTCCACCCTCGTGAAGGAAGAACCTGTGTAGAGTTTTGTTTCCTCTCGTCACTCACTCAGATTTCCTCTGCCCGGCAATCATTTCGTAGACAGCCCTCCGTCTTGGGCTATTTCTCCGACGGCGTTTATTTCTTTCCTCCGGGGACCGCCTCGAGTGTCAGCCGGGTGAGGTAACGCCCCAGGCAGGCCACGGACACAAGCTGCATTCGCGGTACTTCTGTGAGAAGCGGAGAGCTTCGGGAGGTGATGAGATGGGAAAACGAGCGGGAGAGACGTGCTCGACTGCCGGAGGTTGCTGGGGTAGACCAGAAAATGAAAAAACGGAGTACAAATACACCTCCAAAATAGATTCCAAGGTACAATGTTGCTTTATTTATCGCTGCACAACTACGAGTAAAACGTTCTTCTGCTTTGAAAAGAACTTTTCGAAATTACAACTCTTAAAAACTATCAGTAAAAAGTTAAAACACATTTATCGACAATGAGATAAAAATACGAAATTACGAAACTCTTTAAAAACTACAAATAAGAATTTAGTTCATCCATCAACGAGAAGAACGTATGTGCGATAAATGGAGAAAACATATTTACGGTGTATATTTTATATATTCTTAAATTTATTTTTTGACATTCACATAAACTGCTATTTTTAATGATATATTAAAAACAAAATCTACAAAATAAACATCTTAATAATATTTGGATATAAGCTTATTTTAAATCCATAAATATTGAAAAAAAATTTTTAGATTCAAAGATTCCATAATTCAGGCACATTTGTCTCATTCTACTCATTTAACTAATTTTTAAATTTTTAAACTATAGAATGATATTACCATGAGAACGGTATTAAACTATATATCTAAGTATTTAGGAATAGAAAGCTGTTCGTTCTTGCCAAGTGTTGTGATTGTCACCTCCATTTCTGCCGTATAAACAATAATATTATGTAAGTTGAATCATGTTAATAAGAATATAATTTAATGATAAAACTTTAAAAATATTATGAACTATTTTTTAGAATTCGGATGACCTAACCCTCGATTTCAGCTTCGTAGCTAGCTCTCAGCCAGCACTTTCCACTACGTTGCCCCGGGTTCGATTCCCGTTTGAGGCAAGATTATAGTGTGCGTTTTCCTTGCATTGTCCCAGTATATGTTGTTGTGTGACGATGAGAAAATTCACATCTCAGGTTGAGAAGACCAGAATACGGCGTGGGGATGTCTACGTGCTTACCACATGTACTCTCTTAATCCATGGCCGATGAGGCAGGGACGTCGCCGGTAATTATAATTACAATACTTATTTTATAATTCGACTGCTTTTTTATTTCTCGCTTAATTTTTCTGTCTGAGCAAACATATTCATTCTTGTGGTAATTTATTCATTCTTTCATTCAATATATTCATTCGATTTATTCTTGTGGTAAAATTATTCTTCAAAACCTGACAGAAAATAGCCTTTGGTCCGATTAATCAGTGGAGCGCCCTCTCCTGAGCCCTGAGACTTCCCATTGTGCAGGGTTGCCAGGTGTGTTGAGCCCTTTCCACACCACTAGTACGGAATTTCCCTAAATAATCTCTCCAATCAAGCAAAATTCCCCAACTTCGACACGAAAAATACTCTCCAAACTATGAACCAACGACATGAACTGTCCCTGATGATTTCATTATCTGTCGCCTTAAATTGAGGTAATTCAAATTAACCAATCATCATTCTTTGAGCTGCTCGAAATCATAGAGGAGGGACATTTGTGCTCTATTTTTGAATGCTATCTTCTTTTTTCTTTCTCTATGCCTTTCGTTTATTTTTCTGTTTTTGATTCATAAAAACGAGAGAGAATAACGTCAGTTGTTCCTTTTTATTCATAATAATTAAAGAGAATAATATTTCTATTTCGACCCCGGATGAAAATAATTTCCTCAAAAATCTCCAAACATTTGTTCCATTTCCATTTGTTCCCCTTCCATTTGTTCCTCATTTTTCCCCACAAAGAAAAATAAATCCCGTTTTGGGGACAAAATTCCCCAATCTGGCAACCCTGCCATTGTGCTCGAAAGCCCTTCGCGGAGAGTGGCCCTGGCGCCGGGTGTCCATCTCATCGGCCGCCGAGTGCATTCAAATGTATTGGAGCCCTCTCGCGGGCGCCTGCCGGGCCGCGGCCCCATCGACCGGGACCGGATCGCTCTTCGCCCCTCGGATCGTAAAGATGCTCGAGGGACGGCGCGGCGCCTCCGCCCTCGTCCTTCCGTCCCGCCCTTCGCCTCCGATTCCTCGTCCACCTTCGCCTCTGCTGCCATCATCGCATCCGCCTCCTCCTTCGCGACCACTTCCGCCCGCCTACACTTCCATTCCACATCCACTCCTTTTTATTTAATATTTATTCTCCCTGTTCAACAGCAGTGTATCACAGGGATTTTCAGACACAATTTTTTGTAAAATTTTGGGACGATCCTGTAGTCGTCAGGTTAACCTTCGCCCCTGAGATGTTAAAAATGAAATCAAGTTATGTCATTTTGATTTTTCGTGATCAATTACAGTGTACAAATTTGCCTTCACCTTCATGTGTCTGCTTCGCATTCCCTCTGTCTTCTCGCGCTTGCGCATGTATTATACCTTCGATTCCTTTTCCTCTTCCATTCTCCGTAGCATCCAACTACTTCTGTGCTTCCTCTTACTTTATCTGTGTGTGCGTCCACTTCCGCCCTCCATCCTTCCTACATCTCTGAGTATTATTTAGCATCCCCCTGCACCTCGGCGATCATTCTCCGCTCCCAATTCCTCCATTGCTTTGTCTAACTCTCCCGACCACGCACCACGGGTCGAGCAGCTCAAAGAATGATGATTGGTTAATTTGAATTACCTCTATTTAAGGCGACAGATAATGAAATCATCAGGGACAGTTCATGTCGTTGGTTCATAGTTTGGAGAATATTTTTCGTTTCAAAGTTGGGGAATTTCGCTTGATTATTTAGGGAAATTCTGTACTAGTGGTGGGGAAAGAGCTCAACACACCTGGCAACCCTGCACAATGGGAAGTCTCAGGGCTAAGGAGAGGGCTCTCCACTGATAAATCGAACCAAAGGCTGTTTTCTGTCAGGTTTTGAAGAATAATTTTACCTCAAGAATAAATCGAATGAATATATTGAATGAATTGGCTTCGATCTTATTGTACTCCTTTCCATCCGTCTCCCAAACTTGTACCGAGCTCGAACCGAGTACACCAGGCACGTCAAACCGCGCCCGCACGAGCACGTTCCTCTGGGAAGCCCGGCGCTCTTACGGGCGCGGATAATTTCCCCTGACCCCGCCCTCAGTTTCCCTTAAAATCCAGAAAGGGGTGTACATACGCAACCTGAAAAATGGCGTTACGACGCGGTGAATAATTTATTTGTACGAAAATATGTTTGCCAGGTTTTTTTTCTATCAACTAACCGAAATTTATAATATGTTTATATTCTTCACCACTTAATCCAATTTGATATTTATTTTCTTACTAAATTCTCCCTTATATAAACATCTTTGCCAAGTAAGAGGAACATGTTTTAATGGTGAATTCGTTTCTTCTTTTGTGCTGTGTTATTAAATCATTCAGTTATTTATTGCATTTAGCAATAATGTGAAATAAATTAACAAGTCTCTATAGGTAAAAAATTCTCGCTTACGGACGGACAGCCCTTTTAACAGACAAGAATATTTGTCTGTTAAAGCGTCTAACCTGAATATGGGAGGTTCATGTTTTTATATCACTCTTCAGTGAACAGGATTAAAAAAATCAAGATTATTTTGATTCAATTCTTTTTTTTTTAAGTTTTACTCTCAATTGATAATTTAAAATGGGGTTGATTTATTACTTTATTTTAATAGATCATTTCTTTCCCTTAAAGGGAAAATGGGAATTCATATAGCTAAATTTGTGACCATAACTGTCAAGTAACTTTCCCCAAAGATTAGCATGGACCAGATGTCCAATAATGTAACGCTACTCCGGAGAAATTTGTACAAACCTCACTTTCAAATCTCGCACCAATTTCTCTGGACGCAGTGTCCGCGAATTCTAGTAACCTAGCCCACAACCTTGACGTGCCTGCAGTAGACGATCTCGCCTTCCCATTCCCTTCCGATTCCACCATAATTTCCACTTCAACACCCCTTCCATGTGCGCCTTTGCTATACTTCCGTCACAGCAACTTTGCTGGTGACACCTTCTTTCACAAAAACACAACCCCCACATTAACCTCCTCCTCCTCCTGCTTTTATTTCTCAGCTTACACTTCCTTTTGCGTCTGTGCCTCCATCTGCCTCTCAGTCCCGTTAGCACCACCTCAGCTCTCGCCTTCGCCTTCACCTTCTCCTCCACTTCCTCCTCCACCGTCTCCCCCACGTCTCGTGCTTCCGCCTCCTCTTCGGCCTCCCCCTCCACCTCCGCCTTATCTTCCACCTCGCCATCACCTCCGCCTCCTTCTCCCGCCCTGCCTCCCCCTGCGTCTTTGCTTTTCCCTCCACCTAAGCCTCCGCCTGCTCCATTGCTTCTGCCCCTGCCGTACACAACATGTATTCTGATTTTTTTTTGTTTCGTTTTTTATATTCTGTTGCTGTTGAATGTGATTGTTAATTGTTGGCATGTCATGTTACAGTGTAACATTACATGACAACAATTAACATATTTTGACAAATTATGTGTATGCTTTAGTTTTAAATTCTGTTGTATGTTCTGTTGTACTTAGTGTATATTGTCTTTTGATTGTGGTCCCTAATGACCTCGTAGTTCATGCGGTCAGATAAATAAAGCATATTACAAAACATTTAATTTTAATAATGTTTTAATTATCTGGCATGATTTGTATAAAGTACTTTTGTTGAAAGAGTTACAAACGAATTATCCAAAGCGATCCACGTTTTGTTATCCATTACGAGCAGTACTGTATGGGTGTGAAGCTGAAGTTAATGATGCGAAGATAAGTTTTTTAACATTAAAGATTGAGTGTTTCGGTATTAATAAATGCATAAATATGTAACATCCTGCAAACCTTTAAAGCATGTTATCTTTTCAAATAAATTGATTTACGTCTTTAAATAAGATTGATAAAAGGTTTTCCTTCTGTAATCCACTACAAAATACATGTACAGATCTTGGTAAAAAGAAAACATTTCAATTACATTTTCAGAAACATGTTTAACTCTGTGTTGACTGTAAATAGTGATTATCTTGTCCCATAATTTGTAAACCTCTCTTATTTCATTAGTCTTCGGCAATTGGTTCTGAACCTCATGAAACAATATTTTAGGTGTTTCTATTTTTCGTGCAATGCATCTTACTAATATTCAATATAATCGTAAGTACCGAAGGCCGCTTTCGCTTATTCGCTTCCGCTTATTAGCTTTCGCTTATTCGCTTTCGTTTCATCTGCTGATTCAAATATCCAATTGTTTTAAAAGATTTTTTATATTATTAGCGTAATGTAATTTCAAGGATTAAAAAGTGTGTAATTGCTGAATTTAAAAATATGTGACAATTCAGCATAGAATTAATTCATTTGAATGAGTACTTGTGTTATTATTTGTATGATACATGTGAAAGTGAAAGATTCTTATCATTCATTGCAAGTAAAGAGTTAATTGTAAGATAATGTTGAGTACGTTACCCACACTAAGGGTAACTTGTACTAAGGGAAAACGTCCAGCAAGTGCCCATAAATAAATACAAAACTACCACATTGCCGTATGAGCTTTGATTTCGTCAGTGCACAGTCCAATATAATTTTAAGACAATATTATATTGATAAAAGCATTATCTATAATTAAGATTTGATGATTGACCTCGTAACCACGTAAACTGTGATGAAGTCTCGTGGTAGGGCAAATGAATGTCAATAAACATAGCAGTTACAAGCTGTTATCACAGTAAAATGAAAAATATGATGTTCTCAAAAAAGTATTAACTTATAAGTTTGCATGAATTTTAAACAACTAATGGGAGCAATCATTTTCTTCCTATCTCACAAAATATCTGAATGAGATGAAACCAGTTAATATTCTTGATGATTTTTAATAGACTGGCAATGTTCGGTACAACAAAACCATATAATGTGTGGTCATAAGAACAAATCATAACACGTTTTGTTTTCCTCTACGCCACCCAAGTCGAATTTTACTTCTCGCTTTTTACAAAACATCATTAGCTGCCAACTAGTACTCAATATTAAAGACTGCATGCCCTTCAGTCACGTCTGTCAGCGATATGTAATGCTGTCAGTCAACATTGAAGGAATGAATGCGTTCCATATCAACTAAGAGATGAAGTGGGATTGTTAAAATAAAATAACACGCCACATCTATCTGTGATCACCACTAGCGCGTAAATCATACGTAGAATGTTTTCAAATTGAAGAATCCCCTGTCGACTGGCTCGAGTCGAAGCTGAGAGATTTTGAAAAGGTTTCTATAAAATTTGCTGTTTCTTTACATGAAGCCCCCTTAACATTTTCAAAATTTCTCAAAAATGGCTCCAGATTTTTACTTTCCCGTATACCTCCGTACCATATACCGTGCCGTATACCTCCGTATACACGGAGTGATATACTAGTATAGGGAAAGTTATGTAATGCTGCGCGAAAAAATGGCGAATATTCGGCGGAAAAAAATTAATTGCCGGGCTGGGAAAACTAAAAAGTGGATAAAACCAGTTGCTAAATTAAGAAAAAAATCCCCTAACACGTGGTGTAGCCAGAAACCCTGTTTTCTAGGTCCTTGATACCGAAAACCCAATTGAAAGGAAAACGTCCGTCTGTCCATCGGTGAACACTGCTAGCGCCTAAATCATACGTACGATTTCTCCCAAAATGAATATTCCCCGGTCGATCTGGTTCTAGTCGAAGCTTTGAGATTTTGAAAGAGATTCTTCAAAATTTGGGGGTATTTTATATGAAGCCCCCCGGGGATTTTCAAAATTTTCTCAAAAACGGCTCCACATTATTTCTTTAAATTTCTTGTATGAATAGAGTAAAATACACTTAATAACATGGCATTTTCTGTAAAAAGAAGCTTCAAATTTCGCATTTACAGTAAAAAATACAGTAAATATTAAACGCCATTTTCTTGAAACGGCTCCAAATTTTTCAACAAAAAATGCCATTTAGGGCAAGGTTTAATTGTTTTTTATATTCTTAAAATAATAGTTTTGTTCTACTATCAAAAAACCGAAAACTTAAGAAAATGTCAAAAAAATGTAGTTTGGGCGGCGATAGATGGCAGCTTTCAAGAGTATTGGCAAGATATTTTGGCAAAGATATGCCTTATCTCCTCTACGAGATGACATAAATGCCATATTGCTCAATTGTTTTGTTTTTCAAAAATTACAAAAATGAAATGTTAATATTTATATTAGCGACAATTTTTCATATTATTATATTTATGAGTATATTTGCTTTAAATAATGTCATATAACGTTTCTCGAAAACCCATCAGTTTTCTGTTAAAATGAGCTGAAAATTCCGCATTTCTGCCGGCCGTGAGCTGAAAATTCCATCTGTCTGTCCGCCTGTGGTCAACGCTAGGGTCTAAACCGGTTTGACGATTTCTGTGCGGTTTGTGTAGGGAGAGGCATTTTTCGGAGGGCACGAGCAGTACCCGTGAACAGCAGGATGTGGTGTGATGTGGTGAGGTTGGCGTGGCGTGGCAAGGCAAGGCGAGGCGAGGAGGAACTCGACTGACCCCATAGACCCCATATTATCCATGAATTGAACAGGAGTGACATGCTCTAGGGCGAGATGACACAGAGAGATTTGTATTTTTTAACAATATTCGTAATAGTTCGTCAGAGATAGTTCTAGGCCTCGACTCCCAATGAGATTATTGCAGTGAAGAGCTAAGAGAGTTGATGTGTCTAAAAGCAAGAGTTTCAATTAATTTTCAATGTATTACCGTAAATCTTCATACTTATTGTTCTTTGTAATGTCTAGGCAGAAATTAGGGAAGTATAATAGCAATTTTTGTTTCGTGGACCAGCATATGAAATATTTCTTCTTTGAACAAAATGTTCTCTTTGTTCTCATTGAAAATAATGTTCCTATTCCATTGTGATTTTTTCGGAAAAGGTTTTGAAAAGTGTTAGAATTTATCCCTTTTCTTAATAGATGCTTATTTCTTTCAACTTACAGTATATTATAAATGCTCGTTCATTTTAATATTTTTGAATTTACTTACCTTAATAGTATAATTTTAACTTTTGTTCTTATATGGTTAATATTTATTATGTTTATTTATTCCTTTTAGATAATTATTATATGTAGAAACTATTTATCTATTTCGTTATATTAATTATGCAGGGCATTCATCTAGTTTTAAGAATTCGAAAAGTTCTATTGTGCATATTCACATAGTCAAATGATGCCTGAATTGGATGTTTTTATTAAGAGCTGTAAATGGATTAAATAGTTCTTAAATAGAATTGATATGTTATTTTAAACTGATAGGTATTTCCAGTATAATTGTATCCAGTATTTCATGCGTCCATTTTAATCTCGCACGTCACGTGTCCATCGTTATCTTCGCTGTGACAACTCTCTAGAGCTCCGATATTCGCACGAACGATTTTATCTCGCTGAGACATCCAAAACATCCCCTACCCGACAGAAGCCTTTCATCTCCCTCTAACGGGAATCCTTTCCGGCCCATCTACCCTTTTCCTTTCGGTGATCTCTACTCAGACGTCAGCCGTCGGGCGAGGCGGCGCGCAAATCGATACAGATACTTTCGAAGCGTCGGGCGACACGATGCGCTGCGACGCGACGGGAGCGCGCCCACAAACAAAACGCAATCGACAGCAAATAAAACGCGATCGCCCGCGAACCGCTTATCAGCTGGTTTGATTGATTAGTGTTTCCTTGCGCGTCAATTGCTTAGATTATTAGTTCCATAAGTGTAGTGTGTGTTTTAACGAAGGATGTGGCGGTAATCTTCCCCCGCTGGATGCCAAGATCCAGATTGATTGATTGATTGTTTGTGATTCCAGGAGCGTCAACTACAGAGGTCATTAGTTCCGTAAGTGTTGTGCGCGCTTTTTGTCTGGAGGTGGCGGTGATCATTTCCCCGTTGGATGGCGAGATCCAGCGCCGACCTACCGTCGACTATCGGGGTTGTACACTCAACCAGGTATCTCCCACCAATGGGGCACCCCCCTGCCGGTACAAGCTCTAAGTTCCCGAACGGTCTCCCGGCATGTGTGGTAGTGGAGTGCATGTTAGTGTGTGTGTGTAAGGACTGAGAATAGGTCAAGGAAGAGGAAAGAAAGATGGCGCGCGGTTCGTGGCCCGTTCTTTAGGGTACTGATCCGGCATTCGCCTGGTGTTGATCGGAGAAACCGGGGAAAACTATCGATCAGAGCAGCCGGCGCTAGATCGGACTGCGACAGAGTTCCAGCGACTGAATTTGATCTAGCTGACAAGCTAATGTCAAAAATCCTGCCGCCGCACAGTGGGGCAGGAGGCCTCCAAAGTTGAGAATAAATATTTTAAGTGAACAGAAGACCAGTAATGGACTGAGTTGATAACAAAAGATGTTAAATAACATAAATAAAGCAAAATATAACATTATTTGTTAATTTCAAATTACAGTGCGTTATAAAAACGTTGTTTCAAAACTTGCCGATACAAAGTCTGTTAATGAAGAAAAGGTTACACTTAATGATTGCCTTAATCTGTGTGTATCATCATTGTATGACCTAGTTCTTATCAACATAATGAATCTGAAGACTCAGCAGGATCATTATCTTCTGTTTCACATTGTGCTTTTTCAAGCAACATCATATTTAAAACGTCTATCGTATGTTCTTCAATTTTCTTTGCAGGAAGTGGTCTATAGCTTATGATGACAGGGTTAGATGACACCAGAAGTCGGTAAAAATGTCTTTATTGGTTTTGTCTATGGCACACTTACGAGAAAAGTCTTCCCTAAATTTATTAATGTCCTTATTACGTGCCTCTTTAGATAGCTGACCAATAGGTAGTAAAGATTACGCCAACACTGCTGGACAATGAATAAGTAGTTTGTGTACTGTTGGCGGCATACAGTACCAAGGGTATTTTTCCACAGATAACCTGGCTGTATTAACACAAAAAGTTTGGAACTTTTCTAAATACGAAACCCACTGTAAATGGCGATGAGCACTATGCGAAATCGTTCTATTAGTTCAGGATCAAGACCTGTTACACATGCCGATATTTCAGGATTTTCAAAAAACGATCTTGCAGTATTACTATCAGTAGAATTGCTAAATCCAGGCTTTAGTCTGTCCACTCATAAACTCATATTTTCTTGGAATTCGTTCTGTATTGTTCGTATTTTCAGACTATGATCTTGGCTTCTCCTCATGCCTGCCATGATTTAAGTGGAATTTTGTAGGATATGTGCAGCAGGCACTCAAAACATCGAATCCAAGTGTGCAGTACTGAAATACCAAATTCCAAATCTGTGGAGTGAACTTCCATATTTAGACATTTTTCGATATCATCGAATTGTTTAGAAGTCTCTCAACATAAATACCATTTGTGTGAATTTCGTGTCAGTCAGAGCATTACAAATCTTCCCGTCAATCATAGCAAATATCAATCAGTATCTGAAAATAATATTCTTACATATCAGATGATCATAGAGGGTTAGAGATCTGACTGTCAATGTATGTTTTCTCAGCTGCTGAAAGCTCCGCACTCTCTGGTTTAAACTGCATTCTGATTGGTCTGCAATGTGTAGTAAACGATGGGCATGGGTTTTGCCAAAGTACCGTTTTTTTGTCTTCGGAATTTCTTGTTAGCAACTGCAGCGGGATGATAGATGACAGAAAGATACTGGAACCAGAGATATATGCTTCACTGACACTGTCTTTATATATAGGAAAGCACAATGATGTCTGAAGCCATCTTTCGTTTATATTAATATCGTACATTATAAATTATCGTACATTCTGTTCGGACCATTTCTGCTTGTATTGGGAACTAAATTATTTTATTCATTTTCAAAGATTTTGGGACAATTAATTATTACTATAATGTGTTCTTTCAAGAAACAAACCTATTTTTTAATATTCTTGTACCCTGTTTCCTTCATAAGACTAAGTTCATTCTAGATATGTCTAACGTCGCTTCCGGAGATACTGAAAAAGAAGAACGCACGAACTTAGAAAAAAAAAATTTTTCGAAAGCAAAAACGGGCAAAATTTCTCATTAAATACTTCAAGTAGAATGTATGCTCAATTTATTGCAACAAAAAGTTTTGCTTGGACGCATTTGGAAGGTAACTAAATCTTTATCAATTCATGGATTTCTTGCAATTTTGCCAAAGGTTGACAAATATATTTTTGTAAGCGAACAGGCACAAAATATTGGCAATATTATGACGATATACTTTTACTTAGCTATAGATGTATCAGCCATGTTAATTTAGTTCCAAAATTCCTTCGCGTTTACATTATACAAACTCAAAAACACTAGCATACATCCAGCGCGCCCTGCGTAAGCTTACCGACTGACCAGATTTGCCGATGCAAAACTCGTATCAAAACACGCCAGGGAACAAGTTGGTGCATGTATGAGATAGAGTACTCCTTCCTGTACGCAGCAACAATCAGTAAACATGAATCAGTCGACTTTTGATTTTTGAATTTTTCTCATGTTTTACCGTCTCCTGCCCCACTGTGCGCCGTCGGGACTCGAACTTGGGACTTTCGGTCAGAGGGACTGCGGTGACATCAGGTTGATGCACTGAACCACTGAGATTCAGCGCCGGCCTACACGTCGACTTGCGTTTTTTTTCTCTCGACAAGGTATCTCCCACCAGCAAAGCACCTCCCAGCTGGGACAAGCTCTAAGCTCCTGTCTGGTCTCCTGGCATGTGTAGTATTGTAGTGTTTGTAAAGGTTGTAAAAGTAAGGATGAGGAAAAGCCAAGGGAGAGGAAGGCAAGATTGCGCTCGATTCTTGGCCCATTGCTTATGGTACAGATCGGGTATTGCCTGGTGTTTTTTCCGGGAACGCCAACTGCTAATAACTAAGTTATTATTCATCAAGAGTGCTTTATTGAAAATGTTTAAATTTTTATCCACAAATATAAAATAATAACAATAATATGATTTTAGACATATATATTAAATAAATAAAATGAATTTAATAAATCTGTAAATTGTAATATGACTGCAAAAGTAACCGCCTCCTCCCTTGGAATATCAATTGCCACTGTTAAACACAATTATTTTGCTATATGTGTAAGGGATCCTGGCCTCGATATGAAATAGATTCAGTAAAATGGTAAGTGGTATCGTTGTTCTCAGGCAGAAGTTTCTCCTTGGTCTGTTCACAGCAAGTTTCCTTCTGAGCTTGCTGGTAGAGACTCTTGCCTAAGGCTTTTACTAGTCTCTTGCGTACCTGTGCGTACAAAATGTTCATCATTAGAATACTTTTTTAAGTAAAAATAATCACATAAATTGTTTTCGAACTTACGCTAGAGAAAATTTGTTTTAAGTCATGAATTATCCTAAGAAACTATTATCAACTTCTTGTACATTCTATTTACTCGGAAATACGATACATTATTTTATCATACCACTACGTAAACAAAAGCCACAGAATTTATATTAAGAATGTAAATATTCCGTGTATGAATAAACGTAACTCGTCTTTAATCTCCTCTAATGTTAAAATGAAGTTACACAAGTTTCGTCGTTGAGGAGTGGATATAGAATTTGACATATGGGAATCGCCCCACTGTGATATAAAAGTCCGTAAATTGTTGTAGCTCTGAAATAAAATTTTCATTTGTGAGAAAAAATCTTAACCGATCGTCTTTGTATGATGATCCGAGTAGAAAAAATGTCTCATTACTCTTCATTATTATTTAGCTTTCTTCAATAGATCGAATAGTTCATTATTATTCTCATTAATAAAGGGTACTGCAAATATGATATTATCTTATGGATATAAAGTTATAAAATTTAGAAATTAGGTTTTCTTTTTGCGTATTGTTTTTTATACCTTTATACATCATGTATAGCTCGTGGAGCTGTTTCTGCATAAAGTATTAATAATTTCGAAATGTTTATGCGGGTCAGAAAAATGTATAATAAATTGTCTTCACGATCTAGTCTAACAGTGGCGGTCTTGCTTATTTTGCACGTTTGCACAACTCCCAGATAATCGACAAATATTTTATAATATGTTAGGAATATACATCCTCGTTTGAATGACGTTCACTATTGAAGATATTACAACAATATGGATGCATGGGAAATCGTTTTGAAACCAAAGAACGCCGAACTGGCACTCTTTCGGGCGTCTGGTGCCCTCACAGTTATTGCAACACGCTCTTGACTCTTGCCTCTGTTACTGTATTTACTTAATTTATTCTTTAGTCCTATGCCTTAACATGCGTTAATATGCGACCTTCTGCGACGCAACCAATAGGTGGGGGAGTTTTGTCGAACGCTGTGTCCTGAGGGGTATCCCAATTTTCTGTGTTCGTCTGATTCTACCTGTAATTTAGTTTTAAGAATTTTCGCGTTTTGCTGAAAGTACACAAGTTCAATCAAATATGGCGGCATTTAATGCAGTATTTACGAATATTTAGAAAAATTTGTTTTCATTTGATATGAGATTTATTGATTCCAAATGTACATTTGATGATCTCATTATGTAAATATAACATGAGTTGTTATATAACATCATTTGAATAACTACTTTTTATATTTCAGTTATTATTATCTCGTTATCAAAATTCACAATCTTTGAAAAGCGTTTTCCTCAAAAAGCTTGTTTGGATATGCGCTCTTTTTACATCAACCGCCTCAATTGAAGTTTTGTATGACAAAGCATGTTCTGTGAAACATGACAATTTTTATCTTCATCCTAGAGAGCGCACCGATCGCTCAAACATGTAATTTTTGGTACCTTTTTGACACATGTTCTTGTAGAACAAAATAAACGCATCGTAAATATCAGGATTTTTAATGTTTTCCTCATACTTATACTAAACAACCGTTGCACAAATACTAGTATATACATTTTTTGGATAACATATTCATTTTTAGAAGATGTCTAAAAAGTACCATTTTCCCAATATTTATGATTTTGTAACTCCAACATTGTTCTAATCGCCCATTCTGCACGAAAATTCATACTTAGAGGTTTTTTGTTTCGCCGAATACAAATCTGATGTCTTATTTTTAAAATTTAAAATGGCCGATCCAATACACGTTTCAAATTTTTGGCCGCAGTATTGGATCGTTCAGTTACAATTTTAAAAATCTGACATCAGGTTTGTAGTCAACGACCCGAAAAACCTCTCACAAGCGCTACGGTTACACGATTCATGATCGAAAACAATCCATACTCACTCACGCTTCAGTAGCCACACACTCACTCACTCAGATGCCATTTCTATGCGATGATCCATAAGAAACCCAACAGTGTAACCGAGTCGGCTGCTCACCTCCAATGCGTCCAGCTGGGAAGGGTCATCCGGCCACTGCAAGTACGTCTTCGTGCTCATGTAGAGGCGCAGCGGGCGGGGCAGCGACTCCTTACACAGGGGCCCCAAGCGGAGGATCACCATGTAGGCGTGGTTACTGTCGAAGGCCCGGTGCGTCACCATGTCGTATTCCTTCTTGCAGAACTGGAGAAACGCATTATCTCATTGATTATAGCCGTCAACTTAACGGCCCCTCCAATGACGGAAAGTTTAATTTCCAATGTGATAACTATCTGTTTTATAATTAAAATAATAATAATAATAATAATAATAATAATAATAATAATTATTATTATTATTATATTTACTCGCTGGACCCCTGCGAACATTCTGCTCTTGTTTGATTGCTCTCTCAAATTTCTTGAAACGGCTCCAAATTTTTCAACGAAAATTGCCATTTAGGGCAAGGTTTAATTGTTTTTTATATTCTTAAAATAATAGTTTTGTTCTACTATTGGAAACCCGAAAACTTAAGAAAATGTCAAAAAAAAATGTAGTTTGGGCGGCGATAGATGGCAGCTGTCAAGAGTATTGGTAAGTCCGAAAAGCTAGCCGAGACCAAACGCAACAGAAAACTAATACGGGAAAGTCTGTGCCATTCTGTAGCACCGCTAGTTTATAAATTGCTCCGCAGACTGCTTAGTGAGGTATGTTATATACCATGTAATATCATCTGACCTCTAAAAAAATGACTGGGTACTGAATAAAAGAAAATCGTACATTATCCGTATAACTTCTTCAATAACCTAAAGAAAACTATGCCCGCGAAGTTTTTCCATAACAGCCTATACTATAGTTTAAACTTCTTTTATTAAAAAATTAGGCGGGAAGGGCTAAATTGTTTTTCCTGAGGTTTTAGGCGAATAAATTAAATTAACATTACATATCGTAGAATACTAGTCACTTAATTAGTTTGTTAGTATTACAGTTATTTATCAACTATGTATGATGTATTATCCCCGCACCATTTCTTGATCTCTCGCCTTGCTGGTTGCGAGAGGAGTGAGGAATTCGGTAATTTTGACAAAAAGAATATTATCTCAAATTTGTAGTTCGTTTTTCGGTGCAAAATAGTTCCTATTACACGAGAGCGAACATTTCTGTTTATTAGATTTTGTCTACATTTCTCATTGCTATATTTTTTTCTTAATTCAACTAATGATGGCGAAGGAGTGGGGAAAGGTATTTTGCGGCCCAGGACGTGCGCGTGTAATACTATGACTGACCGATAAACAAGTTGAAATCTGAATACAGGTGGAAATAAGCGTTTTTGCAATGAATTGATGTTATTCAAACGAATGCACATCGTTTTGACAACGCTGCGCTGGCAACAGTCCTTCTGTATAATTTGCTGCGAATACTGTATCAGTCAAATGTATTCCTGTATGTTACGTTTTGTCAGTAAAAAATGATTGCTGCTGCTGACTATCGAAATGAATGCAGATATGCATCACAAGCACTTTGTTTGAATTAGACGTTTTCAAGTAATAGCTGAGGTATGAGTAGCGCAGAAAATGTAATACTTCAATATTACGTAGGTGTTTCCAACAACACGAGAAAGTATGTGCTGTTATAGCCCCAATAGTTAGGATTATTAGTTTCTAAACGAAAATTACTTGACAACGGAATCCAAATTACAATGGTTCTGGTAACTCTTATTACGGTATGAGGGTAGCTTTCAAAAGGTCTTATTGTGTAGATTACGACGTAAGAAATTTGATTCGTGGCTCTTTGGGTCACGAAAGCCCGTTTTTAAGGTTTTAGGAATGTTGCACGATGGTAAAGTGCGTTGCTGAGTAATGTGTGTTGCTGATTGCACGTGCGCCTGATTTTCGTCCTAAGCCATAACTTGCGAACTTCACTGTTTTTCGTCTTAGATCCTTTCCATGGAAGACTAGAGGTATTTATTTATTAAGCAGTAATATTAGCTTAGCAGTTGCAGAATTGTGTTGAAGGTTTCTAAAACAATATCCACACAAGCTTTCTACTCAACTAAGTTATGTGTTATTTCCTTTTTACTCGAATGTAATGGGTTCTAGATGTGTTATCACTTGCTGTTTTTAACTGGTGAGTAAAAACTCTGTATTTCAATAATATATTTAATTTCATGGAATGAAAGCTTCATTGTACCATTTATTCATTGTCATTTTTAAGACAAACTCCAGTACCAATGAATTGAAGTTGTTGTTGGTAGTTTTGTTTCGGGAATGTCTGCCGACACAAGAATACCCTTTTAACCTCTGTACAAAACTTTCTGATTACTTCCAAACAACAAATTTGGTTTGCACGTTGTTCAGTATTTGTATCACCGCATTCTAGCGCTACCCACTTTGAGGTTTTGTTTATAATTTTTATTATTACTATTACTTACATTGTGATTTGCGTCAATGGTTCGCAAATGTCTTGTTCTTCAGTCAGACGGCCTTACTGCGGTAGCGGCAATTAGCAATCCTTCTATTATAGTGATATCCCCAAGGTCAAAAGCGATCTTTCATTTTTCACTCAAATTGCATTAGATCTCCAAAAATTATTGGCCAGGAGAAACATTTTTACATGTACTTTATGACTTTTAAATATTTTTCATTAACAGAGTTCTAAGCAGCAACTCATTAAAAATTATATTCTGTGTCAATCTTCTTTGTGCGTGACATTGTCTACTTGCTAATTAGCAAACCTCCTAACTTTATTTGTCCTTCATTTTCATTGCTTTCATAATACTGTACACAATGATAAAAGAACAGTTGAAATGTGAACTAATCAAGCAACTTAAACACTTATGTTTTCCTGTATTTACGAATTTAATGAGAATAGAAATTAAATTAAAATAAACAGCAGTTTTTTTTCATCGCATTCCAACGTAACCAAAATAGAATTAGAAGATTAGCTACGCAGTACGACGCGAAGTCTCGAGGAAAGGAACTTTGTCGCATTTTCGTGATCGTGCTTCCGAGGAAAACGCGTTCCCTAACATCTCCCTCATTTGTTCCGTCAGAACAGGCTCAACAAGGTTATATAGGCCGTTGGGCGCGCTATTCCTCATTGCCACGAAACCATTGGCAGAATCACAACGTGACGCTCTAAAGCCCAGCAAAAAAATATGGTGAAGAGAATAGACACCTTCTACCCTATGTCATTCTGAAGACGACGGAATTCTCGCTATCCTGGCACCTTATTTAGGCTTCAGTTTTTTTGGCCTCAAATAAGGTCAATTATTTAACTGTTACCGTGTGGGCCAACCTGGAAGGCCAAGGTGGCTAAAGCACGTGCCGACTCAGTGCCTCGGTCTGAACGGCCATGAATTCGAGTCCCGCCCTGAGTTTGGTTGTTTGTCCCTTGTCGTTCATGCACGTGTGTTGTCGCGGAAGGCGTTGTGAATCTTCTGATCGCAAACCGAGGATCCCCCAAGTGTGTCAGTATCTAGTGTAAAAAGTTCATATGTGTCCCCACGAGGGACAAAGCGGGTAGCCGACACGGATAGTCGAAATCGACATCTCATGAAACTGGAAAAAGCCCGAGGGGAAACAAATATCATGTGTGTAATTCGCGAAGTCTTCCGGACTGTAATGATTTCACTTTTAAATACTTTCAGTACACTCTCGTTTAATGATTTGTAATCATTGCCACATTCCCTATAGATATTAAAATTAAAGTTTAGAAGTCTGTTACTTACAAACAGTTTCCTTACAATCCAAATAACGAAACTTACCTCACTCTTGAGGAATGCTTGCGACACCACCAGCAGCGCCCGCCGGCTCTTCTCTATGGCCTCGACGATGTTAGTATCGATGTTGCAGCCCAAGGTGAATGCGCGCTCGTGTATGTAGGCCTTGTACTTCTCTGGACCATCTTCGATGAACGGAGCCAGGGTGTTCATCACAAATGCTCGGTCCAACGAACTATGCCACAAAGGAGACGAGGATGAAGAAACACTGTGCTCGCACGTGAAAGAAGAGAATAATAAAAAGAGAGATACAATAACAATCACAGGTATGGATGGAGAGAAGAAGAGGTGGAGGGATGGAAACTCATGGAAGAAAATTGAAAGGAAGGGAGAGAGAGAGAGAGAGAGAGAGAAAGAGAGAAAAGAGTAGAGGGAGATTGAAGAGCAGAATTATAAATGAAAGAGGAGAAAGAGAGACGGAAGAGAAGAAAAGGAGATGCATGAAAGAGGTGAATAACGGAGAGATAGGGACAATGACAGAAACAGAGGAAAGTGATGGAGGGAGAGTGAGCGAAGAAGAGAGCGAGGAAAATGAGTAAAAAGTGCAGAGAAATTTGATTAGGAAGGTATTTGTTGTGTGTAGTAGGTAATAGGTGAGGTATACGAAGGCAGAGTCAGAGTGGAAGATGAAGGAAGTACTGTTTGTCCTTCAATTTTTTAACATCATATTTTATTGTATAGAGAAGAGAAACTATCTAGAATGAGCAAAAATTGTCACACCACTATTTCTTTCGTTCTTTATGTGCAAAATATATACCTGTAGCAAATAAACACATCATGTGTGCAGTTCTTCGGGTCTTCATTGGATTGCCGTAGTTTCAGTCTGTACATATGGTAAATAAAAATAATTTTTTGCCGGAAGTGGTACAAAACGAAGACTTGAGCAATTAAGAGTAGACACACGCCTCCTAAGGAAGATCCCATGAGGAGAGGGGTATTGGGAAAACATTGTTGCCGATAGTAGTCGTCGTCCAAAATTAGTACGTGTCTCTTTTCTATCGGTGAACCACAATAAGGGGCCATATAAGAATTGTTGACACTGAAAAACTTTTCAGTATATTTCTTAAGCCATGTTTGAAAATAGTGTATGGTGCAATTGTTGCATTCTATAGGATTTTCCCGAAGATCCAGAGACTTTAATGCTTGCAGTGAAATTAACATTGATGGTGACATGAAATGGATTTTGTTGTAACTGAAGTTCACGTGATTGACCCATGGCACTCCTTCTGTCTCAAATATGTTTTCTGTCGCCCATTGGTTGATTTCATTCATCGAGAGGTCGAGATATTTCACATTTGTGTTGTTTAATCCTAAATTAGATATCAGTCTTATATGGCTGTTGGAAAGATCTAGATGTTTGATACTACAGTTTATTAAAATGGGAAAGCTGCCATTAACCATCTTCATTCTAACATATTCGAGATTTTCTTTTCCTACTATCTGAATATTATCATACCCAGACGCATACAATCTTTTCAACTTTGGTCCAGATAGTTTCCAGATCTTCCATTTATCTTCAGGTTTCGAATAACTCACGTCCAACATTTGTAAATGAGGAAAAGCGAATCCAAATTTAAAAAATCCTTGAAGAGATATATTTCCTTGGTAATAGGATATGTTTAGATATTTTAGACTAGTAGTATAGTTTTTGGGGTTGAAATTCCAACTGCTTCCGGTTATTTTATTGTAGGAGACGTCTAATATCTTTAGTTGAGTACACAATTTCCACAAATGGTTACCCACCGATAAGAGAGCATTATGGCTCATATCAAGCTCCTCAAGTAAAGGTGCTGCGGTTGTGAGCAAGTCGAAAAGTTGGTAGTTGGTGAAAATATTGTGTGAAAGATCTAGTCGCTTCAAAGAAGGAAATGTGACGTTTTTAAAAAAGTCAATCGTGTTCAAATTGTTGCTGGCAAAAGATATTTCTTCGACAGTTGATGGTAGTTCTGCTAACATTGATGTATTATCTGAAACACAAGCATGATGAATAGGATTTTGGATTCGTTTGTCTTAATAATTAAATTTACATAAGTTTTTGGTCCTTGTCTTGTACTGAACCCCTATCACTACTCTGTTTTCTCTCTCTAGATCTACCTCTCTACCCCTCTCTTTTCTGTTTGTCTATTCTCGATTTCTCTTTCCCTTCCTTCTCCCTTCTTCTCCTCTGTCTCCCTATCTTTAAATCGTCCTCTCCTTTCCTCTCTTCACTCTTCTTCTTTTTGTCCCTCTACATACATATTTGTTCATCCTTACCCTCCGTTTAATTCTTTTGATCTCCCTATCTAAAAGTAGAGCCCAGAATTACTTACAAGTGTGGAAGAACTCGGGGCTGTGTGTGAGCGCGAAACTCTGCAGACTTCTGAAGTCGCTGAACGATGGCAGGCCTCGACTAAGCGAAACATTTTCCAGTGTTATGCGCACGGGCGACGTTCCGCTGACCCAATATCCCCAGTCTAAGTACCTCTCTGGTGATCTTATTAGCCTAAAAACAGAAATCGGAATGTGGTGTGGATGTTACGATCAACATGGAATGTACGTGTAGTAAATAAATGTGTACTTATAGTGATCAGTCATTGCTAAGTAACAAGATATTTTGATAGATTTGAGATGTTTTGATACTTCATACATTTGACAAGGAGAAATATTTACAATATCAAAATTTGTTTCAAAGAAATTGAAAAACCTTTATGAAGACGAATATGAAAATATTTGTTATTTGAGGATTTGAGAATATATTTTATATTAAGCGCCTTGCGTATTCACCTGCGCATTGAGATGATAAATAATTTACAATTTTACTCGTATCACAGAATGGTAAGGGCTGCAATCCAGTTAGATAAGAGCAGCATATGGAAGCAAAAATTTAGAAAAAAACAATGATTTCAAATTCAATAATATCAATAAATCAAAATATTCTACAATTCTCGAAAGAAAATTGACGGAAGCAAATATACTAGAAATTGGAAACGTACAAGAAATAAATGTACAATAAAATTGAAGAAAAATCGCGAAAAAAAGACATTGAAACTTAGTAAAGAAAGACTAGAAATTTTGAAGAAAAGAGAACTAATGAGGAAGAAAAAATTGAAAACGCAATTTCACAAGTATAAATTGCAGAAATCAATAAACTGACAAAGATAATGGCCAGGAGGGGAACAATAAATACTACTAATAAATAACGTAAATCAAAGTACAAATTCTTATAGAACATAAGGACAGAAACACGCACTGGAAAAGTGTGGATAGAACGTCTAAAACCCACAGGTGGTGACAAAAATTAGAAAAAGACATAATATAGTTGAAAACTCAACCACAGTTTATCAGGAGATTTATTTTAATAAAATAAAAAATGGAAAAGAAAACCGTCGAAAAAATTGTGTCAAGAATGATCCGTCCCACCCATCATGAAGGATGAAATCAAAGAAGCAATAAAG
Organism: Acheta domesticus; assembly: GCA_031308135.1. Taxonomy (NCBI): domain Eukaryota; kingdom Metazoa; phylum Arthropoda; class Insecta; order Orthoptera; family Gryllidae; genus Acheta; species Acheta domesticus. Next base: position 111,038,651 of record JAHLJT010002406.1, on the reverse strand, counting down.
AAAGCAAAATGCGAAAAGAAACTAGAAGAAGGCGGAACTACAAATGAATACCTGAAAATATAAAATGTGATAAAATAACAGAATTTTCACTACAGAGGATATTCCTGAACAATGGAAGAACAATCTTTTATTCTTACATAAAAATTGTTCGGAACATAAAATAAATAATTATCTCCCGATAACTTTAATGTCGAATATTTACAAATTGTTTTCGAGAATACTAACGAGAAGAATAACAATAGCCTTAGACGAGAACCAATAGTGTAACTAGGCGGGATTCAGAAACGGATTTTGAAGAATAGATCATCTTCAAGCCGTCAATTAACGGGATGGATACGGGGCGCAGACATGGTCACTGAACAAAAAAGAGAAAAGCATACTAAGCATATGCCAAAGAAGTATGGAAAGAAAGATATAGTAATAACACTAAAATACAAAAATATAAAAATAACATCATAAGAGAAAAACTCGCGTAAAAGAAGTCGCCAAAGAGGAAGGCAGCTGAAAGGGTGAAGGGCCTGTCATGTAGATCAACGACGATAGGTGGTTATAGAACTACAGTATGGGACCAAAGAAGAGTTATAAGGAAAGTCGGAAGTAGACTTAGTAGAAAGACGAAACAAAACGTGAAGTAGGAACTTAATGGACAAGAACAGTAAGAAATAGAAAAACATGGAAAATTCTCAGTAATAAGTGAAAGTGTTAAGTTAAAGGCGAATTAGAAGAAAAGTTAAGGGGAAAGCATTTGGGCAAGAATAGCTTAACTGTTTAAGTGATAAGTAAAAGTGTTTAAGTATAACCTACGGACTAGAACATTAAGAAGAGAAAACATGGAACAGCTTGTGTTAAAAGGAAGTGTTTTTATGTTCAAGTTTCAAGGAAGAAAAACTCTCAATCGTAACGAACAATAAATATTACAATAGGTTAATCTTTAACCACTGTACTGAAAAGTATGAGGCCCTTGAATTATATGGTATGATATAAGGGCTATTGCTATATTAGTCTTACATGCCCTACGTTACCAAACACTTCGGGATTCCAGTCCGGAGCTTAGTGCTTGTCCCGGCTGGGGTAGTGTCCTGCTGTTCGGGGTTATGGAGATGGGGAATGCCCACAAACCAACGTGCAGGTCGGCGCCGATCTCACCATCTAGCTGGAGAAAAACGCTGCCACCTCGATACGATCATGCACTACACTTACGGTACTAATGACCCTAGCAGTTGGCACGTCCGGAAATAAGCCATAATCAACCAATCAATAATACGTGCTAAGAATGTTTTTGTACTTACGTTGGTAGGTGTTGCACAGGTTTATTCAAATCAGCTGTGAAGACTTCCAAAGTGTCCTTGTTTTTATTCTTCACCCACTGAGCAAGTTCACAATTGGATATCCCCGGTGGCGGGAGGGTGGCGTTGGCATCAAGTTGGTACGTCGTCCGCATGCAACCTCCGCCAATTTTATATTCGCAGAATACTTCTCGAGCACCATCAGTTCCTATGTATTGGCAGAAAATGCCAGGTACATCTCGTTCTTGCCCGGAGATGCCTCCACCTGTGGAGGATAATGCAGGTTCTGTGGGGGATTCTGTATTCGGAGCGGGACGGATGTTCTGGATAGCGTTCGTCTGCTTTTCTGCATTTGCTTTACTGTTGTCTATTCTTATTTACATCATCATTACAACTTAGCTTGAACAATTGGAAACTGTAGAGAATCCCCGGTTTTCCTGGCGGTTTTATTAGAGTTTGTTTGCAAGGGTTCATCGAGTTGGAGGTAACATCAGGAGGTGACGCCGAAAGTGAAGTCGAGTCGATGGATTAGTCTGCTGCTAGCAATAGTAATAAACGAAACCTTGTGTTGCTACAACAGCACATACTTTCCCGTATTATTGGAAGTAGCTACGTAGAATTGAAATATTGCACTTTCTGCCCTACTAACATCTTAGCTAGTATTTGTAAACGTCCAATTCAACTAATATGCGATCAATTACGGTGTAAGATATATAGGTTTGTTAACTAGCCGCCTTTGGGACAAATTTTCTGAAGCCAGTATGAGGCTAGTTCTTGGGTCGCGGTGTAAGATATACATCTTAAAATGACATCTTTACCTGTGGCTGTTACACATTACACGACCAATCACGACCTTGCCCAAATGAGACCCAAAGATCGCAGCGTTCATATGCGAGAACTGTGAGAACTAGCCTCACATAAGCTTCAGTTTTAGATTGGGAGTGAACACATCTGTATATCTTACACATTGCGAACAACTCACTATTTCCATCACAGTGTTGTCAAAAATATGTGAATTCCACAACTGCATAAAAATGTTATACAGAAATTTTTTAAACTTGTATTGAAAAACAGCTCTGATACCAGGCAGGTCTATCAAGACACAACAGTGACACGTATTTCACAGAAATTCGCGATAGCGAAACGGAATTCAATTGTTGCGTTCCCTGCATTGTCGATACTCTCTTAAAGAGCTAGCAATTTTTATTTCCAATATTTGAAAAGAAATAATTTCTTTAAAGATTAATGTGTAAATGAATAACAAAAGGTCGAATATAAAAAAGAACAAAATAATATACAAAATTGCAAATTCTAATTTACGACGCGTCCGTCTACCTGAAGCGTAGTAATTTTGTAGCAGGCTATTTTATTCGTCACAAAATTATAGAAAAACTACTCGTATTTTCAAAAAATTAAACATGACCTTATTTGAAGACGTAGTTTTGATAAATATTGAGAAAACCAGCTGCCATCTATCACCGTCCAAAGTACATTTTTTTGATATTTTCCTAATTTTTAGGTTTCCTAAAGGTAGAACGGAAATATTAATTTTAGAATATTAAAGAAACCTCGTCCTAAATGGCAATTTTAAAACAAAATTCATGCCGTTTTTAAGAAAATGGCGTTTATGCACTAACGAAAATTCGAAATTTGGAAATCTTTTTCACAGAAAAGTTTTAAGTTTTCAAAAAACTGCATTTGAAGTCATTTGAAGAATACATTCACAAATATAATTGCTTACAAAATGCTGATAATGTGAATATTCAAGATTTGAGAAACTTTCAAAACTAGTCGAAAAAAATTCAAGTTCATTTGTAATTTTTGAAAAAAAAAAGTATCGAGCAATATGTCGTTTATGTCATCTCATAGAGTACATTTAGTACTATCCCTACCAAACGTTTCCCTACCAAAGAAAAAAGTTTGTGCCGTTTTTGAGAAAATATCGTTTTTGTAATTTTTTTAAAAAATTGCACATATTCAAAAATTGCACGCAAAATTGTGCAAAATCTACTAAAAATTTCAAAATAATGAACATGACCTTAATGAAAAATCTCACTTTGGAGAATAAATCTTATTTGGAGGAAAAATCTCTATCTGCAATTTTATAGTTGGTGATAAACGCCGACAAAAATGGAAACTTTTGTAATTTTCGAAAATTCAGAGTTTTCAACCGATATGAGACCTACGCCATTCTCTTAAATGAGCTTCAGACTATCCAACAACAAAATTTAGTGAAAGTTGTTGGCGCCATTTTTTTGAAAAATTTGAAAATGTCCCAGGGTCTTCATAGAAAGTACCCTCCAAAATTAAAATATCGGTTTCAAATTCAAAGGGCCGCGAGATCATTTTGATCGATTAGGGAGTATCAATTTTGGAGAAAATCGGCTGAAAGGTTTTGTCGCTAGCGTTGTACACAGACAGACGGACGGGCAAACGTTTTGCCTTCAATTGGTTTTTCGGTATCAAGGACCCACAAAATACGGATTCTGGTTACATCACTTGTTAAGAGATTTTGTTTCTTAATTTAGCAACTCAATTTATACACTTTTTCGTTACCAGGACCCTGTAATAAGAGTTTTTCTGCCGAAATCCTCCGTTTCTTCGCGCAGCATTACATAACTTTCCCTATACCATACGTACGTACTACGTATAGTATACGGGAAAGTAAAAACAAGGAGGATGAAAATCCTAACAATGTTAAGGTAGGAGGACGGATCCCGAGAATTTGGCGATGAATTTGGAGAGGAAAATGTTAGAAAATGAACAAGCCAGGTCTGTGACTGATAAAAATTCGAATTTGAGTAGTCAAGCGGAGGGGAAAGAAGAGAAGAATTTAGATGCAATAGACGATAGGTCATCTCGGTACATAGAAAGTGGAAGTGATTTGCCAACGAAGAAAGAGACGTCAATCTTTTATTTTTGATCATTTTCGTTCCATATTCAGTGATGTTGATTCTCTGAATTAATCTCTGATATGAAAACGTTCAAGATAGTTCAATAATCAATTATAAAAATCTATATGGCTAGTTAACATGATTTCAAAACTAAATTTACTACTTAGTAAGTTTTTACATAATTCTTTTTTCGGGTGTAAGGAGATTAAATCAAATAGCAACAACGTAAAATGTGCAAAACAACTTACGATTATCGGCGAAACAGGAGCGATACAACTTGAGAAGCTCATACCCATACGTTGCAGATGCCCCACTCACGAGCTTAGACAACGGAGCAGCAACAACAATAATGGAAGCGTAAACTGTGAAAATGGCACTAAACAGCACGGCCTTGGTGGTCATGTCTGTATGCAATCGTGTGCAAAGGCGAACTCACTGACGAGCAAGGCTCGTTCCACTGCCCCTCGCCTGCTACCGCAGTTTCCGTATCAGCCGCGAGACCCGCGCGAGAATGACCTTCGGAGTTGCCACTATAAGATTTGACGAAGTTGAAAATTAGCTTTAGTTTCAAAGACACTACTCCTAATGTGTAGAAGTGTTCAAAGTCTTATAGACTACACATTCTTTCGTGTGTAGGTGAAAAGCATAACATTGCAATACAATCCCGCAGTTACAAATTTAAGAAATCTTAAAATTATGTTATCAGAAAGGAAAAATGAACTTGAAAATGAAAGGAATTTCAAAATGATCATTTGTTCCTAAACATTACATACCGCTATCGTTCAGGTATTTAATTCACCCTACATTAAAATATGCAGGTACAAATTTGAAAATAATTTGTGGTCATGTATTACAGAGAATTTTACGTGTCGACTATCTTAGCGTAGCGTGAGTGTGATCTCGTGGATATTATGGGTACTTATAGTAACCCGGGTCGACGCATGTGCTGACTCTGGTGGCCGCAATACGAAGTGCAGCGATCTGTGTGAAGCATCACATACGCCTGATCAATGCCGTCTATAGGCTGTCGACTGACGATGTGACGTCAAATGGGTAGTCATCGCCGGCTGCTCACAGACAATCAACATTTACTTACCTTCTTCGCCACCTTAATGATATTTTGCAGAAAGGAATTTCATTCGATTAAGAGATAATTTGAACTAAAAGGAGATAAACGATATAACGATTTTAAATTTTAAGTATTGCCATATTTTAAAATATTGTGCTTCTAAGACTGGCACAGATTTTGAGGCAACTAAATGATCATAGATTAACATATATTCATTCATGAAATGATGGTGTGTGCATAACACCATTTCCCATATCAAGCAAATTATTTTTTTTGTTATCTTGATTTAATCAGTTGTTTCTTATGAACTTCAAGACATGAATACTGTCATAAGGGGGGAAAAGTAATTTTGTTTAGGATTTGCATAGATTTCCATAAGATTTTTCAAGTTTTGGAGGATTGGAAAACAGTATGGTATTTTGGTTCACTGGATTGCAGTCAGAAATAACTTCAAAACCAATCTTTCTAAACCACACAATTTTAATTTTGATAAAATGGTTTATCAATTGACCTGTCATTTGTCTAATCGGAAATATATATGAATTATATCTTTACATGAGGAACGCATACTAGTTTTAATGAACACAAGCTGTTGAAGTATTTTCCTCATGATTAATGGCGGTTCCGACTTTACTTCCTCCTTTATAGTCAACACTTCAAGAATATTTCATCCATTAAGAGTACCACAGCCTTGTCATTATCATTCTACAAACTAAATTTCTTTCCTGTGTACCGTAACGCTTGCTCCATTTTTTTCACATAGGGGTTCTTGAATTTTATGGAAAGCAGTTTCACAGTGGAAGAGCGCGGAAACTTCACATAACGCAAACTTCTAAACGTTTTTACAAGTTGTTACGAGTATTTACCTCCTCTGATGCAAAATTGCTCTTCTACAAAATATGTTCTCTTCGCACAATTTTAAAGGATAGATATTATTACACAATAAAGTGGATAAAGCCACTGTTCTCAAGTATTTGTATACACAACGTTCACAGTTTACATTGATACACACGGAAAGCACGCTTTTGCCAGCCTATAATGTTATCACTTCAAGTAATGACGTCAGAGACAAGATGCCCAAATACCAATAGGCTTGATGATTTTGGTGGCATTGGTCAAGTGCTTCTCTCAGATGTGTGCTTTTGTTTCACTTGTGTTCACCTTGTAGCTAGGAATACATGGAGATGGCATGACGTCACAAACTTGAAGCCACCTCCGCCATATTGCTGTGCCCAGAAAGCTTGTAGCATAAACAAACCACGTGAGTGCTCTGTCGCTTGTTTAGCTGTGATTGAGTTCAGTTGTGTTGTTTGGCATTGTTTTCAATATTTAGAAACCTTGTTCAGAATAACTAGTTTGCATCCAGAATTTACAGTAGTTCGTTTCCTCCTAAAGACAATAAAATAAACTATTGCGTAAATAGTATTTCCTTCTGTACAATCCATTCTGTGTTCAAGGGAGCAAAAACAAGCAAGAACTGGGTGTCCAAATGTGCATGCCATTACTTTTTAAAATTATTACTGCATGAATATTACTTACCTACAAATTCCAGTATTAAGAAACTTAAATTAATATCTCTTTCCCAATGTCCTAATATAAATATTCAAATATGAGGATTGAGAAAGAGACATGGAAACACATTAAGGAATAAACTACAACACAACCACAAGAAACCCAAAAAGTAATATCACAAGTTTCTTATATATTTAAAACAAACAATAATTTACATTATAAAATTTATTTTTCTTGTAACATTAATCAAAAAGTGACACTTTACTCTTCAATGCAATAAATTGTCACAATGTTACATACTAATCACATTCTGAAAATTTTCAAGACAAAATTTGTACTTGCATTCCCTTTCAATGAAAGCCCGTCATTAATTACACGTTGCAGATTTCAATACTAACAACACTCTCTCTTGATGTTGCTACTGACTATAAATATTTAGAACAATTCGAAAATATTGATTGCATTGTACCATATTTTAATTTCGATTTTCCTAGTGATGTTTGTTGTTTCTTTGCGTTCTCGTCATAGTACTCAGGAATTCGTTGGATATCATCTGAACGAAAATGTACTTCACAAACCTATAAAAATTTAATGTACGTTGGAAATAATGAAAATTGTTAAAGCACTTTTGTTAACAATTCGTAATTTAATTATTTATCCTAACAGTATTTAATAACATTACTTAATAAACCTTGATCATTCTTATTTTCCTTGCATTCATCACATTTTCAGCGTATGTTGAAACCATGACAGTAAAATTATCAAACATTATCTCATAACCTTCAATCACGCTGAGATTTAATATTACGATGCATTTATTTAATGTATAAAATGATCGTTTAATTACTCCGTATATTACTCGATACCCATGTATGTATACATGAAAGTAAAAAGCAGCATCCTAATGTGTGCTAGGAGAAAAGTATGCAAAATAAAAAAGAAATATATGGTCATAAATCTATAAAATCTGGGTCATTCTGTTTACGAGGAAAATATATTTTTATTAATAAAAGAAAAGAAAATGTGAATAAAATGTTTTAATTGGTGTGCTTATATAGTAATTAAAAAAAGAGTGGATATAGTGGGGTTTAATTGCATGAGTGGTATTTTCAAGAAAACGAGCGACGATAGGAGCGAGTTTTCTTATATACCACGATTACAATTATACCCCTTTATACACATGTTACGCTCAATATTTTTTCGTTTCCATTTTAGAATGATTTAAGTTTTGAGAAAATCAAGCACATCTTTACCATTCGAGGCATTCGTTTGATGACGTATTGCTTCTGAAAAAAATATTTTAGTCAGCCTTGCAATGTTTGTTTGCAAGAAATATTTGCAAATGGGAGGTACTGAATATATTGCGGATAAAATATTAGAAGAAACTGACGAAGTCATGAAAAAATTACTTCCCACGAAAAATAAAGAAAGGTATGAGAGAATACATATACAGATAAATATTAGGAAGTAAAAACAACTAGTGACTTTTGACACAGACGTGCTGTAGTGTACGTTTTATAACGGGTAAACACAACTGATGTGTACATTTTCTACATTTGTAATCTTAAGATGAAATGTTTTACATGTACAACATTCAATTTATTCACGTGAAATATTTTATATTGTTCCATTAGTCCGCTATATAAAGGTTTACTTCGCCAATTTAGTTTTATTCATTGGTTGTTTATATAAGTTGTAGGTAAGTAATAAGTAAACTGTGATGTGCATTTTTGTTCATGTCTCATCACCGACTGGAAATATCTTGGCTATGCTTGTGTTATACTTTCTTCATTAAACTATTTGGCTCCTTTTCTGAATTCTGATTGGTAGGTGTGGAGTTTTAATTGCTCGGTGGGATTTTAATTGCACGGATGCTATTAACATAGAGATAATAGACAATTTTTCATGGAATTAATGAGCATATTTAGTTTACTGAACGAAAATGGTATTTTATCTTTTTGTTAAGAGAGCGCTAGAGCGATCTTGTGGTGACTACAGAAACTCCTCGCGAGTCGGTGCCGTACACGTGCGGACTCTGGTGGCTGCCATGAGAAACGCGGCGCTTTGTGGCGCTATCTAGGAGCAGATTTTAGTACTAAAGCGTGAACATCGACGGTTTATTTACTTTATATTGGCCTTCATTTGAAATTTGTTCTTAAACACAGAAATTGAGATTAAGTATTCTCAATGTTTTAAGTATATTTCGCTTGACAATACATTTGGGTGAATAATAGTGAATACATCCAATGTTTGAATTTTTATTGATTTATTGCCCAGTTAAACAACGAATTGCAATTCTTCTTTCCCCTCCTAAATTTTTACCATCTCTTTTCTTCCTCCTCCTCCTTCTTCCCCCACTTTTTCTCCTTTTTTCTCTCGATATAATTTTTGTTTTCCCCTCCCCTTTTCTCTTCCGTATTCTGCTTGTTCCCCTTTCACTTTTCTCCTATTTATTCTCTTCCTTTCTCTCCTTCCCCTCCTCCTATTGCCGTTCTTTACCTTTTTCTTCTTTTTATCCACCTTCGCCTTTTCCTTCTCTTCCCCTCTCTTCTACATATCCTCGTCCTTCTTCTTCTTCTTCTTCTTCTCAATTTAAAACTTTAATCCCAATCAGAATGTGATTAGGTTAAGCTTACCTTGATTGAGTGTGGTCTCCATTCACTGTGATTGTTTTCTATTTGGATGGGTTTGGTCTCGATTTTAATACGATTGTTTTCAATGTTTTCCTTCACAAAAAATACACACTAAAAACAATTTATAACGATAGAAAAAACCAGTTGTGAATATTAATTTGTATTGGAATTTTTCCTTCGTGCAACTTGTAAGCTGTAATATGCCACGCATTGTTAGACTTATCAAATACACAATTTTCGTCCGAGCGTGATATTTTGAAGATAATTGAAGACCTGCGTGAGGGAATCATAATGGCCACTTTTTGCGAAAAAAGTGCTTTGCTTAGATGTCAATTGCTTAGATAATTAGTTCCGTAAGTATGGTGCATGTTTTAACGAGGGAGGTGGCGGAGATTCAGCGCCAGCCTACACGGCCACTTGCGGGGGGTTTTCTCAAGGTATCTCCCACCAGCAGAGCACCACCCCAGCTGGGACAAGCTCCTGACTGGTCTCCTGGCGTGTGTGGTAGTGCAGTGTATGTGCATGTGCATGTGTGTGTGTGTGTGCGTGTGTGATGAGGATAGGACAAGGAAGAGGAAGCCATGATTGCGCGCCATCCGTGACCCGTTTGTTATGGTACAGATCCGGCATTCGCTGTTTCCCCGGATGCCAACTGCTAACAGCAAAGTTGTTATACATCTAGAGTGCTTTATTTCAAATGTTAAAGATTTATCGAAAAAATATAAAATAATTAAATTTTAATGTATAAAATCATATTATTTTGATTATACTATGATATTATGATTTATTATATTATTTTTATGATTTAATATTTTCATAAAATCAATTAATATATTAAATAAATAAAATATATTTAGTAAACCTGAATGATGACTTAAACAGCATTATGATGACTTCAAAAGTAAACACCTCCTCCCTTGGAATATCAATTGTCACTGTTAATCACAATTATTTTGCTATGTGTGTAAGGGATCCTGGCTTCGATATAAAATGGATTCAGTGAAATGGTGAGTGGTCTCGTTGTTTTCTAACAGATGTTTCTCCTTGGATTGTTCACAGCAAGTTGCCTTCTGAGCTTGCTGGTAGAGACTCTTGCCCAAGGCTTTTACTAGTCTCTTGCGTACCTGTGCATACAAAATGTTCATTATCAAAATATTTTTTTAAATAAAAATAATCACATTAATTGTTTTCGAACTCACGTTAGAGAATTTCTTTTTAAGTAATGAATTGTCAATAAAAATATTATCAAGTGCTGGTACATGCTATTCACAAGCGATTACTTTCTAATTACTCGGGAGTGGGATACATTATTTATTCAATTACCATTATGTAAAATAATTAACGGAATTGTATTATATATGACAATTTTCAATGTATGAATAGACGTACCACGTCCTTAATCAAATGTTAAAATGTAGTTTTGTCGAGGAGACATGTAGCAAATGACCCACTGCGATATACGAGTCCATAAATTATTGTTATATCTCTGAAATATAATTTTGAGCCGAGAGAAAATAATCAGCCGATAATCTTTATGTTTTTCAGAGTAGATAAAATAACTTATTACTATTCATTATAATGCAGCTTTCTTCAATAGATGGAATGGCTCATTATTATTCCATATAACAATGAAAGTATCAGTGTCTGTTGCGCAATACCATAATTATTCGTTTTCTCACCATAAAAGGTGAGAAATTAAATGAAATTTTGAAGAGACTCAGAGAACAGTTCGGTCATGCTTCTTTGAGTAAACATTAACTGTTCAATTGGGACCAAAAGTATCAAAATGATCATGACGCAGAGGAAAATGGATGTCATAAACGGTGCATGAAAGAGCTTGTTGAAGGCGATCGCCGCATTACTGTTGCCCATATTGCATCAGAGATGGGTGTAAGTGTTGAAAGTGTCCATATCATTGTACCAGACGGCGATTCCCGGCAGCTGGAGAGTACCGATTCACGATGTCATTCTGCGTGACAACACACGGCAGCCTACACTAGCTCTAATCTTATATATTATTTCTCAAAGGGCTGTTTGGTCTTTTCAATAAATTGGGCGACATACGAAACCGATCTGTACAAAGAAGCAATGGATTGAAAAATCGTGTTTCATTTCACCTGCACATGGGACATTCGTATTGAAAAAGGGCGTTAAAAATACCTAAATATTAAAAAAAGTAGTAATTCGGGATCTGTAATATCTGATCGACGCGCGATCTATCGGAAGAAAATTACATTCGGACGGTGGCGGGAAATGCAATCTCAAGCATTTTTGTTTGTTTCAATTTAGTGTATGTTGTGTAAGCACGTGAACGTGATTTTCTACATTGAATAGAAATCTTGAAATATGAGAGGTTAGTGATCTTAGTGAGGTTAGGTCGTTTATAATGCTGGAATACAAAAAAAGAATTTAAGCAGAAAACAGTTTGGTTATTTGACTAACCGTGCGATTTAATCGCACGGGTTCTCACTAGTTCGTTCTAAATTCACGAAATTCCACTGGCTACTTTTCGAGACGTATTCGGACTTGTTCCCATGGGACTACCACATGTTTGGTTCCACTAAAGGAGGCATTAGGTAGAAAAATATTTGATGATGACGCTGCAAACAGTACGTGCTCAATTTCCTACTGCGACAGCCGTCTTCTTTTTCCATGAAATCAGAAAATTTCCTTTGCAATGGAGAAAATGTATTGAAGGAAGCTATGGTGAAAAACTAGTGGTGCTACAGAGTGGCACAGACTTTCCCGTAATAGTTTTGTATTTCCTTTGGTCTCGGCTAGCTATTCGGACTTGCCACACACTCTTGCCAGCTGCCATCTATCGCCGACAAAGTACATTTTTTTCACATTTTTATAAATTTTCGGCTTCCTAATAGTAGAACGGATATATTATTTTAGTAATATTAAAGAACCGTAAAACCTCATGGCAACTTTCTTTGAAAACTTTGGAGCCGTTTTTAAGAAAGAAAAATTAAACGAGAAATAAAAAAAGGAGCGAAATTGTGTAAATTGGGTGCTTTTTTATTTCTCGCTTAATTTTTCTGTCTGAGCAAATATATTCATTTCTTTTGTAAATAACAAACAATTTACATGTTTCTGGGGTGATTCTATGCTTCCATAATGCAAATTTTAGCCTAGAAATAATTTTTTCAAACCAACTTTTGAGTGCTTATAGCGGCTCAACCATTCGGAATATCTACGTAGTTTATTAGAGAAAATATGCTTAGAATTGTCTTAAGAGCTTATTTTCGAAGTTTCGACATTTCCTCTCCGGAAACCTTGTACACACACACACATGATGCACTAGATCCCTACACATGTCGGGTGGTCCCTACAGCTTGTCTAGCGCAGTTCCCGTTAAGATATGTCTGGAGAGGAAACTTTGTGGACAACGTGTAGGTCGGTTCCGGATGGCGGGGGTTTATGCGGGGGAATATCACAAACGATACGGTTACAAGACTAATAATCACGGTAGCTGACGCACCCGAAAACAATGCATGTATTCACTCATTCTTCTCGAGACACTCGCTTGCTCGCTCGCTCACTCACTCACTCAGATGCCATTCCTATGCGATGATCCATTAGAAACCCAACAGTGTAGCCGAGTCGGCTGCTCACCTCCAATGCGTCCAGCTGGGAAGGGTCGTCCGGCCACTCCAAGAACGTCTTCGTGCTCATGTAGAGGCGCAGCGGGCGGGGCAGCGACTCCTTACACAGGGGCCCCAAGCGGAGGATCACCATGTAGGCGTGGTTACTGTCGAAGGCCCGGTGCGTCACCATGTCGTATTCCTTCTTGCAGAACTGGAGAAACGCATTATCTCATTGATTATAGCCGTCAACTTGACGGCCCCTCCAATGACGGAAAGTTTAATTTCCAATATGTTAACTATCTGTTTTATAATTAAAATATTGTAATTATTGTTATTATTATACGCTGGACCCCTGCGAACATTCCGTCCTTTGTAAAGAATTGCATTAACAGCACAATGCAGATTCATACTGGATCCCAACTTGTATTGATTGATTGAATAGTAGTTGCGGGCGCGTCAACTGTTAAGGTAATTAGTATCGCACGTGTATTGATTTTTTTCTCGGGAGAAGGCGTTGGTCTTCCCCCGCTGGAAACTGAGATTCGCTGTCGTCCTACCGTCGACTAACGTGGTTTTCCTCAACAAGATGTCTCCCTCCAGTGGAGCATCACCCCTTCCGGGCCAAGCTCTAAGCTCCCGTTCGGTCTTCCGGCATGTGTAGTAGTGAAGTGCATGTAAATGTTTGTGTAAGTAATTGATGAAGATGGGACAAGGAAGGGGAAGGAGAGATCGCGCGCGGTCCGTGACCTGTTTGGTAGGGAACTGCTCTGGTATTCGCCTGGTATTGTTTGGCGAAGACACGGAAAACTGCCGATCAGAACAGTTGGCCGCTAGCATTCTTCTCCAGACAGCGACTAACCTTGATCTATCTATGTAGCTAGTATCGAAAATCCTACCACCGTCGGGACTCGAGAACCTATAGGTTCTCCCGATCAGAGGCATGCAGTGACATCAGTTGATGCTCTGAGCTACCTCTCCAGGTCCCAGCTTTGAAGCGCCAGCTATTAAACTAAATTTTAAAGCATTGGGCAAAACCTGCATGGTCATGATGGCAAAGCGCTGTCCACCCACACATACTTCGAAGTTGAGGGACCTACAAGAGCTAAATCACGAAAAATTGATGAGGAGGTTCACATAGGTCCTCTTGTATAAAATGTTTATTAAGAAACATAACTAGGGCTCCACCCCATCCTATATCTCAGCATATAATATAACTATTTCCTATATATTGATGTCGAAATTAAACGGAAACAATTAAGTGTTTTTATTACGAAGTACATTTGTAAACATTAAGGCGACGAACAGTGCGATAGGTTTTAGAATTCAGCCAGGCTTTGTGGCTTCAAGTTATTATTTATGTTTTGATTTGCGTAAATGGTTCGAAAATGCCAGATGATTTCATCTTCAGCTAGATGATTTACCGTGGTCACCGCAATTAATAATCCTTATATTACGATGATATCCTGATAGTGAAAGCGATCTTTAATTTCTAATTCGCATCTCGTTTGATCTCGGGAAATCATCGACCTCGAGAAAAATTTTTACACAAAATTTATGATTTTTAAACATTCTTCATTGAGGAAGTTTCTTAGTGCAGCTTACAGCAATTCATTAAAAACTATACTCTGTGTCATTATTCTTTGTGCGTGACAGCTATCAACTTGCTAATTGACAAACCTCCTATCTCCATCTGTGCTTCTCCATTTCCTATGCCTTTATGACACCAAAAATAATGATAAAAGATTAGTTAAAAATAAGCAATCACGCACTTTAAATAATTAAGGTCTCCAGCGTTTACGATTTTATCATGAATAGAAGTTAAAATTTATTTAAAGGACAATGTTGTTTTCTTTTCTTCCGGTACTACCCTGACCAAAATGGAATTAGGGAATTTGCTACGTAGTACAACGCTAGCAGTTTTGCCGTGCTTGTGCTTTAGGCGAAAGCGCGTTTCATACTATCTCCCTCATTTGTTCCTCTCGACCTGGCGCAAGAAGGTTAGATAGGCTGTCGGCCGCGCTATACCTCATTGCTACGAAAACATTGGCAACGTCACCATGTACCGCTCTAGCACCAAGCACAAAATGATTGGAACAGAGTACACACACCGGCCACTGTATGTTACTTCGAAGGTGTTTTCGGAGGTCCCGAAGAAGTTCACAGTTTAATTATATTAGTGTTATATTTCTAACCGTGCGTAGGGCACGGAGTGCCGTTATTACGGACTGCCTTGAGTTCACTTTTAAATGCTTTGTATGTTTAATGATTAGTAAATATTGCCACATTCCCTATAGATATTAAAATTAAAGTTTAGAAGTGTATTACTTACAAACATTTTCCTTACAATCCAAATAACGAAACTTACCTCACTCTTGAGGAATGCTTGCGACACCACCAGCAGCGCCCGCCGGCTCTTCTCTATGGCCTCGACGATGTTAGTATCGATGTTGCAGCCCAAGGTGAATGCGCGCTCGTGTATGTAGGCCTTGTACTTCTCTGGACCATCTTCGATGAACGGAGCCAGGGTGTTCATCACAAATGCTCGGTCCAACGAACTATGCCACAAAGGAGACGAGGATGAAGAAACACTGTGCTCGCACGTCGAAGAGAAAAAAATAACAATAAAAAGAAAGTGAATAACAATCACAGATATGAGAGGGGAAGGATGGAGAGACGGAAAGAGACTGATGGACAGAAATGGAAGGAAATAAAAAAAGACAGAAAGAAGAGAAGAGGGAGATGAAGGAGGAGAAAAATATGAAAGGAGAAAGAGATGAAAGAGAAGAAAGAGGTGAGAGGAGAAAGAGAGGTGAAAGAGGAGAAAGAGAGATGGAAGGGGAGAAGAAGAGATGCAAGGGGGAAGAAGAGATGCAAGGGGAGAAGAAGAGATGCAAGGGGAGAAGAAGAGATGCAAGGGGAGAAGAGAGGAAAGGGGAGAAGAGATGAAAGGGGGAAGAAGAGATGAAAGGGGAGAAGAAGAGGTGAAAGGAGAGAAGAAGAGGTGAAATGGGAGAAGAAGAGGTGAAATGGGAGAAGAAGAGGTGAAATGGGAGAAGAAGAGGTGAAATGGGAGAAGAAGAGGTGAAATGGGAGGAGAGGTGAAAGGGGAGGAGAAGAGGTGAAAGAGAAAAAGAGATGCGGGGAAGAGGAGAAAAAGCGATGTATGAAAGAGGGAAAAGGGAGAATATGGAGAGAAAGGGAGAATGACAGAAACAGGAGAATGATGGAGGGCGCGAGAAAGAGAGAGAACTGAGTATGAAATGTAGAGAAATTTGAGTAGGAAAAGAATGTGAGGGATATCAGGGGGTCAGTGTGAGAGTGGGAGATAAAATAAGTTATTTTGTCCTTTAAATGTTTTTGACAATAAACTGTATTGTATAGAGAAGAGATATTTTCTTAGAATGAGCAAAAAATGTCACACTATTATTGTTTTCAGCCCTATACGTACAAAATGTGTACCTGTAGCAAATAAACACATCATGGGTGCAGTTCTTTGGGTCTTCAGTGGATTGCCGTATTCGCAGTCTGTACATATGGTACATGAAAATAATTCTCTGCCGGAAGTGGTAAATAATAAAGCTTTGAGCAATCAGTAGTAGGCAGACCCCTCCTAAAGAAGATCCTGTGACAAGAGGCGTATTTGAATAACATTTTTCCTGGTAGTAGTCGTCGTCCAAAATAAGTACGTGTCTCTTTTCTATCGGTGAACCACAACGAGGAATCATATAAGAATTGTTATAACTGAAAAACTTTTCAGTATATTTCTTCAGCCATGTTTGGAAATAGTATATGGTGCAATTGTTGCATTCTATAGGATTTTCCCGAAGATCCAGAGATTTTAATTTTTGCAGTGAAATCAACATTGATGGTGACATGAAATGGATTTTGTTGTAACTGAAGTTTATATGATGGACCCATGGAACTCTTTCTGTTTCAAATATATTTTCTGTTGTCCATTTTCTGATTTCATTCATCGAGAGGTCGAGATATTTCACATTTGTGTTGTTTAAACCTAAATTAGATATCAGTCTTATTTTACTGTTGGAAAGATCTAAATGTTTGATACTACAATTTATTAAAATGGGAAAGCTGCTATTAACCATCTTCATTCTAACATATTCGAGATTTTCTTTTCCTACTATCTGGACATTATCAAATCCAGATGCATACAATCTTTTCAACTTTGGTCCAGATAGTTCCCAGATTCTCCTTTTATCTTCAGGCTTCGAAAAACTCACGTCCAACGTTTGTAAATGAGGAAAAGCGAATCCAAAATTAAAAAATCTTTGTTCAGATCGGTATCCTTGATAATAGGATATATTTAGGTATTTCAGACTTGTGATATAATTTTGGGGGTTGTAAGTCCAACTACGTCCGCTTATTCTATTGAAGGAAACGTTTAATATCTTTAGTTGAGTACACAATTTCCACAACGGTTCACCCACCGATAAGAGAGCATTATGACTAAGATCGAGCTCCTCAAGTAAAGGTGCTGCTGTTGTGAGCAAGTCGAAAAGTTGATGGTACGTCAAAACATTGTGTGAAAGATCTAATCGCTTCAAAGAAGGAAATGTGACGTTTTTAAAAAAGTCAATCGTGTTCAAATTGTTGCTGGCAAAAGATATTTCTTCGACAGTTGATGGTAGTTCTGCTAACACTGTTGTATTATCTGAAACAAAAGTGTAATGAATAGGATTTTGGATTCTTTTGCCTTAATTATTAATAAATTTACATTAAAAATATGTGCACCATGCTTGACTTGTACTGCAAAAAAATTCTCTGTCCTCCACTTTCTCTCTCCCTAGATCTACCTGTCTACCTCACTCTTTTCTGTCGCTCCACTACTCTTATTTCTCTTTCCCTTCTTCCTCCCTCCTTCTCCTCATATCTCTCCCCTCATTTTTAAATTGTTATTTCCCTTCCTCTCTCCACTCAACTTCGTTTTGTCCCTAAACATCTGCATTTATCCATCCTTACCCTTTCTATACCTTCGTTGGACTCCCTTTCTAAAAGTGTAGCCCATCATTACTTACAAGTGCGGAAGAACTCAGGGCTGTGTGTTAGCGAGAAACTCTGCAGACTGCTGAAGTCGCTGATCGATGGAAGGCCTCGACTAAGCAAAACATTCTCGATTGTTATTCGCACCGGTGACGTATTGCTGACCCAATATCGCCAGTCCAAGTACCTTATTGGTGCTCTTATAAGCCTATAAACAGAAATAGGAATGTGGTGTGGATGTTACGATCAACATGGTATGTAC
Organism: Acheta domesticus; assembly: GCA_031308135.1. Lineage (NCBI taxonomy): Eukaryota > Metazoa > Arthropoda > Insecta > Orthoptera > Gryllidae > Acheta > Acheta domesticus. Next base: position 111,020,407 of record JAHLJT010002406.1, on the reverse strand, counting down.
ACGTAGTAAATGAGTAGTTATGGTGATCAGTCAACGCTAAGTAAGGAGATATTTTGATAGATTTGAGATATTAGATACTTGAGGTAATTTACAAAGAGAAGGATTTACAGTATCATTTTGCCAAAAAATTGAAAAACTTTTATAAAAATGAATAAGAAAATATTTTCTATTTAAGGATTTAAGGGAAGGTAAATATGCTTCAGAGGATATTTGACATGTATTCATGTATATAATATCTAAATCTTCATCTTTTCATAAATCTTTCCGTACAAATGAAGTTGTTTATTGAGGGCGAGTTTCCAAATTAAGGATTGTATTATCTTCAGTAAGTACATACTACGGATCTGTGTAGGAAACACTGTAGGCAATGGAATTAATATTCAATTTTTACAAAATATCAAGTAAATTGATCACTATCTTTGGGTGACAGGATGGATATACATCAAGTCAATCATTAAAAAAGCTTAATATATATTTTTAAAGGTAATCTAATGCAATCGCAAAAGTGTTTTTTGAAATATATTCAAAATAAAATTACTGTTTGAGAACAGATATCGATCATTAGGTGCTCCATCGAGTTCGTTTATATGAATTTATGAGATGAAATTAATGCTTCATGAACCTCATTTAAATAAATTAAGAAATTTCCACTTACTTATGCTAATAAACAATAATCATGACATGATACATATTAATGAGTTTTCGTTTTGCTAGAGTCTAGGGCGCATCAGTTGCATCAGTTTTCGAATTGTTTGGCAATGACATTGTTTAATGAGCTGTAACTCCAATTTCGACGGATTTAAAGGAATATCTTACTCTCGAGAATATTAAAGTGATACTTTAGCAAAGAAAATATAAAAAGCGAAGTTCTTTACTATGATGTGTGTCACAGAAAATTAGTATTTATTTATTTTGTCAAAAAAACAGTAAAAACTGTATATGACGTGAGGGGACAGAAATTTATCTGCGCACATTTCCTTGAGGGCCAGAATTTTATTTAAAAAAAAACAAAAAAAAACGAAAACGAAAAAATTAATTTAGAAAATAATTATTTTAGAAAAATAAAGATATTTGAAAAATGTTTTTTCCCGAGTTATAGAAAATCAATTTCAACTGTAAATGAACTACAAGCAAAAGAAGTGCTCAACAAAACGTGCGCACAGTGAAGCTACATTTACGTCCAGAAGCAAAACAAGGGGCCATCTCAGCATTTGCTCAATGGATCAGGGAAACTGGACAAAAACCTGATCGAGATGGGGGTCATTGACCCGGAAGCTGAAGTACATTACTTGTTACAGGCGTATTAAATATTTTTTTAAATGTATACAATGCAAACATAAACTAATTAATTATATATCTTTGTTTTGTTACATTATTTTTCTTTTTCACGATCAGTATAGTCTCTAATTGTATAGAAACAGTTTTGCAGCAGAAAAGATTTTACTTTTAACTTAAATTTGTATACCGACTTTAATTGTTTTATGTCATCTGGCAATGCGTTGTAAAGTAACGTACATGTATTCTATGTTGATTTCTTGTACTGAGCTGTTGATACTGACACTTGATGCACGTGATTTCTACGGCGTGTGTTGTAATTATAAATATCAATATTGCATGAAAATATGTTCCCTCCGTTAAGTAGGTCATTTTTGACAAATATTACAGATTCGTAAATAAATAGACAAGGCAATGGTAGGATTCCCAGCTCAATGAAAAGAGGCTTGCAGGAATCACGTGGAAGGCATTTTTTCATTATTCGAATAATTTTCTTTTGCAATATGAAGGTCTGAATACTACAGGATGAGCTTCCCCAGAATATTATGCCATATCTCAGGCGGGAATGCACATTTGCAAAATAAACGCAACGAGCTGCATGAAGGCTGACAGAATTTGAAAGAATTCTGAATGCATAGCATAATGAACTTAATTTAGTGTTTAATTCTGTTATATGTACATTCCATTTGAGGTTTGATTGAATTGAAAGACCTAAAAATTTTGTTGCCTCAACATCAGCGAATTGCATATTGTTCATTTTCAATGGAATATGCGATTTCCGATTTGAGATGCAAAAATGCATTGAAACAGATTTTCTTTCTTTAACAATTAATTTGTTATTATTAAACCAATTTGAAACTTCTGAAATTGTACTATTTACTGCTTCTTTTTTGCAAAGAACATTCGTGTCATCAGCAAACAGAACCGTTCTTCCATTTTTAATAGACGAGTTTAATAGACGACATATCGTTTACATATAACAGAAAGAGAATAGGACCTAAGATCGAACCTTGCGGGACCCCATGCTCAATTGGCAAGGAATTGGAAATATAAGTATGTAATGTCCTTTCCTGCCAGTATGGTATTTCTACTCTTTGAGTCCGATGTTTAAGGTAAGAAGTTATCCAATCTAGGGCAATACCACGAATTCCATATGAAGGTAATTTTGAGAGCAAGATCTTATGGTCAATAACGTCAAAAGCTTTCGAGAGATCTAAGAATATTCCAATGAGTATTTCATTTTGGTCTATTGATGAAGCAACATCTTTGAGAAAAGAAAAAATGGCAGTTTCCGTAGATTTTGATTTTCTAAAACCGTGTTGTGAGTCTGAAAACGTTCTGTTTTTCCTGAGAAATGTTTCCATTCGTAAGTAGAAAAGCCTTTCTAATATTTTTGAGAAAACTGACAAAAGAGAAATTGGCCGGTAATTTGAATATCATTTTTGTTCCCTTTTTTAAAAAGTGGCTTAATTTTTGCGGTTTTGAAAATATCTGGAAATATTCCTGTACATAAAGAAGCATTGAAAATGTGAGTTAACGGATGTATAAAGGCAGGTGCACAAGTTTTTAGTACAATAACAACCTCCGAAAACAAAAAAAATACAATTTTACGTGTGATAGGTTATCACAAGAATCAGTAAATGCTGCTAGTGAAAGCATATTATTGAGCGCAAACCTGGTCGCAACAATGGTTGGGAAAATTATCACAAAGCGCGTATTTTAATTAAAAATATGAAAAGAAATGTCAATACAAGTGATGGCGGAGGGCGGACAGAAGAAAAAGGTTAATGATTAAATTTACGAAAAGACATGTGTGTAAATCCGTGGGTAAAGAAATAATTTACAAAAATTACAATAAGACATCAAGGAATAAACAATTCCAGCGTGAAAGGATGACGGACCAATTACGATAGGAACTTGTGCGAGATACTAAGTGGCCTGCGCACTGTAAGGGAAGAAGAAAAAACGCATTTTTGGAATTTTTCGCGCCGGCAAGAAAACAGATGAATAGCGCGTAAGATAATGTAGACACAAGGGTTCCTGGCGTAGCAGAGAGATGGAATCGAATCGGAAAGATGATTCGCCGATGTTAGATTGAATTCGTGGTTGTTTTTTGTAACGCAGTAATGTTGATCGCGGACGACAGTGGTAAAAAAGTCATACTTTTTTTGGTTTTCTGTAATAATGGATAATTAGTAGATCATATCTGGGACTGGAAATTAGAAGCGAATCTTGTATGTGGAACAAATGGACGCCATGTGGATGGATTAAAACCCAATGTAATGGTAGTAGGAAATGGTGTGGCATTTACGATGCTATCATCGAAATCAATATTAGATGTAGGCTCCCAATCGTAACAGTTTATTGTGGCATAAAGCTTTTTCGGCCGCATTGCGGCCATCTTCAGTGCTACAAAAACAATAATAGTAATAATAATAATAATAATAATATATCTAAATTACAAAAAATTGTTAAAAATTTAAAGAATTAAAAACTTTTTACAGAATATTCTCAAGAATTGGTTTTTAAGAAAATGTAAAATGTGAAATGGACATATAAATTTTTTAAAAAATGACAAATGAAAATTAAATTAAATAAATGGAATCTATTACAAAAAATATTATGAAGCAAACTGGAGTGAAAGAAAACTGGAAAAGTATAATAAATGGAAACATAATTTTGAATAAAAATGTACATTTTGAAGAGAGGTGAAAATAGAAAATGAATAAATATGTAACTAAATAAATAAATGAATTAATAAATTAATAAATGTAATTAATAAATCTAATTTGTAATAGATTCCATTTATTTTATTTAATTTTCATTTGTCATTTTTTAAAAAATTTATATGTCCATTTCACATTTTACATTTTCTTAAAAACCAATTCTTGACAATATTCTGTAAAAAGTTTTTAATTTTTTAAAATTTTAAAAAATTTTTGTATTTTAGATATATTATTATTATTATTATTACTATTATTGTTTTTGTAGCACTGAAGATGGCCGCTATGCGGCCGAAAAAGCTTTATGCCACAATAAACTATTACGATGGGGAGCCTACATCTAATATTGATTCCAATGGAATGGACAGTAACAGCGTTCAAGAAGGCAGAGGCAGCGCAACAGAAAAGTAAATAAATGGGGATATTTAGTTTTTTTATTTACTATTGTAGGGAGACCAAGTACTGTAATCATTGAATTTTCATGATTTTAGAATTAGTAATTAAAAGCAAAAATGGTCATGCATGTAAAAAGGGAGGTAATTATAAATTAATAGTATATCACAATAGTAAGCGATTGTCTGCTAATCGCTTGTGTTTGATTTGTTTGTTTTGAAAGTTATGTTTGCTTCGAACAGGAAGAGTGTGTAATTTGATGTATTATAGCATAAGGCAACATGATAAACAGAAGTGAGTTTTGTTATGTTTAAAATAGCTACAAGGAGGGCTTTCAAATCCTACGTAATATATTTTTTACCGAGTTCCTGTAAAGGCGGTCTATCAGACTCATAAATATATAAAAACGTTTCCCTGGGGGAGCGGCTTCAAGGGATCTTTGTTGAAATTATATGTATATTTGGTAGAGTAATAGTTTACAAGATTCGTGAGGAGCAGCCGGTCAGACACGGTGGTTTTTTGCTATTTAAAAAACAATTGGAGGGTGGTGGTGCAAATCTGGCTTCAGATTCGGATTCAGCACGTTGATGTACATAGAGAAACATATGTCAAGTCTTAGGGTCTGACAACAACCCCCGGAAACAAAAAAAATATTTAAGTCCCGATTTGCGATTTTATAAAAAATGGAGGATGGTGGCGCAATTCTCGCTTCAGACTTGACTTCAGTGCGTCGAAAGACACAGAAAAATCTGTGTCAAGTCTTTGGGTCTGACTACGTTTTACTTTCCCATATATATACGTATATACGGAGTAATATACGTAGTATAGGGAAGTAATGTAATGCTTTGGAAAATCGGTTTCGGGATTTCTAAGTAAATATACGTTTTGGGGTCCTTTGATATCGAAAAAGTGTTTGTATATTTTTCAAAACGTCCGGCCATCCGTCAGTAGGTGTTCGTCCGTCCGTCCGTAAGCACCACAAGTGCCTAAGCTAAATTTCTTCCAAAATGGATATTCCCCGGTCGATCTGATTCCACTCGAGACGCTGTGATTTTGAAAAACTTTTTTAGGATGGTTTTCTTTTAATATTTTTAAAATAATATTTCCGTTCTAGTGTTGGGAAACCGAAAAATTAAGAAAATGTCAAAAAATGTACAGTGGGCGATAGATGTTATCTAACAAGAGGATGTGGCAAGTACGAATAGCTCGCCGAGACCAAAGGAAACAAAACTAATACGGGAAAGTCTGAGCCATTCTGTAGGACCATTTATTTAAAACTGCTCAAATAAAATACAAAAGCCGCGAAAACTACTACTTTAAAAAAATAAAAGGACTTGACGAATTAAGAAGAAAAAATTTCACTTGAATCTTAATAATATAGTTAGCTGTACAAGAAGGTCCACAAAATTTACAAATTTTCGAAAATTCAGTGGTAACAGTCAAAATGGGACGCTATCTTTATAAGCGTATTCCGTAAGTGTTACTTTCAATTAGTGAAATTACTATCATTTTCGCAATCCTAATTGATCAAGCATTCCCACGGCGTTTTATAAATGTTAATGCAAAAGCCGTTGTTGTTTAGTACGTGGCTTATTAAATCTGGTTTAAAATATGAAGTATTTTGTCAGATTCTTTTGAAATGAGACAAAGATAAAGCTTAGAATTAAAGACAGAAAAATTCATTGAAAGTTCCGATTCGTAAACTTTAACATCGCGGCTAGGATTAGCGTTTTGAACATGGAGGAATATAGAACAGGAGTGGAAACTCGTGTGGCACCATCTACAATAAGGTACAGGAGTTAAATCGACAACACTGCACTCTGTGGCCAGAATGGATACTTCTTGATTGCTGAATCAGCTGGCTCAGGTGCACGGTACTCGATCTACTTTTTGGGTTTACAATGTAAATAATAACCTCCATAACAGCACGTACTCTGATTGCGCGCTGTATAAAAAATACAAAATTTGAGCAAGGGAAGAATAAATTGGCAACCAATAAAAACAAACTTTTTTCTGTATAGTATTCATAAAATGTATTCTGAAAACAATCTTACATGATCACAGAGGTACAATACACATACAGAAGAAGAATAATCCGGTATTGCATACAGCATCAAATTACTATTTAAATAGATTTTGACATAGAAATCTAGTATCTGTGTTAATAAACTTATAATTGTATCTCCATCATTTTTTCATACTATAACACAAAACAAATCAATTTTATCAGTGGTAAAGTTGGCAGAAATGGTTTCATATCAACATAAAATTATTTACATCTTGGATCAGATGTAGTTTGTTTTATTATCAATTTGTCATGACTACGAAACTGTTAATATATCACATAATCAAATTAGAAATAAATTGTCACAAAGAGGAAATATTTGGCACCTCTTTGATCAGAGTTCATGACTTCCCTTATGCAGGCATTTTATCAATTGAGCTAAGAATCAAGCACTGCATTAATGACACTTTTTTTGCAAGGAAAATACAATATACCTGCATATTTGCGTGTGTTACCTATATTTTTGTGATAATTCATGTTCAATAGTTAAAAATAGTTTAATTAAACCTAACATTTACTTAAGAACCTTAAAACAATTACATTAGGAATTCGTATAAATTTTGTAACAGCAACAGTAACATATTTATACATTTTATTAATCCTGATTAAATGGCTTTAAATGTGTAGTTATTGAATTACATACACAGTCAATTATTTTGACAACACCATTAAAAATTATTACAAACCTACAAAAATTCTTTCCACTACATTATAGATAGAAGAAGATATTCTTATATACATAGTTATACATCCAGAAACATGTCATTCAGACCTCCTGATCTTTTAACCTCTTCCAGATCTGAGGTATAGTTTGAAGAAGCTATACCTTATATCCTAATATGAATATTATTAGTTTAAAACACATGTTTTCTTGTAATTCATCACATTTTCATTCAAACCATGTAATTGGAAGGTAATAAACTGGCGTGATTTAAAAGCTTAAATTCAACAAAAAGGACTGCAAAGGAGTATCCATTTGTTGTGGTAAGCTACTGAAACAATTTGTGTGAATAAAAACGTATATATTGGGGCTGGAATACTACCGTTGCGTTGCCTATTTATTTATGAATCAGTGGTATTCAAGTGAATTACTCAAGGATATTTTCATGCAATTCAGATCTCTTCTTCTCTTACTTTTCCCGCTGATCGGATTCTATGCTTCCGGTTACAGAATTTGTGCCTCTGAGTCACCTGTAATGAAAGCATATATGTGAAGTATGTAATGCAGGAACACCACAAACAAAATTCTCAAGCATCAAGGGGGTACATTATTAAAATTCAGGCCTATAAAATAATGACATAAAACTCTTAAGGTATCTGAAATGTTCGGAACGATACATGAAGTAGCACAACATGAAGTAACTCATTATAACTCAAAATATTTCACTCACCTTCCCGTCTCGGAGAAAAATCTGAAGAAACTTTGTTTTCTTTATCCTTCCGAACAACATTGGCACATCCTTGGGCCCAACATTTAGTCATTGTCATCCGCAACACTTGACGTACACCGCCAAAAAAAAAACAACTCGCAAACGAAATGTCACAAACAAACACGTTGCCATGAGCATCGCCGTTTCTTCAGCAAAAAATTAAATTAGTGGATGAAATGAATGGTAGAAGGTTCATAAGCTCGCACCGCTACCTGACGAGTAAATTACCGAAGCAGGGTTTGAAATTACGCATGTACCTTAAAATAGATGTCGCCACGTGGAAACGACGCTAGCGAATCCTCTAGGCCATACTCTCCAACAGCGAGAGTTTCCCCTCCTGTTGTATATTCCTCCATGTTTTGAATCTCAAGCAAGTGCAGAAGCTTGGAATGAAATCACAGTTAAGTATAACAGTTACGAAGCTCCCTATATTTTTTTTTTCCGTCCGGTGCGACCTCAGCGCTCCTAGTGTCGAGCAAGAGGGAGCACCAGTTCGTTGAGGGGGGTATATATAAGTGGATCATACCAACTTCATGAATATCACCCGTTATACTAACGGCATTGTCTTAGGGACTTTTCGTTTCACTTTAAGTTTAGTACAGGTCCATTTCAGAGGAGTCAACCGTCAATGAAACTCCCCATGTGTTGGCACATACACGCCGAAAGAGACTTTATTTAGCTGGGGTTGGCATCTTTTCATTTGTTTTATTTTCTACCAACATGTTCAAAACTGCACTCTTGCACGCTTAGAAGCTGGCGTAGAAGCATATTTACAATTTTTAAATTGAATTTGTCGTTTTGATTTGATATTCTCATCGCATTATTTGTTTTTGAATTTTTAAACGAGACAGTGGAAACAATGCACGTAAGTGAGTTAAAATGACGCATGCAAATCGTGTTAAAGTTAAACAATGAATATTAAATAGTGCAGCAAGATACAATGTTATTGCTCTATGTTATGGAATAGATTATTTGTGCATTACCACATGCAGGTATTTTGTATATCTTTGGTTATATCTATAAATTGGGAATTGTAGCACACACGGTGATTGAACATATTTTAATTCATGGTGTTTGGTCTAATAATAAAGCCATATGTGAAAAAATTAACATTACAAATATATGTGTATCTCTAAAATGCAGTTCATATCGACTTAACAATATTCTTTCAGTATTGTGAAGTCAGTACTCAATCAGATCACTTAGATGGTTGTGAAGAAAGCAATTGCAAGATTCATCTATAAAAAACTCATGATGGTAACATTCAACATATGAGTGTATATTTTTATACTTTGTATTGGGTATAGTTTGCAAAGAAGAAATAGTAGGAAACACTCTTTACAGGGAAAGTTCTTTCAGAAAAAGAAATTTGGGAGAATATCAGAGGCAATCATGATACATTCTTTTTCCAAGGACCTTAAACTTCTTTGTTCAGAATTCTTAAAAGAATTTTGTTTGGAAAATCAAAGTAAGTATATTGTTCATAGAGGTAAAGATGATGTAAATTATCCAGGAGAATTATTTTTGTCAGCCTTATTAGTAGTAATAATAATAATATCAATAGTAAAAATAATAACAATGATATCTGTCAAAGAGAATTGCTTCAAACAATGTATGACAAGGTACTTTGCTCTAGCAATTCATATTCAATAAATCATATACATATTTACATTGCTTTGAACATACAATTACTGATTACATACTTTGATACTTTCACACTCTCATGGAAATATATTTAGTATTTTAAATGTGGGACAGTATTTACTATGTAAACCTATATTATATTATACATTACACTATGCAATACTTTTGTATAGTATTAATGTAATTATATAACTATTATATTTATTAAATTTTTTTGATATTTTATAGTCATGGCTGACCCAAAGAAAGGAGTGTATGTAGTACACAATGAGACCAAAGATTTATGAAGCCAGGCCAGAAAGCCCATGAGCAGATCTGTAATGTAGATATCATACGTAAAATAAGACCAATACTGCTAACATTCTGTGCAAAATGTGAACATTTTAAAAATATTTATTGCAGAATACATGGTAAATGCTGTATATTATTATTCTTGCATTTTAATTTTCATCTTTTCATATTCACCTTCATATATTCTATTAAAATGATTCAAGCAGTTATCATATAAATATTTTTTTCAAATGTTAAAAGTAATTAACAACAGGGTATAGTTGATAAATTGCAGCGAACTGAAGGGCAGACTGATTCAAGGCTTACTCCCTAATGCAGTTTCAACTGAAAATATGTGATCTCAGTCAAAGTGATTCTTCAATAAGAATGTCCTTAGAAAACCTTGCTACAGAATGGAAAAGGCCAGAAACCTTTGGAAGCAGGCTTTGAAACAGGGATCTTAATTATCTAAATTCATTGACATATTTAACACAAGGAAAATGAGATTCAATATCTTAAATTTAATAGTGTTATGAATACATTATTTAAATTTTTAAGGTGTCAACTTTGGACAAATTGGAAAAATGCAGTGGAGTATTGGAAAAATGCGGAGAAAATTATGGTTGTGTATAGAGAGAAGGATGGGGTATATTGTGCAAACAAATTGTGCATCTGATGAGGAGCAGTGTAGATGAAGATTTCACAAAAAACTTAAGTGTAAAAACACTTGTTTGCAACTATTGTGAAATAAATTTACTTGGTAAAAAAATAAATAGTTTTAACTCTTCTTCCTTAGTTTTCACTGTTGAATGTTGAGATAAAATATATTATTGTAATAATGAAATGGAGACAAATAATATTTAAGATAAACTCTGATTTCAATTTTTTAAAATTTCCTTCCATTAATTCTATATTATATCAATCATTAACAATCTTTGTAAGAATGTAATTTATTCCTCTACAGCTTTCTAATTATATTTGCATTTTAAAATGAAGTAAAACATTAAACTTCTCATATTTCAACATTATGAGTTTCAGTCGAAAACTATCAAAATAATCGATCCAAATGATAATTATTTCAATGTTTCAAAACATTCATTTGATTAAAATTAACATTATAATGAGAGAAGTTCCTGATGGCAATTTCCTCGAATTGCGTGTTTGAATGTAGCGCCGATGTAGCTTCATGTACATTTTCAAAGTTGGCAGGGCCGAATGGCCGCCATATTGAAAAATCTTGGGACCAAAGCAAGCTGAAATCCCGTATATATTTGCAAGCTGTTACTTGATGGTTACTTGATGGCGGGGTTTACTTGATGGTATGTGATAGCATTGCAATCATGATGCAATGAGTTGAATCGAATGAAAATTATTTATTTTCCGCTCTTAGCTCACTTGCCAATGTTAAATTGTGATTGATCTCATTTGCGTCCTGCTTACATTTACGAATGATTAAAAATGCCAACAACATATGGAAATGCCTGTAGTGCTATAAATTGTAGCAACAATCAAAAGGATTCGCCAAATGTATCCTTCTTTATGTTTTCTAAAGATTCAGAAAGCAAAGCGTGAACAAAATTATTTGTGAATGTCATTTCAAAGCGCATTTGCAATAAACTGATTCCTTTCTTGTTTACCTTATATATTGATTAGAAAATGTTTTTTTGTACTTTAGGCGGTTCAATAATTTTGAATGTTAAGAAAAGTCTATGCCAGCTAATAAATAGCATGTAAATTTTGATTTAAGCTATTTTATCATTTTTAATTTATTATCATATTAAGGACTTTATTTATTGAGGACATATTTATTATCATATATCTCTTAAGGAGTGGTTTACCTAAAAAAAGAGATAAGCAGAACCACCCATGTGATCTGACAGGAAGCCCCTGCCCTTTTAGAGATTCAATGGCTTATTACATGAATTTTTATATTATGAAACAATCACTGCCACCAGTAGAAGACCTTGACGCCACTGCACTAGACTTACAGTAATAATGACCATGGTAGTTGACGCGCCAGGAAACAGGAAATAATCAATGTTACGTGCTATGAATGCTCGAGTACTTACGTACGCAGGTGTTTCACAGAGTTATCCAAATCAGCTGAGAAGACTTCCAAAGTGTGCTCGCTTTTCACCCACACCGAGCGGGCAAGATCGCAGTTGGCCCTCCGCGGCGGCGGGAGGGTGGCATTGGGATCAAGTTGGTACGTCGTCCGCACGTAATCCCCGCCGTTTGTATATTCGCAGAACACCTCACGCGCGCCATCTGTCCATATATACTTGCAGGAAATGCCAGCTACATTTTGGTCCTGCCAGTAGATTCCTCCACCTGTGCAGAGTAATGTAAGAGAATTGTAAGAGTTTTGTAAGAGAATTACAGAATAAGGAAGAGTGCTAGGTTATTTTTGTTTAACTTAGACACATTTCCAACCGAACAGTTTTTGCACGGTATTTGATTTATGGTTTTTCCTTCCTCGCGCATACTTCGTAGGAAGAAAACGTCTTGTAATCATGCGCTGGAAAACGGCGAATTTTCGACAGAAAATCTCTTATTAACGGGCCCTGGTAACGACAAAATGAATAATTCTTCTTATACCATCCTAAAACCCGTAGAGTTGAACTATCATCTTTACTCATCCTCAAACAAAGCGTGAAGAAATAGCAGCACAAAAATAAAGTAGAGTTCATTCTCGATGGTTTTTTACATATCCTGTAAGCGAAGCGAGCAAACAACATTTCATTAAAAAATGAACAGGCGTAGTGATCTGCGATGGTGATGGATAGATACCACTAACTCGACGACCCATGATGCAATGCGACGACCACGGTGTGAGAAATTTATCTTACACAATGCGACGACCTACCACGGTGTAAGAGATATAGGTGGGTTCACTCCCGGTCTAAAACTGAAGCTAATGTGAGGTTAGTTCTCACAGTTCTCACTATGTAAGCGCTGCGAACGACTTGGGCATTTTTGGGACAAGATGGTGATCCATTTAATAGCTTTGTAACCTCTGGTGGAAGCCACTAAATCGCGAGACGCCATCATGAATGCCCAACTCGATCGTGCGCACCGTACGGATAAGCGAGGAACTAGCCTCAACCTTGTTGACACACCTGTATATCTTACACCGTGGACCTACTCATCTGACGATCCGACTCCCCCCATTGCATCACGCGAAAACTGACTCACCTGCTACTGTCGCTGTGATATCTTTCGCGTGCTTGTCTTATTTTTCGTTGTAAAGTTTTTTGCATTGGATAAATCAAATAGAAAGATTTTACAAAAGCGTGATTTTGGCTGTACCGTGCGGGACATCCACTTTTAGTCTTAAAATGCGGTACGTCCCGCCAAAAACGGGACGTCTGAGAATGCTGGTGTTCAGGTTCAAATTACCAGGTGGCCGGCCGTTCGCCGGCCCGCCTCGTTATCAGCAACAGAGGGGGTTGCCTAGTTCATTTATAATCTTCATAAGAGTCACGAGCTCACAAACAATCCCTAACCGATTTTATTGATCGGTTACAATACAATTTTTTTGGCATAGTTTTCGCGCAATATTGCGTGCAATATGTGCACTTTTAAAAAATAACAAAAGCAATATTTTCTGAAAAAGGGCCCACATGTTTTTTTCTTTAAACGTTTGGTAGAGATTGTACTAACTGTATCCTATTAGGTGAGATAAACGCATTTTTTTCTGTATTTTTTTCTTTTTTCAAAAATTACAAAAATGTAATATTTTTTACTAGCCTGTCAGGTTAATATTTACGTTAGTGAAAATTTCGTCATATTATTGCATTTATGAATACATATGCTTTAAATGAAGTTTATAAATTGTATTGAGAATTCAAAACTTTTATGTGAAAATGAGCTCAAAGTTTCGAATTTTTTGAAACGCTCACACGCCATTTTCTGAAAATGTTCTCCAATTTTTTTCTTCAAACTATTCGTTCGTAAAAAGTATCGTAAAAAATGTATGCTGATTGCACTTTTTAAGATGAGAAAAAAATAATTTCGCTGTATTGTACAGTATTTTTTAAACAAAATACAGAAATGTAATTTTTTTGAAATGTCTCTCACGCCGTTAATCTGCTAACTTCCAGCGATTTGTATGCATTATTGCATTTGTGAGTGAAAGTGCTTCAAATGGTTTGTAATAAAGTTTTTCGAAAACTCAAAAGATTTCCGTGAAAAAGGGCTTCAAATTTATCAGTTACCGTAGACCGTAAACGATACTTTCTTAAAAACGTCTTCAGATTTTTCAACGGAAATTTTCTTATAGTACGAGCTTTTACTGTTCTCTATTATGCTTAAAGAACGAAACCGAAATATTGAAAATTTTTTTAAAAAATGTACTCTGGGTGACCATAGGCGGCAGCTGGCAAGAGTACGTGGGAAGTTTAAAAAGCTACTCAGATTTAAAAAAGAATAGAAAACAAACTACGAATATTGTGCCATTCTCTAGCACGACTAGTTTTGTAACGAAATTGAGCTTGAAAATTGGATCTTTAAATAAGAGCATGTGCACTCTTTCAAAACTCAACAAAAGTAGTTTTTGATAGATTTAGGCCATTTTGAAATTCGCTTTAACCACTTCCGGTGCACCAATCGATGCAAATGAGGTGTCATTGTACGTTTATCCTTTTCATAACGGGGAAATTATTTTTTTTCTTCGAAATTATCCCGAATATTCTAAAAAATTTCTCTACATATTGTTTTTTGTATACGAGCATAATGAAAGACCTTTTCTGTTGGAAAAAAGATTTCATAAAAGGGCCTTTTACGCCCCAAATAATTACTCGTACTAATATTATTTTACGGCACGCGTGATCACGTTATCACACATTCAGCCAGTCACAGCGCGAGAATCGTGTGGAGGTGAAGGTAGCCGACTACCGTTTCTCGCACAGATGTGAATCATCCGAGTCTTCACAAAGGTGTTTCGCAAAATTTCATTTTCTTAAAAATGTATAATTATTAATACAAACTAATGGTTTTACAACAGCACAAACTTTCCCGTGTTATTGGAAATATTGCACTTTCTGCACTACTAACATCTTAGCTATTATTTGAAAACGTCCTATTCAACCAAGAACGAACAACTCAGTTTCCATCACAGTGTTGTCAAAACGATGTGAATTCTACAGTTGCATAAAAATATATCACAAAAGGTTTGTAAACTTCTATTGGAAAAAGACGCCTGATACCATACAGCTATATCAAATCACAACAATGACACGTACTTCACAGACATTCGCGACAGTGAAACGGAATTCCATTGTTGCATTCCATGCATTGTCGATATTCCCTTAAAGAGCTAGCAACTTTTTATTTCAAATATTTCAAAATAAATAATATCTAAAAGGTTAATGTGTAAATGTAAAATAAAAGGTCGGATGTAAGAAACGAATACAGAAATAATATACAAAATTGCAAATTCTAATATACGACGCATCTGGCTGTCTGAAGTGCAGTAAATTTGCAGCGGGCTATTATGTTTGTCACGAAATTATATTAAAACTATTCGTATTTTCAAAAAATTAAGCATGATCTATGCATGATCTTATTTGAACACGTAGTTTTGATAAATGCATCTCATTGACAAAGCCAGCTCCCATCTGTCGCCACCCAAAGTTCATTTTTTGACATTTTCTCAAGTTTTCGGTTTCCTAATGGTAGAACTCAAAGATTAATTTTAAAATATTAAAGAACACAGAAACTCATCCTATGGCAATTTTCTTTTAAAAATTTGTTGCCGTTTATAAGAAAATGGTGTTTAAGCGCTACTAAAAATGTGAAATTTGAAGCTCTTTTCCACAGAAAATTTTTGAGTTTTCAAAAAGCTTCATTTGATATCATTTAAAGCACTTACATTCATAAATATAATAATGTTTACAAATTGCTGGTAATGTGCATATAAAAGATGTGAGAGATCTTTCAAAAAAATTTCATTTGTGTAATTTTTGAAAAAATACAAAATATCTCAAAATAAACTTTACGTCATATTGAAGAGTGCAATGTGTACTATCCGTTCCAAAAGTTTGAAGAAAGAATTTGGAGCCTTTTAGGAGAAAATGGCGTTTGAGCGTTTCTGAAAATGCGGAATTTTGAGCTACTTTTCACAGAAAACGGTTTCTCGAGACACTTTATAGGACATTATTTAAAGCACATGTATTCATTAATATAATAATGTGAACAAATCACCGCTAATGTAAATATTCACGACGAGACAAGTAAAAAAATTACATGTTTGTAATTTTTGAAAAAAACAAACAAACAAAAGGATAGAGCATGACTTTTATGTCGTCAAATAGACTACATTTAGTACTATCCCTGCTAAAAGTTTGAATGAAAAATTTTGGTGCTGTTTTCAGAAAATCTTGTTTTTGTATTTTTTTAATTGCTCATATTGCAAGCAATATTGCGCGAAAACTACTGAAATTCTCAAAAAAATGTACATGACCTTAAAGAAAGAACTCAATATGAAGAACAAATGTTATTTGAAGGAAAAATCTGTATCTGCAATTTTGTAGTTGGATGAAGACGTCGAATAAAATTCAAACTTTCGCAATTTTCGAAAATTCAAAGTTATCCGTAAAAACGGACCTATACCACTTTAATAAGTGTATTTTACTCTATTCTTACGAAAAATTTAAATTAAAAAAATTGGAACAGTTTTTGAAAAAAAATTGAAAGTGTCCGAGGCTTGATGTAAAGTACCCTGCAAAACTAAAATGTCGGTTTCAAATTCAAGGGGCCACGAGATCAGCCTGAACGACCGGGGAGTATCAATTTTGGAGAAAATCGGCAGAGCGGTTTAGTCGCTAGCGTTGTTTTGCTTTCAGTTGGTTTTTTGGTTTCAAGAAGCCACAAAACGGGGATTCTGACTGCACCACGTGTTAGGAGATTTTTTTCTTAATGTAGCAACTGGATTTATCTACTTTTTTGCTACCAGGGCCGTGCAATAAGTTTTTTTCTGCCAAAAATCCGCCGTACGTATAGTATACATATACTATACGCATATTATACGTATACTATACGTACGTACGTATAGTATATGGGAAAGTAAAATGTCTATAATAATATTACTAAAAGACATTGTTCTAAACCCAAAAGAAGAAAAATGACATTTCGTTTAAATACGATCTCTAATCATCATTTTCGTTCAATTTTGGGCGATGTTCTTTATGATTTCAAGACCTTATGGCAAAAACATGCTATGCCACAATTCGTAAGGTTTGAGAAAAAGGAGAGTAAAGTTTTATACGTATTAGGATAAAGAACATTAATTTTTGAATTACACCTCCATTTTGCGGCGAATCTTTAAAATAAAATCCCAACATCTAGATAATCTACGGGGCTTCGAAAAACATTAATATTTCAACTTCATCAGAAATGTGGGAGAGCATGTTATTGCCAAAACATCTTCAATTAATCGCTGGAACTTTTGTGTGAAAATAATTCTCAAAATAGTTCATTAATTAATTATAACGATGTATATTGCTAGTTTATATGATTTTAAAACTAAATTTACTAGTTATTAAGTTTTCACGTAATATTTTTTGTGGGCGTAAAGAGAACAAATCAAGCAGTAACAACGTAAAATGTGCAAAACAACTTACGATCATCCGCCAAACAGTAGCGATACGACTCGAGGAGCTCAAACTCATAAGTTGAAGGTGCCTCACTCACAAGCTGAGAAAACGAAGCAGCAACAACTGTACTTACGAAAGCATAAACTAAGAAAATGGCACTAAACATCACAGCCTAGTTGGTCATGTCCGAATGAGTCTGTCTAGTTCGTCATGTCTCGTGTAAAGGCGCACTCCCTGACGGGCACAGCTGGTTCCACTGCTCGCTACCGCAGTATCCGTCTCGAACGCGAGTCTCACGGTAGAATGACCTTGGGAGTGCCCACTATATGATTTGACAAAGTTGAAAATTGCCTTTACCTTCGAAGATGCAACATCTATTGTGTAGAAGTGTACAAAGACTTATTGATAATTTTTTCGTGTGAAAGTGAAACGCATAACATTTCAGTACAGTCACGCAGTTGCGAATTTAGTAAATCGTAAAATTATGTTACTAATTATCGGAGAGTCTTGCAAGAAAAATATTAACTGAAACAATGAATCTCAGAATGGCCGTTGGTTCCAAAACTATGCTGTCATCCATTCCATCATTCATGCATGGTAACTTAATTCTCACTGTATTCAGATATGCAGGTAAAAATTTGATATAAATTAACGATCATGAATTACGGAGCGTTTCTACTTACTGAACGTAGTGAGAGTGCGATCTCGTGAGTAATACGGGAACTAATAAGGACCCGAGTCCGACCATGTGCGTGCTCTGGTGGCCGCAATAGGAAGTGCGGTGATTTGTGTGAAAAATCGCGTTCTTCTAATCATGCTTTGCTAGGGAATTATGACACAATCTAATACACATTATTGTTCTCAGATGAAGGCATTTAAGTTGGGCATTTATTTTGCAGCTTTTCGAGTTCCACATTAAGAACTGAAGCATTCTAGTGACTGCAAAGACAAAATCATGCTGAATTAAAATGTAAATCTATTTTGAAAGGGTCTCTCTTTTCGTCAGAAAAATATGCATTTTTACTTATGAAATAAAATAAATTGTGAAAAGACAGTGTAACGCAATTACGGAACTTACATGGTATTTTACTTATCGTTGCTTTAGGAGAGAGCTGGTGCGATCTCCTGGAGACTACAGAAACTCCTTGTGAATCTGTCCCGTACTTGTGCGAACTCTAATGGCCGCAATGGGAAGCGCAGCGCAGTGTAGCGCTATCTGGGAGCAAATTTAACTACTACAACGTGAACACCGTCCCTGTCTTTTTAACTTTAAATTAGTTTTAATATGATTTTTTTTTCTTAATTCTCATGAAAATTGAGATTAAATACTCTCAATATACCAAGTATATTTATTTTGAGTATAAATGATAGTAAACATAATAAAATAGTCAATAAATGCATTGTTTTGAACAGTTATTGATATATTTAACAATTGAAAAACGAATTTCAAGTTTTCCTCGTAAGTTTTTACCTTCACTTTTCTTTCCTCCTTTCCTCACTTTTTTCTCTTATTTTTCTCCAAGTTGTTTTCCTTTTCTCCTCACGTTTTTCTCTTTCGTCTTCTCCTCTTTCACCTCCACCTTCCCCGTTTCGTTCTTCTGTGTATTCTTCTTCTTTTCAATTGGAAAGTTTAATCCCAATCAGAATGTGATCAGGTTATTCTTACCTCGATTTGAGTGTAGTCTCCATTTACTGTGATTGTTTTCGATTTGGATGTTTTTAGTCTCAATTTTAATATGATTGTTCCCAATGTTTTCCCGTAGAAAAAATAGGCATTAAAAATGTACTTGTATTGGTGGAGAAAATATACATAATGAATATTCATTTTTGTTGGAATTTTTCCATGTATCCTCTATGCTGTAATATGTCGCGAATGCATAGACTATCGAACACACAGAATTTTTGTCAGAGTGTGATATTTTGAAGATAGTAATATTCATGATATTCTGAAGATAATTGCGTGATATTTTGAAAATAACTATCAATCGTCATACAGAACAATAGAAAATAACCTCCAAAATAGAATATGAAACCGCCACCAAATTTTTATTTACATAACATCTTAATTTTTCGAGAAAATCGAATTCTTGCAACCAGTAAGTTCAATAGGCAACGCATCGCCTAATTAATGATTTTATTTACAAGTATTGTCGAGTCCTGAAAGTTTTCGGAGGTGTACGATAATTAAGGCTGGGGTGCATTATAGTATAATACTGTGATTTTGTGGGTGCAATCAAATTTCCAAACTCGTATGTTTATATAAGCCTAAGTATGGTGTGTAAGTCAGTATGGATAATATGTTTTTCGTTTTTCAGATCAAGAAAATGGTTTGAAATAGTCAACAGATAGAAAATGTGTTGCGAGAACCAGAATCTAGTAATAGTACTACGATTGCTTTTACTCACGAAATTACAAAGAAAGAGAAGAAATGAAACCAACGGTGCTCAAACTGAAGGATTTTCTCATGTTAAATGCAGAGAGTACGTAATCCATCAAGGGGTACGAAATTACCCTCGAGGGGTGCACCAAGGCTTATAAGTCGACAAACGCAGAAGTTCACAGTTTAAGGCATATTTGAATTATCAAACGCTCAAGCAAATCACATTACGCCGAAACACACTTTACCATCGTGCATAACTCGGTAGAGATACATCCTAAAGCCTTAAGACTATTTGTTGTCACCACATCATAGACACATGTAGTTTTTATTCCATCATCTACAAAATGAGACTTTCAGACGTTCTATTTTCATGGTCCCATCACCCCGTAGAATGGATACTAGAAACGGTCAAAGTTGCGTTTCTATGTGAAGTCATTTTCATTTTTAAAACGATGATATAACACTTCATTGAGTAATTTCTACATTTTTTCCTCTTCCGGGTATACTAGTTATCCAGAAGGTCCCTTTTAACCCTCGAGCGGTCGCGCCTCTTTGCGGAACACGGCCGGTCACACGGACTTCGTCAACCATCGACTTCCATGTATATATTTTTAAAAATAATTGTTTAAATAATTAATGAGAAGGCTTCAATTCACTAAATATGGAATTGCTACAAAATATTACACCAATGGTTTACGTATTTTTATATTTATTTATTTAAAAAATACGGGCAGAATATTGGATGCATTGGAGAATGTAATAAAATACTATTTTTCTACTTGAGAATATATTATTCTATTTTTAAGTGCATTATTCTCTTGTGTATTAACCATATTAGTATGCAAACAATTTTGGCAAAAATGGAAGAATGTTTTTTGCGAACAAAATAAACCGCACTTGCAGCATCTAATAGTAGTTACAGTATTTTCTTTCATTGTGAAGATTGCACATAGACTCCTTTTTTGCTTGGGGGTTCCTCTTGAATTGATGAATCATGATATTCGGTTTTAAATGTTACCAAAAATATTTTGGTGTCAATCGGTAATGTTGGAATTGGGGATCGGTTACTGAGATGTCTTATGATTAGTTTCTTTGAACGCTATTTCAAAAATATCCTTCTTTTCTCTTCTCTTCTAGATTTGCTGGATTGAACTGAAATAAAATTTAGGCATTGAGTCCAGATATGTTGAATATTACAAATCGTACAGCCATGGTCCATCTGATTACTCTCGCAACAGAATGTTTGCTACACATTTGGTCGACAATGTGGGCACCTCCCTTTGTCATATTGTAGTCCATAATAATGTCTGGTGTTTTCATTTTTTATCAACAATTTCAGTGTTGTGATTGGTAAATATTTTTCTTAGGTACATACGATACTATTGTGACTTCTTTCTGATAACCAAATAGGGAAGAATGAGATACTCTCGCTTTGTTTGGAAGGAATTCTGAAGGTAGTACTAGCTTGTACCGATGCATGTTTGTTTCTATTGTAAAAGAGAAAGTATCAATGGATAGTTGGTATACCAGTTATCGAAAGTTATATTCCAATTTGATCTTATGATGGGTTCTGCCAATCTATTGATATAAGAAGCTTTCATCAACAAGCAACATGTCCTGTCAGGAAGTGTGTACATAGAAACAGCCTACGATATGGCCTGAACCCATCGAATACTAATTTTTTTACAGGCAAATTGACTAAAAGATAACATATTTCAGTTCATTAAAAATTTTACAAATGAGAGCCATACAAGTGAGAGTCAATGGGAACCTATCTGAAGAACAGTATCTGGAGAATGGGGTGCCGCCAGGATCTGTACTGTGTCACCCTATTTCTCTTGTCAATTAACAATGCTGGTACAAGAATCACACCCCCAGTAATCATAAAGAAGTAGGCTGTTGATACACAATGCATCCTATTTTCTACAAAAAAGGAAATGAAAAAGCCTTCACTACATCTAGGTCAACAAAGTCTCAAATGTGATGAAAATATTTAAGTATTGGGAATGCATAATGACTCCAAACTGAAATGAGAAAAAAATATACAATTATCAGCAGATTAATGTAAAAAGAGATTGAACAAATTGAGGTACATTTCTCATAAAAACTTGGGCGCTTACAAATCTCTTCTTTTGATGACGTACAAAGAAATAGTCCGCTCCAGGATTGACTTCGGACTCATATGATTCTGCTAGTAAAAAATATCTAAGAAAACTTTAAGTTATTCATAATAAACCTTTGCGAAAATGCACTGGCTGTTTTCATTCCAGTTCTATTGGTAGTATCCTAATGGAAGCTAAACAAACAAGCCTATTACATCGCAGACAATTGCTAGCACTCAAATATGCCATCAAAGCAGCTGAAGTAAATGATCCTATAATTTACCATGATATCTACCCAAAACTTCAAGATTTTTATAAAGATCATCATCGATTTACCCCAATATAATTATACCAAAATTAAAAACATATCGAGGCAGTTAAATATCGTAGAAAATATCAATGAAGAGAAAAGAAAACCAAACATTCCACCATGGATAATACCTGACATAGAAGTAGACCTATCGTTAACTTCCATCCAAAAAGATAAAATATCAGATCAAGGCTGGAAGATAAAATCAACCGAGCTAGGAAACAAATACATAGATCACTATAAGATATTCACAAAAATTATAAAAATCAAGATGGAAAATATGCAATGACATTCACTCAAGAAAAAAAAAATTAAAAATAGGTTGTATTACTACTCCAGTCCTATTACTGCAGAATTGTGCTCCTTACTGACAACTTTCAAATTTGTAAAGGACTTTAACAGCAAAATTTGTTGTCTTTTCCACATTTATTGAAGCAATTAATAAAGTATGCAATGGTGGCTCGAGTGCAACAATGATAGACAACATTCATGAACAAACTATGACGTGCAATCCAATAAGACTCAGCCTGGCTCCCAAATTACAAAGAAATACCTGATAATACCTGATAAATAATAATCCTTGAAGAGACGACAACTCCAGAAATTGGTGGAGATTTAGCAACTTCGCACATATGTGCTGATCTATGGTTACACTCCATCAAGAGAATACAGAAGATATGGGACAACCAGTGGAGAACACTGGTCTAGCAATCTGCGCAAAAACATTGGAAATTTTCACTCATTGAAAATCTGCAAAGACTTTTCTAAAAAAAGAGCAGGTGATAATATCAAGAATAAGAACTGGTTATTGTAAGTTTAGTCACAAGCACCTTCTAACCAGAGATCCCCCTCCCACCTGTGTATCCTGCAATACCTAATCCTCTCCTGCAATCCTCTAAACATATTTCATTTATTATACCATTGTACTCTACTTCAGAACAACAGACGTGAGCAGAATATAGATGAGCACGAGGAAGAACTACTACATCTGAGGATTATCAAAAAAAGTACTACATTTCTGTAAATGATGTAATATTCTAAATGATATATAATCCTACTAAATGTATTTCAAAACTATTCAATTACAGTTTTATATTCAACTGAATGTTTACAGCTTCTTATGTATAATTTTTCAGTATTTTTACTTTCCCGTATACGTACGTATACACGGAGTGATGTACGTAGTATAGGGAAAGTTATGTAATGCTGCGCGAAAAAATGGCCAATTCTCGGCGGAAAAAAATTAATTGCCGGGCCGTGAAAACGAATAAGTGGATAAAACCAGTTGCTAAATTAAGAAAAAAAATCCTCTATCTCGTGGTGTGGTCAAAATCCATGATTTGTTGCTTCTTTATACTTAAAAATCGATTGACGGCATTCCGCCCGTCTGTCCGTCTGTAGTCAACGCTAGCGCCTAAACCGTTCGGTCGATTTTCTTCAAAATTGATATTCCCCAGTCGATCTGATTCTAGTCAAAGCTTTGTGATTTTGAAAAAGATTCTTTAAAATTTGGGGGTACTTTATATGAAGCCCCCCGGGGATTTTCAACATTTTCTCAAAAACGGCTCCAAATTTTTTCTTTAAATTTCTTGTATGAATAGAGGAAAATACACTTTTTAACATGGCATAGGTCCGATTTTCACGTACAGCTCTGAATTTTCGAAAATTGTGAAAGTTTGAATTTTTTTCGGCGTCTTTCTCCAACTACAAAATTGAAGATAGAGATTTTTTCTTCAAATAAAATTTGTTCTGCATATTGAGTTCTTTAATAAAGGTCATGTAAATGTTTTTCACAATTTTGGTAGTTTTCGTGCAATATTGCGTGCAATATGTGCAATTTTAAAAAATTACAAAAACAAAATTTTCTCAAAAACGGCTCCAAATCTTTTCTTTAAACTTTTGGTAGGAATAGTGATAAATGTACTCTATCAATGACATGAAAGCCATTTTGGTCTATCGGTTGGTTTTTTCAAAAATTACCAAAATGTAAATTTTTTACTTGTCTCTCACGTCCTTAATATTTACATTATCGACGATTTTTTTACATCATTATATTTACGAGTATATATGCTTTAAATAATGTCAAGTAAAGTTTCTTGAAAACACTACCGTTTTCTGTGAAAAGTAGCTCAAATTTCGGCATTTTCGGAAATGCTCAAACGTCATTTTCTCGTATATGGCTGCAATTTGTTTCTTGAAACTTTTGTAACGGATAGTGCTAATTACACTCATTAGTATAGCGTGAAGTTTATTTTGAGTTTTTTTTTGTTTTTTTCAAAAATTATATAAATGTAAATTTTTTGAAAGATCTCTCACATCTTTAATATGCACATAATATCCGCAATTTGTAAAGACGATTATATTTGTGAGTGTAAGAGCTTCAAATAACTTCAAATAAAGTATTTTGAAAACTCAAAAATTTTCTGTGAAAATGAGCTTCAAATTTCGCATTTTTAGTAGTGCTAAAACGCCATTTTCTCTTAAACGGCACATAATTTTTAAAAGAAAATTGCCATTTACGGCTAGGTTTTTGTGTTCTTTAATATTCTAAAATTAATGTTTCTGTTCTACCAATAGGAAACCGAAAAATTAAGAAAATGACAAAAAAATGTACTTTTGGCGATGATAGATGGTAGCTGGCAAGAAAGAGTATGTGGCAATTCCGAATAGCTAGCGAAGACCCAGGAAAATAGAAAACTAATACGGGAAAGTCTGTGCCATTCTGTTTCTGTTTTTTGACAAAGAAATAAATAAAATAAATACGGTCATGCTTAATTTTTTCAAAATACGAGTAGTTTTTCTTTAATTTTGTGACAAACGTAATAGGCCGCTGTAAATTTACTGCGCTTCGGACAGCTGGATGCGTCGTAAATTAGAATATGCAATTTTGTATATTATTTCTTTCTTCGTTTGTTACATTCGAACTTTGTTATAGACTTACACATTAATATTTTAGAAATTGTTTATTTTGAAATATTTGAAATAAGTAAAAAGAATTAATAGCTCTCAGAATAGCGACAATGCAGGGTCTGCAACAATGGAATTCACTTTGCGCTCGCGAATATCTGTGAATTAGTGTCATTGTTGTGACCTAATGGAGCTGTATGAAAAGGAGTTATAATTGTCTAATTTATGTTGATATTTGCAGGCAAATATTTAGTTTTGCACCAAATGCTGTACCATTTGTAGTGAGTAGAGAATTTGTTGCATGGTTTTAAAATACTCTTCCCTAATCTTGGCAGATACCCAATGGAAGGCATTTCTATATTTCCAGGGTATCAGGCTTCTTTTTCCAATACAGGGTTACAAAACTTTTTCATTCTATTTTTGTGCAGTTGTAGAATTCACATAGTTCTGACAACACTGCAATGGAAATAGTGAGTTCCAAGCGAAGATGTTAGTAGAGCATAAAGTGCAATATTACAGTACTACTTAGCTGTTTCCTCTAATACGGGAAAGTAAGAGCTATTGTAGCCACACTAGTTTAAAATTGTATCACTGTTATGATAACTGAAGAAAATGTTATGTAATGCCTCTACTTGTAGTCGCTAATATCCATAGATGTTAATGCAATTTAAATAAATTTAAAAAAGAACATTTATTTTGGGTACCAAGCGCGATACAAACCTGCTGCTTTATGCGTCAGTTTTTTTAAAATTTCGGGGGTAGATAGCTCCGGGTCGAGGAGAGATGCAAGGTTTTTCTCTAATTATACTTTCAATGACACTTGACACAATTTTCCGATCAACAGAACTCGTCAAAGTGACGGATGGACGTTTATGTGGCTGAATTTAACTGAATAAGCAAGAAAAAATACAAGGAATGGCAGATGAAGACAAATGCGCTCAATCTTAAATATTCCTCCGCCCTGTAAATATTACAGACTTTGATCGGACAGGGTTAATGCTAACTGGTCCGGTGCATCACCTTGGCCTGTGATTGCTTTACCTCGACAATTGCTTGCCTGATGGATTATGGCGAAGGCTGGGAGGTATCTGCACGTCAGATGGCGCCTCGACGCGTCAGATGGCGCACCGTTGAAGGTGACACAACGTGCCCGTCTGGATTAGGTGTCCGCCTAGTGTTTCCCAGTTGTTGGTTTCAACTGCTGGACTCGATCACACGATAAGGCGAGAGATGAGGCCCCGTTTCGTGTGATGGTTGAAATGCGGATGCTTTGCTTAGACCAAAAAAGGCTGTCATACGTCACCTTGCGTTATATTGCCCTTTTAGTGTGTGGCAGTATCGCCGGATATGAAATTTCCCTAGACGTTTTTGCCTGACGTACACCTTTGTAGAAATTAGCCGGACAGGTTAAAATTAGTCTTTACCAACCCGTACCGTTGTGGTGTCAAGGTCTTCTACTGGTGACTGTGGCACGCGTCACGAACTCCCGCTCGTGGCATAGACCTTGACAACACTGCCCTACACTTTCAGTCAAGACCTTTGTCTTGCACGAAAAACGTAGCTGCGGCGTAGTCGGAGGGGTCGGAGGCGGGGTGGGCGGATTTGGGGCGAAATAGCGCGGGCGAGCGCCACTGCCGAGCGGTGCTTTAGCGCTACTCATTGCAATAATAAAGATCATGTGTTGGAGAGCTATAGGCGGATGAAGAGAGAATTGTGGAAAAGAGTGGGGAGTAAAAGAGAAAATCAAAAATATTTTGAAAGGCTCGGGATGAAGTGTTGATATATAGTGAACTATACATGAAGGATAATGAAAAGATGCATTTGATGTCTACAAGCGAATTCAAACTTCATGTGGAATAGTAATGATAATTTTCATAAACAGTATTTCTAGAACTAGGTCTATTACTACAACTCGATCAGATTGTTTATCCAGTTTCCCTTCATCAAATGCTGAGATAGTCCCTAATTTTGCTTCTTAATTGCTTCTGTTACTATTAATGTAACGCCACTCTCCGCACAAATTTATAGCTCTCTTTTTGTTAGTAGGAGTAGAGTAGGAGGAGGGTTAGGAGTAGAGTTTTATTTGCCTGCAATATAATAATATAAAATTTCAAGTTTATTTGCCGAGGCAATTAAGTTTCCTGTTGCACTAGAGTGAAAATGTCTAGATTTGAAATGTTGCCAAAAATCACGCCTGTGGATGTGAATTCATTCATGAATAAAATATCAAAATTCTCCTTAGAATCAGGATTAGTAATGGTAAACTACATAATAGGCCCCTCATTAACTTATGATTGCCCAATACGGGAAGGCACTGCAAAAACCAGCTTAAAAAAAGTCTAAGTGCTACATATTAAAGGCCCCCTACTATATTTTATTTCAACAAATTTTAAACGGATTAGCTATAGAACCTTAACAAATTTAATTACTCAACTCTCCTTACTCAACTCGTTTTACTACTCTTAATTCTTGTCCCACTAATCAATGTTACAATCTTGGAAAATCCTTTAATTTTTTCCCCGTATAAAATCTCGACACACCAAAGGCCTATTGTAACCTACATAATTAATTAAATTCACGTTTACAAATTTTCTAATTAGGTAAATTCAAACAAATATCATCTTATAAAATTGTTTCTGTTTTGTGTATATACTATAAAGTAGAATGTTTAGAAGTTCCTCCTTAGAAAACCTTTGTTTGTTAAGAAAATGTACTTATTATGTGAAGGTATTACCTTTGAATGACATTACTTGCTGAGAAAGAATGAATCCCTATAAAGTAGCTGAGAAACTGCGAGTGTGCGTGTGTGCGGTTCCGTCACTCACGGTGGTGCCACGAAAGGTGCCTTATTTTTCTATAACGTCAAATTAACAATTATAGAGAAATGCCAGGAAAATATCTATCATGATGATGAAGCTGTATCAACTTATAAATATCTGTATTAATATCCATACGTAATGGAATTTTAAATCTATTTTGTTGAATATGTTAAAATTATTTCTTGCGCGATAAGTGTTGTAATAACGTAAATAGATTTTATTTTGTTTTATATTGTGGGATGTTAAAAATTGTGATTTAATCAGAAATTATGTCAATGATATTTTATACCAAACAGTGTTTGTAATGATTCAGCAATTTTGTACTCAATGACGTTTGTAATCAGTATAGAATTTACTTAAATGAGAAATAAATTATTACTTTCAAGCGTGCATTGTATATCTGTCGCCCCTAGAGAGAACAATGATCTGCATACTATTTCATACGTAGAGATTTTTCATACGCAGGATATTATAGCGAACGATGCCCATTAAATTTTATTAGATTGCAAAGGGAAATTTATTGAAAGTGATTGAATTCTATAAACAGAGCCTGGAATGGAACAATGGAATTTCTCTTTCTATCATTACAAAAGATTTTTATTATTTTAGTCTTCGATAAATAAGTCGATGTTTTTGATATTAACTACGCGTATCAAAAGAGAATAAAATAATGTACTTGTATTTCCATCAACTATTGGGTAGATAGGGATGGATGTGAAAACTATGTAAATAACTACAACAAAAAGTTTGTTTTTGTGCTTATTTTATGCTCAGAAAATGCACATAGAGAATTTAAGATTACAAACAGCGACCGTTAAAATCCTGGAAGTTTAAAAAAATCAATACTTTGCATGGTTTATAACACTTCACATATTATTTATAAATATCATTAATAAAAACCAATAGCCGATCCTCGGTGGCCGATATTGCTAAGATAGTAGTGTCGTAGCGATCTCGGTCCGAAAGGTCGCGGGTTCGAGTCCCGCCTCGGGCACGGTTGTATTTGTGTTCGTCTTTTCACCCTCTATCATCATATCATGTCATCTTCACAGTTTCCATAACAGTTAAACAACAGTTAAACCCAACAGTGGTCGCTAATGACCTAGATGTTGATGCGATCCTAAAAAAAAGAAGAAAAAGAGAGACCAATAGTTAAGGCATTGATACATCCTACACAAGTAAGAGTTGTGATATATTTTTTTTCTTTATTTGCAGGCAAGTTGATGCATAATTCCAAAACTGGTTTTGAACTGGCTGTTATACGACAAAACTTCTGCATGTGAAATACTGGTAAGTCTGTTCAATTTTCTTGTTTATTCCGTATTCTTTATAGCAACGGTTCTTAAGTGATTCAAAACTCTACTATACGAGCTAGATCTAACTGAAAATAATGACAAAGTTTAAAAAATTAAATAAAAACTTTGGATTAATTCAATTTTTAAGTAATATTTTTTAAAGTACTACAGTAGAAAATTCTTCATTTTTTGTCCATTTATTTCAGCAGAAGATTTGTTTTGAAAGGCGTGTGAGATTATTCAAATGTGCAGCGTGATGGTTCGTGATTTTTAGGTACCATGTGTTATTTTCTTGTAAGATGAAATTTTAGGATCTCTTATATATATATATATATATATATATATATATATATATATATATATATATATATATATAGGGTACACTAATTGTATTGGATACTAACGACCACACTCATATACATTACATCATTTAAAATTTTACATTAAAATACTTTTCACATACAAAGTAAATTCTTGCAATGAACTTACAATGCGATGAAATTGCAATGAAAATTCACAATGGCATGAAAAGTTTGCTGTGGAGCAGTTTTAAGTGTTTTCTAATTTTCATGGCTCTCATATTTGCATCAATAAATAGTGTCACGGTTCTATATGCATGTTAATTAGTTTACAAAACGTGATAATTATTTATTGTAAGACGTTTGAATATAATAATGAATGTATATTTTTATTTTGAAGCACTGTTTAGATAGGTTTTGTTGGGGGCATATACGAATGATACGGTCTATTCTTAGTTGCTCGTTGGATCTAATACAGGTAGCGTGACCCTTATTTTGGTACGTGAATATATGTTCCAGTAATAGCTACTTGGGCTCCGGTGATAGTCTTTCGATGAAATGAGCTCATAAAACTGACTTATTTTCTTATGAAATTTACTCGACTTGCAAATTCTGCAGTTCTCACTCCATTTAATTTTCAAGCCTTGGTCGATATGTTCCAAGTTGTCAATTGTTGTGTTATAATGTGTTTTCTTCTGATTTTGGTCTCTGACCAGCCCTTCTAAACCTCTGATTTTGGCCAGATTTGATCAGAATCAACCAGACCCTAGGACTTCAGAAGGCAACAAATCTATAGTTTTACTGTGTTTTCCAAAAGTCACCAATAAAATAAAGAAACAATTTATACAAGCAAAGCCAAATATTAAAACAAGACACATACTAACTCATACATACATAACTCATACACAAAACATCAACAAGAATGTGAAAGGTGTAATACCAAAATCAGAGGTGGAGAATATAGTTTACGGTATTTCTTGCCAAGATGAAAAGTTTTATACTGCCGAAAATAAGCGAAAAATCAAATTAAAAATGAGATAACAAAAAACATCATCAGGGAAACTAAGGAAAGGAAAAATACAACCTCAAAACACAGAATAAATTGTCACGTAATTTTGACTTTGACAACCCAACCACGATTGATTTTGAAACTCTTTCGTCAAAATTAATAATTCAATTAACTCTAACGTAGAATGTTATGTTTTCACACCGTCCAACAACCATTTATTAAAAATATAAAATACCAAAAGTGATGAGGTCTTTTACTCTTTTCCTTTCCTAATTCTCTAGTTTATTCAAAGAGATTTCAAATGTTAAGCTATTGTTTCCCCTTATTGCTTTTCGTTTTAGTCTGTCAAATCATTTTAACCCCTCCAGGTCCCCACGAGTCCCAAATCCCCTAATCTCCTCCTTTCCCTTCCTCTCCCCCCTCAACTACCAACCCCCTCACCCCCTGCCTGTCCTCGTTCCTTCACAGTTCTTCTACAACAGTTTGGTCCCGTCCACCTCTGACTGTAGACCTCGATTGTCTAGACCAGGCCTGCACAGCATTTTGCACTTTTACTGACGTCAGGAGCTGCGCGCGAGCAGCTTGGGGGCAAATGCGAAAATCGATGAAGGATGGGGATAAGATTCTAAGAGTGGGGACCACCAATATGAAGACGCAGTTCGACCCATAGCGCATAAATTGAAAGAGCAATCGGCGAGAAACATGACTGCCACATACAGTTCAAATAATATTGCTTTTTGAATTATATTGTAAATGTAAGTTGTCGATATATGACAGTGTGAAATATGAAACTACAACTAAATACACATATTTGATTTGGTCACCAAGTATTACAATTTCTTGTAAGGCAGATAATGTAATTCGCTTTGCTACGATGTAATCACAAATTTAGTGTTTTGCTAAACACAAAATTATGATACTGAATTGTTTTTGTTTGATGGCAGCAATAACCTATTTTTCTTTAACTATGTTTAATTGAATAAGACGGTTCTATTGAAATTAACACACATTTTTTATTCTTAAAAAAATCATGATTATTTTCTGCCCTAATTTCTGACATGAGTGCATTCTATATTTCTAAAATCAAACCAACGAACATTATTTATTCATCGTTTACGAAATCGTATAAAAATATTAAGCCCTTTGCATTCTACGTAACAAGACCCATGATAATCTCATGATTGTCCGTAACATATCGTCACAGAAGTTTGCTCGTTGATTTCATTTATTCATTTTCATAATGGGAAAAAATGGTCACAAATATATGTGCTGTTAAACATTACCCTACTTGGAATTGACACATATTTTACTTTTATGTCGATCTTGAGAGAGATTGTTCTCAAAAATTTCTTCATTTTGCAATGATTCGGAGATTATGACATTCTTGGTGAACAATGAAATTTTAAATTGTAATTTTTTTACTAGTTCGAAGTAAATAATAAAGTTTTCAAAATGCTACTTCTTTAAAATATTGCTTAAGAGTCACAATGAGCTTGTTAATTTTTTAATTAAAAAAGGAAGTATATACAGTGATGAATACAAAGTTGGATACACAGAACGTAAACAGTGAATTATGTCTTGTAACTTGAAATACCAGACATTATGCATTTAAACAAGTAGCCATGTAAGTTTGCAGCATGGATGATTGTATTAAACGCCCTGACATTCAATTTACGCACCGCGTCGTGCCACGTCAGTCTTCTCCCCTCCCCGCAAAGCTTCCTACTCCGCACTACTTGCCCTTTCGGCGCTGTCGCGAGCAGACGGTCGGCTCCTAAGTGCAGAATGCCCGCGGGAGCAGGAGTTGTGCAGGCCTGGTCTCTACCATCCATAGATGTTCATTACCACAATGTGATTCACATAACACATCTATCCACTCAATATGGTATATTTAAGTAATTATTTAAAAAATATTGAGATAGTGAGTCTCTTTCCACATTTAGCTTTGTACTTACGTGTTGTTTTTTAAATAGTTGTATGTTCAATAACTGATTTTAATGTAAATTAATACGACTATTTACAGAGATGTACTTGAAAAAGAGGAAAAAAACTGTTTCGCGGAACGTCGTACATGTTACACAAGCATTTTAATAATAAATAATAAATAAATCCAATATAATAATACATTTATTTAATTCCAATATATATTGGATTTATTTAATAATAAATCCAAATATATATGTTTTAATTCATGTGTCTCCGATTTAATATATACTAATGATTGTCTCGAATTAAAAGAAACAGAAAATAAACAACAACTAACACACAATCAATAAATATTAATATATGATATGTAAATCCTTCGTGTTTTTATTATTATTATTATTATTATTGTTATCATTATTATTATTACATAATGCTTGGAAATGCCCGACTTATCTTCCATTTTCAACTCTCGTCGGAGTCTTCCAACTTCTTACCGGATGCAATTGTATTTATGTCACTGTTGATAGTGCCGTATTTTCGGTTACATCTAACAAACTTTTAGAGTTCTTTTAGGCTTTGAGACACGTTCTTTCCAGAGGACTCGCGTGCGTGACGGATGATGCAACCTGAATCTCGCAACCGATCTCCGGGCCAGGGGTCGAGGTTGTGCCTGTCGTCCGGAAAGACAGAACTGGCCCGCATGGTCACCCGGACAATTCAGGACTTTTGAGGTCAACCTGTGATGGAATTAAAAAATGTTCTCGTGGATGAAAGCGCCAGGTAGAGTGATTTCAAAGATATGGTGGACCAAGAGGCAACGTAACATTCGCAATGAGTAGAGCCCGGAAGTTCAGACACTTATTTTATCTAATTAGGCAGAAAAATACGTTTATTTTTAGTAAAATAGGCATACAAAAATGCATTTATTCCGGCTAAAATAGAGTTTGAAAACACAGGAAACATTAAAAAATCACCATTTAAAAGTATTTGGGTAAAAAATTAATAAAGATTAATATATTTATTTTCACTCTAAAATTTACAGTAGCTCTCACGTGAAAGGAAACTACCTTCTCTTTCTAATCTTGATTGCACTGTACCATCCGATGTGGCGACTGCGAATTTATTTTACTCGCAACGCTGTCTCAACGAAATTGTATTGGACTTCACCTTTTTCTTGAAATCTTATCAATGAAACGGAATTGTAGATTTCTGTTCTTTGCACCTGTGAGTAATCGCCAGAAGGGAAGTGAAACCAAGAAGTAACTGAGAAGGGTATATCATGTACAGACAGCTCTGTCCTCAAAAGGGATCCGAGACCTTACACAAACATAGAATGAGATTTCACAAGAGCAAACAAGTCCGCAAACATCAATGAAGAATATAAAAATATCTTCACTGGCATCATCTTACTTTCCCTTTTAGAATTTTAACGCATCCTGGACACTAGAACCTCCGCGTTCACAGGACAAAGCACGATCGTGTCATTTGCCCAGGCTTTCAGGTGTCTTTCCTACTTGATAGTCTATTGATGCCAAGAGGGAGAAAAAGGAAAATAATGACGAAAAAAGAACAAATAACATAACATGACAAAAATAAGTATAAGAAGCTAAAATAAACAAAAACTAGTGGTGTTACAGAATGGCACAGACTTTTCCGATTTCGTTTTCTATTTCTTTGGGTCTGGGCTAGCTATTCGGAATTGCCACATACTTGTGCCAGCTGCCATCCACCGCCGCCTAAAGTACATTTTTTTGACATTTTCTTAATTTTTCGGTTTCCTAATGGTAGAACGGAAATATTAATTTTTGAATATTAAAGAACAGTTAAACCTCGCCTAAATGGAAATTTTCTTTGAAAAATTTAGAGCCGTTTTTAAGAGAATGGCGTTTCATCGCTACTATAAATGCGAAATTTGAAGCTCTTTTTCACAGGAATATTTTGTGCTTTCGAAAAATTTATTTGAAGTCATTTAAATCATTTTAACTCACAAATACAATACTTTTTACACACTGTAGTAAACGTGAGTATTTACGGTGTGAAAAATATTTCAAAAAATTACATTAGTGTAATTTTTTTAAAACCCAAAAATTGCCTCAAAATGAATTTTCCGCCACATTTAAGAGTGCAGTTAGTACTATTCGGTCAAAAAGTCTGAAGAAAAAATTTGGAACCATTTTTAGGAAATTGCGTTTGAGCATTTCTGAAAATGAGAAATTTTGAGCTACTTTTCACAGAAAACGGTTGACTTTTAGAGAAACTCTAATTGACATTATGTAAACCACGTGTACTCATAAATATAATGTGAAAAAACCTCCGCTAATGTAAATATAAACGACATGAATGACAAGCAAAAAAATACATTTTTGTAATTTAAAAACAACAAAAAATAGAGCAATATGGTGTTTATGTCATTTCACAGAGTACATTTATTACTATCCCTTCCAAAAATTTAACTGTTAACTGGTGACGTGCCTTCAAACTTCTCTTACCGGTGACGTGCGGTCAGAGAGACCCCAAACATTTTAGGTGGATTATTTTCGGTGTTCCGTTTCATGTTGACTCGTCAATTTTTTTCATGTTAACAATTCTATCATAAACAAGAAAATGAAGGAATTTGTCTTTAATATGTATGTATGAAAATAATATAAATATTTATTACTCGCCGAGTAAATTTCTGGCTATAATTTGTTCCATACTGTTCCTTCACTAGTGGTGAAGAAACACTATGAGACAAATTATAGCCAGAAGTCGTTTCAATTTACCCGGCTTAAGAACTCGTAGAACGATTATTATTCACAACATTAAAAAACCTTCATATAAATATGACAATGCATTGTTAAACGAATGTTATTCATTAATAAAAAAAATGCAATGCACATTCACTCTATGAGGAAGAGTCTTACTAATGGTGATGTGAGATCTGCGAGACCACCCCGAAACTTCAACTGGCCCTCAGAGACGAACTGCTGTCACTGGATCCGCTGCCCCGCGTGTGAGTGTAGTTTAGAAAGGGATAGGAAGGTACTGTAAAGAAAATCTAATTGCGACGTACCAGAAAGGAGGAGTATGCGTTTTTTTTCCTCAGCGGTTTCAGAGACCGCACGTCACCAGTGAAGGATTAAAGAAAAAAATTGGAGCCGTTTTTGAGGAAATCTTGTTTTTGCAATTTTCTAAAATTGCACATATTGCGCGCAAATACTAAAATGTACATGACCTTAATGAACGAACTCACTTGGGAAAAAAGATTTATTGGGAGTAAAAATCTATATCTTCAATTTTGTAGTTATAGGAAGACGCCGAAAAAAATTGAAACTAGCAATTTTCCAAAATTTAGAGTTAATCTGAAAATGAAACCTATCCCACCTTAAAAAGTGTAATTTACTCTATTCTTACAAGAAATTTAAAGACAAAAATTGGATACTTTTTGAGAAAATTTTGAAAAATGTCCGAGGGCTTCATGTAAATTACTCCCAAATTTGAAAAAAAGTTTTTCAAAATCTGAAAGCCAGATCGACAAGGGTTTCTTCAATTTGGAAAAACTCCTACGAGTGGTTTAGGCGCTAGTAGTGTTGACAGACGGACGGATGGACGGGCAGACGTTTTGTTTCAATTAGTTTTTCGATATCAAGGACTTACAAAACAGGTAGTCTGGCTACACCACGTGTTAGGGATTTTTTTTCTTAATTTAGCGACTTGTTTTATCCCCTTTTTCGTAATCATGGCCCGGCAATGAATTTTTTCTGCCAAAAATCCGCCGTTTTTTCGGGCAGCATTACATAACTTTGCCTATACTACGCATATTACTTCGTATATACGTACGTATACGGAAAAGTAAAAATGAAGTATATTTAACGTTTCAGAACGAAATATATTTTTAGGATTACGCAAGCGATATTCTCTGTCAAGGAGCCGTGTACAGAAGACGGTCCTACGCACTCTCTGTTTCTTTCAATGATAGCATCCCGCTAGCGTGCCTCGTCGCATAATCCAGTCACGTTTGCACCTGACGCCCTCCAAGGCAGCCTGAACCTGCTACGAGTCTGCAACGGCGGGCGCCTGGGGCAAATGAAAGGAAAGTGTCGCAGTTGGGGAGTGAAAATTGAAGTGTGAAAGGAGGACCTTCGTTGAGTAAGATGGTAGGTCGCAGAAGTGTAAACTTCTAAGTAGCTCCGAGGAACTAATCCATCCCTGAATAGGGTACTCATTTGAATAGTGAGACTATGACGGAATGTGAAATTGGTTTGTGAACTGTTCTCCTAATACGAACTAATTAGTATATTCTTATCTGGGGTTGTCAGACACACATTTATTATTATTTTTTCCTTTCGGCGTTTTCTGGAACTTAAAAAAATATAAAAATATATTATACAATTATACGCATGTTATATAAATATCTGGAAAAACATTATCTTACCAATAAACCAACATTTGGAGTAGTTTCTGCTTCGTTCTTATAGTTCAATTCGAGGTTTGGCGTGTCATTCATGTGAGAATTAATGATAAATGATGAATTCCGACTGATTTAAATACAAATCTTTCGCACGTCTACTTATTACGTACGTAAATAAATGTTAATGAAATATTAAAAAGTTTACACATATTAAATTAAAATGAGCATTTCTTTTTATTGAATAGAATTGTTAAACAGTTTGACTGTATTGTCTTCACCGTTTGCAAGTTTTTATTAGAGCTACAAATCTGGTTTAATTTTGCGGAATTTGTCCCAAAGTTGCAAGACCGTCATGGTCATGACATTTTCCGGTGTTTGAATATACAAGTGAAAAATTGAACCCCGAGAAGTTGTGAAAGACAAGAGAGCTAATCACTACTTTTAGCGCCGACACTCGTATCCCCTGGATCGTCTGCACGAAGGAAAATAGAGCGCTGGAATTTGTCAAATTTCAAGTTACCAGTAATGTTTACGTGTAATCGTATTTTACCAGGAATAAGAATAACAATTTGGTATGTGACTGTTAAAAAATGTTTAGTTTAATGTCCCTATGAGTTAAATATTAAAACTCATTTTCTATATTTTTGAAAGATTAACGCGTATTGCAAGCTCATTTTCTGTATTTTTGAAACGTTAACGTGTAAGTTGAAAGCTCTAAGTCCTGGAGTAGTGTTGTCAAGGTCGATGCCACGAGTGGGAGTCCGTGGCACGAGTGCCACGACGTAATCGCCTCTTCACGCAGTTCATAACCTCACCGCAAGAAACAACGCCACCCCTATTGTAAAACGGCAGGATTACTAACAGTTTCCTCTCCAAACGCTACTAGCGTGGATAAGCTCGTGGCATGGCACGATGCCGCGAGGCGTGCCACTGCCATCAGTAGGAGACCTTGAGACCACTGTCCTGGAGTGTCTGCTAAGATGCTCTGGTTCTTCCCCTCTAAAAGCCGCATTGGGAAGGTGATCCAAGGAGGGTCTAGAAGCGGTTCCTGACGGTGGCAGCTTGGTCAGAAGTGCAGAGGCAAGAAGAGGTGTGCCGGTGACGGCCCTCTTCCGGGAACAAAGCGCTTGGCCCCTGCCCGCCGCCGCCTTGCTCTGACGGTTTCCTCGCCCGGAAATATGGGGCTACTCACCGGCGAACGTTTCTCACAATAAGCGGAGAGCCAGGGTGACTGCGCCGTGGAGCGGAGAAGTCGATTGTTGATGGTGACTCGTAGACGACGGTGATGACTTGTTAAAGACAATGAAGGTAATTGTGTAAGAATGTAATGATTAGATTCAAAAGGTGATCGTGATTTGTTTAAAAAGGTGTCCGTAATTTGTAGGAAAAGGTGATGGTGATTTGTTGGAAAAGGTGATGGCGATTTGTGGAAAAGGTCAGAGGTGGTTTATTGGAAAGGGTAATGGTAATTTTTTGCAAAAAGTGACGGCGGTATGTAGAGGACGTTGATGGTGATTGTAGAATCGGTGATGATGACTTTTAAGAAACGATGATGATATGTAGGTGGTAATGGTGACTTAATATGTGACGAAAATAATATGCTATGGCAGTTCTGGCTGTGACACCTGCCGGCATTTGAGTATGGTCGGCACGCGAACGGCGTAGCCAATCACGACCTACAGAGTGGAGGGATACGTTCAAAGTTTGTTTACATGCGGAATGAAGTTACAGCGAACGGACCTTAGTGAAATAAATGTGCTGAACAAGTAGTTAGTGTATGGCAGCAAAATTTTTCTCAGATGATTTACACTAAAGTAAACAAGAAATAAATTGCTTGCAGATGGTAAGCACGCCGCAGCTACAGAATATTTGTTCACAAGTATGATTAACTTCAAGTTATTTAAATTAATGTCAATACACAATAAGTAATAAAAGTTAATCATTATGGGTCATACACTTATTAAACAAAGTCAAGGCGAATAAAAGAGAGTAATATTTTAAAAACATATAATTTACAATACAGATAAATGATCCGCTTATGACAAGTTGAATAGAATGAGAATTAAAAGATTATACATTCTTGCAGTAAACATGTCAATGTGGTATTGTAATAATCGCCCACCCACGCATGGTAGGGAGGAAGATTATTTACTAATTTAGTCCTGTTCTTCTAACTTCGAGGGATGCGGGAAGGAGCAGGTCTTGCAATCATGGATTGCCAAGAAACACATTATTCATTCTGGTAACATTATAATGACAATTTACGTTACACGGCCAACGCGCGGCCCCCAACGCGCAGCCCGCCTTCCAATAAAAAACAAACAAACAACAATTACAAAAAGTGCGTGTTGCTAACGCAAGAGTTCATCACACCCTCTGTGAGCTCGTCCTCAGGTAAGCGGACGATCCTTCGCCCTGGCTGCAAGGTTGGTGGCCGCACAAAGAGGACGGCGCGGCGGCGGCGGCTGTGGCGGCAGCGGCGGCTACGGCAGCGCGGTGTACGCCGGCGGCAGTGATACCTCAGCCACGTTGACGCGGGCGGATGTGACCGCCGATAGTTTGTTTTGTGAATCTGCTAAGCTTGGGCACTGCTGGCGAGTGGCATCCACGCAACCATCCGTTACCATATAACTCCGCCAGACTTGAAGTGTGGAGAGCGTACCATACTGCTTGCTCCAATACATAAGATGTTAAAATCGAGCGCAAGTCTAGCACTTCGCGATATGCGACAGATGCCGCGCTCATCCTTCAAGAGCCGGAGAGGCCGTTTTGAAGTTAACTCGTCAGTAAATTTCGGAATCAGTTCATTTGCCTACAGATACGCTCACCACCAAACTTCTGTCTCCCACCATCCCCCTGTGAGGTTATCCTCTGATTCGTTATTTTAAACGAAAGGTGTGGGAGTGAGACCTCGCTTTGGCCAATAGAATTATCGGCGCATGCCCTGTTGGAAATAACATTTGGGGGTGTGAGAATTCCCGGAATAAGTTTCCCTTGATGTATTTCTGCGCAAATCTGCAACGTCCGGCCCCGGCTGCGCTAAGAGGCCTAATCCGTCGATGGGCGCTACCCTTTTGAAAAGAGTGAAAGGTCTTAGACGGTGACAAAGAAATCTCTAGTGGGCGCGGGCGCCGGGACGGCGCGGGTGCGGGCGCGGGCACTGGTGGCGGTAGCGGCAAAGTGCGGCTCTTCCACGGGCTCAATCACGTATACACGTTTTATATGATGGGAATCGATGTACTGTTACAGTATGTTTATAATGCGGAAACCTGCTTAATGGTAAGTTAAACAGCAATCTTGGCAAAAGTAAATACTATAACATATTGTTTAATTCGGAATTTTCTCTAATCCGGAAAAAATACTAGTCTTAGATTCCACACTGAGCAAGTTCTATTGTAGTAACACTTCGTGATGCGTTGCGATAAACTCGTACGTAACTACTGCGTGTCAGTGTCAAACATTACAAAGAAAGACGTAACACAATACGATCTTATAACAGCAGTCACACTTGTTTGTGAGAGTTTTTTTAAGTCATTGATAATTTTTTACTTGCACTCCTCGACATTTCAATAAACAATTAATAAAAGATGATGGAACATTACAAATTGATGTTACGATCCTCATACATGGAAAAATCAAAGTTCGAAAAAAATGAATTACAAAATCTCCTCACGCAAACCGAACGAGGGGAGGGAATAATGAAAAACGAAGGGAGAAGAGAGGAAGAGGAGGAGAGCGGGGCAGTGGAGAGACAATGGAAGAAAAGCAGATGAGGGAAATGGGAGAAGATTGGTTAGGGAGATGAGACGGAGAGGAGATGAAAGGGAAGAAGAGAAGGTGATAGGAGGAAAGGACAGTAAGTATGACAGGAGAAGAGGAATAATGAGAGGTGGACGGGTGAGGGAGGAGAGGAGGAAAATACATCATAACAGACAATCTCAAATAACAAAATCAAAATTCAACACAAGAACATACGTCTACGTATTCTGCCATTGTCCCCAAGTTTGTAAGGTAGACCGTAAGAGATGAATGTAAATAGAATTTAAGAATAAATATGAATTGGG
Source organism: Acheta domesticus (assembly GCA_031308135.1). NCBI lineage: Eukaryota > Metazoa > Arthropoda > Insecta > Orthoptera > Gryllidae > Acheta > Acheta domesticus. Next base: position 110,979,511 of record JAHLJT010002406.1, on the reverse strand, counting down.
ACGCAACAAATTTTTATCAGTAATCTTCCCTGAAAAGTTATTGTCCTTAACTTTCATCACAAGATCCCTTTTCGAATTTTTATTCAATATCGATGAAAAATGAGCTCCTCACAGCAATTACTTGTGTTAAAATTAATGTTACAATCAACGAAGTTTCCCGAATCAAATTACTTAAATCGCAATATTTCTCGTGTTGTCCTCGCGTTAAAGTGAAAAATACAAATCAAAGAATCTTGTTAAAGTGAGTCTCGTGATATTAGGCACAAAATTTAAAAGTCAAAATTTCGAATGTGTACGGAAACATCCAATTTTTGTTTTATTTTTGCCGTCTAATTTTAGGACAATAGCCGGTAACATTATAATAATGAATATATTGAATGAAGGCACTGATCACAATACAAACAATGCCTCTCCCGTATATACTTGGGTTGCAAACATGAAATGCTTTAAAACATGAAATGGGAGTGGTTCGGAAAAGAATGACACGATGATTACATCCTCTTTATATTAAAGGGTGTCAGAAATTTACTTTATCGTAACCCTTTACTTTTTTGGTAACTCCCAAATTAATTAGTATTACAAGCCAAAATCATGAAAATTAATATTCTAAGGAGAAAAATATTATTTTTGGGAAAAAAACACATCAAACTAAAGAGCTGGACAAGTATGGTGACAGACGTCCCCCTCCTATTGACAGATTGTTCTTCTGCCACCAACCACAGTGAGAACATTGCATCGTCTAACAAAGTGGTCGCGGGAACAACTGGAAATCGGGGAGCGGGCCAATGCCAGTCTGCCTGCCTGCGGTCGCCTAGCGACACCATCCCATCTTTTATTCATACTATCGAGAACCGTATTTTATGTATGGAAAATGAAAACAGCCGAACGTAAGAGAACGAATCTTACACAGAATTAGGCTTCGGTCTCGCGTTTACATAGCCTCTCTTCCACTCTCGCTTCTCCATTCCCCACCCACGGCAGCCGCAGGCGCCCCTCCCCTCTCCCCCCTCACCGCTTCGAACGTCGCGCCGGAAAAGAAGAGATTTATGGCAGATGCTCCGGAATGATGAACTGCCTTCGGCTCCCGCCATGTTCGCCCCCAAATAAATTAATAAAATCCGCCGGGAAATAGAGTCGAAACAAAGCTCTTGCGAGCGGGAGTGGGGAGGCGCGGTATAAAGATTGATGGTAAGAAGACGGCGCCACTGAAAGACGCAAAGTGTCTGACGCTGCTGCAACGGCAGAGATGTTGACGGAGCGCGGTCGAAATGTTGATAGTAGCTCTAGCCAAATCTGCATTGAAGCTTAATGTTTCGAGATTACCAAAACGCTGAGTTTTTTTCTAGGTTGGTATGGAATTGATTTGAAAGACTATATCAGATGTTTTATGAATACATAAATGAAATATTTATTATTTAAATAAATATTTATTTTTCTTTAATGTAGGATAAAAGCACCAGTGGTTGACCTACGACATTTTTATGGTTTTCTTATAATGGGTACAGTAAGGGGGTACATTTCGTTAGTAAATTCGTTATGTAAACTCAAAGGACGAATATCACGCGTCTTCCTGAATAGATTCCTTGTCGAAAAAAGGTCCATTTTAATTTCATTTGTTTATTATTTATATTGCGCAAGGTCTTTATTTAAAACGTTACTAAATATTTTCTTGGCAATCTTCCAACATTGTAGGTGAAACGAGGCATGAGTATTGAATAAAATACCACTCCACTCCAAATTATATTATAATTTATATTTTATTTCGAACTATTATTTTAAACTGCTATGTTAGAACACGATTTTCTGACTCACATTATTAGTAAACGAACCAATTGAAAACTTAAACTGTTTTCAAACCTGCTGTTCAAATGTTTTGTCACACTTGAAGAGCGTAATGGGTCATTCCATATTAAATCAACACAGTTTTAATTAAAATTTTACCTCACCATTTTAGATTCAGATGAAATTTGACACATAGGTAGTATGAATGGAGAATAAGAAAACTACAAATTTTAAGTAAAATATTTCCACCCGTTTCTGAAATGCAGCCATGTAAAATTTTGCAAAATTGGGTTCCCGGAAAATTTTTAAATTGATGTATAACCTCACCAAATTAAGATAGAGAGCTGGAACAGGTGTCATTTTTCAGCTTTCTTTATGGCCTTTTATATGATATACAACTCAATAGGAGTTGCGTTCAAAACGTTTTTCAAATTTGAATTAAAAATTTTGATTTTGAGTTTTTTCAAAATGCTCATCTTCAAAAAGATTGAAAAAATTCTAAAATAATCCTTGTATATATCCAAACAGATGGTGCAAGTTTAAAAATGGGACTGCAATGGGTTCATATGGTAATCTTTATTTAAAATGCACAATATTTACTTACTCTAGATTTCACTGATTTAAAATACCTTTTATTTCAAATTATAAGCCCTAATATATACAAATTATTAATTTAGTGTTTTTTATTGGCGTGTGTGTTGTGTTTTATTGGTATTTTTATTATTATTATTATTATTATTATTATTATTATTAGACTGCGGAAGTTTATGCAATTGCATATTTTTACTGACTGTCCATATCGAAATGTATATAACTTTACCTATCACTAAAAATAAAGCAAATCAAGGTCACCTTTCAGTTGATGAACCAGATACGTGGGAACTTAAAACATTTAAGCGAAATGAATCGTTGAGAAATAAACAACTTTAAACAGCGTCAGCCGGTTATTTACCATCATGCAAAGGGTTAAAGATGCCCAAAATTTTACAAAATACCATTAATGAAAAAAACACAGCGAGTGACATAATCTTATGGTACATCAATGAACAGGCGATTGAATTGCAACCCGGAGGAGAACGTCCGAAGACTTTCTGATCGAGAAGAGAATCTTGTTGTGAAAATAATAAAGAAGGACTCTCGTCTTAATGCACCAAAAGTTACTCCACAGTTATAAATTGGCATTGGCAAGAAAGTGAATCGCGGAACCGTGCGAAAGGTACTAAGGAGGTTCAATTTCCATACCCGCGTTGTCAGAAGAAAGCCACTTCTAAGTTAAAAGAGAAATACCCTAAAAGATCTGACTTCGATCCACTTCTCCACAAAAACCTGAAATATATGCACTAAAATGTACCGCATACATTAAAATACGCATTTAAACTAAAAAATTGCACACATGCCAAAAAAATAGGGTAGATTTGTTTTATTTTTGGTGATAGGTAAAGTTATATACATTTCCTTGCGATATGCACAGTCAGTAAAAATATGCAATTGCATGAAGTTCCGCGGTCCAATAATAAAAATAATAATAATAATAATTATTATTATTATAATAATAATAATTATTATTATTATTGTTATTATTATAATGACAGAAGTTATTATAATAGTGACCGAATAATGGGAAACGGAGGCATTGTTAGTGTAGCGACAATCATTGTTAGTGTAGCGAAGAACACTAGGCAAGACACGTCGAATAACACAGACACTGAATCTATGAGACACAAAAAATGTTAAAGAACTCTTGGAGAGACAAACCACTCCACGAACAATATCTATAAAGAATGGACAAAGTGAAGATCAATAAAGGTCAATCAGTTATGTGTCTTAAAAGGGGAAGAATGAAGCGAGAATCGGAAGCAGTTCCAGTAGCTGCTCAAGATCAGGCGTTGAGAACACGACATTATGATAAAGTGGTTCTCAAAATTTCCCAAGATGATAAATGCCGCATTTGCCTGGAGCAAGTAGAAACCATCGATCATATTGTCTCAGCTTGTCCAATCCTAGCAAAGACCGAATACTTGAAAAGACATAACAGAGTGTGTAGCTACCTCCACTGTCAAATCTATACCGCCCTTGAAATTCCACGTGCCCCAAGTGGTACGAACACTCCCTAAAACCGGTGAGGTCTATTGGATTGTGTACGATATTGTACGACCAACAAATTCAAACTGATCGCACGATAGCGGCAAACAAACCAAATCCGGGATTTGGAGAAAAAATCGCGTTTACTTGTCGGTGGTGCTGTACCTTGCGATCGAAACGTCGTTACCAAGGAGGCAGAGAAACGTCTTAAATACAAGAGTTTGGAAATCGAGATCAGCCGAATGTGGGGCGTAAAAGCACAGGTCGTCCCGATAGTTATCGGAGCTCTGGGATTTGTTCCTCAAAATTTGAGTAAGAACTTTTCTAACCTCCCAGGTAATTTAAAAGACTGGGAAGTGCAAGAAATCGCTTTATTTGGAACAGAACCTTAGGAAGCTGGTTGCAACCTGGAGTAGATTTTATATTCAGCCGAGAGATAACATCTTTAGTCGTGAGGTAGTGGAATAATAATAATACTGTTAATAATCATAACAATAAATGATAACACACTCGCCAATAAAAAACACTAAATTAATAATATGTATATATTAGGGCTTATAATTTGAAATAAAATGTATTTTAAATCAGTAAAATCCAGAGTAAGTAAATATTGTGCATTTTAAATAAAGATTACCATATGAACCCATTGCAGTCCCATTTTTAATCTTGCACCATCTGTTTGGATATATACAAGGATTATTTTAGAATTTTTTCAATTTTTTTGAAGATGAGCATTTTGAAAAAACTCAAAATCAAAATTTTAAATTCAAATTTGAAAAACTTTTTGAACGCAACCCCTATTGAGTTGTATATCATATAAAAGGCCATAAAGAAAGCTGAAAAATGACACCTGTTCCAGCTCTCTATCTTAATTTGGTGAGGTTCTACATCAACTTAAAAATTTTCGGGAACCCAATTTTGCAAAATTTTACATGGCTGTATTTCAGAAACGGGTGGAAATATTTTACTCAAAATTTGTAGTTTTCTTATTCTCCATTCATACTACCTATGTGTCAAATTTCATCTGAATCTGAGATGGTGATGTAAAATGACTGTGTTGATTTAATATGGAATGACCCTAATGTAAAAATGTTTTTGAAGAAGGGTATTCGAGTAATATCTTACTTAAATACCTCCCTTCCCTATCTTAACACTACGAACATTAATGAGGGAGAACACAGGTATAGTTACTGCGGAAGAAAGAAATAGATTGAAAGAAACGATTTCCAGAATTAGGTGCAAATACACTCATTGGAGAGTCCTGAATTAAATTATGTGATTTTTTTACTTTTGTCCGCCTATGAAGGATGGTCCTGATTTCACCGTTTCTTCAAAATTAAAACTCTCTGATCGGTCGGTGGAATTTGATATCCGGTAAAATTCTGGAATCTAAGAATTTTTGAGGATACATACCTTATATTAAATTCATTTTATGTTTTTATTTTTAAAAACGGCTTAAATTAAACGATTATGTATGCATGTACATTATGTAAATTGTATACTTTGGTTCGATCGTTATCATGTTCTTCCAACTAACTACATTAAAAATAAATACTAACTGAAACCGTGCAAAAACTCCCCACTTAATAAATAATTGTTTTAAAATTGAAAATTACTTCATACCGCAACCCAACTTTCAACGGCCAGCTCCTGAACGGCGCATTACAGCATGACAGGCCCAGTACTGTACACTACCATTCTAATATTGCTAAGTATTGATATTCAATTGCATAGCAAACCAAAAACCCCCTTTTATTTTATCGTTTAAAATATTTCAGTTTTTTCCCTCAATGTACTTTCATATACATTCAACCGGTCTAGGTGTCTCAGTGTATCAATTGATATGCAGTATCTCTAACCGGGATGTCCTAGAGTTCCAGATTCAACTTCGGTAGAATTTGCGACAGTAGCTGCGTAGCTGAGGATAGTTCAGCCGCTGTCTGGAGGAGAATTCAAGAGGCCGGCTGCTCTGATCTGCAGTTTTCCATGGTTTCTCCGATCAACACCAGGCGAATGCTCGAGTAGCATCCTAACAAACGGACAACCCGCCATCTTTCCTTCCTTTTCTTTGTTCTATCCTCACTTCTTACTTACATACGCTTTTCACTTACACGCAATATACTGTCACATACATTGAGAGATCAGTCGGGAGCTTAGAGGTTGTTCCGGCTGGGGCGGTGCTCCGCTGATGGGAGGTACCCGTTTGGGGAAAACCCCTTGAACCGACGCGACATGTTGCTCGACACCGGACTTCACCATCCAGAGGGGCGAGATCACTGCCACCTCCTGTGATAAAAACGAGCACATCACTTGCGGGACTAATGACCTTAGCAGTTGGTTCTCCGGAATTACTAATCAATCAATTCACGAGGACATGGATTCAGATAGAACCGCGATAGACCGCAATGTGGCCAATTTCGAAAACACTGATCATTCGGTTACACGAGAGCATGCAATGAATTTCGTCCTCAAAACGTGCACACAAATTAAACCAGACAATTGAGTATAAGTGTAATATGTTCTCCAACGTTTTTCGTAAAGATCTATTGGGTACGGCGCCACCCTAGAGACTTTAATCTGTCAGTTCCCAGAAACACCTAGAGGTGCCACGTGTTTAATACATAATAATCCTAATTTAATATTAATATTTTAATTAATGTTTGACTTAAACGGTACCTATTATTCAGTTTAGGTATTAAAAAGCCTCTCACCTGAAAAACGTTTCGGTGGTTGCGCAATTTTCTTCTATTTGTGTGTTTTATTTTGGAGATGCAACAATGCGATTTCGCGCTCTCGCCGTATTAAATTAATATCTTTAAAATCATAAGTATTGTTTTTTCATACTTATTATTCTATTGTTAAATATTCAGATATTTGATTAAACTTCTAAAAAGAGTTTGCATTTTTTGTGTCACAACTGTTTCGAAATGAAACTGATGAAGCACCCGCAGATACCTTTGGGGGATTGAGGGAAGTTTTATGAGGTTAGACTCGTAAATTGACAAACATTCCCTTTCAGTCTCTCTCTTCACGAAATAGTTACATATCTAAGAGCAGAATATGATGGTTTCATGATGTTGAAATAACTTTATTTCCCCCATCGAATGGGCCGAAAGGAAAGTGGTCAAGAAGGCACAAAACATATAAATCGACTTTCTGAAAGGATTAGCGGCTGCATTCGACTTAGCAATGTAGTTAGTGTCTAAAAACCTGCCACCGTAGTGACCGACGAACTCTAAGACCTCTCGGTCAGAGGCTCTGCCGTGACATAAATTGATTACCTGAGCCACCTAAGAAGTTCTAACGACCGATGTGTGACGAGCCGGGAAATGGTCGAGTAATTGGTGTCAACATGACAAGTGATACAAATTGTCCGATCAAATACCAGTGAAATTTGCAACCAAGAAGTTGTTTTGAAGTTGGTAGTAGAAGTAGAAGTATCAATAATAAAAATAATGCTTGGTATCATTTAAAAAAATACTATCATGATATCTTTAGTTGTCTTTTAATTTCGCCCAAATTTCTTTCTTTCTCTACAACTACATAACATGCTGCTACAGCCATAAAGGTAGCGATCTCATGTCTGTTATTCTCCTCTTATGCCATATGTTCCTACGAGCTTAATTGCTAAGAACTTTTGATTGTGGTCTCTCTTACTCTAACTTCATTTCATCCTTACTATTTTGTCTAATCTAGCAAACTTTGTCGTTTGTAATTAGCTCCAAATGATGTCAATGTTTTCTAAATCTGATAAGAGTTTTCAAAGCCCATTTCAAGGTAAATTGAAAGGAAGAAAAAATGACCCCAGAGAATGAATGCAATGGATTAGATAGACTGGGGTGGTGGCTGGATGGCGAATGGGGGGGTGGGGACGATGGGGTTGCCGTGGCGGGGATGACGGGAGCGAAGGGACAGTCGAAGCGCACCCAACGGAGGCGTTCGGCCTGGCGGAGGTCCAGCCGCCGTAAAGATGACTGAACCTAATTGCAGGCGCGCGCTCGTATGTCTGGGCGGTCTGCGGCAGCAGTCGCCGTCGGCCGCGGCGGCGGCAGCGGCGGCTGTGGCGGTAACTACGGGGACGGCTGGTTATAGCGGAGGCTGTGGCGGTGGTGGTTTTGGTGGGGGCGGAGGCTACAGGGGTGGCAGTTGCAATGGTTGCAACGGGGGCGCTGGTGGTTTTGGTAACGGTAGCGGTGGCGGTGCCGGTGAAGGTGATGATGCTGGGGACGGTGCCGGAAGAGGGGCGGGATGGGGGACGAGGATGCGGGTGGGGAAAGGATGTGGACGGTGGTGGCGGCGGCGGGAACGGAGGAAATGGCAGGTGAGGTAGCGAGGCGGCGGCGGTGCCTACAGAGGTGGCAGTTGTGGCGGTTACAGTGAAAGCGGTGGCGATTTTGGTGACGTTACAAGTAGTGGCGGTAGTGGAGACGGGGGCGGGGACGCTGGGGACGAGAGAAATGGCAGGGTTCGCAGAGGGGTGGCGGTGGTGGATACAGGGGTGGCAATTGTGGCGGTTACAGCGAAAGCGGTGGCGACTTTGGTGACAGTAGAAGTAGTGGCGGTAGTGGGGACCCTGTGGACGAGAGAAATAGCAGGGTTCGCAGCAGGGTGGCGGCGGTGGCTAGGAGGGTGGCAGTGGTGGCGGTTACAGCAAAAGCGGTAGAAGTGGTACTGGTGGCAGCGGCTGGACCGGGGGCGGGGGCTGGCGGGAACGGTTGAGTGGCAGGGAAGGCGTCTGAGGGGGCGGCGGCGGAGGCGGTGGGAGTGGTCGCAGCGAGGCCGCTGCCCGCGAGGGTGGCGGCAGACCCTTTGGTGGCCGGTTATGGCTCTCTATAATTTACGTACGCACAAGTCATTAGCTCTCCTTCCTTGGAATCATTGGATGCGAGGCATCGAGATTGAAACGTGGACTTGTGGAGGAATAGGCTTATAAGTGACACAGATGTACGCCTCAACGTCTCTAATAAAGTATGTAGTTGCTCCCTGAGATCAAGATATTATCAGACCTAAAAAACGGTTCCAGGATGTGTAGAAGGATGATCTCTATCTTAAGAGCAAATAAATATCACGCTGGGACCTCGGGCATTCTGTGATTGGTTCGGGCTCTTAAATGTCTTCACATTAATGCAAAATGGTAAATTGCTCTGAGCAAATGGTAAATGACTGCAGCTTTTTATTTTCGTTTATAATTTGAAGTTTTAAATAAAAATTAGAAACAATAACAAACATTGTTTTAAATACGCTAGAAGCAATAATATGTCATTCTTTATTCATTTGATCAGTTAGTGATTATAGAAAATCATGTTCCTTCCACCAAAACGTCTGTAAATTCAACATTTAACACCTGTATTAACACCTGTAACACCTGTAACACCTACATTTAACACCTTGGTGCAATAACATGCTATGCCACATTTCTGATGAAATTAAAATATTAGTGTATTTCGACGCCCCGTAAATGTATCTAGATTTCGACTTTTTATTTTAAAAGATTCGCTGTAAGATGGCGGTGTTATTCGAAAATTAATGTTCTTTATCCCCATGTGTAGAATGCAATGTCTAAACATTTACTCTCCGTTTTCTCAAAACTTAAGTATTGTGGCACAGCATGTTATTGCCGCGAGATCATCAGCTATAGATATTTTCCCATTAATTTTTCTAAAAGAAATAATAAAAACTCAGTGCTTGAATTGCCAGAAACAAAATAGTAGTATCTGTAGAATATTCGTAACACAACCTAAACCTTTAAACTTAATTTTAATACAACCTCAAAACCTGCCTTGATTCAAGTTACGAAAGCTACTTGTTAGGAAAATATTTTGTTGACTATGTTTGTAATGTTTCAGATATCCGATATTTTCACAAGATAATTAATAGCAGAAACAAGACAAATCATTATAACATGTTTATAACGCGTTTTCTCGTGTGTTTTCAAAATCGGTCAAATCCTGCGCAGGTCATTGATAACCTACTGAAACTGCGGTCGTTAGGTGGCCGGTAATGTGTCTATAATTTAGTCCGTACACAGAAGTCATTAGCTCTCTTTCGGGTAAAATGGAGGGAAAACGGTTAAGAGGCATCGGGATTGAAAAGTGGACATGTGGAGGAATAGTAAGTGTGTGCGGGTGTGTGTATGAGCGTCGGTGTGTATGAGTGTGTATGTGTGTGTGTGCGTGCACATGCAAAAAATATACATGAAAAAGAGGCGATGATGGAAACCAAACATTTACTTTAAGTTGTGAAATATGTAATTTAAATTTTTGTAATTTTATTAGCTTCTTGTACTCTTGAAGATTAAAGATTTAGCTATTTTCTTAAAGATTATTTAGTTAATAACACAATTATCTTCGGCTGGTTAATTGAATCGAAAATTAGGTAAATTTGTAATGGTGTTTATTTTGTTTTCGTAATACTGTCCTGTTAATATACAGTAAACCCTCGTTAGTACGTACTTGCTTAACACGAATTTCGCCATAACACGAACAAAACTTTGGTATCGGCAAGGGATTATGTTAAGACGAACATTTATAATACCCTGTTAATACGAATTTTTATCACACAAACTCCGTTTATTTCGGTCCCTTGGAATTCATGTTAATGAGGTTTTACTATATTTGCATAACCCAACCCAACAGAGCAATGGAAAGGAATCTTAATGGCCGGCCACCGTTAAGGAATTAACAGCCGTCGGCCGTTAAGAAACCACGTGATTTTCAAACTATAGAATTCCGAAAAAAATGACCAACAATTGAATTAAAGTATTCTTATTTTTTAACTTATAATTTCTCATTGTAGTAAATCTGAATATTGAATAAACATTTATTATTATTTCTAATTTGTAGTCATAAAAATATGGAAGTTCATAAAAATATGGAAGTTCCCAACGTCTATGTATTAGAATCTCTTGATGTTGATGTAACCTCGTCGGTGCTGACTGCTGAATTACTATTTAAATTTTAATTATTTTCGATAACTCAATTTTGATTGTTCAATATATGTTTCTGTTACTGACGAGAACTCCCAACATAAAATTTCTTGCAGAGAGAGCAAATCCTCACCGTTTTAGACCAGCATTGTTGCCCGAATACGTAAAATGAATTCAGATGTCACTAAATGAATGCAAATTGCAGACAGGAATGCATTCTTGTCTTAGTGTCGACAGCCCTTAAAACAGAATTTGAAAAGGGCACTCAGTAATTTCCTTTTCGGAATCAGGTGAAGGGGACGAAAGAAACCTACGCACTAAACGCCAACGGCACGAGCAAGGCGTCTACGCGTTCTCCACTGAGCTCGGCCAGGTTCCGCACGAGCCCCGCCCTCGTCTCCCCACCTCGCTCTATCCCTCCCACTCCATTCCATAAATGATCATAATCCTGTCGGACAGCGGCGGCGGAGGCGGCGGCCGCGACGCGGGAGGGGCGAGCGCGGGGGAGGGTGGTTCTTGTTTTCGTCTGGGCCGCGACTCTCGCCGCCGCCGCTGTAGCCGACGGCACCCCGCCCCCACAACTTTTCTGATGGTGTTTTCGAAACCCGCGACCGCCGTCGACTACATCCCTGGAGAAGCAGCGGCGTCGGAGGACGCGCGGGCGAAGGGGGCTGTGTGAAGGGAGGAGTGGAAAAAGTGAAATTTCGAAAAGGATTTAGAGGGTTGTGAGTAGGTGGGTCAGCATTTTCTCTAGTTTGCATATCTAGCTGATGTGTTATGCGTTTAATTAGTTATAATATCATATTTGAACTAAGATAACATTTAAATGTGCTTCTTTACTTTTAAAGATTGCAGTTTTAACATGTATGATTAATTGGATTAGCTGAACCTAATATATGATTCTAATGTGAAATAAATGAATTGTTAATTTTGAGGCACATCCACTGTAATTTTTTGTGACTAGAGAAATATGTAATTGGTCAAAATAGGGTCCATGTTCTCTGTGAGTATTTGTTGATAATTGATACTTATTAGGATCAAATAGAGTATGAGTTATAAACAGTATTTTAAGAGTAACCTTTGGATTTAGATAAAACAAAATAGTAACAACAAGAGTGGCTATTGTAAAGAACTTCCTGAAGAAGGAAGAAATAACAGTCAGCGCACCCTAAAGTAATGTAATAATGAAAAAATTTAATCTTCGTTGTGATTTTCGTTCGATTTTCCTCGATCCATGGAGCAACTTCTGATACAATACAATGCGTATCTAGTAATTATCACTTCCGTGAATTGCAATTATATAATATAATATTTCTTTCATTAGTTTGCCTATTGTCAAATGTAAGTTTGGATTAGTTCAAATCCATGAAATTGGAAATTAATGTACAACTATATCAAATTTAAATTGTCTCAAGATGCTGAAATCTCTTGCAGCACGACGATGTAATATATCTCTAGGGGTATGACAGAACATGTATTCACTTCAAATTGTTATTGATAGAAGCAAATTAGTAACAAAATAAACCTAGAAGTGGTGTTTTATAAGACAATGGTTTAATACAAACACATACGAGCACATCGTTGAATGTTAATCTACTTAAAATAAAGCAGAAATGGCATTTCATCATATCTGAGCAAGTTTTTAATGCTATTATGACAACGAATTTGCATTTTAGATAATTGCTTCACATCCGTGGTGATCCTGTGAACCAAAAATAATCTAACTATCTAACTCGGCATGGTGAAATGTAGAATAACATGAATTCTATGACACCAAGAAAAACGGGTATATTTGATTTGCATAAAATTTTGCCATACCCAGGATTTGCTGACAAAAGTAACCTTTCCTACTTACTGCACTTTCAGACGCTACTTCGAAGCACTCTCATTTCTTTCATTTTTTTCCTTTCGATTGATGTAATCGAAGCGTTGTACCCTTTTAACATTTTACATTTTGACGTGTTCACACGTTCATTCTTTCAATTGGGAGATGTTTCGTTATTTAAATGCTTCCTACATTGCTGATGAAGTCGTATATCAATGCTAGTACGTCAAGACAAAAAAACTAAGCGTTTGACAACACTCACCAGAAGATAGGAAGGGAGTAAAGGCTGGTGATGGAAGCAGTAGAAAGACGTTGGAAAGAAGGGAACGCACCAAAGACGGAAGTAGAGACTAGCGATCCCTTCCAGCGTGCTGAATTTGCATCTCCCCCATCCTGTTCCGGGATCCGTTTTTCATGGGGGAAACCCGTCTGAGAAAGATAACATTTGTTCCGAATATGTGATGGGACATTTGGTTTCAATGTCCGGAAGATTCCTAATACTTTGACATTTTATTTTTCTGGCTTTCTGTGTTATTGTTTCGTGATGACGTCGACGTGTTTTAGTTACATTCTGAAATTTCTCTTGCCATAGGTTGTTACCCTGGCTTACGTAAAGCTTGACACCTGTTGTTAGGTCATAAATTAAAAATGTTGAGAACCTTCTGCAAATTATGCCCTGAAAGGATAAGAAGGAACATATTAAGAAAGGCTGAGAGCTGACAAACAGAAAATGCATTGCAATGAATATTATCTTAACGCAATAAAAATGGATTATTATTAATAAATTATTATATTAAATTAATACTAAGAATTATTATTATTATTATTTGGCGAAGCTATTTCATCAGGTTCCCTTTTCCATCTGACAGTGGGTTTCAATAAAACTGAACGAGAAAATAGAGCAGAGAAAATAACTCATATATTTCTTGTAAAAGTAACATTATTCCTAATTTCAGCATGCTTTATTTTGGTGTCTCAGATATTTTTAAGCATTTTTCTTACGTAACTGGGAAACCATGGAGGCGAAAAATGTGTATCGGTCTTTCAACGTGGTAAAATTACGTAATGAATCTCAAATTTTAAATACTTTAGAAAGAACATATTTAGACTACTATCAGCCCACGTTTTCTTAATATTTCGGGTTTCTAATTGCTAGAAAAGAGGTTGGTTTTGTTGTTTCATCGTTTTCATCACCAAACCAGATCTTAAAAATCTCTTGTTACCAAATGGTGCCAAAAAATCGATGGTATTTTTTATTGTAAGGTAATAGACAGGGGATAGTGATTACGGAGCTCTATAAAACGAGAGAAGATGGTGTACGTGGTCCATGCTTTTTGTTTCTTGTAACAAACAAAACAAAAAACGCGTTTTAAAACCTCTCCTTTCGACAAAAATGAACTGGATATCTAGTTTACTTATCTTCTCATAATATTTGCGCAAAAACTTCCTCTGACTGTTTTCCTTTTTGGCAGTCACGCGTGCTCCGAGCAAGAGAAAAAATCCGAAAGGCCGCTACGGGGAAGTCGCGTAGAAAACTCGGCAGCAGCGGGCGGCGGTTGACGAGGCTCGTATTTTAGCAAACGACTTTGACGACGAGGTCCACGACTGGTGACGTCCCGGCTCTTTTGTCGGAATTGCTCGTCCCGCTGGCCGCCTTCCTCCCTCTCGCCATCCGCATGCGGCGGAGGGAGAGGAGCAGGAGGAGGAGAAGGAGGAGGAGAAGGGGTAGCTGGGGGAGGGGAGGGGATGTCGGAGGATGCGTTGCTCCGACGTGCATCGACCGCCTCCGCCCCGCGGCGGGCGGCGGGCGCAGACGGCGCTTGCGTTGGCGGATCCGCACAGTGGGTCACACTCGTAGGCTTGATGACACAAGACGGGAGGAATACGTTTCTGTTACGAATCTTCTTAACTTTACGTTTCCGCAACAGCCAGTGTTGTCAAGGTCGATGCCATTAGCGGGAGTCCGTGGCACAAGCGCCACCACGACATCGCCCCTCCACACAGTTCATCATCGCGCCACCAGAGACGACGCCATTCACTATTGTAAAACGGCGGGGTAACTAATAGTACCCTTTCCCAACGCTAGTTACGCAGAGAAGCTCGTGGCATGCTAAGGTACCACAGGGCGTGCCACTGACACCAGTAGACCTTCACACATCTGGTTTATGCTCTTCAAGTCCCCGTGACAGTTTGTAACGCCAATAACTAAATCAGTTGCAGCTGTAATACCACTCACCAAACGTCGCTGTCGGTTAGCCTCGCTCTTGAGGTAAATAGTAAATTATAACACTTCAAGTTTTTAAGCAAAACACGTATAACCGTGTTGTCAAGGTCTATGCCACGAGCGAGAGTCTGTGCCACGAGTGACACCACGAAATCGCCCCTCCACGCAATTCATCATCCCGCCAGCAGAGACAACGCCATTCACTATTGTAAAAGTACTAGCGTGATTACTACTTTGCAGAACATTACTTATCAAAATTAAAAGTTAAAAAAATAGATTTATTTTCGAATAGTGGTTTATAATTTTAATAAACGTTAAAAGTTCAAATATAAATAAACAAGTTCCATGGTAATACATTTGCATTGGTGTAGTGAAATATAAGAAATTGTAAAAATTATAATATACAATGATAGACACTATTTCATTTAGATTGTCAATTTGTAAGTTTATCATATTTTTTCTACTATGTATAGAACATTTCAAGCAACATTCTCAGTATCGTCTTTGTCTCAATTTCTAATTAAAATTGTGCTTTAATGTCGCAATTATGCCTGCGTTGAAATGCTGTATAAAATAAAATTGGTCTGCGTGTGTGGTCGTTTGTTTGATATCTGAAAGAAATTTAACAGTAAAAAATACTAGTACTACAAGTTTGGGTATTGTTGCATCGATCCTTGAAGGGTGGTGAAGGGAGAAGCTCGGAATGAAGGAGTTTTTGATTCCGGTGCGTTCACTCCTTAGCTATTTAGTCCCAAAAATTTAGTGAATATTGTATTCAGAGAGGTGAGAAGTCTTACCGTGATGGAACGTCAAATCGAAAAGCTATCAATCAGAGCACCCGACTACTGGAATTATCCTTCATGCAGTAGTCGAATTCCATCCAGCTTTCGCTGTGTGGTTGTCATAAAGTATTCATAATGTATTGTAGTTCGCGTCAAAATTCGCCGCTTCTCAAGCTACGCGATTACCACAGAGCTATCACAGCAAGTAAGAAGCTCTAACTGCGGACCAGATATTTTAGAGGTTTTGAAACGACCACCCGGTTCCCTGGGGTTCTCGGCGATCATCATCCCACATCACAACCATCGTCCAAGTCTTCAATGAGAGTGATAAGCTTGATAATCCGTTGTGTGGTAGATGCTTAGCAAAAGTCAGATGTTTTGATAAAAATTCTCATAGGATATGCGTCCTGATAGCGTGGGGGCTGGAGTGTTGCATCTATAAATATCGAGACTCAAACTTAGATCAGCAAAGCATTTTATTGTATAAAAAATTCTCGAGATTTTCTCAAAATGCTTGGAATTTTTCCAACTCTCATTTCACCATTCGTCATCGTTAATCATTCCATTATCAGATCTATTCGAAGAATAACACCCGCATGAAATCATTTGGAATATCCGGGTATTGAAAAGTACCGAATGTAGGAAGCCGTAATCAATATCAACTAACAGCAAATTGAGACTCAGATCAAACTCATCGTCCGTGTGATCACGATTCAAATACCAGTCAAAATATGTAACATTTGTGGTGAAGAACATGTATTTCTGCTTCTATAGTTTTATTTGTCTCAAATTTTGACATAGCTCTATACTATTTTATTGTGACTGTCATTGTTCATTTATTGATCCATGATTTTTTAGGGCTTCGTCCTACAAAGGGGGCCAAGCCATTTACTATTACATCCAAACATACATACGTATAATACTATTAAAATGTGGAACTACAAGTACTTGGTCTTGGAAACGACGTAATGAGCAAATATAGTACTGAAAGCTTTAAGAAATAACTTGCTATCAAGAGGTCGTGCACAGCAGTAGTAAGAATTAAAGCTGACGCATACTCTTTTGATATAGTTATACTTTTGCAAACAGAATCATACCTATTATTACCTATTTTTAAACAATTTTACAAGAAGCATTTCTAGTAGGACAGATGACTTGTAGGATTGACACCAATGTTAGAAGCAGCGTAGAATTATGAATAACCTAGTGCAAGTTCCCGAGTTTTTGAACCGTGATATTATCGTTTAAAAGGAGCATATGAGGTTTTAACATTTTTTCACGAATAGACGAATTTGATTTGCTTCTGTTGAAGGCACTAGGAATTATGTTGCCTACTTTTTTGCTCAGTAGAGCGACGGGGAAAAATCTGTAACCAGAGAGACTAAATGCTGGTACTAATGACATTTCGACCAAGCCGCAGTGGCCTCGTCGAATCACATTGGCGGAATCCGGCATTGTGAAATGAATTCGCCAAGGACACGTTCTTACGAATTGCGTACGTATTCTTTTAATTCAAATTCATGGAAACTTACTAGTACATAATTTTGTAGTCATACTATGGGGGTACAAGAGGCGAGAGCGATGTTGATTCCATAACACGCCAGTATTTTGTGTACTTTGCGGTACCCAACTGTTTTATACGGCTAGGAGTTCATTGCGGTACGCGTATGATAAAACCTATTTTGGCGTACGAGAATCAGAAAAAAACACTTTCCTGTCGATAAACTGTGAAAGTAAGTACTAGTTTCCTTGCAAAGGGCATTGCAAAAACAATCCACCGCGCGTACACTTCTAAAAGGCAACTGTTTCCCCAGCAATCCCACACTTTGTTCTCCGACGTACAACGTGATGCTGTCGCGCGATTGGCATCAGTAACAGTGGATTCTAGGAGCATAATTACTTCGTAAACAGAGCCAATACCATGGCATCAAATGACCGTTTCATACCTCCAACGTTCTCCCACCCGCTCATCAAATCGTTGACGGACTATCAGGCGGAGAGGAGACGGAGAATTTGGGAGGGATCGATTCCCCTTCGGTTTTGCCATACAAGCCACATAATCGTGACTTTTTTAAGTGATCAATCGATAGAATATATGGCAAGATTTTTTTTGTGATTTAAGGTCGCATCAAGTACTAGGTCATTAGCGACCACTATTAAATGTAAAGTTATGGTACGAGGATGAAACGATATGGTGATGATAGGGGGTGAAAGGACGAGCACACACAACCATGCCCGAGGTGGGACTCGAACCCGCGACCCCACTGTCCAAGATCACTATGGCATTATTGCTTTAGCGATCTCGGCCACGGGATCAACTTATGCAAGTGTTCAATGAAATTGATTTACGTTCTCAAGTTTAATTCTAACTACATTTTGTATTTGCAATTATTTTCACAAATGTTTTTAAAGAAGTATATTTTTTGGAAATAATACTGCATTTTGTCCAGTAATGTTCACTATTAATACACAGTTATATTGTAAAAAAATCTGGTTTTGCGATAATATCGTTTCCATCCGCACTGCCAATTGTGGCCGGTTAGTTGTCCGTGTGACCCTTTGCAATCTGGCGGCGGCGGCGGCGTCCCAGCACGGTGCCCTCCGCTATCGGACTATTCCGGGAGCGCCGCCGCCGCGCCGCCGTCGGCCCTCGCGCCGTCTGCAGTGAGATATCGCGCCGCCTGCCCCGCACGCGAGCCTCAGAGCCTCGCCGCGCGCCCGCAGGCTCCGCTTCGCCTCCCGCTGCGTTCTATTTGCCGACCCCGATGCACAGACGCCGCCGATGCGCCCCGCCGCCTCACCGTTGATCCTCTCGCCGCTGCCCGCCATTCCGCCAATCGCGGAGGCCCAACAACCCCACACCGCGAGAGGTGCCTCAGGGCTTCAATTGATGTCCACGTGAGTTTCCGCGGCTTGAGTCCATGACTTCTTGGCTGTCCGGGAGACGTCGCGTCGTTGGCTGAGAGGCCGACGTTTCGCCTCTCATGGTGCAGCTTCAATTGATGTCACTCGAGTGCCTCTGACCGGGAGGTCCTAGGTTCGAGTCCCGACGGTGGCAGGACTTTCGACACTAGCCAGCTAGCTAGGTCGAGTTCTGCCGCTGTCTGGAGGAGAATTCTCGCGGCGGATGCTCCGATAGTTTTCCGTGGTTTCTCCGATCAATTCCAAGCGAATGCCGGAGCAGAACCCTACCGAACGGGTCACGAATCGTGCGCTTGGTTTTAATTGCTGGTCCTATCCTCGACTCTTACACACACAATTACATGCACCATGGACGCAGGGAGACTGGTTGAGGTCTTAGAGCTTGTCCCGGCAGAGGCGGTGTCCCGTTCGTGAGAGACGTCTGGTTGAGGAAATCCCTAAGATCGGCGCCGGATCTCACTATCCTTCGGGGCAAGTGAGATTTCAAGATTTACCTAGACAAGATTTTTATCCGAGGCCTCAATATGTCAGGTTGTTCCTGCCTAGTCCCAAGTGACTGGAAGTATAGCACTATAGCTCCCTAACTATTTTAGTTCGTCCCTAGAGAATACACGCATTCACACATCCGTCCGAAACTGAAAAACTCGTAAAAACGCGTTGAGAAGGAAACCCCTATGAGAAGATGGCATTAGTTTACCATGGGATGGTGGGATTTGAGAGTATGTATCAAAACTCAGACAATCTGTGGTAATGACACCTTCTTCATGTTGCGACGATATGCGACGTCTCAAATAACGCACCGAGATAACGGCGCGAAGCGGCAGCCCCGAGTGTTATCTGGGTGGGGAACCAGCGGAGCGGCCGGCCAATGGGGAGCAAGCGGCCAGCCAGCGAAGCGGCAGGCAGCTGAGAAGCGAGGCTGTGTAGCGATTTGAAATAAAACCGGAAGCGACAGTGTGTGCGGGAGTTCCTGAGAGATTAAGAATGCGATTACGATTTGGCCACCATTCGACCCGGCATTGCGGAATTTGAACTTTCTTGTGGATTAATGGTGAACTCCGCTTGTGTTGGAAAATCTTCTGGTATAACGATAGATTGGCTTAGATTCTGGACATTCTTGGGGTTGCTGGAGTTATCACTGTTAGTAAGGAATTTGTCTGTTTGAATAAAAACTGTGTTGTCGTTGACATTGTGTTTTTTCTAGAGACAACATTTAACACACAACACATTGTCAAATAAGTATGAACCAGTGTCAAATAAGTATGTCCAGTGTACTTAAATTAAAATTTAAAATCACTTACTTAATTAGATAAAAAACATGAAAGTTCAATGTTTTTTTGTTTCTACCATTTACAGCCATAAGCATTACAGAGACAGAAACCACCTGTAGAATTCTCTGACAATCATGAACTTTTGTGTTATGATCAGCACAACTTTATATATTATGCGACTCGCTAGGAAAGCCTTTTTTTAATATATCTTAAAACGTTAAATTCATACTTCAGCGCAACTAAAATTTTATTACTAGAGCCCGGTGATTCAGGCATGTATTTTAATATGCAGAACAAAAGAGGATCGCCAAAGGCATTTGCTTACACGAAAATAGACATGCAAAAAGGCATATATTCCGACTAAATAAGGAATGGAAGACATGTAAACAATGAAGAATAATGAAACCTAGTGCCACACTACATTTCGGTGTTATGGGTATGAATTTGTTTCGCGACCCTGTCTCTAAGAAATGCTATTGTGGACTCCCTTTGGAATCCACATTGGAATGTTATCCGTGAAAACATGATTTCGTTTTTCGCACATGTGTAATGCCAGCACTGATTTGGACCGCTTAGTATGTAATGCCAGCTACTCGGGCATGGTTGTATTTGTGTTCGTCTTTTCACCCCCTATCATCAAAATGTCATGCCATCTTCACAGTTACCATACCGTTAAACCCAATATTGGTCGCTAATGACCTAGGTGTTGACGCGACCTTAAATAACAAAAAATACTTAAATACAAAAATATTGACTGGTATCATCATCCTTTCTCATTGAGGTTTGTAAAATGCACTTCCTGGTCCTGAAGCCTGCGCTAACAGTAAAAGACAAAGCACGACTGTGTCTTGAGGTTGTGCATATTTGCAGATATATTTACAGCTTGATCGAGATTTATGCCAATAGAAGAAAAAAATAACTGCGGAAAAGAAGAAAAAAGGCAAAATAACACAAAATACTATTCAAAGGCACCAGAAGCTAAAATAGGCCAAAAACATAAAATGGAAATCTAAAACAACAACGGAAGTAAAATAAAGCGAGTCATCTTGTCAAAAGTCTTCAATTCGTAACAACAATAACAATAAAAAGACATTTTGCCCAAGTTCTGAGCTCTAGTTATTACACATCAATTTTTACGTCTTCCGTGCAACTTACTTAATGCCTAACGGATTGGATAAGCAAATAAATATTCATTATGGATATTTAATTATTAGAGTGTTAACAGATTTCTCGATATTGTCTATTTGCATGTTCTATAACGTGCTACAACACTAATGTTTCATTCTGTCAGACCACTGAACCCATTCTGACCTTCAATTTACCATACGCATGACTATTTTTACCATTTCTTTCCCTCATTTTTTAACGTACGTTTTTGGCAGTCCATTACGCGGTCGAGTCCATAACTGTCTTCATTCCTTTTCTTCTTTCCTCCCTGGAGCTGAACGACGCCCCAGTTGGTGCGCGCATCTGGGCATTCTGGAATGTTCTCCTCCGCTATTGTTGTCAACGACCTCATCTCCATTCGGGCAATAGGCACCTCGGGCGCCGTTCTCGCCGGTCGGCAGATGTTTTGTACTCGCATGAGTTCATGCCCGCCTAAGGCACGGATCTTACAATCTGAAAAGAATGGATAAAATTTGGAAGTAGTTGTAGTGATCAACTCTTATAAAGGGGCCCGTACACGCTCGGGGATATTTGATAGTATGCATGTATGGGTTTATGTAAGTATATACACGCATTTTTGGACCAGGTCCCCTCAGCTTGCACGGTTTCAGAGCGGCCTGACCTCCCTTCGACCGGCGGGACACCTCGTCCAATTACCCGGGAAGGCATCCTGGACAATGGCAGGCTTGCTTTACATTCGCCATTTTACTGAGCATCGCTTTGGGACCCATCCCTCCTATTTTAGAGGTTTCCTATAAGCCCCTCTCCGTCTGCGTTTTGGAGATTGTGGGAAGCTGCTGAAGAACTCTGTGTTATGAGCCCACCTCAGCAAACGCACCCGATACCGAGTAGTGCCGCAGTTAATAGAAAAGTGAGTATAATTTTTCACTTACATTTGGGACCCATTAAAATATTTGAATAATAAAAATAAATGTTAGAAAGATTAATTAAATGTAATATTTCACAAATACCCATCTATTTGTTGTCAGTGTACAGTAATTAATATAAAATGGAGACAAACGAAGAACACCAGCAAACCAACTGTATTTTTTTACTGCCGTTAATTTTCTTTAACGAGTATTTTTCCACGTTTCCGTCCGGGTTTCCACATTTAACCGAATGGTGAAGATGCGCACTGATATTCTACTTTGCATGTCCGCTTTTACTCCATCCGAAACACCGGAAGAACGCAATGGGATGCAGTCGGGCTACGATTTCTCAGGTAACTAAAAGTGAAACAGGATTAAATGTGAAGCGGGAATGAGGGAAATTCGACCGCGAGTTGCTGCCGGGAGATTCCCCTCCTGGTGCAGCCGCAGATCGTCTTGTCGTTAGGATGTTCTTCCAAGAAACGCTTATGATTGGGCGAGTCGCTCTTTTCTCTGTACAAGACTCAGAATAAAATTACGGACGTTAGACCTTCGGAATATGGATCACCACGAATACATTTTCTGCTGAAAATTAGATGTGAGACGGGCTGAGGCGGCTCAATGGCAATAACCTTTGCCAGACAGTGGTGGATAGAATACAGATGGCGTATTTTCAGTAATAATTACTAGATCGACTTCAGACGAAGGGTGGAGGAGAATTCTATCGTCCGGCTGCTCTGATCGGTACTTCTCGGGGCTTCTCCGAACAATGCCAGTCGAAACCCAGAGTAGTACCTAAGACACGGGCCAGGGATTGTGCGCGATCTTACTTCCCACTTTCTTGTCTTATCTTCACTTCTTACGCTCTTAACGTGTTCCACTATCACATATGTAGCCAGATCGGTCAAGGGCTTAGAGCTTGCTCCGGCTGGGTTGCTGCCTGCAGGAAGGGAAAATCCTGCGAGCCGACAAGTAGGTCGGCGCCGGACCACATGTTCAAGCGGGCGAGGAACATCTCCATCTCCCGGCTATAACATCCATTACACTTGCGAGACTAATGGCCTAAGTAGTTGATGAGCCCGGATACAGGAAAACGCACTCATTCAAGAGATGAAGGGTTGTAGCACGATTGACAGTTGTCATTGGTCGGATGGCTAAAAAGAAACAGGTGACGCACCCAGATAAGTGAAGGGGGCATTTTATTATTATTTAAGCATAGTGTTTTTAATTCGTACGTATTTTTCGAAGGTAGCGCATATTACATACTTATTACTACTCTTTTCTGAAGATTTAATTCAAAATTTTGAAGTTGTGAAGTGTATTTTCTTCCTCAATTTCATGAAAAGTTGCTCCTGAGGAAATGCATACAAAATGTCAAAGATATCAAAACTTCGGATAAATGGATATTATTATAATATGAGCTTGTTAATGCAGTTTGAATAGTTAAAAAGTTGTCGTGTTTCTCGTGATGTCACGCACCTTCATGGGTGATTGGATTCTCAACCTGATGAAATTAGGTTTGATCCTGGCTGAGATGGATGAATTTCCGAAAGACTTAGTATTCACAGTAGCCATGTCAATTTGCGGCATGTAAAGGAACCCTCGCTGAACTCCCAGCTAAATTAAATCCTTTGACAATTCCTGTACAAATCGTATCTTCAATTTGCTGAGCTCCTAAATAAGGAGAAATATAACTAAAATTGTTGTCACATGTTCGCTAATATATGAGCTAAAATTTACTGGCAATGCTTGGACGTGTGGGGCAAATGAGAAATTTCCCAACAATTTCACTCGCATCTTGGGAAGGATCAATAGGTCAATCTTTGACTTCCTAGTTTGATTGATTGATTAATCTCCGGACACGTCAACTGCTTACGATAGTTTAATGAATGTTTATTTGGGCCTCAACATGGCGGCGTTCCTCTTGTCGCTGAATCGTGAGATCCAGCGCCGAATTATACCTCGGATTTCTGAGGATTTCCCTCTCAAGTATATCCCCCCAACTAATCGGTCATTACAATCATACAAACCAATTCAGTACAACACACTTACAGTACAGAGTTCAAATTCGAAATTTTCACAGAACTTTTTTATTACATGCTTCTGGGAGCGTCAACTGCTATGATCATTATTCTCGTAAAGCATGTGTTTGTCGTGTGAGGTAGTTATATTCCTCCACCATTGGAGATAAGGCGTCGACCTGTGCGGAGAGTGGGGGTCCCACCAGTGGGGTAGTATCTCCCACCAACGGGGCACCACCCATCCGGAACATGCACTAAACGGCCAAATGGTATCCCTACTTGTGGTAGTGTAGTGCATGTAAATGTAATTGAATGTAAGTAAAGGATCAGGATAGGACAAGCAAGTGGAAGGGAAGATTGCGCGCTGTCCGTAGCCCATTTGTTAGGGTCCCGCTCCGGCGTTCGCCTAGTGTTAGTCGGAGAAACCACAGAAAACAACCCCCGATTCGAGCAGCCAGTCACTAGAATTCTCCTCCAGCCAGTGGATGAATTTGACTCAGCTGTCTAGCTAGTGTCCTGCCACCATCCGGACTCGAACGCTGCCACCTCCCTGTCAGAGGCACTGCAAGTCCAAAGTGCAATGTCATCTTGCACGAAGCGGCGGCGATTGGTGTAGCAGTTAGCATAACGGACTGCTATACCCAAGTTACCCAAACTCGATCAAAGCCGTGGATTTTTAGGGGCGAAAAAATCATTCGTACGCCTTCCTTCGGAGGGGAAGTAAAACTGGCTGTCCCATATTAGTAGATTTGCTTGCATGTAAAAGATCCTCAAGCCTAAATGAAGCCTCTGAGCCAAATCGCCCGAGATAATACCTTCTTTCTGCGCTAGTTGGTGAAAGGAGAGTAGCGAAATTTGCGTGGTCAGACGGAAGAGCTGGCCTCATGGTCTGAGTATCGCCACGTAAAATAAGGAATTAATTCAATTCACGAAGTGGTCATCACCAGCCAGCCTAACGCGCGCGGCCAGTGGTGCACAACGTCTCACGACGCTAGAGAATTTTTTATTGTTTTACTTGTGATGACATTACATAATTCAGTTACCCTTCACTATACATATATTTGATGACTTACTAATCTAAAATTAAACTTACAGCAATCTTCGCGGTTGAGGAAACCTAATGGTCACCTCTAATCAGGGTCCAATTCGGAAAATTGCTTTAAGAATATATGGAAAGGGTACTTCTTTCTGATTCTTGTGGCATAGGTGGGGTTTCTGGCTAGGTTGAATCCATTTAAATTTGGAATATGCATTAAGTTGGAGTAGAATTGGGGGGATAGGTATAGTATGTGCTGAATCATGGGTTGGAGATTAAATTCTTTATGAAACTGTGCGTTAGATACGAACCATGGTGCGTAGGTAATTGTCCTGAGGAACTGATTTTGGACCATTTGGATTTTGTTAAGATTTATCTTAGCACGCAGGAGAAAACGCGACCGCGCGCCGCCACCCGCGAACAACGAGCGACGACCGGCGGGGGCGAGGGACGAGCGACGGCCACGGGCAGGGACGCAGCGGAGGATAGTCGGGCGCCTGAAGGATGGCGGGGGTGGGGGTGGGGGTGGAGCCTGCGGGCGACGGGGCGCCGCCCATCACTCGCTCGGGCGGCAGGGCTGTCGCTCGTTATGCGCGCCTGACGGCGGCGGTGACGCACGGCGCCCCGCCCTCGCCCCAACCCCGCCATCCCCCCCCCCCAAAGGACCGCTCCGTGGCGAAGCCGAGGAGGAGCCAGAAGAAGGCGGCCGCCGCAGGCGACACTCTGCTGCGCTAAAGGGAAATAAAACACATTTTTACGACCCCTGGTACTGTATTTATAATAGTAATAAGGTGTAGTTCACGACATTAGTTAAATTATGAATAATTAAACAATCAGTATGCCCAAGGTTTGGAATATTATAATTCCTTCATCAGGGCTAGTGTGATGAAGGAGTATGAAAGTATCAACAAGATATCAACAAGCAAGAAGATATCAATGATAAATTTTCCAGTCATTTATCAGTAAGGTGTGTACAATTTTATATCACTTTTGTTTGTGTTTGTGTAGCATATAATATTATTGTGTACTTTTCATATTGATGTCTTAATTCCTTGTTTTTTTACTTTAGCCCTGATGAAGGAATTAAAAGAATCCAAACCTTTGGCATACTGATTGTTTAATTATTCATAATTGGACCAATCATGTGAACTACATCCTCTAATTCATCATGGTCGTGAGTTCTACAATGGGTATTAATAGTAATAATAATAATAATAATAATAATAATAATTGCAATAATAACAATAATAATTATTAGATATGATTGTTTTATTTTTATGTTGCGATATTCGCTTTCTGTATCGGAGAAATTTTGTGCTGAGTAAATCATTTGTTTCGCACACGATACAAGCCTGCTAACGGTCGAAGAAATTTTGTTGCGCGCCGCGCCGTCACGGGAGGTCATTGTGTTCGGCTTGTTCCCCTCCTACTAAATGAACATTTGGAATTCCAAAACTTGCTATATATTTCGTTCAAATGAAGGCTCTGAGGGTTAAGTAATTTTGGATGCCAAGAAGGAACATCTCTACTTCACGCTTATAATTGGTGAAAGTGAAATCATTGGATACTGAACAGAATTTGTTTGTTCTGAACACTCATCTCTATAGAGAACCAAATGCTTGTAACCTGTGATTGATATGTTTGAATTAATTTATTGAAGAAATAAGACTTTTGCCATGTCATTTGGCTGAGGTAAACCTTCTGAATATTCAATTGTTATAGACGCTCGTAGAATTTTACAATTTTCTTGCGGCGTGAATTTTATGGGATGGGTAGCAGACATTACAGGAATGCAAGAAACGTTTGTTTTAGTTTCCCCTCTAGGAACTAATGAACTCGCAATATTTGCATGGTCCCTTCACATCGCAGATGGAAGCGATGATAGATTTCATAAGGCAGCTTGTAAACTCTTGTCAATATCCAACCACCAACCATCCAACCACCGAACAACACACGCATACACACATTTCCGATATAATTATCTATTAAGTTGGTAAATTAATTTTATGTATACTTTACTTTATGAATTAAGCGAATACTACGAGTGAATTCTCTATAATATGTCATATGTCCGTTTCCAATTGAAACTCGAAACTGTTTTGCACTATTTCAAAAGACTGTTTTGAAATATGTTTTTCCATCTTTGCTTGATATTTCTGGTTTGGTATTTTTTGTGTTAAATGTTTTTTTTCTTTTATTTCTTTAGGTTACGCTGACATTATATCATTAGATATATTTTGAAATGTTACCTCGCGTAAATTATTAAGTAGGATACCAAACAATTCAGAGGTCTGTAATAAAAATCTTATATTTGAAAAACATTGTCTACTGTTTTACCTGGATAGGTTCTCTTAAGTTATCAATAGCTAGCGACAGGATATATTCAAAATTTCATGTTATAAAAATTTGCTTTGTTTAGTGTAATGATAAATACTTCAACTTTTTGATAGAATGTATACATCGGTTGTACGTAGGAAATTAAAAATTTTGGAAGTGATTGGAGTCACCAATAGCTCAGTAGACATAACAAAGTATATTTTTCAATCAATTACCAAAGACGAAGCGAACATTTTCCCCATTCTGGAGTACAGAATTGTTAACAGTGCCTGGGGACATTCTTTCTCGGAGCTTCTTTCCTGACACACTCGGCTTACTGGGCCTGCGGTCTATCTTACCAGCCCACAGAGACAGGTGACACCAACAACTGCACTTTATTGCAAAAACGTAACACCAAAAAACACTCACTCCGTAGATGGCTAGTGTATGGCTTTCTCTTAAGAGATACTTCACAACGAAATATGGCCGACAGGCGATACGCACATCCAAAAAAAGCCACATCTCAGTTTTTCTTTTGGTTCTGGATTCAGACAAGAAATAAGAGGTATGAGCTATCTGTAAAACATGGACAGAAACGGAAATCAGTGATTTACGCTTACTTTTCTCTTACAGAAAATTATAAGAAAAAAAATGTTGCATCGAACGAATATCAGTTTGCAGAAACTTATGTATTTGTTAGTCAAGTCTGTGGTAAAGTAGTAAAGAATAGTACCTGTTGAAAATGTAATTGAGGGTATGACATATTGTGCATCGTTTCCTTTTCTTTCTGAAGAGAGCACTTGAAAATTACGAAGCAGTTAATATTTTTTACATAGGTTATATCAAGCATAAATCCAATGAAACACGTACATATTTCCAATTAACATTGACAGTCTCCCGTTTCGGTCATTGGCCGATACCATTCACTCGGTAAGTATTCAATAGGGAAAGAGAGAACATTCGATAAAATTTTCATCGGCGACGTAAGTAAGAAAGAATGTAACATTACATTACAATAAAAGAAACAAATCTGAACCATATTTTTGGTAGACGTTCCTGGCATCTAGATATTTTAGTTTACGTAAAAAACATGAAATTATGCGCCCCACACTCTCTTGATATCTACTTTTCTAACAAAACTTGTCTGTTCGGTCCGTTTAACAAAAATAGATTTTTACCACCTTCTTGTCCGACTTAGGTGGCTCAGAGCATTAACTGCTGTCACTTCAGTGCCTCTGTTCAGAGCCTGTAAGGTCTGAACCCAGAAAGAGGCAGGAGTTTCGACACTAGCAAGGTATCTAATACGAATTCAGCCGCTGATTTGAGCTGCCGGCTGCTCTGATCGGTAGTTTTCCAAAGTTTCTCCCATCAATACCAGGCAAATGTCGGAGCAGTACCCTATCAAATGGGTCACGTATCTCGCGCTATCTTTTCTTTCCTGTCCTTGTTTCATCTTCACCTCTTACTTTCACACTTACATGCATCACACTACCACACATGTCAGGAGACCAGTCGGAAAATTAAAGCTTGTTCCGACTGCCACTTTCCTGGGAGATAACTGGTTGGGGAAAACCCGCAATCTGACATGTACCTCTGCGTCGGATCTAGGCATCCAGCGGTGGAACACCGCCACCTACCATGACAAAACATACACTACACTTACGGAACTAATTTTATAGCAATTATCGCCCGTAAAAATAATCAGTTAATCAATCAATCAATCAGATTGGTGAGGCCGTCATGTGCCGTTATCCACGACCCTAGGGGACGACGACGAATGAGCAAGAGCTGTGGCGAGTGCTAGAAAACGCTTTTATTAGAAGCGAGGCCCAACACGGAAGTGGATGCGGTTTGTCCAGACTCTGTGACAAATGCGCTCCACGCCTCGCACGCTGTGTGGGCACCTTGGCCCGTGTATGGAGGCGGAGTCGCTCCACTGAAGTCTCGCCCGTCACATGTCGCGCTTTTACCTAACGAGGCAGATGATATCGTGAAAATCAGACGTGGACATGATAAATCCTAGCGTGTGAGCATCATATAATGGTGGTGTCTTTTCGAAAGTGTGCTTTTGTAAGACCATCTGCGACCTCAGCATATGACATTTTAAAATTATGTTTGATCTCTTCTGCTCTCTCTCTCTCTATTCATCCACGAAATGTCCATTTACATTTAATAAAAATAAACATTTGTACAGAAGTCTACAAATTTTGAATACAATTCAAACTTCATTTTCAATTTATCCACTACCTAGTTCAAAACCACTGGTGCTGTTAAAAGTTACTTAATAAATGAGTAATAAATAATAAATGAACCCGCAAAAATGTTTCGAATCCGCAAATTATTTTCTCACGTTGGCGTTCGGAATGGGTAGTTTTAGTAAGGAATTAACTTAACCAGTACACCAATCGGTTGAGTTGACGTATTAGCGTTCACGAATGTTTAAAAATAAATTTTACCTTTGCAGTTTTCGAAAATGAAGACGTTTTTACTGAAAATCAGACTGACACCTTTTTAATGAGACAACATTGCTCTTTTCAAATAAAAAATTGAGTCGCTTTGAGAAAATGTTGATAATTTAGTTGTTAGATCTTGTAAAGTAGTATCCCCAAAATAATATTATCCGTTTCAAATTCAAAGGGATGCAACATCAGCCAGATCCGTTATGTAATATCGATTTTGGAGAAAATCATGTCTACGGATTAGACGTTAGGGTTGTTCACTGACACTCAGAGGGACGTTTTACCGTAAACCAATTTCTCGGTATCAACGACCCACCAATTCTGGATTCTGACTACACAATATATAATAGGAAGTAATTGATTACTTTTATATGAACAAGAATTATCATTTTTGATATCAGTCACCAACAAAACGATATATTCTGGTCAAAAAATTGCATTTCTTTTAATACACGGCTTTCTCTGCACTACGCAATCGTAGGTGAGAAATTGAAGAAATCGAATTTGCAGCGTGTTTCTTAATTTATTTTGGACCTCTTGTGCATCTCATAAATAATTTTGATATGGATCTTTATAATTAATCAACATTAAAAACATCACATAATAAAGAGGAGACAATGTTTTCCAAAAATACATTAATACTCTAAATCATCTCAAATGATGACGTATATTTGACTGCTATCGTAGATTTAAAATTTTTTATTTAAGTCTTTTAACTTTTTGAATAAATTTTGAAAAGTTGTTAAATCAAGGAAGCTCGCAAGCATTGAATACAACATGTAACATGAACTTATTCACTGCAGGAGGTTTACGACTGGGAAGCAGTGCTGCATAAATTCATTCGATATGAGATTCAATCCAACGGCGACAAAATCCGCACTCTGGGCCCACTATGTCTGCCCACGGTATGCAGGCCATGCATATCAGAACGATGCGACGACATCGGACTCGCATTAGTGCAAAAGTGGGTGTCGAAAGACGGAGCGACTTGGAAGGATTCGCAGCTGGGAGAATATGCGAGTGCGCCTGTCTGCCGGGGGAAACCGGAGCAGGTCAACCGGACCGGCGCACAGGAACGGGCAAAGGTCATGAGGTCATCCGCGACATTTGGTTATGCACCAAATTCAAGCCAAGTTTTTACGCCACCTTTTCTTTCATGATGAGAACACGCTAGTAATTAGTGGATAGAATACTCGTACAGAGACGTAATTTCATTTTACCTCATTTCGCACAGAGGTTTTCTTTTCTTACTGATAACTTGGCTGTGTTATTTATCTGATTGCAGGTTTCATTTGAATGCATAAGATGCAAGTAGTCAAATATTTGAGAATACTCTAGTAGTCTTAAATAATAATATTCGTAATGAGACTTCCCAATGTTGTTTAATGAGTTTCAGGATTACCTTCCTCAAATATTGTGTGTTAAAGCAAACAAAGCTGGTCATTTACTGAGCGACATATTTAAAAGGAAACAATTATCGTCTTTCTATACACTTCTTTCTTGCACTGCAGTCCAATTCTAGACTTTCTTAAATTTTACATTACTGCAGTACTACAGGAGTCTTTCGGAAGCTCGATTCTTTCTCGTGTGATGTGAAAGTTACATCTCTCTGGCTTTGAATTACTTTGTGTAATTAATATCACAGACAATATTTCTCATCAATACTTTCTTATATAACAATATGAGTATTCTATCAGATTTTGAAACACACAATTCAATTGGTACCAGAAAATGCTATATTTTTTCTCTTCAAGATATAAAATACGACTGTTATTTTACATTGAAATGTAATATTGAAATCCACATTACAACTAGTATCACAGGCAATGCTTTTATATAAGTTATTAATCAGGTAGTTTTTAGGTTAAAGATTATTCTTGTTAGATCGGCCATATATGCGATAACAAATTTATATTTCGAATTGAAACAAAATTTTAAAAAAATGGAAAATACAATAACATCCAGATATTTATTTTAATATAGTATCAATAACTATTATAATGAGTACTATTAATTATAATTTGAATTGAACATGTTTTCTACGTGGACTTTTCATATTTACAAACCAAGATGGTTGAATTCCGATTCCAATGCCTCGAAATCTTGCATAACGTATTCAGCGTGCTCACTAAATCAGATGTACTGTTTTGTCGAGAAGTGATTACTCAACGTTTCTCGAACTGGAATTTTCCCTCTCTTTTACTCTTACTCTTTCTCTACCATTTCATTACTTATTATATTGAAATAATAACAATATTTGAGGTCGTCCGGTCAATAGAAAAATTTATATGAGCGAGTTTGATAGGCCGTCTGTACAGGCTATCGGCTTGTAATATTTACGTGCATATTTATGTCAGGATTGGGACTTCTCATTACTATTACGACTAATCATAACAATACTTACCTCTGCTGCATTTGCTATTTATATACTGTAAATACTCCTAATCATACATATATCCAATTTATGACAAAATTTGAACCCAAAACATTGACAAAATATTATCCTCACTGTCTGATTGTTGCTTTACAAGTTCTGTTTTGTTCATTCCCCCCCTGAATTTATGCATGGACAAATTTAGTTCCTTCAAATATTAAAATAATTCTTAAAATTTAAACACAATTTTGATCTTCCTACATTTATTAATTTTGAACAATTCCCCATCGTTTACTTTCCTGTAGTAGTCGAACAGCACACTTGACCGACGTTACTCCAAGACGTGAATTCGTTCCACCTGCATTTTCCAATTAGTCCACACCAAAAATGTCCGTGTTTAGACACGCACTTCTGTATTTCCCATCGATACTACCAAAATTTCCGGAGAAGTCTCTAAACATTTGTTACTGTTCTACGGCATTTCCATTCGCGTTCTGATCGCTAACATTAACAATTCCCATTAAGGTTTTGAATCTTTTTCAGCACCACCACGAGATGAAAATTTTACGTCCTGTCGCCAGCACGCCTAAGCATCATCTCTCTCTCATTATTTATCTTTCGCGCGCGTCATCTGTCTCAGCTTCGTGTGCGAACTGTACCCAAATACATTCTTTTTGCTTCCACCGCCTCTCTCATTCGATTAATCGTACACTGTCCAATTTTCTGATTGTTCAACTTAATTTAAAATTATATTTTATCCCTCCCACGGAATTTACTCACGTGTCCTTTAATTAATCACATTATAATAATCAAATATCACATTACACTATGACTGCGTTTTAAACTTCAAAAATACTCACAAAACTTTTCATAAAACATCTTTACTTCAGTTTCTGTTTAAAAAAAATTGTATAGTTTTCAATCTGAAATATTTACTGAACCACCCAATTCATTATTTTTTTGTTTTCACAAATACTTATTACCAGAAGACTCTTCTCCGCCTCAAATTGATCACCTAAGATTCCGAACTGTTCGAGTTGAGTTACAAATTCATTGGCCACAAATACATTTGCGCACGACGTTCCTGGGAATGCGAAGTATTCGCTTCATTTCGGGGCCTTGCTGCCACATTTCGCTTCTCGACCCACCCCTCCCTCCACCGATTACTCCACAGGGCTGCAGGTGAAGCCGCGATTAATAACGGTGCCAACCAACTCCACTTCCTCTGCATCTCCAGCTGCTTCGCTGCCGAAAGGCTAATCACGGCGCCTGCAGGAAATCCTGCGACGACACGGCGTTGAACTCCCGCGAAGACGATGAAATTCGTTCCGGTCATTTGAGCTGTGGGTTTTGAAAAACATACGAACACAAAAAGAAAATTTGGAGTGATTTCGTATAAATGTCTTCATTTGTCAATGTCCACCACAGTTTTGACATTTTCAAGATAACCGTACAGACACAGCATGTCAAAATATTTTGCGTCATGCCACTTTTTTTTGATCAAACATTTCGGTGCGATTTTGTTTCCGAATGGGTTCGGTGTTGAATTTAGCCATTTGAAATAATAGTTTATTCGACATTATAGATGTCAACCGCTCAGAAGATATATATGCCTCGGGCCCGGTTTTATTCATTAATTACTTCTCTATTACTCCGTACTAGGTAAACATTCATTCATAACGTTATTTGCAACATAAATCATACGTTTATTCCTCACATTGTATATTCAATTACGGAGATTAGAAATGTCACTTTCTTTAAGTACTTTTGACAACAGATACTTTATGACAGGAAATACCACGAGTGCTTTGGAAATTATCGACAAATCCCCGAATCGGGAAACGAGGAGGGGATTTATCTGAGAATTTCCAAAGCACGAGGAATTTCACGGGGAGCCCCGGACTATTCCACGAGTGACATTGCGGCCAAGAGATTTCCAAAATGTGCCAAATATTGAAAATAACTGAAAGCTATGTCAAAATGAAAGAGGTTGTGTTACTGTACATACACGCTTCATTGGACATCGATATAGCGATCGATGTATATCGCCTCCTAAGGTAGACGAGACACAGTATATGATTGGCCAGTAGGGAAAAGGGGTAAGAAAAATCGGATAGAAAAAACGATAAACTTTTTGAGATACACCGCTCTGATTGGGGTATTTTATATGTATCGTTAAACTCTTTTGGTTTTCATTTCACAAGTGGAACAGTCACAATAAAAACGTTTCTAGGTTTGAACGTTGAGTGGTCAACAATATTGTTAAAGTTAACAATATCGAAGCTTAAGAAAAACTATCTGGGCTTTCCTAAACGATAATTTTGTAGAGATCCAAACATAATTGATTTTATTCAAATAAATACCTATAATTTAAATATGAAATAGTATCGTAGATATAATATCAAGAAATCAAACACTACAACAATTGAAATGTACAGTTATATTATTTTCTGTTATCATTTTCTAAGCAGAAAGACCATTCTGGCAAAACAAAACATTTTTGTAAGAAATGAATAAATGAATGAATGAAATATTTCATCTGCGTGGTCCCGATGGAATGGGTAGAGACGAAGACGCTGACCAGAGAAGGGGGGAGCGCGGCGTGTGCGGAGACGGCAGCAGTGCATGGCTCGGCGCCCGACGCGCGCTGCGACGCGTTCGCCAAGCGAGATATTTACTGGCGACGCGACACATCGGGGGCGGGCGCGTCCTCAAAGGCACCGCTTCACTCCGCAGCCGACACGCGAGGCGCGTCTGTTCGGGTTGCAGCCGCTGCTTCGATGACTGAACTCTGGAAGGGTATTATGAAGAGGCTGAACCACGCGCTCGCCGAATGTTGCGATTTATTGGGTTTGGTGAAAGAAATAACCTCCCACAACCAAGGCATTAAATATAATACGTATATAAAAGTCTACAGATATGTTTCAGGGATATTTCCACATCATCAGCGGTTTTACAATTTTCTTCAAGAAATGTGGAACAAATGGAACATATTTAAAATATTTACGATGCGAGTTGTAAAAGTGGCGAATGAGTGGCACAATTCTACGAGCGAAATAAAATAAATTTTACCACGTGTGTCATACACTACGTCTTAGAGAACCTTACTGTTTTCAATTTTATTTTAATTAATGAATAGAAAACACTTAATTGTGCACTATGTTACATTAGGTAGGGACGTAACTATTTTGTTTTCTTTACTGCATACATATTTTTATCTGACCATTTGAACATCGCCTCACTTTTAGCACTAGTGCTAAGAATTGAACATTCAGCACTCTGTGTATGCCCTAAAAATATTACTTTTGTGATTAGCTGTCTGAAACAGATACGATAACACGTGACCCTGTTACGTGCTAACTCATCATGTTCAAGATGTCTTTCTTTCTTCCTGCTTCCATCTCACCGCAGTTATAACATAAGTTCGAGATTTCATAATATATTCGTACATACGGCCACATAATATACATAGTTCGAGATTTCAACGGAAATTCATGTTTTGGGGTCCCCTGATACCGAGAAAGTTGTTTGTTTCAAAACGTACGTCCGTGCGTCTGTCCGTCCGTCTGTACGTCTGCCTGTCTCTCTCTGTCTTTCTCTCTGTCTATCCGTCTGTGAACACTACTAGTGCCTAAACCATACTTTGGATTTTTTCCAAAATGGAAATTCTTCAGTCGACTGGCATGGCAAAAAGTACCGCGATTTTGAAAAGCATTCGTTAAAATTTGGGGCCATTTTTTATGAAGTTTTTAAAAACTTTTGTTCCGAATAGTGTCAAATGTACTCTATGATATGACCTACACGCCATATGTCTGTATGTTGTATTTGAAAAATTACAAAAATTTAATTTTTTTCCTAGTCTCTCACCTTGTTAATATTTACGTTAGCAGTGATTTGTCCACATTATTGCATTTATGAGTACATGTGCTTTAAATGATTTTATATAAAGTTTTTCACAAAAACCTAAAACTTTCTTCTGAAAACAAGCTCAACGTTCTGCATTTTTAGAAACGCTCAAACGCCATTTTCTCAAAAAATGGCTCCGAATTTTTTTAACCTTTTCGTAAGGATAGTGCTAATTGCACTGTTTAAGATGACTTTATATTAATTTACAGCAATACAGCAAAATTAATTTTGCTGTATTCTGTTTATCTTTAAAAAATTACACAAATGTAATATTTTGTAAATATCTCTTAGGCCATTAATAAACACAATTCCAGCGATTTATGCACATTATTGCATTTGTGAGTGAAAGTATTTTAAATGAATTTAAATTAAGTTTTTTGAAAACACAAATGATTCCTGTGAAAAGAAGCTTCGTTATTGTTAGAATATCTAGCGTAAATTTCGTATTTTCACTACATATTTTAATAATATTTTCTTAAAAATGGCTTCAAATTTTTGAAAGAAAATTTTCATACAAGGCGAGGTTTTACCCATACTTAATATTATGAAAGAAATGTTTCGAATCTACCATTACGATACCGAAAAATTGAGAAAACGTAAAAAAATATACACTGGCGGAAAAAAGTATTGCAACACTCCGTTTGCATTGTACAATTTATTCCTGCGTACAGTTCCAGAACACTATACATGATCACATGGGCAGAGCCATGTGAGACTCATACATCCAGCAACAGAGAGAACCATGGATCAAAAACGCCACATCAGTACTGCGTGTACCCGGCGCGGACAGTATGACAAGCCGCGATGCTGACTGGCATCCATCGTTCAGGTGGCGAACAGTGTCCTGCGTTACACTATTGCCACACTTCCACGCCTCTTGCATCGCCTCACGCAGAGCAGGCAGAGTTGTTTGGGGAGCATGGATCAAGTGTTGGCCTATCATGCGCCACACATGCTCGGTCGGGGAAAAATCCGGCGAACGTGCCGACCATGGCAGAAGACGAACATCGCGGAGAGCCGTGTTGTGTAGCGCAGGCTGTAAGAGGACGGGCATTATCCTTCTAAAATAGTGTACGACCCTCCCGTTACAAGAAAGGTATCAACACAGGCCACACAACGTGCTGAATGTATCCAACGCTGGTCAAGGATCCCTCCACGAACACCAAAGACGAACGCGTGATGTACTCGTAACTGATGGCACTCTACACCATCACTCCCGGGCTGGGCACTACGTGATGTGAACGAACACACTCCGACGCACGCACGCTGCACATGCACACGACCATCATCGGCGTGCAGGCAGAAGCGTCTCTCATCACAGAACGCTATTTCATGACATTCCGTCTCCCAGCTGACCCGAACATTGCACCACGCCAGACGTGCCCGACGATGGTTCGATGTGAGTGGCTAGCGGTATGCACGATTGTAATCCAGCAGCAACTAACCGGTTCCCAAAGGTGCGTGGAGACACGTTGGGGAACACATATGCCTGTATCTCGGCGCGGGTGGCCGTAAGGTCTGCCAGCACGGCCCTCATGATGCGTCGATGTCGTTCGTCAGTGCTCCCCGAAGTGGGTCTGCGGCCAGGGAATGCTCGTCTACCAGTCGTCGCCAGCACCGACGTCGCATCACGGCTCACGAAATACGCCGAAAGGAGCACCCGGCTTCACGCAGGTCGACAATCTGATTTCACTCAAACTGGTCCAATTGCTTAAAGGACAATTCAGTGCGACTCTGCGCCATACCTAAATCTATCGTACTACATCTTATCGTAAAGGCCCTAAGCCGCGGGGTAGATGGCGCGTCCGGGCCAATTTGCCTCGCTGCCATTTTGTAACCGGGAGTGGGTCATCCGTGAAATGTTAATCACGGTTTCTACCACCCTGCATCCCTAACGTCCATTATCGCTTACTTGATTCCTCGTGCCTTTCTCGGTTTTGCAATACTTTCTTCCGCCAGTGTATTTTGGGCGGCGTAGATGGCAGCTGGCAAGAGGATGTTGCAAGACCATAAAGCTAGCCCACATCAAGGAAACTACAAAACTTTACTACGAAAAAGTATGTGCCATTCTGTAGCACCACTAGTTTCATTCTTTCATTCGTTCTATTATGTTAATTTCTACTTTTTAAATGTGTGTAACTAAATGTTTCTTGCCTATTAGTTCAGAAATGAATTTTTTATATTTTATATGTTTATACGCTCTATTGCAAGATATGAGGCAGGATTAACTGTTTGAACTGAGAATACTTCAAATACAAAATATTTCCAGCTTGTACCTCTTGGACAAACTTTGACCTTTATTGAATTTGCGGATGTATCTTCGGGAACGTTTCAACTTCATTTGCCCCATGAAAGATGGTGGTTACCGAAGCCTAAAGGATTCTGTCGAACTCTCATAAAAACAGAGACAAGCATCAGTTGGATCGTCGCTTTATGGCGAAATTATCAAAGCGACGCTTTGAGTTGACTCTACTCTCACGACTTTCCACTTTGCCCTGGTGACCGCGGTGGAGGGGTCAGTGTTTGCAGTAGATTACTGTGATTACTTTCTTATCTGGTTGATGAAAAGATATCTGGCCTGGATCCGCCACGTGTTCCCCTCGTTATGCATGGCTCAGGCTCTTTTGTTGGTATTGACTGAGACACTCTTCCTTATACGTTGGCCGCTGATAGGTTCATGATATTCTCTCTCTTTCGTGCGTGGTCTCGTATTTTGTTTTGCACTTTTTTGTTCAATGAAATTATTTGAAGTAATTTTCTGCCATCTTTATTCTAAGGACTTTTTTCATTCTTCGTCCGGGGTTGTCCAAATCAATATTCATATGCGGCTCATGTTTTGCGATTCCCCTAGCCTCTGGAATTGTCCTTATAACACATGAATTGGAAAGTACTTTGGAGTACCAAAATTATAAATGTATGTATTATAGCCAACAA
Source organism: Acheta domesticus (assembly GCA_031308135.1). NCBI lineage: Eukaryota > Metazoa > Arthropoda > Insecta > Orthoptera > Gryllidae > Acheta > Acheta domesticus. Next base: position 110,940,616 of record JAHLJT010002406.1, on the reverse strand, counting down.
TACCAAAAATTAAAGTATAAAACAGCTTAAACATTTGTATTCGTGATAACACAATTCGTAATGCATTATTTCCCATACATTTCGTCTTTGTATATTGAACGAAAATAGTGTAGAAGAAAATATTCAACAAATACTGAAATTTTTGAATCGTTCAAAATGCTCTTGTAATATTTCCTGTAATCATAGAGATACTGAAATCTTTGAATCGTTCGGCCTGCAATAAAGAAGAAAATATTACAACTTCCTTATCTTCAACGATCCTGAATTTCAGTATTTACATATGAATTTTCAATTGCGATAGGTCAGATATTTTTGACTATCTGACTTCGAGACATCTTTGCTCCATCTGTTGCATTTCTATCAAGATTTTCAAAACTGTTCCCACGTTCTTTTTTATTTCTTATTACCTCATTTTTGTTTTGTTTTGTTTAAAAAATTTCATCTTGTCTTTCTTATTACAAATAAATCATATTTACGAACTCTTTTGTAATTTTTTCGCTAATAGTTTAAATTATTAATGGTTAACGTTTTTAAAAGACGTTTGATATTTTGAATACTTAGTTTAAGTGGAGTCTATATAGAAAATAATTTTAGATATTCAGTTTACGATTGACACACATTGTGTTCTTCTTACCCGAAAATATTCAGCTTTCCAATGTTGAGAAGATCATTGCAACATCCTCATATGATAATAACAATAATAATAATAATAACAACAACAACAACAACAATAATAATAATAATAATAATAATAATAATAATAATAATAATAATGCCTTTATTGACAGGGCGTCACTAACTTCACATTTTCAAGTTCAATCTTACTCTCACCCACCTATTTCTCGTGTAAAAGAGAGCGTCTGGGTAACTGTTGTTTTGTTAACTGTGATCAGTTATGAATAGTTTAAAATATTGTCAAATGCCAATTTTTTATTACTTTATTAATGTTTATAAAAGATAAAGAGGACGTATGGTCACTAAAATACCCTTTACTCTTCCTAAAATTTCAGTCGACCTGAGTCGTATTGTCTCTTAAATATTTAGCCTATTGTATGGAAAATATGATTCAATAAAATAGAGTGGACTTTTTGATAACAGAGTTAGGACTTTGAACGTTTTAAACTGAAATAACTATTTGCGCCAAGAAATGTTTAAAATTGCCTCGAAATCCTCCTCGCCTTGAGATTTCGCCGATTGGCCTCCCTGGCCTGTGGCAGCGATCGCCTCGCGTGAGAGCGCCGCGCGCGATTGAGTTGTCAGGTGGACGGCAGTTAATATGAAAATGACCGCGCGCCGCCCGTGCGGGAGGGGCGGCGGAGCGCCGCGTCGCGTCGCGTCGCGTCGCGTCGCGTCGGGGCGGAGACGCGGAGGCGGGGCGCGCCAAGGAGAAACTCGCGCGCGTTATTAAGACGCCGCCGCGCCGAGAACCCCGCCGCACGCACGGCCCCCGATGGGCCCTCGGCGCCCGTTTCCCCTCGTCTCCCCTCGGGCCCACCTTTCTACTCTCGTCATCAGTCGCCTCTCGTCTACTCTCGCCTCCTCTCGCCTCCTCATACCCCCTCTCGTCCTCTCTTGTTTCCTCTCGTCTCCCCTCCTTTCCACTGTCGTCATTAGTCGCCTCTCATCTACTCTCGCCTCCTCTCGTCTCCTGACACCCCTTCTCATCCTCTCTTGTTTCCTCTCGTCTCCCCTCGGGCCCACCTTTCCACTCTCGTCACCAGTCGCCTCTCGTCTACTCTCGCCTCCTCTCGTCTACTCACACCCCCTCTCGTCCTCTCTTCTTTTCTCTCGTCTCCCCTCCTTTCCACTGTCGTCACTTGTCGCCACCTGTCGCCTCTCATCTACTCTCGCCTCCTCTCCTGTCTCCTCACACCCCGTTTCGTCCTCTCTTGTTTCCTCTCGCCTCCCCTCGGACCCACCTTTCCACTCTCGTCACCAGTTGCCTCTCGTCTACTCTCGCCTCCTCTCGTCTACTCACACCCCCTCTCGTCCTCTCTTCTTTTCTCTCGTCTCCCCTCCTTTCCACTGTCGTCACTTGTCGCCACCTGTCGCCTCTCATCTACTCTCGCCTCCTCTCCTGTCTCCTCACATCCCGTCTCGTCTTCTCTTGTCTTCGCTTGTCTCCCCTCGAACCCTCCATTCCATCGCGTCCCTTCCTGTCCTCTCTCTCATCTCTTCTTTTCCCTTCTCGGCCCTCTCGTTCCCTATTGTCTCTCTCGTCAACCCTCTTTCCACTTTCGTCCCCTCCTGTCCCCTTTAATCGCCTCTCGTTATCTCTCGTCTCCTTTTTCTTCTTCCGGTTTTCTCTTATTCCCTCTTGTTCCCTCTCGTCCTCTCCTGTCCCTTCATGTCTCCTCTCGAACTTTTCGACCCCTCTCGTCCATTCTCGTCCTTTCTAGTCTCCAATCGTTTCCTCTTATCTCCAATCGTTTTCTCTCGTTCCCTCTCGCCTATTCTTTTCTCCTCTCGTCCCTCGCTTCCGCTATCGTCCGTTGTTCTCTCATCTCCTCTTGTCCGCCCTCATCCCACACTTGCTTTTAGCTCGATATTTTTCGCTCTTCGCTTTCGACCTTAGTCACACACCCCACGGCTGGCGTCACCGGCTGCCCCATGCCCCACGCCCCACTCCCCACAAACCCCACGTCCCGTGACACCGCACGCCCCTCACTCCACGTCCGATGCCCCTCCTCCGTCATCTCTCGCTTTTCGGCCCCGCCCTCAAGCCCCCGCCATACGCCTCCGACCGTCCCCTCGCCACTCGCCTCACACTCCTTGCTCCTCGGATCCCGCCTCCCGCAGCCCGATCGTCCCTAGCCCGGCTCGTCGCCGCTCGTCCGCAGTCGCGTTTGGGACGTGTTTATGCCGCTTTGAGACACCTTTTACCTCCTCGCGACGCCCGTTACCTACCCAATGGACTGATATTGAATTGGAGGTCTGCCAGCGCCCCGAGCTGGTCTCGGGGACATCTGGGCGGTGGCGAATCTAGACGTGTTCTTTTCTAATCTAAATGTTTCTAAACGAATCTAAACTCCACTTAAATGTAGTATATTTTCCTTTATAATATTAAATTTCCCGCGTCTCACTTCTTGAAATAAAATTCCAATTTGGAATAATTGTTGGAAAGTACAGAGAATTAAAAATGAAAGATATCTTCTACAGCACACGTCTGTTCAATGGCAATGAGTGACGTTATTACACAATAAAATAGTAACATATTTGAAAATATTATTGTATTTAAAGTTCTTTTTTGAGCGAAATTACGGGTTTTAATTGCAAAAATATTTTAATTGTCTTTTTTGTCCTTTTCGAATATTAAATAGCTCTTCAACAAATTGGTGATTGACAATACTTCGTACTGTTAAAAATGTATATTTAATTATTATAACATTGTTTTCGCGCATCAGTCCTTCCCATTTTGAATGCTCAAACACAATCCATACAATTTAAATTTACTCGGAAATTAAGAAGATCTGTCCCCTTTCGTTAAAATGGGCAGTTCCTCGTGCGCAAGTAATTCTCTCCCTATAAAGCTGACGAACTACTACCGTGTTTGGAAGCTGGTTAAAAATGAAGGTAGGCAACTCTTGATATTTCCAAATCTCTCTTGTGCCATCCAATGTTTCTTCGATGAGAACAACGTTCATTAAAATCATAACGTTCTAAACGAAAATTGTAATTATCCTATAAAGAATAGTTATTGTTCTCTTGCTCTCATAAGATACTTTAGGAAGTACACTGTATCTAAATAACAAAATGATGATCTTTGCATAATTTGAACTCGGAACCAGGGACGTTAGTGGTGAGAGTTGGTGTTATTTCTGAAAACTACTATTGTAAATGTTCATTCTAACGATTTTAGTTAGTTTCTTCTTCGATAATCCTTTTTTATAGTTTTACATTTATAATTCAACTCACCCCTTTTTTACTTTCCCGTATACGTACGTATACACGGAGTGATATACGTAGTATAGGGAAAGTTATGTAATGCTGCGCGAAAAAATGGCCAATTTTCGGCGGAATAAAATTAATTGCCGGACCGTGAAAACGAATAAGTGGATAAAACCAGTTGCTAAATTAAGAAAAAAAAATCCTCTATCTCGTGGTGTGGTCAAAAGCCATGATTTCTTGCTTCTTTATACTTAAAAATCGATTGACGGCATTCCGTCCGTCTGTCCGTCTGTCCGTCTGTGGTCAACGCTAGCGCCTAAACCGTTCGGTCGATTTTCTTCAAAATTGATATTCCCCAGTCGATCTGATTCTAGTCAAAGCTTTGTGATTTTGAAAAAGATTCTTTAAAATTTGGGGGTACTTTATATGAAGCCCCCCGGGGATTTTCAACATTTTCTCAAAAACGGCTCCAAATTTTTTCTTTAAATTTCTTGTATGAATAGAGGAAAATACACTTTTTAACATGGCATAGGTCCGATTTTCACGTATAGCTCTGAATTTTCGAAAATTGTGAAAGTTTGAATTTTTTTCGGCGTCTTTCTCCAACTACAAAATGGAAGATAGAGATTTTTTCTTCAATTAAAATTTGTTCTGCATATTGAGTTCTTTAATAAAGGTCATGTAAATGTTTTTCACAATTTTGGTAGTTTTCGTGCAATATTGCGTACAATATGTGCAATTTTAAAAAATTACAAAAACAAAATTTTCTCAAAAACGGCTACAAATTTTTCTTTAAACTTTTGGTAGGGATAGTGGTAAATGTACTCTATCAATGACATAAAAGCCATTTTGGTCTATCGGTTGGGTTTTTCAAAAAATACAAAAATGTAAATTTTTTTACTTGTCTCTCACGTCATTAATATTTACATTATCGGCGATTTTTTTACATTATTATATTTACGAGTATATATGCTTTTTGTTTTTTTCAAAAATTATATAAATGTAAATTTTTTGAAAGATCTCTCACATCTTTAATATGCACATTATCCGCAATTTGTAAAGATGATTATGTTTGTGAGTGTAAGTGCTTCAAATAACTTCAAATAAAGTATTTTGAGAACTCAAAACTTTTCTGTGAAAATGAGCTTCAAATTTCGCATTTTTAGTAGTGCTAAAACGCCATTTTCTCTTAAACGGCACATAATTTTTAAAAGAAAATTGCCATTTACGGCTAGGTTTTTGTGTTCTTTAATATTCTAAAATTAATGTTTCTGTTCTACCAATAGGAAACCGAAAAATTAAGAAAATGACAAAAAAAATGTACTTTTGGCGATGATAGATGGTAGCTGGCAAGAAAGAGTATGTGGCATTTCCGAATAGCTAGCGAAGACCCAGGAAAATAGAAAACTAATACGGGAAAGTCTGTGCCATTCTGTAGCACCACTAGTTTTAAACAGGAATACAGTAGTATTGAATGCACTACTTGGTACTTTTTAAACTGTTGCATGAAAAATGTAAAATCCACGAATAAACGGCAAAAAAAAGCCTTTGAATTGATAGCCGAAGCATTTTTTTTATCTGAATGGACGTTTTTTATTTTCAAAATGTAAGCTGACTTCATTGAATTTCAATAATATGTAATACAAAGTTTTAAAATAAACCGTTATGTTGCTTCCAACACTGTAACACATAATGTGAAAAAAATTATATTGCATATAATCTATTTCTATTAAAGATATTAGTATTTTTTGTGTTCTCGACCTTATTTACATTAAAAAATTCTCCGCTGTCGGGAGTCGAACCTGGTGTATCTCAATCTTCGAATTGTATTCGTAGACTCAGTTGTGTGCTTTATGTGAGAGAAGTTCGTCAATACAACTAAATTTCAGACTTTGGATTTCTAAATATGACATGAAATAATTTGTCATGAAGATATATTGTTATTACGCGAATAAAATTACAAACAGAATGTTATGTATTCCTTTGCGAACTTCTCTATTGACATTTACAACACTGAACCTGTTCGGTAACAAGATCTCATTTTTTATCACGTAACTGGTATAAGACGTGTTTATTTTTTATATTTAGTTTCACAACTTGGTTTTGACAATAAGTAAAATTTGTTGCTCTGAAACGTTATTCTGGCACGTTCGAGGCAGCTGGAAAAGCAATAAAATGTTCTTTTCCCCCAATGATCAGATTTCTTCCGCATTTCAGTTTTAGAACACGAACATTTTTACACCTCGATTTCTGGAGAGAACTCGCTTCAGCTCTCCTACTAACGGAGATTTTTGTGAGAGAAATCGGTAACATTTCAATGCTTTCTACCATTAACATATGACTTAAGCCAAGCTTGCTATTCCAGTTTCGACACTTCGTGGAGGAAAGGTATTTGTATTTATTGGAATAATGAAGGTATGGACTTAGCCAAAATCATCTCCTTACTATATAGGAGAGATTACGGTTTCCAAGGATTAATAAGTTATCGTAAGTTGTTTGTGAGATTTATAACGCAGGAAACCCCATACGTTTGCTACTGCTGCACAATGAATTACCCTTTGAGAGTTCATAAGAGATATTCAAGTTGAAACATTTAGATTCTGAAAATCAGATTGCTGGCAAAATTTAGATTAGGAAACCAGGAAGCACTCCTGCACCACTCAAGGGACATTACGCTACAACGTACGCTACAGCCCTACGTAGGTTGTAAACTATGAGTTCTGGTCGTTAACATTCTAGTAACGTGACCCTAAGAGAAGCTTGCAACTCCAATTTCTACACTTCGTGAAGGAAAAGTACTTGTTCGAATTGTCATGGTATGGATTAGCCAATATCACCTATCTGTATAATAAGCTAAGGAAAGATTGTGGGTTTGGAGAATTGATAAGACATTTGTAAGATGTACAACGCAGGAAACTTCGTAAGGTTGTTGCTGTTGTATAGCGACCTGCAACAGTTCATCAGAGGTATTGAAAAAATTATATTATCATTAAGAAAGGACAGGAAGTGCATACCATTTACACCACAACGGACATCATGCTACAATATACGTTATAGTCGGGCTGAGTTCTGCACCCTTAAAATCCCTATCTCCATACACATCTTTCGTTTGGGACAATCTACAAAATGACACGCTACATTTTTACTTTCCCGTATACGTACGTATACACGGAGTGATATACGTAGTATAGGGAAAGTTATGTAATGCTGCACGAAAAAATGGCCAATTTTCGGCGGAAAAAAATTAATTGCCGGGCCGTGAAAACGAATAAGTGGATAAAACCAGTTGCTAAATTAAGAAATAAAATCCCCTAACATGTGGTGTAGCCAGAAACCCGTTTTCTAGGTCCTTGATACCGAAAACCCAATTGAAAGGAAACATCCGTCTGTCCGTCCGTCCGTCCGTCCGTCCGTCCGTCCGTCCGCTTGTCCGTCTGTGAACACTGCTAGGGCCTAAACCATACGTACGATTGCTTCCAAAACGGATATTCCCCTGTCGATCTGATTCTAGTCAAAGCTTTGAGATTTTGAAAAAGATTCTTTAAAATTTGGGGGTACTTTATATGAAGCCCCCCGGGGATTTTCAAAATTTTCTCAAAAAACGGCTCCAAATTTTTCTTTAAATTTCTTGTATGAATAGAGTAAAATATACTTATTAACATGACATAGGTCCGATTTTCACGTACAGCTCTGAATTTTCGAAAATTGTGAAAGTTTGAATTTTTTTCGGCATCTTTCTCCAACTACAAAATTGAAGATAGAGACTTTTTCTTCAAATAAAATTTGTTCTGCATATTGAGTTCTTTAATAAAGGTCATGTAAATGTTTTTCACAATTTTGGTAGTTTTCGTGCAACATTGCGTGCAATATGTGCAATTTTAAAAAAATACAAAAACAAGATTTTCTCAAAAACGGCTCCGAATTTTTTCTTTAAACTTTTGGTAGGGATAGTGGTAAAGTTACTCCATTAGATGACATAAGAGCCATATTGGTCTATCGGTTGGTGTTTTCAAAAGTTACAAAAATATATTTGTTTTACTTGTCTTCAACGTCGTTAATATTTACATTATCGGCGATTTTTTCTCATTATTATATTTACGAGTATATATGCTTTAAATAATGTCGAGTAAAGTTTCTCGAAAACACTACCGTTTCTGTGAAAAGTAGCTCAAATTTCGTCATTTTCAAAAATGCCCAAACGCCATTTTCTCGTATATGGCTGCAATTCTTTTCTTGAAACTTTTGTAACGGATAGTGCTAATTACACTCTTTAGTATAGCGTAAAGTTTATTTTGAGTTATTGTTTTGTTTTTTCAAAAATTACATAATTGTAATTTTTTTGAAAGATCTCTCACATCTTTAATATGCACATTACCAGCAATTTGTAAACATTATTATATTTGTGAGTTTAAGTGCTTCAAATAACTTCAAATAAAGTATTTTAAAATCTCAAAACTTTTCTGTGAAAATGAGCTTCAAATTTCGCATTTTTAGTAGCGCTAATGCGCCATTTTCTCTTAAACGGCACATAATTTTTAAAAGAAAATTGCCATTTATGACTAGGTTTTTGTGTTCTCTAATATTCTACAATTAATGTTTCCGTTCTACCAATAGGAAACCGAAAAATTAAGAAAAATGACAAAAAAATATTCTTTTGGCTGTGATAGATGGTAGCTGGCCAGAAAGAGTATGTGGCAATTCCGAATAGCTAGCGAAAACCCAAGGAAATAGAAAACAAATACGGGAAAGTCTGTGCCATTCTAGTTATGGGCTTTCAAATCCTCCCCTCAGGTGGCTCATGGACAGCTTTCTATGAGGCAGTCCCGAATTTGTTTCTCGGCTGGGTCAAAAAAAATAATATGATCTTTTTCATACAATTCGTGGCAGATTCTATAACAGTGTGATGAAAGAAACAGCTCGAGCTGTAGAAGTAAGCTAGGATAATGGGAATACGTCATGCTTGCCACTTGGCATGGATAATAAGTAAAAGCAGGGTCCAGAACTGAGGCAGGATTTTCGACACTAGCTAGATAGCTTGGTCAATTTCAGCCCCGGTCTGGAGAAGAATTCTAGCGGCCGGCTACTCTGATTGGTATTTTTTGTGGTTTCTCCGATCACTACTAGGTGAATGCCAAAGCAGTATTTATTTATTTAACGTAATATACAGGCAACAGTATATACATTGATGTGTCCCGCGAAACATAATTAATTATTTTGACTATCACGTGACATCACATAATACCATTGTATATATCGCATAACATAATATCACTTAGTAATAATAATAATAATAATAATAATAATAATAATAATAAAATATCCTAATAAACTGACCATGGCATACGCGCTATCTTTCCTGCCTCTTCCTTGTCCTACCCTCACCCCTTATTGACACGTATTTACCCTTACATGCACAATAATTCACATGGCGGGGCCAGTCGGGCTCTTGGAGCTCGTCCCGGGCCGTTTTGGGTGCGGTGCTCAGCTGGTGGGAGATACCTGGTGAAAACCCCGCAAGCAGACATGCGGAGTCGGATCTCGCCATCCAGCTGGTAAGATTAACCCCACTTCCTCCGATAAAAGCAGGCACTACACTTAGAGACTAACCGCCTTAGCAACTAACACACGCGGAAACTAACGAATCAGTCAAACCGCTATGAGTGGGAACTTCTTGTGCACAACGGGGTAAAGTAACTTACCAAGATGACAAACTATTGTGACCCCTAAGGCAATGTATAGCTGTGTCTGTAAATATTTTTATTCCACATTTTGTCTTTTCATAAGGAATCGTCTTTTCATAAGGAAAAGTTTGAACATTTAAAACAGGTAGGTTTTTGTTGATTTATACGTATTAAACGCATCAGTAACCGAGCGTTGTTTGTACGTTTGTCTAATGATTTAGATTCTTTGACCAAACTGAACTAATTGAAATTTCAGAACTTGACATTATCAACCGATATTATTCAAAGCTGAAACACGTTAGGTTAATAATATCGCATTCATTCCAGTACGAAGAAAAATACTGTAAATAATTAGTGAGATAATGAGTAATTAGTGAGAAAATTAGCGAAGCTGAAAGACAATGTTGAAAAAAACAGCAAGATATGAACACTAACAAGAGAGCTATGAAAGAATACCTCTGTGAAAAACTGTCTACAAAGTAAATGAGAAAGAAAATCAGAATCAGAAAGAAGATCAACATCTTCCATTTGATTCTGAATGCACATCTTTCCAATTGTGAATGGGTAGAGTATTGTTCAGAGAGCACCATGGTGTACTCAGCTGGGAAGTCTCAAAAATAGGCTTCTGAAACTCTCTTACTTCTCGCGTAACGTGATTTTTCATTTAATTGAGCATAAATAAGCTGTGTGATACATCTTTTAAATGCAAAACTAATAGATCTTGATTTTTTTTCAATGTGATTTATTACTCTAAATCGCACCATCAACAAATTGGAACGACGCAGATTTAACATATTAGTATTTTGATTCCAGTAGCTGAACGTAAGTGACCTGGTGTGGAAAGACATTGAATTGATAGAGAAACTGGTTTATTGAAAATTGGTTACGGACCCACCAAGTGAATCTTCGGTTAGCCATGTTGCCATTTCTATAAATAGAAATTTGGAAATCCCCTTCGTTTCGGAGCTGTTTAACAAAGTTTATCCTGGTAACATGAAAAATCGAAAGCTCACCCAAGCTATTGTACGATAGACCGCAATGTCCCAAAAAACATGCCGATATTTCATTATCGCGCGATTATGTATGCACTAGGTAAAACGTACAGTATTCAGACGCAAAGTGTACGAAAATTCCGGCCCTATAACGAAATACAGAGAAAACATGTATCTAAATCCCAACAACTCAGCATAATTGGAATTAATGTATTTCATGAAAACTGGAAAATATGAAATTGAATTTTTTCCTGATGAAATGAATCCTGTGTGTATTTATACAATAAATGACCACTATTTTACGATAAACTGGATACCTAGTCGGACGGTTTTTCACTAAATCCATGTGTGCATCATGCAGGAGTCTCATGGTTGCAAACAAGTATTTTACTTTCTCGCGTGCTGCTTAGTAGTATAGATAAACTATTTTAGTGCTGTGCCAAAAAATGGTAAGTTTTCGACAGAAAGTAACTCGTTTTGTGGGTCTCTAATAACAAAAATGGTAGTAATTCTTGTTCCTATATGTAGTAAATTGTAAATTGTTTCTTTTTATACCAGTAGTCAGAAAGCATGTTTTGTGGACTCTTAATACAACAAAATATTTTACGGGTGCCCGTCCGTCCGTGTCTCTGTGAGCAGCTCTAAAGGCAGGGTAGGGTTTTCATCAAAATTGATATCACCCGATCGATCTGGCTAATGTGGCGGTCCCTTGATTTTGAAATGGGTATTTTGGTTTTCGAGAATACTTTTCATGAATACCCAACGATATTTTCAATTTTTTTAAATGGTTCCAAACTTTTTCTTTAAGTTATTTCTCAAAGAGAGAAATGAACGTTTCTAAAAATGGTGCAGGCACGTTGATTTATCTGAATTTTTGAAAATTATAAGTATTTAAATTTTTGGGGGTTTTCCCGCAACTACAATATTGAAAGAAGATATCGTTTTTTTAAACGAAATACATTATTCAAAATAATATCTCTAAATGAGATTATATTCAATTTTTCTAAATATGAGTATTTCTTACGTAATTTTCTCTCAAATAAAGGCTTTTTTAAAAACGTCTTCAATTTTTTAATTTTTTCTCGAAGAGTGCAAAGTACGGCTAAAAAATGGAGCTGGTTAGATTTTTGTTAAAATCCCTGTACTTTCTAAATTTTCAAAATTTACAGATATTACGAGAAAGTGTGTGATTTTGTAGCACCATTGTTTTTTAGAGAACAATTGCGCAGTTACAGCTCTAAGCACTTTATCCTCGGTGTTTTACCTGGGGAAATATTTTTCTATGTGGAAATCTTCCCTCATTTTAAAGCGGATCTTACGGTCCCTGGCAATATTCAATGTTTTGTCGCCCTGAGACGCATTTTTGTTATTCGTTGGCGGGAATACATATACAATTTTGTAAACAGCACTTCACACACAATTTATTGTATCGTGACGCACCAGACTCTGAGGCCCGAAATTAATTTTGAATCGTGTGTAACAAAGACGATAATGGATGATGGAATCCTGAATCTGGAAGTGGAAAGCATACACTCCTACCGCTATAAAACGCGTCAGTTCGAAAGTTTGAAAGCTTCTATGCTTATTAAAAGGAATCTTCGAATTTTTGATTGAAGTTAAATAACTATGATAATATATTGTTCACGGAACGTGAGGTTACTTTGGGAGGTATTTATTTAATTTCAAAAACAATTAAAAACTATGTGACTTTCTGTGAGGAAATGTGTAATCTTTAAACATTTTCTTATCTTCTAAGGTACCTATCCTAACATATAGAGTACCTGGATTGAATTCTAATTGCAGAGATGAATGAGCATTTTGGCAATAAATGATAAGAAAATATTTGATCCTGTGTAATAAGAACTATTTGCCAAGGGTAAATCCGCTGCAGATTTGAGCTTTTATTCCTGATCATGCTCTTCGTGAAGAAAATCAACTTACTTACTTAGAAAATGATAATTTTGAACAACTATGTTCCCTACTGCACTCTATAAAACGTGCACAGGTATTGTAATCACATTTATAGTGTTAGAACTTTGATTCGTCCTTCTGCGTAATTGAAGCAAATTACTGAAGCCGCATATCCAAGAAAAAGTAAGTTAATATCCCTAGTGTCAAAATCAGACAATCTCATTTTCATTCGAAAGTACATAATCATTGTTAAAGAAGTTGAGAGTCTTGTAAACACTATCAATACTATACACATGTATTTATAAGTTTAATATGAACTATTGTAAAATTGGAATTAATCGAATGGCTTTTTATTAATCTCATTAAACTGTATGTATGTTCTGATTTGCATAGGTTTTAATTTGAAACATTCCTATTTGAGAAATTCAAAAACTTACCAACATGTCGTATCTACATGAAGCACGAATTGTAATGAAGCGAAAGGATTCACATTCACTTTTACAGGTCAAGATCGGATACGTACAACAGTTTTAGGATACCATTCAAACCAGCAGAAATATTTTTTTAAGATTTCTTAACAGCATGACAGAGACGCATCTTAATATATTGGTGGGTAAAAAAAGAAAACAAATAGAAATGAAGATGCGTCACTTTGTAAGTAAGCTCTTCAATTTGTTTTTATAACTTACTCAAGGATTTAGTACCATTTTTCTATACTAATGTCACCATCCCCGCATTAACTTCCTCGTTTTCTTGAATAAGAAATGCATGGCTAAAAGAAATATGGTAATCAATACATTATGTGCTTAATTCCTTCAGAAATGTTTGTTATGTATATGACTCACTAACCGTGACAGTAAACTGTTATCGATAAGATATCAAAAGGCGGTTTTGGAAGCGTACTTTATCCAAAGTGTCCAAAGTCAAAATGTTTTAATAATCAATTTCTTCACATTACTTTTTTCGAATACAAACTCTCTTTATACCAATTATAGCCTCCAGAACGAGGTGATTTTCTTGAAAACCATCGTTTACAAATATTCGAAGCAAAAGCGTCCCAGCGCGCACAGCTTGGGCGGTGTTGGTGTTTGGGGAGCGACCGATAGCGCGTGTCGGCAGGGAACTGCGTGGGCGGCGGGCGAGACGGCAGCGCCGATGGAACGGCGACGGCAGGGGCAGAAGCTCCAGCGGGGGTGGGGTGGCGGTGTGGAGCGAAGGGGGGGGGGCGGAACGCCTGCTGGCAAGCGAAGCTGAGCGGGACGGAGCGTAGCGAGCTGGGCGAGGTGGCGCTGGGCACGACAGGGTGATGCGGGTCGAAGAGGAGCGCGACGAAGAGGTGCAGAGTTCTGCGGGACGGAGCAGGGCGGAGAGGGGCAGTGCCGTTGGGAGCGTGGTGAGAAGGAGCAAAGCTCTGAGGGGCGGGAAGTGGCAGTGCGGTTGGGAGCGGGATGGCGAGATGGATGACACTAAACAGGGAGGAACAGGCGGGACCGGAAGGAGCCTTACGGAGAAGAGCAGAGCTCTGACGGCTTGAGCAGGGCGGGGAGGGGCCCGGCGGTTGAGACCGTCACGGAGCGGGGAGTGGTGGAGCGAGACGTGTGGAGCGGGAGATGGTGAAGTGGGACGTGGTGCAGAGGGGCGTGGTGGAGCGGGACGTTGTGAAGTTGGACGGGGCGCGGCGGGACGGGGCGCAGCGGGACGAGGCGCAGCGTGGCGGGGCGTGGCGGGACGGGGCGGGGCGTGGCGGGGCGTGGCGGGGCGTGGCGGGGATTGGCGGGACGGGGCGCAGCGGGACGGGGCGTGGCAGGGCGTGGCGGGGTGTGACGGGGAATGGCGTGGCGTGGCGGGGTGGGACGGGGAATGGCGTGGCGGGGCGTGGCGGGGCGCAGCGTGGCGGGGCGTGGCGGGCCTGGCGGGGCGGGGCCGGGTGGGGCCGGGTAGGGCCGGGCGGGGCAGGGCGAGACGGATCGGAGCGGTTTGGTTGCGACCGCGGTGGGGCGTGGCAGGGCGGGTCGAGGCAGATCCGAAGATGTCGAGGGGCGCCCGGCGCCGGATGAGTTGCGGGTTGCGGCGCGCCGGCGAAAACACGCTGATTGGCGTCGGCGCCTTATCGGCGGCCCCGCTGGCTGCGTAGCCCCGCGCCCGACATCTACCACCGCCCCAGCCGACTCTTTCTCTACCACCCCTGCTACGCTCCAGGGCTCCTTCGCAGCTGCGCCGCCACCGCCACATATTAGCACGTGCTGGCTCGAATACCCCGCTCCGTGATTGATTTATATTTCGGGTTTCTGGCGCGTCAACTGCGTATGGTTATTTTCCCCGAAAGTGTAGTGTAGGTTTTATCATGTAAGGTGACGGTCATCTTCCCCCGCTAGATAGTGAGATCATACGCCGACCTACATGTCAGATTGCTGTGTTTCCCCAACATGGTATTTCCCGGCAGCGGGGAACCCCGCAGCCGGGACAAACTCTAAGTTCCTGACCAGTCTCCCGACATGTGTGGTAGTATGTAAGTGTATGTGTGTCTTAGGGGTGAGGATAGAACCTGATTGACGAAAGAAAGAGTGTGCTCGGTCCGTCGCCGTTTGTTAGTGTTTAGTTCCGGCATTTTCCTGGTGTTGATCGGAGAAACCACGAAAAACTACCGATCAGAGCAGCCAGCCGCTAGAATTCTCCTCCATAGAGCGCCTGAATGCGTCCTAGCTCTCTAGGTAGTGTCAAAAGCCCTGTCGTTGTCGGAATTGAAAACCTCGTAGCTCCCTGTGAAAGACACTGCAGTGACATGAGTTGATACCACCAATCACCTAAGCCGGTATGCTTTACTCCATAATTTCAGTGCTCTTGTGCCGCCTACGCATCATTGCCCTTACTATGCCTTCCCTTCAATTTCCCCCGCCGCCTATCTTACCTCACAATGTCGCAGTGCAATTCGTGTAATCCCTCTATCGCTACCTTCGTGCCAGTTTTTGGACTGCTGTGCCATCCCCGTGTTCTATTTTCTGTCGCTTTTCCATTAATCTTTGTTAATCTCACGATTTTGTAGTTTCCTATCCCGACATTGCTTGCCATATTTTCACCACTTCCTGTTCTGCCACCTTTCTTCTGATATCATCACCGCTATACCATTGCTACATTCCACTTCCTGCCGCTTTCGCGCCATTTCCATATCATTTCTATACAGCACGTCGGAAAAGTCTCTCCCCGCCGATCCCAATCAGAATCTGCTGCTGTTTGCGCTTCCAACCTCAGCTTCACTGCCGTGCGCAACGCTAGTGTCGCATGAGTGTCGTCAGCTCGCCCTTTCCTCCCCAGCTCCTTCCGCAAACCTCTTCGGACGGACACCTCCCTGCCTTCCCGAGTTTTCGTGATACCAACATAATTTCTGTTGCTAGCACATTTACCAGCTTGGTGACACTGTGGACGGACTTCCCTGGCGCACTGTACACGTTACCTTCCCTCTGTTCTCATGCTGCAAAGTAATTACTTCACTACGTCCCCGATTTTATCCTCGCCATCATTGCTATAAGTGACTTCCCCAGACAGCAATCCTTTCCTCCCCGGTAGCTTCTTTCCTAGGAGACTTCTCTTGATCTTGAGGTCTCGATGCCTCTTCTAGACATTCACCATTTCAACGCTTTCATTTTCTTCAAGGGCCATTGCCAATTGCCTCTAATCATCTCATATAATCTTCTTCGTTTCCAAACAACCCGTAAACACAGCTGTATTTTCCATGTTTTATTCCAGATACTTTCTACCGCCCTTGCTATTCATTCAATCCATAGTCGTCTCTATTTTCGCTCACTGAGCTTTATCTCGCTTTTCTCCTTACAAATCTTCATCTCCATGCGTCCGACCTCCTTCGCTTTCGCCTCCGCCCCTGGTGCCTCGTGCGGCAATCGTCTATCTCCTGTCTTCCCCCTTACACCCCTCTCTCCCTACACTCTTTCATCCCCTAAGCTACGTGCGATGAAGGAGAAGAGGCATGATACTGCGTTGTTGGCGAGGCTCTCAGGAGAATGGTCATCGATAAAATTGAGTTATCAGAAATATTTCCTAGATCCTAGTAAATAAAGACTATGTTTCGTTTCTCCATCCGGAAAAAGGCCTCGTAAACATGAGACCGTCGACAACACGCTGGAAATTACAACATTGACACGGGAAGATATAGCTAGGCGGATGCGGGTCAGCAGCTGAGGAAGTGGGAAAATAAAACGTCTGAAGTTTTGCGATACGTGTCTTTAAATGTTACTGCTTTTATAAAAT
Source organism: Acheta domesticus (assembly GCA_031308135.1). Taxonomy (NCBI): domain Eukaryota; kingdom Metazoa; phylum Arthropoda; class Insecta; order Orthoptera; family Gryllidae; genus Acheta; species Acheta domesticus. Next base: position 110,923,881 of record JAHLJT010002406.1, on the reverse strand, counting down.
CAATTAATTCTCTGCAAACACTGACAAAACAAGTATTTTGTTCACTATATTAAAATTTTCAGCACAAACATTTTGAATTTTGTAATCTGAAACTACTAAATATAGTTTTCAAAAGAGATCTTATTTACATTTCATACAGAGCATTAATTAATCGTTTTAAATCAATTAAAAGTACTAATTAAATGTTCGTAAAATAATGAATTGATTTGTCGCACATCAGAAACATTCTTTATGGTATTTAAAAACAGTGATCTTTGAAGATATTTGCGTTCATGCTAAAAGGAATTGAATTTTACATATTTCAGAATCTATTTTTAATTCCTGCGTGTAGTTGTCTAAACGAGTCGTTCTGTTTTCTTTGAGATTATTTTTCTGAGGTTACTAACCGTGATTCTGACGTCAGAGAAGGGTTGGAGTTGATGAGAAAATTTCAAGGAACTTGTTGAAAGCGCATATCCGCTTCTGAATATTTCAACTCTCTTTGGTAGACTCCCTCGCTTTCGCTTGGGTTACGCTTACAGAAAGATTTTTGACGGATTCGTTTATGATGAAACAGACAAACATTGCGAAATAGCTTTCAAGAGGACGTCGAAGACATAACAGAGGCAAAAGATAATACGCAACGGAAGAAGGGATTATTTTTGGATCCATTTAAACATCAACACACTATTGTGTCCCAAAAACAACACAGTTCCGTTTGCGGGTGTATTGTAAGTTCCGTTTGCGAGTGTCTGAAGTGAATGTTTGGCCTTCATTCGTTGTCATTCGAGGATTTATTCTGTCACACATATTATATTTTTATTTTTTTTCAATAACTATACAAAAAATATTCGGGGTAACATGAATTTACGGTCTTGTATGCATGTATTTGGCATTTTTGGATTGGATTAATTCATTTTTTGCCAGCTAGCAATGTTCCTATTGCCGGGTTCTGCTTTAATTTATTTTTCACCCCTAAAGCTAAGGGAGACACGTGGAGAATATGACGTATTCCTATCACCATACCAAGCTTACTTGGCCTGAGCTTTTTCTTTCGTCACACAGCCATAAATTGAGACTATTTGCATTAGAAAGCTACAGATTGAGTTTTGCCCCGGCCAGGAATCGAACCCGTCTATATTTGATAAATTCCTAAATAATACAATTACTTAGTTACACACACCTCTCCGTTCTTACCTAGATAACTTGTGTTAGTAATGTAATGCGGTACAAGACGATAATAGTAATTTATTTTAGAAGTGGTTTATTACCCAAGAGTAATATTCAAAGTTTTATAAATTCTATTGATATTTCACGATTTTGACATGTTTTAATAGTAATTTATGTAACTAATGACACTGACTACAGTGGTACGTGATACGAATATTGACTTCCGCTGTAGCAATTGAGTGTTATACTGCATTTGTGGTGAGCGATCATTCAGTTCAGGAAGTCGACGAAGCGAGTCGTCGAGATACTGAAGAAATTCCAAAAGGTATTAGAATTTAAGACTCCAAGGCTGCAAAGGAAGGAGGTGAAGAAGGACAAAGATAAGAAGGAGAATGAGAAGAGAAAGGAGTAGGAGAAGGAATATTATGTTCGATATTGGATTGACTTTTTATATCATGTTTCTTCATTTATGAATAAAGCTATACTTTGTATCCACCGTATTGTTGGCCGGACTGTTGCTAGACAAACTTTACATCGGTTATACTAATGAGCCATTTTACCCATTTTCAAAGCAAAAGTAAACTGTCTATTAAGACCATCGGATAAGATCAATAGATTATAATATTTACTTGTGGAAATTAGTAACCGTGACTATTATTTAATTTTTCTGTCTTACCATATACATTATTTCTACAATTATTTCAAAGCTTATCTTGGAAACATGTCTTTGCTTTTATTTTCTTCATTATCATCGAAAGTTAATCCTTCATTTTTATGTTCATAATTACTGCTATCCTTCGCTAAAGGGTTGATGTTACCGACTCGTGTAACTGGCTCGCATTGTAATTGAGGCTAGCGCTCCGTCGCAGTTCCGTGATATTTGCTGACCCGTTGGAACACTGCATTATTGGCACCATTTCTCCATCGTCGTCTGGCAATTCCGGGCGAAAGCAAGGCAATGCCACACACTTCGACCGCCCCACCGCCAATTGACCGTTGCCGATTACTACAGGATTGGTTTTTACTTCGATGAGGTTTGCTTCACTTCTCGTTCCTTCATTGATCCTATTGCATTGTCATTTATGCTGTCCACGAATACTGCCTGTGATCACCCAGGAACTGTCATCTGTGGGACTCTGTGCATTATCCGTCTAACTTTTCTTATGTACGGAATTTCAATTTCAATGAACAAAATATCAATAATGCGAAAACCATAACTATGGTTGATGATTATTTAAAATGTTTTTCTTTTGGGACGCTAAAAAAACAAGGCGCGACCACAGAATGTTCGCATTTTCATATTTTTGTGTTCAACGACTTAGTAGTCTCAGGGCATCAACTGTTGTTTTTTTAACAGCTTCATTTTCTATCTGTTGAATCCACTGATTTTACAGAGATTTGCATTAATTAATCCTAGAACTGGGTTAGGGCATATGTAGGCGGGCAGTTCATTCAGTTGAATCTCCCTCTCACTTTGTTACGTTTCCGTAAGTTAATTTTTTTTAAACTTCATTTTGAATTTGTAACATTCTATTGTTGAATGTTATGTCTGTAAGTTCAATATGTTTTTAAATTTCAATTCGCATTCTTATTGGAAAGTTTACGGCGTGCGTAATTTATCCTTGGGGAAACTTGAAATAATTTTAATGTCTTCTGCTGAACGTCCTAGATTAAAGTTTTTAACACACTCTGCTTTTGATAGTGCCTCAAAAAATTTTACTCATAGTCTACGATTGTAAGTATTCAAGTTTCCTATTTTCAATTCGTTTCTAATTTGACTATTTGACATGTACCATGATGCTTTAATTATGCGTCTTAAAATTTATTTTGAACTACTTGAATTTTTTTCTAACTTATCTTTTTATCAACTGATGTCACTGCAGTTCCTCTGACTGGGATATCGTAAGATTCGAGTCCCGACGATGACAGAATTTTCGACACTAGCTACATAGAGGTCGAATTCTGCCGCTGGAAGAGAACGCTAGCGGCCGGCTACTCTGATCGGTATTTTTTAGTGTTTTTTTCCTATCAAACCCAGGAGAATGCCAAAGCACGATCCTAACATCGCCGCCACGGACCGCGCCCGATATTTCCTTCCTCTTTGTTGTCCTACACTCACCCCTTATGTACAAACACTAACTCGCGCTACATTACTACATATGTCAGGAGACCAGTCTGTGATTTCTAATCTCAAGTAACACTACCGATTTATGCTGAAATTTGGTATTTAAAATAAAAAAGCCTATCTAAATAGCAAAATGGGGTCATAGTGTACGGAAGGGCGTGGGTTCGAGTTCCACCCAATACATGGATATCTCCATGCCGTCACGTCATGGTTGACAGTTCATTCCAGTATGTATTGCATCTACATTGCCAATTCATCAACTACATTTTTCTTTCTCCTTCCTTTTCTTTCTTCTTATTTTTCCTTTATTCTTATTCTTATTTTTCATATCTTCTTCTTTTTCCTTCTCTGACTTATTTTTTTCTTTTGTTTCTTCTGTTTTTACTTCTTTCTTATTTTCTCTTATTTTTCATTTTCCGTGTGTTACATATTTTTATTGTTAATGGTTTCCGGCGCGTCCTGTGGTAAAAGCTCACTGTGCGCATTCCTTGCGTCTCCTCCCCTGGCGCCTCCCCCGGAAGTGGGGTCGGGCGCGAGGCGGCGCGCGCGGAGGTGGCGCCGGTGCGGCGACCGGCGGCCGGCGACCCCGCGCGACGAGCGCCCTTAAAATTTTACGAGCTGCTGCAATTGATTGTAAAGGCGCCTCCGATGAGCGGCCGCGGGCGCCCGCCGCGCCGCCGATTATTACGTGCGACCGCGCTCCGCACAGCGCGTCCTGGTCATTGCCAGCAAGCCACGACGACCTCGTCGCACTCATTCTCGCTCCCTCTCTCTCTCTGGACTTCACATTGCATTATTCTCTTTCAGAATTGCTCCCTCTCTTTAGATCTTTCGCCGAATCTGTTGGTCTCTGACCAGATTTCTCGCTCTCTCTCTCCCTTTCTGTCTCTCGTTCTCTCTCTCTCTCGTTCTTTCTCTCTCTCATTCTCTCTCTTTCTCTCCTGAATCTCTTAATTTTCTCTATACTTTTCCCGCTCCCTGTCTTTATTTCCTTCTCCATTACTCTCACTCTCTATCTCTCTCCCAATCTTTATCAAATACTCTCCCTCTCTCTACCAATATACTTTTCTCTCTAGATTTCTCTCTCAATCTCTCTCGCTCGCTCTTCCTCTCTTTACCAATCCCGTTCTTTCTCTTACGACCTTTTCTTATATGACTCTTTTCTTACTCTTATCTGTGTTCAATATTTTATGTTTCTCGGGTTTTTACTCTTTGTTTTCTTTCCTTCGCTTTTACACATCTTTCTTTCTTACTCCCTTTCCTTCCTTCCCCTTTATGTTGTTTTTCTAAGGATTATTTTTTCTGCGCAGTTCTCACTCCAATGTATACTTCTTCACGTGAACAAACAAGTAGTTTTTACTTGCTAATATTTTTCCATCATGAATTCTCAATTTTGATGGTACTTTCATCATTAAATTATTTTTTAACTGTTATCTACCATATTTATTTAATTTACTAGCTGAAGTGCCTCACGATTCCCAGGTATTTTTTATCATATTTGCCCTTTTAGTCAAGAAAGGAATCAATTCTACCCTGGTAGTGTATTCCGCTCTGCTCTGCTATGCCCCCGCTGCACTCCTGAAACCCTGAACCAGTCTAATCAGAAATTTCTCCAAGCTTAATTGTAATGCATTACAAAAATATGGCTTATGTTATACGGAATTTAAGAAAAGTTTAATTTTCTTTGATATATCTTCTCACTATTTTCGAAATAATTGCAAAAAAAAGTGAATTAGGGTGTTCTTAAATTTCGCTCTAAGGGACAGGGAATGGAAATAGGTATACTTTTTACCAAATCTCATAAAATCATTTTTCTCTTGTTTTGATGGTTACGTGTTCCAAATTTTTTATTAAGATCATAATAAAGCTGTAGATTTGTATGAACAAAGATTCTTTATTTAAAAGAAAATATTAATATGAAAAATGTTAACGAACATCCAAGTTTTGTATGACAAAGCGCTCTACAATTCAGAAAAATAGGCATAAAAATCAGTTTAGCCGTCCAAGAGATTAAGTCGGTCAAATAGACAAACAAAGTTGATGACAATATTTCATTAATCTTGTAAAATGAAAATAGCCTTTATCAGTCACATTTTTTATTACAAATATGGTGTAAGTAATGACGTTTGCTGTTAAATTTATTTCAACAGGAAGAAAAAAGAAACAAATAAAAATTGTACGTATTCTTTTATACAAACGTCTCAAATAATTGTATTAAATTCGTTTTTGTTTAAAACGAATAAATCATTTGATGGGCCTGTACGCTACAGCCTACCAACATTATTTTAGCATCTTTTTGTTATACAATAAAATGAAATAAAATTGCAAATATTTTTAAGCAAATATAACATAGATTGTGAGATCATAACTTTCTTATCATATTTCTTTGTTGAACATTGCTGAACAAGTAAGAAAAAAATTAGACCCCAAATCCCTCTCTTCGGACTTCAACAAGAGAGCGATTTGCTCAGAACTATAAGGTAATGATCGACATTATTTCTTATGAGGAGCATAATAACCATCTGTTCTTTTATCTTTGGATAATTGAACAAACTGACTCTTCCAACTCTACACATAACGTCTGTTCTCTTGCAGACGATACGATTGGGTTCATTGCTTGAAAGTGAAAGAACCAGCTCACTACGAAGGGAAATGGAAAGTGGAAGTGTAATTGGACGACAAATTTCTGCAAGTTTCCACTTCTGAAAACTACCAAACTTGCAATGCTTAAGGTAACAAAAACCATTACGTAACTGTCGAAAAAAGTTACATTTCTTCTTCACTAATGTAAAAAGTTTGGGTGTTTTGCGAAATGAGAGATACATTGTGTGTCAATCGTATTCTTAATTTCAATGTCAAGCGCATACAATATTGTTTTCACTGCATGGGTGTCTATCGCTTTCAAAGTTTTAAATGAGTATCACGATCTGTCATTCAAATAACGTTGGGAACGCCCTCCACTTGACAGAGAACGTGTTGTATGGTTGTTTTGTTGACGCCCTACTCTCGACACCCAAGAGATCGTTTACTGAACAATGTACTAAGAAAACCTACTGAATCAATTACTTTACTACACACGTAATGAAATATAGGTAACTTCCTTAATATTTTACAAAAATATGAAAGGTAGAACATGATACCAACGCTCGTGTTCAGATACTAAGCACACTTCTGCGTCCTCAATAAACGTTATGTATCAGATGAAAATCAGATATAAAATTAACTAATGTGCTAAAACAACACGTAGTTTCTCGCCCGCATTTTTACGCATTAATGCGAAATGTACTCAAATTTTTGAAAAATTGTCCATGACCTAATTTGAAAATCTATTTTTAAGGAACATATATCGTTAAGGGAAAGAATCTTTGACGCACAATGTGTTTGTCATCATTGTGTTTACAAATAAAATGTATTTTAAATATATATTTGCACAGATTGAGTTTGTACAAATTATTTGAAGATGACAGAAGACCAGGAAATTGCTTTACCATGCCAAAATTTTAGTGATGAATGATTAGTTGTGATAATATTAGTGAGAACTACCAATTCTCTGTGACATTTGAAATTTGTCCTATCATTTTATCCCATCCTTGCGTTGTGTTATTTTGACAAAAGAAAAGCTTTGAGGTCGGACTTTCAAGGCTCTCTATTATTCGAAAAAGGTTTCTTTAACTCATTACCAAAGCAAAATTACTATATTTAGCACGTAAAATTATTGCGTGCAAAATATATTTTCTGACTAGATGTAATAAAATGTATGTAAGTTAAACTTCATATTTGAATTCAAAAGTATAATTTAAAATTCACCATTAATTTTGTACTCATTCTATAGTGAATCTGGACTACAAATTAGACTTCTAGTCGACGCGTACCGGAAGATAGAAGGGTGCTCACCTACTTATTATTTTAATTTCACTCTTTTTCCATGGGCGACGAATTGTCGCTAACAAATAATGTCATTTTTATTACAATCCATTTACTTTATTCGGCAGTGAAATGGTAGTAAAGAAGATACATGATTCATAGGAGTATTAATTTGTTACAATGTAAAAATATACTCTATTCAATTATATCTGTTATTTATTTTGTGTAAAGTTTAAATATAAAAATCAATTACTTTGTAATGACAGTAGAATATTAATTATAATTACATGAAATAATTAACTTACTATTTTCGTCGTTTGTCACAAAATTCCTGCATTCTCAAGTTTTCGTTCCATTGGAAATAAGAGATTTTTCATGAATGTCTACTAGTTTGTGAGCATCACCTCAGTGACCTTTCCTCTTGTAACCCATCCGCATCCGACCTCATCGGGAACATTCGACCCCGTGTCCCAATGGCTCTTACCGCAGCCGCCATTACCCTGCAGGACGGCCCCGTCCATCCAGCAGCCTCTCGACAAAGTGTGCGCGACGCTGGGGCCCACGCGTTCTGCCAGCGCCGCCCTCGCCCTTGCTCTCGCCGTCACTGCCCCCTAGAACACTCGAGCGCGCAACACGATCCGTCGGCGCGTCAACAGGCGGCCGCGACGCGGCGCCCGCCGCGGCGACGCCCTGGTCGCGACGCCGTCGGCGCTAAGCGAATCGCGTTCTCGGCGTCCGGCGTTGATGGCGTGGGGAAAAGGTTCTTTTCAATTGTTTGTTTTGCTTGTTCGACGTAAATGACTTCAAAGGTTTTGAGATTTTTAAAACTTACGTGGATTTTAAATTTTAGATGTAGGGTCCCCTGAGTACGTAATTATTCGTAAAATAGTTTACTGTTATTAAAGTTATGTATAATTGTGTTATTAAAGTACGTATTATTTAAGTTATGTACTAATATATAACTTATAGGTAAATGGTACAAAGATTTTGACTACCAATATTAAATTCTGGGTGAAGGATTTGGAATTGCCTACTAATTTAAAACTTTGTGACCTCAGGCAAGGATGAAAGTGAGATACGGAAACGGGTCACTTGGAGAGCTAGTCTTTGGAATAAAGTGTGATGATTGATTAGACATTTTGCCATGTTTATTCGTGTCTCACCTAGCCGCTGTTATTTGCTTCTGATCTTTTGGTAGACGAGAGAAGAGATTGAGAGAGAAGATTGAGCAGTTTTAAGGTTTTGTTTATCTGTCTTCAGCAGGCGGGTCAGCGTTTATGCTCCAAACGCTGGTTTATTTCGCATGACGTATTTCCTCATAGCCGCCGAAATTCGTTCGAATGCTCTAAATACTTTTTCAACACAGGGAGTTTTTGAGGTGTGTGAACTTTGATGTAATTTTGTAGTACGTGATATGGAATTTCTAATATTCTCAAAAATAGGAAACTTAGGCGTAGTTTTATTACATATATTGAATGGCGCATAAACCTTCCTTAAATATTGTTTCACATCCTTTTATGTCAATTTTTTTACACACTTATTTTACGTTAAATGTATCATTGATAAATTAAATATTTAAAAAAGATGTCAATTTTTTCAAGTTAAATGTTTCATTTATTTATGACAACTTCATGTTTCAAAGATTTATTTCAGTTATTCAGGTTATTTTTCGTTAGATATTTAATTCACATCAATTTCACTATAAGTTTTACTTTTCTTTAATTATCCAAGTTAATGCGTTAATTTAATTTATTACTGACTGGCGGAACCCGGCAGACATTATTCTTCCCTTTATCTCCCTCAATCTTCATCTTTCCGTCTTTTTCTCCCCGTCACTCCCTCTCTTCGTCTCTCGCTCTTTCCGTCTCTTTCTCTCTTTATCTCCGTCTCTCTCTTTCTCTCTCCATCTCCGTCTCTCCTTCTCTCTCGCTCTCTCCGTCTTCCTCTCTCCTTCTCCGTCTGTCCCTCTCCCTCTCTCTCTCTCCATCTTTCCGATGCCGTCTCTTCGTCTCCCTCTTAAGTGTTTCTCCGTGTTAAGTTGACGAAAAAAATTAAATTAAAAAGCACGTTTTTGGCTATAGAGTAGTGTCGATGCTGGAAAGGGGGCGAAGAAACACTTCAAAAAATTATGTTGATGTTAAAATTATAGTGTAACTATTCATATGTTTTTTGCTTGAGGGAAACTTTTTACCACCTTATCTGGGGGTACACTGTGTCTGAGGAAAAACAAAACTTTTTCTTCGTCATTACTTAGAAATATCCCTAGCGCTTCCATTCACTTTACGTACGGTCTTCCGGATGTTAAAGAAGAAAAATCATCAAGAAGCCGCTGTGAAGGAACAAAGTATTTATTACCAAATGACATTGGTTCATTTATTAGAGAAGAAGACGGTGCTATGCTAAGTGACTCATTCGTATTTTCAATAAATCCCAATATTCTGTAGACCTAACAATTACCTGGAGAATATACACATTTAGTGAACATCACTCGGCAACAGAAACCAACATTACGGATATGGAACCGTAAAATAGCGCCGTTTCTCGCGAAGCAAGAAAATTGCTCCGTTTAACCATACATACTTGTCTGCATTAAAATAGATCAAAGACATGTTCAATTCAAAATCCATCTGACACTAACGATGCAGCATGCCACCTGTCGACTATACTAAACTTGACGCGCAGTGCGCACAACGACGCTCAGACTGCTGGGAAGGTAAATAAATTTTCATTTTATACAAAATAATTTCAGTGACTTTTATTTACAACGGTCTTAACAATAGTGACTAAAGAAGTTGTGCTTCCAGGTTTTCTGCTTACCTGCCAACCACGTACCTTAAACGAGTTGTCTATCAATCGTCAGTAGCCAGAAGTGCAATGTTTTTAAATGAAATTTCTTACGTGTTTCGAATTCATTGGCAAAAAGTAATCACACTCGACCCTCTACGAGCCTTACAAGTTCCCAACATTTATTTTATGTTATTCTACAATATTTTATCAGAATGACAGAATACGTAATACCTGTAGCCAGCCTTTGCGTAAATAGAGAAATAAAAACACTATAGAACAATAAACTCATGGAATGTGTAAAACTTATGTCTTATGGATCAGGTTCAAATCTGGATAATTTCACGACTTGGCTAGTTAATGTTAACGTTATCCAAAATGGGTAGCCAATGTCCAAAGTAGGAATAGCTTCGAAGCCAAAATGAACTGGTTAGGGAAGAAGAAATACCTTACGGGTACTTCATGTATTGTGATACAAATTCACGATTTACATAAAACAACGCAAAACGCAAATTTTCCTATGGATTCTTTTACCAAAAAACGGTGCGGGATCGGTAGTGTGCACAGGTTCGATGGTATAATGGTTAGCGTATCAGGCAATTTACCCAAGTTTGCAGGTTCAAACCCGATTGAAGCCATGGTGAAAAATCGTTCGGATGGGAAGTAAAGCCGACTGTCCCATGTTGTAAATTTACTGTATGTAAAAGAACCTCAAGCCTAAGAGAATCCTCTGAGCTGAATTCAAAATCGCCTGTTTCGTCACCCGAGTTATACCCACTTTTTCCTCTAGTTGGTGACAGGGGGATAACGAAATTTGCGCGGTGAGACGGATGAGCGGCCTGTAGACCCGAGTCAAGCCACGTAAAATAAGGAATTAACTAACTAAAACACTTCTCGGGAACACACAAGACGCCTCTTACTCGGTCACTTCCCATACTTCACTGAGTGTCCTTTGACCAATCCCAACATTAGTTGGATGATGTATGAAATTATCTGTTCATCATAAATTATGTAGATTTATCCACATCATCTGGCTAATTTGCCAGTAAACCAGTTAATTTGCAAACTACACGGTTAATTCGTTAACTAACCATTTTCTGACTCAAAACTGAAACTTATATACACACGATAGTGGAAAAAATTGACAAGTATCCTCAAGTAATGAAGCTAATCCTACAGTGACTCCGTCACTTTGATCTCCACTGTGGGGTGGACGACTTAAGCGGGCGTTTTGCAGGCGACCGGACGTTCTATGGGGGCAGCGTGCCCTGGCGAGGCAGTGAACAGCATTCAGCGGAGATCACCAAGGACGTAGAGCCCCCCTGCACGTGGTCCAAATGCCCTTGGTACGAGTGCCCTTCCTTCAGCTGCTTCGGCCCCTTCGACAGTAAGTGCATGGTTACTGAATGGCAGTGACTGTGACGCACTTACACTTCGCCAGTGGATTTAGGCCAGTGGTGTCAAGGTCTTCTACTGGTGGCATTGGCACGCGTCGTGGCACCGTATCATGCCACAAGATATCCTGCGCAACTAGCGACGGAAAAGGAAACTATTAGTAACCCCGCCGTTTTACAATAGGGATGGCGTTGTCTCTGGTAGTGGGGTAATAATGAACTACGTGGAGAGGAGATTTCATCGTGGAACTCATGCCACGGACTCCCGTTCGTGGCATCGACTTCGACAACACTGATTTAGGCGATTAATAATCCGCAATTTCAACGGTTGGCTGATGCCTCCCACTCGCAGAGAAGATTGATGCTAAAATGAACATATTTTAATTGAAATTAAAGATTAGAATTATTTTCAGATATGCATTATGAAACATTGTTTCATAAATATCTGAATATCTCACAACGTTCTGGTCCCAATTACGTCTATCAATGACTGGAAACTATAGACGACGCGACTTCACATTTCATTTCATTATCAAGACATACTCATGTTTAAAAACAAAGGAATCACAACAATGTATTTGAAAACGAATTGTTTACTTGACAATGCTCTACCACCAATGAAGGACGTTGCATCCCACTTGCACGAGTATAATCTAAAATGCATACACAGTCTGCCATCAAAATTGGATTTCTATTTCTTGTATACTCAGAGCACGTTATTGTTTAATAAAAATCTTCCCTGTTGAAAAATTCGAATTTTCGAATTTTCTTTTGAGGGATAGTAAGGTAATAGAAACTATGAGTAAAATGTGTTTTCATGGAACTTAAACACATTCTAAAAACCATTTTAAAGAGCTACTTCTTCTCTATAAATGAAATGTTACATAAAAGAATGGAAATAGAAAATTATTTCTGATGAAACTGGGACAATGATTGCTCTGTAACTAATCATATACAGTTCTACAGATACATTATGCTGTTCAAATGAAATGTACGGAAAGTTTATATCAAATAAAATGAATACGCGAAAGCAATATGTATAGAGCATTTTGACAAAAAATAGGCAATATATTGAATTGCAATCAAATTTGCAGAAGACCTTCATCAGGCCATGAACAGGATTGGTCAACTTCAAAGACTGAACAAATTGCGTTCTGATATTACGAGTTGAAAACACAGCTTGAAGAGGGCCACGTGGCACCACTTAATATGTGTACTTGCATCCACGAATAAACAAATCAGTCTATTAGTATGTGTAGGCTATATCCAAGCACATGATCAATGGAGGACTTGCCCAGTGCTCTAAGCGCAAGAGGACACAAGTACTGGTCAGGAGTCGTTTGAGATTTTATTATTTGTATATGTGTGTTTTTAATAGTATAGAGTGGTGTTTATTCCGTGTGTATGTTGTTTTTATTGATATAGTTAACCTTAGAAAGAATACGTGAATCCTACACCGTAGATTTTTTCGTGGGATATTAGATTTATTTGTAGGATTATCTGTTACCCTCAAAGAACAGAAACAGCTGAATACAAGGTTACTGGATATTTATTTAAAGCAAACAGCAATTTATTGTCACTTATCATGGGTTAATATTGGATATAAATAATACGTTTATTACCTGTTCTTTGAAGATAAATATGATGCATTTCAATCATGCATTTTTGCATATATTTTAATGATCTTGGAAAGGACATTCATGTCCTCTGACGTTGCACCTACACTCCATTTCAATAATTTAGTCATTTCTACTTTGTTCTTATGCTGGTTTATGCCTTTACGAGACTGCATAGTGGAAAGCATCAAGACACATGGGAACACAAAATGTACATATATACATCCTACATACAAACATGCATAAAGGGCTATTTCGTTACTTTAAATTAGCTGTAATTTTTACACGGAAATGCAAGACGAGTGAAAATACATGATTTAGACAAACCCAAACCTAGAAAGAAAATACACAAAAGTTAACGTTCCGACTTTTCATTTCCGGACACTATAAAAGATTTCCGAAAAAGGGAATGCCGGGGCAGTAATCTAACAAACGAGCCGCGGACAGCGTGCGATCTTTCTTTCCCCTTCCTTGTCCTATTCTCACCTCTTACTTATACACACATACTCACAAACACTGCACTATCACACATTCCGAAAGACCAGTCGGTAGCTTAGAGCTTGTCGCGGCTGGGGCGGTGCTTTACTGTTGAGAGATACATGGTTGGGGAAAATCCCATCATGCACTCCCATCAAAAACATCATGCACTACACTTACAGAACTAATGACCTTAGGAGATTTATTGATCGATTACTGATAATTTCGGGCTTGTAAACGGCTTAGGTAATTAGTCCCATAAGTGTAGTTCATTTTTCTGCTGCGGGTGTGGTGTGGCGGTGATCTTGCCTAGCTTGCTGATAAGATCCGTCGGCAACCTACTGTCGGCTAGCGGGGTTTTCCCAGCCAGGTATCTCCCACTATCGGGGTACCGCCGCATCCGGGACAAGGTGTAATCTCCCGACCTCTGCATATGTGGTAATGTAGTGCATGCTAGTGTATGTGTGCGTAAGTGGTGAGGATAGAACAAGGAATGGGAAGGAAAGATCGCGCGTGGTCCATCGCTCATTTGTTAGGGTACTGATCCGGCATTCGCCTGGTGTTGATCGGAGAAACCTCGGAAAACTACCGATTAGAGCATCCGGCCTCTGGAATTCTCCTCCAGACACCAGCAAAAGCCGACCTAGCTATCTGGTTAGTGTCAAAAATCCTGCCGTCGTCGAGACTCGAATCTCAGGACGTCCCGGTCAGAGGTACTGCAGTGACATCAATTGATACCACCTCTCCCTCTCTTGAGAGCCACCTCTCCTGGTACCTTAGCACTTGCTGCGCCCTGAATCATTATACTGCGAATTTTCTAACTTTGCCCCTCAAGGCCCGTCTTCACGATGGAATATGTCACGTGTGGCGTCGTAGACAATGGGCCAACGTGGTACCGTTAGGCCAGTGAATGGCTACAGGTGGAAGTTGGGAGACAAAGACGGAGGCTGGCGCAGACGGCGTGGCAGGGCCAAAAATATCCCTTGAATGGCTAGTGCGAGTCTTGAGGACGCGTAACAGTCTCTAGCCTCCGGAAGCTAGCCGGCGAGCCTACTCGTCAACTGTATGGGACAGACCCGGCAAAACACGAGAGGTGGGGGTGACAGGTCCCGGGTATAAAAACGCGGCGCCGGACGCGCCGCGCTCTCATAAGTTTTGCATCGGAGACGAGTGTACGTAGGTACGGGGAGAGAAGAGAGTGGGTGGGTGCAGCTCGGCACGTGGTCCGCCGGACGGCGACCGGTTTTTTTTTCTTTTGGCGTCAAGCCATGTGACGTCTGTGTGTATCCCACTACGTCACACACGGTATTTCGCGACGTTCTCAGTCGTGCCGCCAGATATCGCATGATCACGACCGTATGAAGCTGTGCTTGCGATCATGCGACTTCTAGTGGCACGAGGGAGAAAGTAGCGAAATGCCGTGTGATATTCCATCGTGGCCATAGGGGCTTGAGGGGCAGAGTGAGAAAAATCGCACTATAATCAATCTGGCGCAAGTGAAGAAAGCCGGCTGTGCGCGCAGAGGCAGAGCGCCGTCCGGCGTGCAAGGAGCTGATCGAGTGCCCGAAGCGGCGCACGAAGCGCTGGTGCTGGGAGGCGGAGGGCACGCTGCTGCCGCACTGCCGGGAGTGCAAGAGATCCCCGTACGACTGCTCCCCGCCGCCGACCGCGCCCCCATACCCGTGCCCGCTCAAGCCTCGCCGCCGCCACCACCTCTACCACTGGGAGATGGGCATCCCGTACTCCCTCTACGCGCACGTCACCTACCCGAAGCTCCCCGACAAGATCCTGCCGCCCACCATGAAGCCACTGCCTTGCAGGTACACACGCGCTCGCAGCATGCACGACTGAGGTAGAGAGCGCGAGTATTTCTGTGGTCACGGGGTAGAAGTTCTCAAGTCAATTTTTGGCGAAATTGAGTTAAGTACTAAAACAACCAGTTAAGTATCTATATTTCATGTTAATAAAACGACCGAATAGAAATGTTGCCTCCTTAACGAGAAAAACGCGTTGGGAAATAGCGTTGAGCGTGGGAAAAAGCGTTAGCTCAACAATATAACCCTTGTTTTCTCCAAACTAAGATTTTTGACTCAAGAACTTTTATCCCGTGACCACAGATTGATTGTACCTGCTTGGTTGTCCCGGAAACGCTTCTTCCTAAAGACAGGTGCCAACGTTTCGGCCGCCACTCTATGACCTTCCTCAGGGCAAAATGCCTGTTGAAATCTTCCGGACATGCAAGCAGCTGCTTACTCCGGCAGCGCAAGCCTACGCTCTCAAGAGTATTTATTGTTTCCGGGAGCGTCAACGACTTGGGTCATTATTTGCGAAAGTACCTCCACCTATGAGACAGCTTGCGAGATTTCACTTTCCAGGTATCTCCCCACGGGGTACTGCTCCTATCGGAACTAGCTCTTAACTCTTAGCTCTAAATTAAATGTGGTCGTGTGTTTAAGGGAGGAGGTTGGGCCAAGGGCAAGATACGAAAGATTGCGCGCAGTCCGCGGTATGGTAGGGGAATGTGCTGTACCTTGGACATACATGCATCTTGGACCTTGGCTAATTCTAACTCTGCCTAGCAAGATGTGTGCATACTACAATATGCAGTTCATTAAACTGTCAATAGTGGCCTCTGTGCAGTTGAATGTGTTTATTTGGCCATTCATCTTCAGCAGAAATGATTTAATAATAATCAAAAACCACCCGCCAAAAGTAAATATTCTTCCTTGGTTTCTTTTAATTATAGAACAAAAATTTGCAAGATCGCATTTGAAATAAAAGCAATTCTTTATTCCGTTTTAAGAGCAGAACAACGTGTTCCAAAAAAAGCTCACTCTTACCTGGAAACGGCAAAACGACACGCACTTCAATGTGACGACGTATTGTATCTTATACCTAACAAAAGTGTTGTACCTTGGACAGGTCCGACGTACAATACTTCCCAAATTATAGTATTATTCTATTTGATGAATTTATTTACGTTTAGCTTTAAAACTACATGTGAAATACCGATGATTTCAAAATTTTATTTTCAGAAAAACAAAATGCCACAAAGTTTCAAGAGAGAATTTGTTATCACGGAGGACATTGAAAAAGCAATGGATATGATATTACAAAAGCATATTACAATTTATGTGGTTATTTATTATTAATATAATATTATTCTTATATTTATCAGAATAAAATTATGACATACAATACATGAAAAAGGATCTGAATTTTGAAAAATATACGAAGGAAGATACTACCATATATGCAATCGCCAAGAATGATGACTTACTGAAGGTTCCTGATCCAATTTCTACTGGAGGATCAGTTTGACAGCTTCAAAAGTTTACATTTGAAATTGATTTATCCAGTGGTTTGCAAAAACTTATTTTTGAAACTTTACTATAGACTGTGTTCATCTAAATGTGTTAATTGTGCCTTATTTCGTCTTAAGATATTAATGTTTATTTAACAGTTAATAAATAACTTTGTTCTTCCTAATAATTTTCCCAACATAATTACGAACGGTCCAAGGTACGACATGTTTGTTCCTAATTATACTTTTTTTAAATTTGCAAATAATTCAATGATTTTGTGAGACTACTTACATGAAAAAATATGGATGGCATATACAACAGTATCCAGAAAAAACATTGTCATTTTTTGTTCAAAAACGTCAAAAATTGAAAATACAAACATCAAAATGGGTTCGAGAAACCCTTCCCCTACTGTTTCGGCAATCGCGTGGTACAGTTTGGAGAAATTGCAGCAAACTGCCCATTAGTTAAACTAACAAACAACTTCAATTCTTATCCAAACTATTTGAATTAAATCAAAATATCCTTTTCAAATTGAAGGGATTGCGATATCGAGAGGGAAATATTAGTTTTGATGAAAATCCTCTCTAGGGTTTGACTGCTAGGGTAATGCAATGACGGATGGACAGTTTCTAAAATAAATTCTTTAGCTCTAATGCACATTGACTCATTATATCCTATCAAATATTGAGAACATTCATTTATTCGTATAGCAGTAGGCCTGAAAGGTACTTCATAGGAATTTAAAAGTATCTACTTGATTTTGAAAACGCTTTAGTGTGCCGAAAATTCGTGTTTTCCTTATAATTCAAATTAATCTTGGTAAACACTTCCCAAAACATATCTGATGCTCTTGTGCAGAGACCTAGACCTTTGCGTCAAAGAATGTGCCGAACACACCCGAGAGCCTTACCGACCCTGCGCAGGGGCATCCACTGAAAAGCCTGCTCCCGCACCACCTGAGAAGGTATGGACGAGAAGAAAAATATATTCTTATTGTTCCAGAGAGAATTTTATAAAGAACCTCAACGGGAAATAGCAAGAATTATTAACACTTTTTGAGATTCTGAGTTTGCACCAAACAAAATTTAAATATAAAGGGTAAATTATATCTCTTAACCCGGCTGCGGTCCTCAAATTAACTCCTTCTCAAGATCCTTGGGTCCAAATGGACCCATATAATTTCCCTTACAGATTATTTACTTTTCCGATTATCATATTTAGTATTCTTAATAGGAAGTTGAAGTTAGACACCGAAATGTTAAAAATTATATACATTTGTTTTATTTATAAGCTTGTGCAAAAATGTAAAATAATGGTCTCTGAACATGCGTGATAGCAAAATATTGAATTGCTTATATAGAAAAATTGGATAACACACATGTAGTACAAATGTGATTGACATGATTTTTACCTGTAAACATTTTTATTTAGAGCAACGAAAAGTAATTTTGTTATCAGTTTTGCAACACATTCCATTTCCCCCCTTTTCTGAATTGAATCTAAAAAAAACTTAGTTTTGAAGACTGTGAATTTTGCATCGGATTTCTAGTTTTCGACTTCTATTGATGAGGAGGTTTGTGGCAGGTGTGTTCTGCATTCAATAATGGCTTTACAAAAGATTCCCCAAGTTTTCTATAAAAAGTGTTATTTTTTAACATTTTTATTAGCTATCCGAATTTGCTTTTGTGAAAAAAGCGTTTGAATTGATGTAAAATGTTTATTTTGTCAGACGCCACAAAAATGTATTTTTTTCTATGAATAAGAACTAATCGTATCAACAGGACCCTCTGTAGAATTATAGATTGTCATTATTTCTGGTTTCTTTTCTCCAGATTCGCAGCCTCTTGCATCATTGTAAAGGGTGCTTTGAAGGACAACACACTTGTTCATTCATGGCACATACGATACTAATGTCGGGTAACTCGCAAAATCGAAAGTAGAATATTAGTTTGTTGTGTCCTTTGTCTGGAGAGGTTTTGGCGGTATAGAAGATTTGTTTTTGCGCATAGTTCTACTGAGAGTGATGTGTCGTTTGAGAAGCTCCTGACCCAACTGGTATGATGTAAAGAAATTGTCGGGAGTTACATTGTTATCCTTCAGAAGTGAGGATAATTGTAGCACAACTTTTATTCCCAAATTTTGTTCTCTAGGTTGCCCTTCTTGTTTGCCGGAGTTTGTGCATTGCACTTGTAACGTGTTTCATTAAAAATTTCCCTCCGTATTTGCCAAGTCTTTGGCATGTGCTGCCGAAATGGACAATTGACTCAGAAAACGCCTAATTATTCATTGATTGTTACGTACAATTGAAGATTGCACAATACCGGAGGAGGAAGAACATATCAGAATACTACGGTCAAGTTTTAGAAAAATCGTCCATAGTTTTTTAAAAATCCGTAGTTTTAAGAGCGGAGATTGCTCCCAGCTGTTCGTAGTACTTCGATAGTGTTTTCGTAGGTTGATAGTATTATTCGACAAAATATTGTCATTGTACACCTTATGAGAAGATAAAGTCTCCAATGACAATACAATCCTTCCATAGTTGATTTCTACGAATTTACCAAGTTATTATATAAAATTTCTAATGGGAGTTCAACATGAGAAATGTCATGGGTCCAAATGGACCCGAAGAACTTATGTGTAAAAAAAATTATAACTCCTTTCGTATTGAAAATAAATAAATGACATTTTATATGCGGGTAGACAACAGTCAAAAAATAATTGTCTTGGAGTATCTGAACGATCGCCCCATTTTCTTAAGCGGTACAAGAAATTAAAATTTTATTTGGGTCAAAATGGACCCGAGGACCACAGCAGGGTTAAGGTTGGTTAACGAGAGTTAATACGAGTATATTCTACGAGTAATTCATATGTAACTGTTCCTACGGTATTTATTACACCAAGAATAAATAATCTACACGCCGGCTTCCAGGGGTTTCCTCCTCCAGATATTTTGCCCAGAGGGTCACTGCCCTCACAATAATTAGCTTTTAAGCTCCCGAATGGTTTCCGATATAAGTGATTGTGTAGTACATGTATGTATGTATGTATGCATGTATGTATGCATGTATGTATGCATGTATGTATGCATGTATGTATGCATGTATGTATGCATGTATGTATGCATGTATGTATGCATGTATGTATGCATGTATGTATGCATGTATGTATGCATGTATGTATGTATGCATGTATGTATGTATGCATGTATGTACGTATGTATGTACGTATAGAAAGAGAATGGAGGAAGGAAGAGGAAGGGAAGATCGCACCTATTTTTCACGCCTACATTTCCTGGTATTGGCCGAAAAAAAGAGGAAAATCTACCAATCAGAGCAACCGACCTTTAAAATTCTCCTTCAGGCCGAGGCGGCTCAATTTGACGTAACTATATAAGTAATGTCAGAAATCAGCCACCGTCAGGACTCGAACTCTAGGACCTCCCGATCTAGTCGCTGCAGTGGGAACACTTGCACTGAGCCGTCTCGTCCCACAAAAGGCAGTCGGTATGTGGCTATTTGTCTAGGAAGCTTCGATCATGTTACGAGCGTTCTCAAAAATTGTATTTCGGAGGTGCGCCATTCTTATTGCGGAACGACGAAACGCTATGCTGCCTTAATGTCAAAGGTGTAAATGAGAAACACTTTTTACGCACACATGCAAAGGGAAATTTAATACTTATTGTTTTAAAACATGAGAAACATCTTATTTCTTTTGATATTTTCGGCTCCTTCTAAATAGGGTACAGCCGTCTTGCTTAGGAGTAATGTCACCTCACAAACGTTACTGAGCAGTGAAAAAGTTTTAAAAAAATTGAGATACGCCAATAAACAAAAAGCAACTTTCCGATACGCCTAGGAGGGCTGTGTGGGAGCTTCCGCTCCCTGATTCCAGAGGCCTTTCAATGCCAATTGCACGTTGTCCCTTAGCTACTTGGCTGCCCGGGAGCCGCCGCGTTCTAAGTGCTGGTGCCAATGTTCCGCCCGCCATTCTGCGACTTTTCTCAGGGCGAAACGACGTTGGCTCCTGCGCCTAGAATGCGGCGTCTCCCTGGCAGCGAAGTAGCTACTGCCTCCGGCCGCGGAAGCCTACGCCAGTGGTGTCAAGGTCTTATACTGGTGACTGTGGCACGCGTCGTGGCACCGTAGCATGCCACGAGCTTCTCTGCGCAACTAGCGTCGGGAAAGGGAACAATTACGAGTAGTAGTAACCCCGCGGTTTTACAATAGGGATGGCGTATCTTGCGGTGGGGTGATGAACTACGTGGCTCGTCGTGCCACGGACTCCCGCTCGTGGCATCGACCTTGACAACTCTGGCCTACGCTCTCAGCCCGTCCCTTGCCGAAGGTGGAGTACAGCTGCAAGGCGGCGTTCCCGGACCTGGAGTGGTGCTGGGAGCCGCCGCCCCACGAGCGCTGCTTCACCCTGCTGCCCGAGGTGCACTGCAGCCTGTGCGTGTGCCCCGAGTGCGTGTCCCTGCGCGAGCCCCCCGAGCCCCCGCTCTGCCGCTCCTTCGTCCTCAATTGAACAAACGCCGGTCGACTCTGCGCATGCATGCTAGCCACGCGAAATAAAACCCATCTCCTCTCCCCAAAATGAGTTTGTAAATTAAATACAATTTAATACATCAATATTATATAATATACCAACCTGTATATTATTATATAATATACACATTGTTCTGTATAATATATAGGTGAGTCACGTAACTTTAGCATTTCATCTAACTTTTGAAGGGTTGAAGTTATTGAAATGCAATTTTCAGGGAAATGCATAAGGGGATGGGGCTAATTGGTACGTGTATTCATTTATTTCCCATCGCTTGTATTTTACGATACATTCGAGCTAATAATTGTGCTAATTGTGCTTTGTTTCAAGATCCTTTTAATATCCTGTGATAAATTAACACCATTAAATGGAGTTGAAGTAATAAACAATTTTATTACAATACACACTTATGACAAATCCTTATTTTCATTCCTTCAGTTCCTTCAATCAAAGAAAGACTAAAGTTCTAAAAATGCGGAAGGATGGAAAGCAGAGTTCAGAAAAAAAAAAATTTTGAATGATGGAATATGTTGAATATGTTTCGTATCTTCAAGATGTGAATATTTGGAATATGTTTCGTATCTTCAAATACTAAAATCTGTTCCTTTCCCCGAGCGCGCGTTTTCTGGTGGACCGTTGCATGACCTTTTGTGGTGGACTGTTCCATTCAAAGTATCCGTTAAACACTAGTTGCAGAAAAATCAGCATTACTCAAAAAATGTTTATCTAACATATGACAATATGTATATCATTGGATTCATCTTTTTGCGATCCTCATGACTGACTGAAAAAATATGTATAGTGTAACGAAAAACCCCTCTCACTTGTACTGATATCGATCACGCCCACTAAACAGGCGCCAATGCAACGAAAAAACCCCCTTTCCTATTTACTAAAACGCCCTACGAACTGGGCACTAATGTAATGAAAATCTCCCCTCTCAACTCCTATTGTTGATCACGAAAAACTTCCTTGCTGATCACCTGTAATATCTACAATGCACACCACTGTGCCCCCCCTTTTTACTATCCGGAGTTTTCCTGTTTACATAAATTTATCAGGGCGGGCCGTGATTTGTTCTCTACAGAACACAAGCGCCACGCCAATGCAGGGACCAGGATCAGCTAGCTATGTGATAAAAACACCGGTTACGTAACATCAAAACGAGAACTCAAAATCTCGTTTGTTTATTTTCTTTTAACCAACAGAAACATTAATACCCTCATAAAAGAATCAATACCACACAACATCAACAAAACACTATATCATAAAAATCACAAAAATCAATAAACATATTATACCCAAATGTTATTACGAAATAATGAGCTCAATACTGTGGCCACACCCATTACATTGCAATCCCCCCAAAATGTTTCCAGTTTTGGCTTTGTAAACCATTTATTCTTCCCAAGAGCAAAGAAATCAAAGTCATTGACTTCACTGGAGTGTTGCAAAACAAAAAAAAAAAAATATTCCACTTCCCTTGCGTTGTTAACCAAGCGGCGACCAGGTCCACACACACACGATCTCACGCCGTCATGCGTAAGAACTCTGCTCCACTGCTGCCTGCTAGCGCCGAATTACCAGTGCCCCCCAAATTGGCACTGACCACGGCGACGATATGCAAAGACGCGCTCGAGTCTGCTGCACCTCGGCACACCTCGTTCGGCGACACCCGCTTCGATTTTTCAATGGTCGAAGTAACACCAGTTCCAAACATTAGTGGAAAAACTTTCAAAATTCACAAAACTCAAAATTAGGATCGCGCGTGGCATAGCTTTATATATTACCACTAAAATAGTTCACATCACACGGCATACAGTTCCGCCACCTTGCGAATACAAGTCCGAAGGAGCAACACCTTCTCGAAATTTTATAAGTTCGCGTGTTAAAATAATATCACGAGTGACGCGGAGTACAACTCGCCACGAAGTTATTCACTCCTCTCACAGTTTATAATAGTTCACTAGTACGAGTCCAGAAGAGAACACTTCATCAAAAATTACAAATCCAAAATTTTTAAAATTATTCTTGCAACAAGCGACGCGGATTCTGCCTCTCGCTACCAAGCTATTCCCTCGTCTCTCTCCCATTGTTGTCCTAAAGCATTTATAGCTTTTTTCCGAACAAAACAATAGCGCCTCTACTGTCTTCTGCTTTATAACTTATAAAAATAGTTTATTATTAATTTCTAACACTTCCTGGATTGTCTTATTATATTGTAAAATTCCCAATTAAAATTTCATATCCATTCCACTTCTTAGACATCACCTTTCTCGCTTCATTTTGTTAAAAGAATGCTTTTTCGTGCGTCTCATGCCTACAAACATCGCTCGTTTATTTCTCAATTAACTCATGTAACATAATGTTTATCTATTAATGTTCGGCGTCCTAAAATTGTGTCACCACGTTTATAATTTGGCCCGTATTCCACGGAATACTTTGGTATATGCCAAATCTCGGTAGACACACTAGTTTTCGTTTAATTTATTAATATATCCAAACTTTTCTGAAGGGACGTCACGACCATTGTTGTTTTAGTTCTGTAACATGTTAAAATCAATGTCATGATCACAAAACTCGCGATATTATGCGTTTCTGTGACCCGATTTAGCTGAAACAAACTTTATTGTGTTCCTTATAATTTTGTGCGTTGACTAGTAACATGCAACCATTAATTAACCACGGCGTTCACATGCTCGCCTGAAATACTCGTTTTCTCTTAGATCACCTTCACTTGTTTTTCTATATTCCGCTCTGGAAGTTTCTACATAAAGTTCTATACCCGGTTCATAAACCAATGGTCACTTCATGTTATCTACCTATTTCATTTGTAATAGATGGCTAAACTATTACAACTTCCCCTCCCTAGACGTCGGTCACTCGCTGACGTAGTCACGATGTACCGACTTCTACTACTCTAACTCAGCAAACTCGTCATGTCTTGATCAATTGTTGGCCTCAGTGGCACCTGCTACGCTTCACACTTGCGGTTCTAACCCCTGCCTATCGTACGTGCACCTGTTGCACCACCTTGACCGTAGCATTACCTATTGTACATTCACCTGACACAAATTCGCGATTTGTACCTGTCGCACTTTCACTCACTCACTATTCCAATCTTGCTTTCTTACTTATAAACATGACTTACATACTAAAACTACAACTAAAATACACTTACATACTTAACACAACAAAATATACACTTAACAACCGTTCTTCTATCCCCCTTGGCTTCTATCGTTCAACCATTTCTTTATACGGTTTAATATTAAACCAATTTTGGACCCCACAATCATGTCCTTGGTTCGACAAAACAACACTGTTATTGTCTAGTACCTTTTCAATTACGTATGGGCCTTCAAAGATAGGAAAGAACTTCCGGAACAATTTCTGCTCGGACGATGACGAGTGAGGCGACTTCACCAGAACTTTGTCACCTACGCGATACACCCCCCGATAGAACTGCCCTTGAGCCCCTTTTCTACGACTGGCTGCCTTCTTCAATTGGTCATAGATAATTTGATGGTTTCCCGTGATTGTCGTTATACCGCTGATCTCCGGAGGAACAGCGATCTCGTCAAAGGGTCCTTTCTTCTTTTGTCCGAAATGCACCTCCCATGATGTTCGTCCGGTGCTTGAATGTGGTACTGTATTCAGTACTTCGTTTAATATGGGAACTGCTTCAAACCACGCCCGATGGTTCTCCGACGAATAAACTCGGAACAAACGCGACAGCTCCTTCATCACCCTCTCACTGGGGTTGCTTTGGGGATGCCTCACTGCGGTAAAATGAATTTCTATTCCCAAGGTTGTCATTTCCTTGCGCCACCTGTCACTTGTGAATTGGCTTCCTCGGTCATGCAGTACTCGTCTAGGCTTTCCGCCTATATCGATAAAAGCCTTCATCTGCCGGACACAGTTCGCAGCATTCGGTTTTCTAATGGGAAAAGTTCTTACTAATTTTGAAAACACGTCTATAGCTACGAATAAATACTGGTTACCGAACTTAGTTTTCGGCAACGGACCGTACAAATCGACGGCGTACAGATCACGTGGACCCTGCGGTATAATGGCTTGCCACTCGCCCTCCTGACGGCGATTAGGCTGTTTCGTCTTCTGACATACGTCACAGGAGCTTGTTAATTGACGTATTTGCTTCCCCATATTCGGCCAATAACAATAATCCGCCAAAATACGCGTGATCTTTTCTCCCCCGAAATGACCGTAATGCTCGTGTGTAGATATTATCAAGCCCTTCCGTTGCTTCTCCGGTACCCATATACGGAATTGATTATCCGGACCGTTGGTCTTGCGCAATATGATCCCATCGTGACTTTTCCACAAAGCTGCATTCCGTTCTCGTACGCTCTTGAACTTGCTAGAATCGTACTGCTGCCCAGCTACCAATTTCGTTACCTCCCGTGTAAATGGGTCTCCTTGCTGCATGGCAATCACCGCGTGCTTTGTCCATCGTGGATCGATTTCACTCACGCGTATTATTGCTACCAGATTCTGTTCACCCTCTTTCTCCTCCACTCTAATTCGGGATAAATAATCTGGGAGTAAGTTCTTCTTGCCCTCGCAGTATTCGATATCAATCTGAAACTGCTGTAACCACAGAGCCCATCGAAGCAATTTCTCATTATGAGTATGACTTCTCATCAGAAAGATCAATGCCTTATGGTCAGTAATCACCGTAAAAGGTCGGCCCACTAATAATGCCGAAACTTCCGCGTTGCCCAAACCACGGCAAGCGCTTCCGATTCTGTGGTACCGAAATTTGCCTCGCTTCCCTTCAGGGACCGACTATCTAACGCGATAATCTGCTGTTGCCCGTAATCGCCCACTTGAAACAGGACTGCGCCCAGCGCCGATCCGCTACTGTCCGTCTGCAGATACATTCGCCTACGGAAGTCGGGGTAACGTACCACGTACGTCTCTTCAAAAGCCCGTAGCAGCTGTTCGTAAGCTTCCTGGCATTGTTGCGTCCAATTCCACCTGTTCCCCTTGCGAAGCAAGTGTAACAGCGGCACTACCTTCTGTGAGTAGTTCTTAACAAATCGAGAGTAATAGTTTAAAATACCGAACAATCGGCGAAGTCCACGGATATTCTTAGGCGGTGGCAACTTTCGAATCATTTCCTTTTTACATTCCTGAATCTCGATCCCCTCACCGGAAATTTCGTGTCCCATAAATTGTACTTTAAGTTGACAAAACTTACATTTTTCTATATTTAATTTCAGGTTGTAGGTTCGAAAAATCTCAAACAATTGCCTTAAATCTCGCAAATGCGCCTTTAAATCTGGTGAAAATAACACGATGTCATCCACATACGTTATTAACGTCTCCTTCAACTCAGCCGGGATGACGTCATCCAAGTAGCGGATTAACGCCGCCCCCGAGTTCTTCAATCCGAATGGCAACCGTGTAAATGAATATACAGTTCCCTCGAACCTAAAACTGATATATTTCTGGGATCCGGATTCAACTGCAATTTGCCAATACGCTGACGAAAAATCAAGGGCGCTAAAGATAGCCGCCCCTCCTAACTTCACGATCATATCATTAATGGTGGGTGGTGCTTCGTAGCGGGGAATCGTTACGGCATTCAACTTTCGTGCGTCGAGGCAAATCCTTATACTGCCATTCTTCTTTGCCACGACTACTAATGGACTTACATATGGAGTGATAGCCCTCTTAATGATGCCCTTCTGTTCCATTTCAGCTATCAATTGTCGCACTTGTGCCCGGTGCGCGTATGGGATAGGGTATTGCTTCGTCACAAACGGTGTAGCATCACTGATCTCCAACCGAAATTTATAACCTCTCACTGCCTCTGATGACTCGTGAAACACGTCTACAAACTTTTCCAAGAGTTGCCGAATTTCTTCCGGGCCGTTCTCTTTGTCAACGACACCTTCCACAGCACGTTCCACGCCCTGGAGAACCTCTTCCATCGAAGCCTGCACTTCGTCCCCATCGACCGCCGCCTCATCATCTTCAGCGACCACTAAGCCACCACCAATACAACCTCGTAACCGTAATGTAATTACACCTGTGCTTACGTCTACGACGGCTTGGTAGGCCCTTAATGCGTCCATTCCGATGATAATCTCGCGTACGAGTCCTCGGACCACTATTGCCGCTACCTCGATGGTCAGTCCCTCCACGCAGAATTCCAACCAAACTTGTCTTCCCGTGGTACTTGCTGCCTTCCGGTTCGCCATCACGACCCTTAGCTTCCGCGTTGGTAATTCAACCAGCTCTTGTCCATCCCTCTTCAACTCCTCACACAATTCTTCAGATATTGCACTGATGCTACTTCCCGTATCTACCAACGCATACACCTGTCTCCCATAGCACGTGCCCTTCAACACTAAACACTTGCTCGGCTTCGCACCTTCCATTGTTTCTTCACGAAGCAATTCATCTCCCGCGACCATTACACTTGTTGTTGCTAGTACCGTAACCTGATTCCCTTCCACGTCATTTGGTTCGGGCCACCCTCCCGCACCAAAGCTATCTAGTTTTTCCGGCCTTCTGTCTACATTCCTCTTTGCTTCCGATTCACCTTGGTTCATATCTTGACGACCCCCACCATTTTCTTTTGGTTTTGGTTGCTGTTGTGACGGCCCACCTTGTGGCTTACCTTGTCTTGGCGCTTTCTCTCCCGTGCGCACTTCAACCGCGCATACATTTTCCTGTCGGTACTTCGTGCCGTTATATCCATTCGTACCGCCCCCATTATTACCAAAGCGTGACCTCTCATTTGGGGAATCTTGGTCATTTCCATCATTCGTCTGATCGAACCGACTAACACGCTCGATCAGCTCATCTATTGTTTCCGGCATATTATTCCATAACAAGTTACGGACGTTACCCGGCATCTGTCGTATCAATATTCTAATAATTTCAGCGGGATCGAAATTCTCGCTACAAATCTTGAACGCACTTACTTTGCGCGTCACGAAATCGCACATGCTTTCTGCACTTCCCTTCCGGTACTTTTCCGACATCAAGCGATATCTTAACTCGAACCGATGATGCTGGTTCCAATAACGCTCTAAGAATTTCCCCCTCCACTCTTCATAACTTCTCGGAGTCGGTGTAAGAGCCTGCCACCAATACTGGGCCTTCGAACTTAACGCCTCCTCCACGAATCTTAATTTCATCGTCTCAGGCGTACCGTTCACAAGAAAATAATTTTCTAACGCCGTTAGAAAAGAATACGGCTGTTCCTTGCTTTCTCCGTGGAAGCGTAAATAATTCGGGAGTGCCGCGTGACTGACAACGTTCCCAACATTCGCAGACCTCTGCGCCGCGTACATACGTTCTTCTAACTCAGTTACCTTTTTGGAGAGCATTTCATTGACACTTCTTGTTTGTTCTAATTCATCCGGCCTCAGATTACTGATTTCTCTTTGAACTGTTGACATAATGTTCTCGCCTATCCCGTTCATGGAATCCTCGAGTAATATTAATCGCGCGTCCTGCCGTTGTGTTGTTTCTTTAACGACCTGCAAATTTTTGTTAATGTCATCGAACTGGCGGTGATGTCCGTCTACCACCTGTTGGACGGCTAATACGGACGACTTGACTTTGCCCACTTCCGCGCTAAATTGCATATTAACGGATTCCTGGACTGCGAACCGCGATTCTATCTTTTCTTCAGCGATCTTCGCGTCGTTTTCCAACTTGGAAATCTTCGCAAACGTCTCGGTTCTCAAGCCACTGACGTCGTTCCGGATTGCCAATAATGCAGAATCTAATGACTCCATTCTGCCCTCTAATTTACTCTCCAAACTGATATTATTCTCTACCATTTGCTGGCGCAAATTAACATTACTTTCTTCTATCTTGGCTTGCAAATTGTTTTCTCGACGGGCATTATCCGATTTTATTTCTGCCATTAACAACTGTAACATAGCATTCAGACTCGACTCTGTAACGCCTCGTTCTTCAGCTGTGGTACGCGCTACTTCACCGGGATCATGACCCCCATCCCCCACTACCTGACCAACAGCCATTTCATTCGCGACTAACGCGACATTATCTTCCCCTTCGACCTCCAAATTTGGTAACCGCTGATAATCCTCACCATCGTCACAAGCAGATATCGTCTCGGAATCAGATCCTTCCCTGATGCTAATTAGTTTGCCACTTCGTGTTTCCATTTTTGTTATATTTCTTTATCACGTGCTAGCTATTAACAACCTGTCCTGGTTTCCTACCCCGGCGTTGCGTTTGCTAATCACGCCCCACGAATTGGGCGCCAATGTAACGAAAAACCCCTCTCACTTGTACTGATATCGATCACGCCCACTAAACAGGCGCCAATGCAACGAAAAAACCCCCTTTCCTATTTACTAAAACGCCCTACGAACTGGGCACTAATGTAATGAAAATCTCCCCTCTCAACTCCTATTGTTGATCACGAAAAACTTCCTTGCTGATCACCTGTAATATCTACAATGCACACCACTGTGCCCCCCCTTTTTACTATCCGGAGTTTTCCTGTTTACATAAATTTATCAGGGCGGGCCGTGATTTGTTCTCTACAGAACACAAGCGCCACGCCAATGCAGGGACCAGGATCAGCTAGCTATGTGATAAAAACACCGGTTACGTAACATCAAAACGAGAACTCAAAATCTCGTTTGTTTATTTTCTTTTAACCAACAGAAACATTAATACCCTCATAAAAGAATCAATACCACACAACATCAACAAAACACTATATCATAAAAATCACAAAAATCAATAAACATATTATACCCAAATGTTATTACGAAATAATGAGCTCAATACTGTGGCCACACCCATTACATTGCAATCCCCCCAAAATGTTTCCAGTTTTGGCTTTGTAAACCATTTATTCTTCCCAAGAGCAAAGAAATCAAAGTCATTGACTTCACTGGAGTGTTGCAAAACAAAAAAAAAAAATATTCCACTTCCCTTGCGTTGTTAACCAAGCGGCGACCAGGTCCACACACACACGATCTCACGCCGTCATGCGTAAGAACTCTGCTCCACTGCTGCCTGCTAGCGCCGAATTACCAGTGCCCCCCAAATTGGCACTGACCACGGCGACGATATGCAAAGACGCGCTCGAGTCTGCTGCACCTCGGCACACCTCGTTCGGCGACACCCGCTTCGATTTTTCAATGGTCGAAGTAACACCAGTTCCAAACATTAGTGGAAAAACTTTCAAAATTCACAAAACTCAAAATTAGGATCGCGCGTGGCATAGCTTTATATATTACCACTAAAATAGTTCACATCACACGGCATACAGTTCCGCCACCTTGCGAATACAAGTCCGAAGGAGCAACACCTTCTCGAAATTTTATAAGTTCGCGTGTTAAAATAATATCACGAGTGACGCGGAGTACAACTCGCCACGAAGTTATTCACTCCTCTCACAGTTTATAATAGTTCACTAGTACGAGTCCAGAAGAGAACACTTCATCAAAAATTACAAATCCAAAATTTTTAAAATTATTCTTGCAACAAGCGACGCGGATTCTGCCTCTCGCTACCAAGCTATTCCCTCGTCTCTCTCCCATTGTTGTCCTAAAGCATTTATAGCTTTTTTCCGAACAAAACAATAGCGCCTCTACTGTCTTCTGCTTTATAACTTATAAAAATAGTTTATTATTAATTTCTAACACTTCCTGGATTGTCTTATTATATTGTAAAATTCCCAATTAAAATTTCATATCCATTCCACTTCTTAGACATCACCTTTCTCGCTTCATTTTGTTAAAAGAATGCTTTTTCGTGCGTCTCATGCCTACAAACATCGCTCGTTTATTTCTCAATTAACTCATGTAACATAATGTTTATCTATTAATGTTCGGCGTCCTAAAATTGTGTCACCACGTTTATAATTTGGCCCGTATTCCACGGAATACTTTGGTATATGCCAAATCTCGGTAGACACACTAGTTTTCGTTTAATTTATTAATATATCCAAACTTTTCTGAAGGGACGTCACGACCATTGTTGTTTTAGTTCTGTAACATGTTAAAATCAATGTCATGATCACAAAACTCGCGATATTATGCGTTTCTGTGACCCGATTTAGCTGAAACAAACTTTATTGTGTTCCTTATAATTTTGTGCGTTGACTAGTAACATGCAACCATTAATTAACCACGGCGTTCACATGCTCGCCTGAAATACTCGTTTTCTCTTAGATCACCTTCACTTGTTTTTCTATATTCCGCTCTGGAAGTTTCTACATAAAGTTCTATACCCGGTTCATAAACCAATGGTCACTTCATGTTATCTACCTATTTCATTTGTAATAGATGGCTAAACTATTACAATAGTTCCATTTGAAAAACAGATACCTCGAATATATTGTAAAATACAAATGGGAAAGTTGATTATGTAATTTTTAAAAAAATTTATTTCTACTTGCTGGGGATTTCTGCCTTTCAGAGGTGTTAATAGAAGATTTATATAACATTATTGGTTGAATTATAGTCAGTCAATATAATTCCGACAAAAGCAGGTTTAATTGTTAGGTAACATGAGCTTGTTAAGCATAGTCCTAATTTACAAGATTACGTCCTAAGACGCCAAAAATATTTATCAATTGAGTTATTATTTTTACGACGTGGTCTGTCGGTGAGAAATATAATCGATACATAAATACCCGGGCAATGTCTATTAATTATCTCGCCAGATTATACACTTTCAACTGTTTGGCGTAATAATTTGGAGTAATAAATAATTTTATAATTCAGCAATAATTTTCAAAAATTAAGAAATGAGGTACGAGCTAAAAAACTATTTTTTTGACAATATCGACTTGCATGCCATTTACTTTGTAAAGTTATGAGATTCTATTACTCCAATAAGTAAACTTCATCGCCTATATTCGTTAGAGATATGATACTCAGAAGACGATAAAAAGAAGAAACAAGACAAAAACAAAAGAAAAGAATAAAGGAAGACAATAATATGTTCGACCATATTTCGTAATTTTTTTGGCACACAGAGTTTACTTGTGTATGTTCGGGGATAGGTTTTCACGCCACGCCGTCTCGTAGCGCCAGGAATGGCACCGGCCACTGAAGCTACGCTCTCGTTCGAAGGCCGTTTCTGCACATTGTATTCTCGCACTTTCAATCCGGGTCGAGCGAAGATAGCTTGTTTTTTGTGAGATAAACATTACTGTATTCGTCTGAAGCGTTTTACGAAATGGTTCTGCTGTTTTGACTTCAGCTACAAAGATGATATTGAGGATCGAACTTTTTCAAGAGAAATCATATAATACAAATGCCATGGACTCGATTGTAACTGAACAGCATAATTTCGATTCATATTTTCAACTATTCACTACTTGTTGGTATTACGATGGTGAGGTCATGTGTTGGTAGTTCCATTAGAAAACTTAAAAGCATTTAATACAATCCAATGGGAATGAGATGTAAGACCTCTTATGCTATACAAGAATCACCATTACAAAAATGTTTACCAAAATGGAGCAAATATTTGACCAGAATAAATATATATATATATATATATATATATATATATATATATATATATTATGTTCTTTGGCATAACAGCTCTTTACGAGCTAAGGCCTACCAGCTGCGTCCCGACCATGAGGCCAAGGGTTAACGTGTGTTTAGCACATAGCCATGACCATAATAAATACGACATGTTTAAATTAGGTTACAATAAAGTAGTTTTGTTTTTCATTTATAACTTATAATGAAACGTATATATAAATATCGCTATTCCTTGAAATTTAGCATGGATATTTCGTAAGATAATGAAGATTCATTCGTTATTTTGTTTAAGATCATTACCTGAATTTCATACCCATTCGGGTTCTCAGCATTTGATGATATTGCTTGTCATTTTATTTCTTGACATGAAAGTACCTGTTATCTACTTCTTCACAATTACTCAAAGTACTACTTTACCTCAGAAATCACGCAATAAAATGGACATGAAAGTTGTTGAGATTTATTTTACAAAAAAAATTCCCCTAGAAAACCTGAGGTGTGCATCTTTGCACGATGAAAATTAACATTTTACTACTCGTAATAACATTTAAATAACACTCAATTTTACAATACTTCTTTGTTAAAAATTTGCCACATCAGAAATTACAAGAATAACTTACCTAATGCGGATGCAGCAATTGCATTGAGTCCTTTTACATCTTTCAAAGCGACGGTGTTTTGTATTTGCTTTTCATGTTAATGGACAGTACGTTTCAATGGTTGCTTTGTTGTGTCATTGAACGACACTTTGTCATTGTCACTTTTGTTATGTTGTACGTCACATTCCCGTTCATAGAATATAACAAGCGAGAACCTTTTTTAGTAGAAATCGTAGTGACAGCTATTTACGAAACGAGGTGTACACTATTTTATAGTCACAAAATGACAACGAAAGGAATATTATGGTTATTTATATTATAATTACATCCTGTATATTTTCGTTTTTCTGCAAAGTCATATTATTTTTTTAAAATAGTCTGAGTCTATATTCTGTAACGCACTTACTGTCCGAGAAAGGAGAAATAGCAAATTATTAAATTATTTCGTATAAAAAGAATAGTCTAAACGTCTTTTAAATCGGTACATCAAACTTCATGTTTTCTTTTTGAAACAACAGAATCAGTAGTGTCCGAATATGGACTAAGTAATCGACTAAATTACAAATTGTGTGGGCTTATCGAATTCTAATGTGTTTATGAAAAATATGACGCAAATGAATTTTACAATGAACAATGTTTATAATGTCATCACGTGATTAGCTGTGAACGCATTTCAATGCAATACGTTCTTTTTATTTATAATTTTATGTAGGAAAATAGGACGTCAGGGGAAATATTTCATTAATGAGTACATTAACAAAGTATTTGGTAAGTTATCAGAAGATCATCATCAAAATTAAGCATAAAGATAAATAAATGAAAAATGAGCAAATGTGAGTAAAATATCGAAAGAGCGAGGCATTAAAGAAAGAAATGAGGAGGCATAAAAAAGGACAAGTGTTTAAATGAATCCAAGGAATTCTGAATTCCTACTAGAAGTAAAGGAACAACTCTGAGGAGACTGCAATGCGACTAAAAGGCTCAAAATCACTCGTCTCTCATTTA
Source organism: Acheta domesticus (assembly GCA_031308135.1). Taxonomy (NCBI): domain Eukaryota; kingdom Metazoa; phylum Arthropoda; class Insecta; order Orthoptera; family Gryllidae; genus Acheta; species Acheta domesticus. The sequence continues at coordinate 110,889,484 of JAHLJT010002406.1, read as the reverse complement.
TTCTTCTAAAAAACGAACCAATTACAACTGTAACCGGCTGAGAATAGAGCGAGTGGCAGTAAACACGCTCTGAGAGCGTCATTTTGTAGAGCGCTGCAGATGGCACTCTGTCCTACTTCCATCCCACCAACTGGGCGAATCCCCCCCCCCAGTCACCCCCTGCCGGCCTCATTGGCGCCCTCGCCCGCCACTCGCCCGCCTGCGCCACACATTGACAGTCTCCTTTTCAAAACGGATACAAGCTCGAATCCCGGGTATTCGCCGACCAGAGCCTCACTATCTCGACCGCACACTCTTTCATCCGCTCGCCCAACATCTCCCTCAACCAGTCGCTTAGCCGTGGTCCCCAAGTTGCCTCCCGACTCGCTCGCCCTCTCGCACGCCCACCCTTCTCACTTGCCCGCTTCCCGACTTAATCACCGGCCCTCTCACCCAACAAACATCCAGAAGCCTCTACCCCCACTCTCTCTACTCTCCCACCACACGCCCATCATTCACCATTTACCTTCTTTACACACTTGCCTTCCTGCACGCCTACCAACTAATTTTGCTTCCTCACCTACTCTCACCCACCACACCCTCGTCAAATCCCTTACTCTTGCCTACCTCCTCGTCTGCCTACCCACTAGTCCTTCCACTCATCTGTCAATTCATCCGCTCATTCGCCCTCCCCCTTTACCACCCACTCCCCCATCCACTTACCCGTTCATTTCTTCCGTCACTCTCCCGCTAATTCCCTTCCTATTCTCCCGCCCAGTCCCTTCACACTTTCTCGTTCACTCCCCTTTCCACTCTCTCGGCCATTCTTCCTCCCACTCTCCCACCCATTCCCCCTTCCACATTCCCGCTAATTTCCTCTCTTACTTCTCAGCTCATTGCCCTCTTACTCTCCAGTCCATTTCCCTCCCACTCTTCCACCAACTCTCTTCCCATTCTCTTTGCCATTCTCCCTCCCACCCCATTTATTCCCCCTTCCACTCTCCCCCTCGTTCCTCCTCCCATTGCCCTCCCACTCTCCCGCCCATTCCCTCACCCACTCTCCAACCCATTCCCCTCTCCGTCCGAGTGTCCTTCCAACGCCCCGCAGTCCCTCCCCACCCGCCCTCGCGGCCGCGCTTTTTATCGGTGCCGCGCCGCGCTTCGCCGCGCCCGCGCCGTGCCTCCCGCGGGCCGGGGTTAATTACCGGGGCGCGGTTTATGGGCGCGCGCGGATCTTAATTGCCGGCGCCCGGCGAATGCATTAGGGCGGTAATTGCGCGCCGAGGAAGTCGCCCGGCGAATCGCGTCGCTCACCGGCCGCCCGACCGGCCCGCGCCCCCGCTCCCGTCCCGGCCACCGCACTTGGCGATGAAAGCGTTCGAGTACATGTGCCGTTTCTCTCTACACCCGCTTAGGGCTGAACTGAGAGGGAGAGCTTGTAGGGGAGAGACGAAACGATGACAATTTTTGTGCTTCGGGTTATTGCGATGAAAAATAGAAATGAACATGGAGGGGGAGGCGTAAATGAAATAAATGAGAATGTACTGTATTATTAGAAGTGGAGGGTTTGGAATATTGTTATTTTATACACTGCTCACCAATAGTTTAACTTGTCATTGATTAATTGGATTAAATTTTTTGTTTTTTCAATACGAGTAATGTCACAAAAATTAAGATTATTACAGAATACTTATGGAAGTACTAGAGATGGTTCCCCACACCAAATACAAATTTCAACTCCCTTTTACGGCATGAACCACGTCGGACAGCGTGAGCTTACAATTCACAGTAATAATATAGAGAAGAAATCCGCATTTTGTGAGACATTATATGCAATCACGATGTATAAGAAAGCTATGTAGACAGTTGACTGTTTTGACTGTTTTTAAAATTTGTGGGAATGTGGGTGAAAAGAACGCTATACCAAGGGCTGAAAATAACAGTGAGAGATGAATGTGTATCAGATGTTAGGAAGTAGTGCGGCATTATGACTTTTACGTTATAATACAGGTAATGACTGCCACGTTATTTAATTCTTTACGTATATAATACAGAAAATCAGTTTTTGGCGAACCAATGAAATATTTCCTGACAAGATGACGGTAGAAGCAGAGTTTGGAGTTTGAAGGGAGTATGCCGAAACAGTCTCGTACGAGTAGCGAGCATTATATTTTAGAAAGACCCTAGTTAATGCGGTTACTTTAGGGCATGGAAAGAGTACTTAAAGTTCAATTTTTAAAACTAGTGCTAAAAGCGATGCTCAAATATTCAGATAAAACTATGAATACAACAAAAAAGACTTTCCATTGATCTCATCAGTTACTGCCGACCATAACGAGGGACTTATCATTACGTAATTTGTATACTAGAATAAAAATAAAATAAAATTCAGTAATGCTGTATACAAAAAGAGTTTGTGATACACGTGGTAAAAGTGTTTTATTATGCTCGTTGGATTGCGTCATTCGGCCTTTCGGCATCGTGTCGCAACATTTCCTACTCACAAAATTAAATGCAACTTTTACCACTCGTATCATAAATAACTAGTTAGTACAAAAATTACAAATATATACTCTCGGAACCATTGACAATATACAATAATTGTTCCATGTTATAGTGATATATTCTGAGGGCTTTGTTTAATTTGCGGTACACACTGTTTGTCAAACATTGTAGTTTGCGTTCAGCAAACAATTTAATTAAAAAAGTATTTGAAATATAAAATTCTTCAATATCACAAAGTTCACATTAGCGAAATAATCTCACTATAAATAATATAAATAAATAATCATAACTATAAATAACTAGCACTATAAATAATATACCTGCAGTAACTTACATTCACACCATTGAAGTTAATGTCTCTATGGAAACATATGTTATATTTTAAAAATTATTATCTCATTTATATTTTACTTCATACAGAAAAAATGGCCATAGGATTGGCAAGACATATTTTTTTTTAATTATGCTTTATTTAAAAGGTCGCATGAACTGCTAGGTCATTAGCGACCACATTCAAAATACAGTATATACAATGTACATGAGAGCATACAACAAAATTTAAGATTAAATCACAAATACATAATTTGTCAATATAAGTCATCAAATAAAATCATCACATAAATCATCAAAAATCATCAATATAAGTCATCACATAAATCATCAAAATACATGTTGGGCATTACTAATACATTATTTGATATAACATTGTGACAATATTGGTGTTTAACAGATTTTGGTTTCTTACAGTTTATTGATAAGGTTAATTTCCTTTAAAAATTTAATGACATTTTGAATGTGGTATTTGTTGTTAAGGATTTCAGGGAGAGTGAGAGGTATTGCATATTTTTTGCGAATATCTGTGTAAATGGAACAGAACAGTAATATGTGTGGTATAGTAAGGGCAGATTGACATTGGTCACAATTTTTTTGCATTTCTTTTGTTAGTAGATGCTGATGGGTAAGTTTGGAATGGCCAATTCTTAAACGGGTGAGCACAGTTTGATATTTTCTCTCGTGAAGGTAAGGGAGTTGGTCATCGAAGATACTTTTCCTGATCTGATGTAGTAAGTTTGGTGATCTTGTCCATTCAGTATTCCAAAGATCCTTGTTTCTTTGATGAAGTTCTTTTTTTATGTCATTGTGGGAAACTGGGTGCTCTTCCAAAGGTGAATTAATAGAGTCTTTTGCTGCTTCATCAACTAATACATTACCGGCAATACCTCGGTGCGATGGTATCCAAATGAAAATTATTTCCTTGTTGATGTGTAATAGGTCATAATATAAGTCAGCTATTTCATTTACTATAGGGTCCTGGTTTTCAGAATTACTTAAACTTACTAGCACACTTTTGGAGTCTGTAAATATAACAAATTTGTCTTCGGTTTGTTCTTGAATATATTTTAAGGTGAGAAGAATGGCGTATGCTTCACAATAAAAAATAGAGCAATAATCATTTAGCCTTGTTTGTAATAGTGTCTCTTTGATTTGTACAGCACAGCCAGCTCCGATCTCTTTACGGGAGCCATCGGTGAAGATGTGTGTATATCCAGTGTATTTGTTATAGATTTCGTTGAAGTAAGCCTGGTAAATTAACGTATTAGTTTCCTTTTTTGGAAGATCGTTAAGGCTGATGTTGATATTTATTAGGGAAGGAATCCATGGAGGTCTTTTTTTAATCATGGTAGTTCGAACAGTAGGAAATGTGAAGTGAATTTCTTCAAGATACTGGTTCAGGAGATAATAAACTGGTTTCGGAGCATACTTTTTTTGTGTGTACTTATCATAATATTTTCTGGAGAAAACATTCTTATAAGCAGGGTTATTAGGAGTGGATGACATTTTACTGGCGTATGAAAAACATAGTTTTCTTCTTCTGATGTGAAGAGGTTCTTCATTGGATTCCACAAGAATACTCGAAATTGGACTCGTTCGATATGCGCCAATAGCAAATCTTAACCCGGCTGAGTGGACCGGATTAAGACTATTTAATATTGTTGGCTTAGCTGACTGGTAAATAATTGCTCCATAGTCTATCTTAGAACGAATGAGGGCTTTGTATGTTGAAAGTATAACATTTCTGTCGGCACCCCACGATGCTGATGAGATGGCTTTTATTATATTCATTCTTTGAAGACATTCAGCTTTTAATTTCTTAATATGAGGTATCCATGTTAGTTTACTATCGAATAATATTCCTAGGATTTTGATTAGGCTAGAACATTTAAGTTGTTGTGGTCCTATAGTAAGTTTTAGCTGATCAGATAAATTACCCCTTTTATTGAAGACTATACATTCAGATTTGGTTTTTGAGATCTGAAACCTGTCGTATTGGACCAATCTTGAAGTTCATTTAAAGTGATTTGGAGCAGTTCTTGAGATGTTTTAATATTTTTTTCCACTTAATGTTATAGTGATATCATCTGCAAACAAATATACTTTCACTGGTCGATGGATGTGGTTCGTGATATCATTTATGGCAATCAAGAATAGTAGTACACTAAGCACAGATCCTTGAGGCACTCCGTTATTTATTGTATATTTGTTCGATAAAATATTATTGAATTTAACTTGTAAGATCTATTCTTCATGAACTGGGTTATGAAAATTATTATTTGGCCATCTATCCCCATTTCGTGGAGAATTTTGATGATTCGATCTCTCCATACCATGTCATAAGCCTTTTCCACATCTAAACTAACAGTCACAAGATGTTGGTCTGTTATAAAGGCATCACAAATGTCACTATGGATGTTTACTAGATGGTCAGTTGTAGAACGGTTTCGTCTGAAACCACTTTGGAATGGTGAAATGTTATTATAATATTGGAGGTACCAATTAAGTCGTCTACTGACAATTTTTTCCAGTAATTTGCAGAGGGTGGACGTTAGGGAAATAGGTCTGTAATTATTCGGGTTGGTTGGATCTTTGTTAGGTTTAAGAATCGGGATAACTATAGATTCCCTCCATTTGTCAGGAAATTCTCCAGTGGTTATTATTTCATTGAAGAGTCGAGTTAGATATTCAATAGCATTTGCCGGCAGTTCTTTAAGAAAAACATTGTATATTCCATCTGGTCCTGGGCTCGAATTTCTAGTACGAGATAACACAGTCTCAACTTCTTGTACTTGTACGGGATAATTTAATGTAGAATTACTTGAGGTATTTTGTTGAATAATTATATCCATTGTTAAATTCGAGTTAGATTTGTATATTTGGAATTCATTGTTAAAGTTACTGTCACTTGAATTATTAGCAAATGTAGAAGCTAGAATGTTTGCAATTTCTTCGTTAGAAGAGGTAATTCGGTCGTTGTGTACCATAAATTTAGGTTGAAAGTTCTGCTTGTAGCAACCATTTATAGCTTTGATTTTTTTCCAATTGTCTGCTGGGTTAGAGAAGCAATTTATAGATGAGATGAAGTCAATCCAACACTGCCTTTTATTTTCTTTGTATATTCGTCTTGCTTTTGCTCGTGTTCTTTTATATTCAATATGATTTTCTATGGTTGGATGCCTCTTGTATTTATTGAATGAGTGTCTGTATAATTTATGAGCATTTTTGCAGTCTTCATTCCACTAAGGTAGTTTCTTCCTTATTGGTTTTCCTGAAGATTTTGGAATTGTTTCATCAGCTGTTTTGATGATGAGATCAGTCAGTTTCTCAATTTTTTTATTGAGGGAAAATGAGGAATTTTCTTCTAACATATTAATTTCATTTATTTTTGTTGATAATATTTCTTTGTATCTGTCAAAGTTAGCTTCTTGGAAGTTCCATCTAGGAGGATAGTTAGTGCAAGCAGACACTGAGGTATTATTGAGGTAAGATATGAGAATGGGAAAATGGTCACTTCCATGTAAGTCTTCTGTAGTGCTCCAGTCCCATTTAGAAGCAATAGAAGATGAACATATAGTTAGATCAATAGCACTGAACCTTTTGTGTGTATTATTAAGGTGAGTGAATTGATTTTTGTTAAGTATCAATATATTTGGGTCTTCTAATATTTTTTTAATAATCTTGCCTCTACTGTCTTCTTTATAAGATCCCCACATTAGGCTGTGACTATTAAAATCACCTACCATAATAAAGGGTTTAGGTAGCTGATCTAAGATTTTTAATATTTCATTTTCTGTAAAATTATAACTATTCGGGAGGTAGATATTACAAATACTCAAATATGTTCTTCCCATGTTAATTTTGACTGCTATACATTCAATATTGGTGTTTATTTGAATTTCATCTGCTTGAAGAAGGGATTTTATATATATAGCTATGCCTCCACTGGATATTCTTGGATTATTTCTGTTTTTTAGGTGTACAGAATAATTTTTTAATTGTGGTATCACTTTTTCTGAATTATTAGTTTCCTGCAAGCATATTACGTCTGGATTATATTTGTTAATCAGAATTAACAGATTTTCTCTTTGAGGCCTAAATCCATTGATGTTCCATTGTAATATGCTTTCAACCATTGTTGGTTAATATTTAATTTAAGGGGATGAAATACTTTAACTTGTATCACTAGAGTACTCTGATTCGTTGCTTTTAATGTGTTTATTTAATTTCTTTTTTAGATTTGTAAATCTTCTCTTCATATTTTTATCCTTTAATTTTGGATATGTTCTTTCTAACATTTGGATCATTTGAGTTACATCAGGGGTAAATTCCAGAGCTATTTCAATTACCTCAGTACTGTTTTTTATTTTTTCAAGAAAACTCTTCATTTGAATGAAATTTAAAGGATATTTGTTGTTTGGGTCCATTAATATTTCCTTGAGAGGGGCCAGTTGTGTGTCCAGTTTTTCAGATTCTTCAATATTACTACTTTCTAGTCTTGACTTTTTGTAATTCTTCTCTTTTTCTTTTGCAGTGAGATCATTATTGAAGTGTTTATCAGGTTCTGATGAGGGTTCAATAGGTGGGTCTGAGGTTGTTGATGATAAGGATATAGGTCGTTTCTTAATCAAATTATTTGTGGAGTTGGGGTTGTATGATTGTGAGGTTTGAAGAGCAGGGAAGTCAACAGATTGAGGTTGGGTTAATATAAGGGCATTATTATTGGCCTCAAGCTCTTTCTTCAAAGGGTTGTCTTCACTCTCTTTTGTGTGAATAGCTTCTTCAATTTGAGTGGATGAGTCAGATGGTGAAGGTAGTTTTGAGGTGATATTCATATCAGTAGAGGGTGATATTACTTTTCCATTGATGTTATCTGCAAGTTGAAGATTTGGTACAGAAGAGAGACTTTGGTTATGTTGTTGAGTTAGTTCTGTTTCCATTTCATCATTTCCACTGGGTTTACTGGGACAAAGTTGAGCTACATGTCCTTCTTGATTACAAATAAAACAGGTCATGATATCAGTAGAGAAGTATATACGGTATGAGGTATTGTCAAAGTAAACAACTGTTGAATCTGGTAATTTGTTTAGATCTTCAGGTTCTATGTACACTTGTCTTCTGAAGCTCATAATATGGGAGAAACCCGGTTCTGATATTCCTGCTTTTATGAATGAGATCTTGGAGGATGGGGTAATTTTTCTTTTGATGAACTCCTTTTCAATTATATCATGTGGTATAATTGGGCACACGTTGGATATAATTACTCTTTTAAGTTTACTAATGAGAGGTCTAACATTGAGTTCACGATTCTTTATAACAATTGTTTTGTTTTTATCGGTGAATTTATCTGCAACGGCTTGACTAGACAGAAAGATGCATATTCGGTTGTTAGATATGCGTGAAACAAATCTAATATTACTAGCATCAACAATAGAGGCAACCTTGCTGACATAATCCTTAATTGAAAGTCCTTCTTGAGCTTCGATTACAATAGCTTGTTCTTTAGATGGAAAGGAATCTGATGATGTAGCACCTGCATATGACTTCTTTAATGACATACCTTGTTGTGAGTCCGTACTGTTGGGGGTTATGTCTCTCCTGTCATCAGGAGAATCCATTTTCCTGGGAGTACAGCTGCAGCTGCAGCTGCAGCTGTACGTGAAGTTCACGTGATGATATACTGTGTTTTGCTTACAGTATTAGATACAGATTCGTATAGTTACACCAAGTTAATTAAATAACTCGCGTATCGTTTGTACACCACTGTTCACAGCACGACCTACTCGTACGGCGTCTCGGAGTGGAATATGGCAAGACATATTACATTTGCGAACTTTCTTGTACACCCGGAGTACTGTCCAGTGAAGGCTCATTTTTGGAGTTGAATTCTGGGCGCTGGTCTTAGTGACAAAAAGAGGCAATTTATTAAGTGGAAAAGTTATTTTCTGAGACAGTAGCAAGATAAATGGCCCCAAAGAATTAGTTTGGACTTTCTAAAATATTTGGAACGGACGAAGAATTCTGCGGTTGCTTTGTCGGTTTTCAGCAGCGTAGATTCTCTGTATGTTTACTATATTACAATGTAATTTGTTTTACTGACAAATCATTCATTAAATTTTTTGAATTTTTAAACGAAGAGATTTGTAATACATTTTATATAAGAGCACTATCTTACTTTCTCGCACCGTGGAAATAAAATAACGAAGTTCCACTATCAGTATTGTCTCTTGCATCGCATATTGATGTCAACATTTTCAATCAATTTTTCCCCGCTGCTTAAACATGTTATCTAATTCTCTTTACTTAAATATTGGGTATTCTTTCTAAAATATAAATGTATTAATAGTTCACATATAACATGTTCAGACTCTGGTTTTATTCGAAACCAGCAGGAGAAGAGTTAATATTTTTGGGCATGTCTGTGTACGTAAATTGCGTTAACAGGATTGTTTTATCTCAATGTGTTTATATCGTCGCTGAGATCATATCGTCATAATTTCCACTACTTCTACAATACTCGCATTTGCAACTATTACTTGAGTGGTGCCTTGTCGTCGCAGATATTGATAGTGTCGTCGTGGATATTGATGGCAGAGGGGTGTTGAAAGTAATGTAACGAATGACTTTTAGTTTTTTTAAATTTCCCTTTTATTTTCGGTCGAAATTACCTTCGCGTTTTGTCCGACCCCCTTCCAGGCCGTCAACTATCGGCGCCAGAGGGATCTACCAATGACTGCCATTACTTGACCAATCTTTTCCGTCCTCGTTTCTACCTCGTCTCTTGCTCTGCCGGCTGTCACCACCACCGTCTCCCCACAATTCATTGACTCCGGAATCATCACTATCGAGCATTCTGACCATCTTTTTCTACCGAATATTCACTTTCGTCTTCCTGGCAGTCTCTTCTTCTATGATCACCGCAGATAATAATCCCCATCATCACATAATGTTACATTCCTTCGTCACTTCCGTTCGCACCTGTGTGTCGAAGGTACCTTCTATTTCTTCCCATCTCCACCATGAGTAATTTTTGCGATAATCATACTCACCAACAACGTAATCTCCATCTTCATCTCTTTCCATCATCATTCAATCGTCGACTCAGTCGACCCTTGTCCGCGCCATCCCCGACTGCGCCTATTGCACCATCACTTTTACCATGACTCATTTTTGCCGGGATCATGGAACTTGATATTATCATATCCTTTCATCATTGTCATCCCTACCATTCTTTCTCCTATTGTCTCTTATTGTCCACTCCATTATTGCCAACACTCGTTAGCTCCTTCATCGACGATGCCTATTGCGTCATCTCTTTCATCATGATTCACTGTCACCATAGTCCTGAAACTCATCTTCGTATTCTCTCCCAGCGTCTCTTTGTTGCCCATCCCGTCATTAATCCCTATTAGGACTCCTACTGCGCCATCTTTTCAACTAGGACTCATTGTAACTGCGGCCATAAAACTCATCATCGTTTTCTCTTCCATCATCCCTTAATTGTCCACTCTACCATTAAGAGCCCTTCGCGCCATCATTAACGAGGCCTACTGCGCCATCTGTTCAATTATGACTCATCATGGTCATGAAAATCATCACTGTTTTCTCTTTCATTGTATCTTCATTATCCACTCCGTCATTCAGCGCCCTCCGCGCTATCATTGACGACGCCAACTGCACCATCTGTACAATTACGACTCATTGTCACCAGTGTCATGAAACTCTTCATAGTTTTCTCTTCCATCATCTTTATTGTCCACTCCGTCACTAGGCATCCTCCATGCCATTATCGACAACGCCTACTGCGCATGACTCATTGTCATCGCAACTCACTTCAAGCATGACTCATTGTCATTGTGGTCATGGAGTTCGTCATCGTTATCTCTTCCATCGTCTCTTTATTGCCCACTCCCTCATTAAGCCCCCTCCGTGGCATCATTGAAGACGCCTACTGCGTCTTCGTTTCCGCCGGAGGATCGCTGGGCGGATCAGACGCGCAGCGCTTAATAGCCGTCGGGGTCACTTAATCGGCGTACGCTCTGTAACAGGTTCCATCCACGATCTGCACTTAATCTCCTCCCGGCGCAAAGGTTCTTGACCTGCCGCGCAGCTTCTGGAGGCGGATCGTCGGGGAGAAAAATTGTCGAAAATATTGAACGAGGTCCAAGAACAGCCCCGTTGAAGCAAATGATATGTACAGCAATGTCTCATGAAGGACAACGTTTCATTCCTCCTCCAGCTGGTTTCGCCAGAATTATAAGCTGAATGTAAAGTACGCGAAGTGATATATTTGAAAATGTCACAAAAGAATTTCAAATATTTTCCTGTAAATCCAACCACTTGAACCTCCATGAAAGCTTAAGAAAAAGCGATGGAGAATTAAGTAGATTGAAAACGTTGAAATATTCACAGGAAGCTGGAGTTAATGTGAGTGTCACGGAGACTAATTAAAATAGAATCTTCCTTCTACTTGCAAATGCGAATAAGAAGCAAACACGATTTTGATGAAAGAGAAAAAATTCTGGGTGAATAGATAGTTTCTGCGTGAATCGATTATAAAAAGTATTATCTTCATCGTAAGATAGTAAAAAAATTCTAAGCTTGTCCAATTTGAAACTTACTTCTGATCACAATCTCTGGAAGTCTGATTTGTGCCCGTTTCCATCCAAATGACGCTGAATTTAGCCAATTATCCGAAATCGAACCGAGTAAACGTTTTAGTTCACTTAATTCCTTCATTTAGGAGTTTCGAAACGTCCTTAAAAGGAAAAAGACTATCGTGATCCACGCCGATCTCGTAATTCTGAAGTTAATTACATTTCGAAGCAAATTAAAAATAGAAGGGAGACTTAACAGGATCACAAACGAGTATAATTTTGTTGGAAAATTCTCTTATTTTCGTAAGTAAAGAAAAATGTATTAAGATATTATTTATAATAACTGACGAATATAAATAAAATAAAGTTCTTAAATCTGGAAAACACTTTGCATTAGAAGCTAAAATATTGCTATTTGTAAAGGAAAGGATGAGTGACATTGCAGTCGCAACCGGTGTATTGAAAGACAGAGTAGCTCCCATTTCCGGGCAATTTCTCTGCAATCCCAACAAATTCGAAGCTCGTGATGTAGGAGGGCTGTTATATTACTATCAATTAAGAGCTTTCCCCAAACTCGTCAATCCATTACTTTAATTCGTTTAACAGATTCGAAATGTTTTTCTCAATGACCGAATGATGAAAGCCATTTCCGCTCACCCACCATTTACGTCCGTGAGCAGGGTAAAATTGGAAGGATAAATTGAAGTAGAGAGATGGGGAAATAAAAGACAATAATGAGAAAAATAAATGGAACGAATCTTAATTTACTTGCGCTCACAGAAAAAGTAGTGAATGACGATTGATCAGTCATCAAATGTACATATTGCTGAACCGTGAAGAAAATCTCCTTCCATTTGGCTTGCGTTAACATTTTTAGTGAAAAATCGTTGCTTCAGAATGACAAGTTTTTTAACAATATTTTTTGGCGAAAATATTTTGAAATTTTTGGAACTTTGTACTGTCAAAACTTTCTACTGTAAATGCCTGAGCGATTTGAAAATAAAATAGTTGTAAAATGAAGGGTTTGATTCAGGATCTTTAAAGGTACAATAATTTTAACAATTTGCAGGTTTAATAATTAATAATTATTCTTTTGGAACACAATTATAACTTTTATATTATAAGTTCATATTTTTTTGTTTTAAAATTCGAGTTACAGTTTCGCATTTATAAGCAGGAAATAAGTAATAAAGCATTCCGTAAAATACAATATGTTAAAGATGCAATATTTGAAATGATGCATTTAAGCATACTGAAACTTTTTACATTGTATTTAAAGTTTTTATATTAACCCATTTCTGCCTAGCGTTACATATATGTAACGTTAGTTTGGGCAACGTGTGGCTACGTTGCAAAGATTTTCAAAGCTTCATTTTTATCTCCGTTCAATTTGCTGGAGTCTATTGTTGATTACGCAGTAGAATCTTTCTACTTCTGAGATGTCGTTCTCTTTTTACAGCTGATTGAATTGGAATCTGTGCTTCCATTTCCCGTGTCATGGAATCCTTCAGGAAGTTAGTATTTTTTTAAAGGTTCCTGAATAAATTTAAAATCTTAATATCAATTGCCTATATTAGTAAACATATTTAAGAATGCAATGAATTTTGTTAAAGAAGTTGATGTGTTAAATCTTCAAAGTTATCGAACTTATCATTTTACGTTACATATATGTAACGCTAGGCAGATTATACCTCATGTTATCTACTTCCTTTCAACAGTGTTTCTGATCATGTTATCGTGCAACTTTTGGAAGGAAGGCACGATTTAGATGCCGTAGGGGTATAATGACTATGAAAAAGAGGACATATAAGTGGAAATTTCCTTTTCCAGAAAGCAATTACAAGTGATAATCTCAATTTATCTCCCGTAGAACTTTTAGAACTGGTTTGGAATGACAAAATAAGACTTTTTCTAATTTCCGAAGAAACGAATAACGCACTTTTCAAAAATTGCACACATTCTAAAATTACTTATCACGAAAGAAGTTGAAGGAATTCTTTTTCTGTCAGAGTACATCCCACTCCCAAGAAGGTGTTACTGGATTTCAGAACTTGATATGAGGAATTCCATAGTATGCAGCACAATGAGAAGAGATAGATTTGAAGTAATAATGATATTTATGTATTCATGTGACACAAAGCTGATAAATATGATAACATGTGGAAACTTAGAGCACTGAGGGATAAACTCAGAAAACTCAACAATTCACTCTACATGGGACAAACACTACTCTACACAAATCCGGCGTTATGTAGCCATATGTTATCTCACGACAAATGCACCACTCCCAAAAGGTCCCACCAGGTCAGTAAACTCATTAGCATGAGCAAGGGTGCTGTATGGCCATAGATATAATAGAAGAAACCATTTGGTCGCAAAGACACGAGACACGAAAGGAATGCGATGTGCAGCAACAAACTGCACGAGTTCAAAAAGGATATTGTGTATGAAATGTGACATATTAATGTGTGTAGATTGTTGTGTAAACATTCCACAGAAAGTAAAATATTCACTTCTTGTGTAATACAGAAGGTATAGATGTATAAACATAAAAGAAATATGATTTTGGTATGGTAATGTATTGGTCCCGAAACCTATCCCCTCTTCTGCCTAGCGTTACATATATGTAACACCAAATCATTTTGTTTCTATAAACAATTTCAACAAGTGAGCTCTTGATTTGTGTTTCTATAGTCAAAAAGTGTAATTCAACAATGAATTTTCTTAATTTTACGTAAAATAAAAATAAAGGCAGAAATGGGTTAATAACTAAAAAAGTTAAAAACTACACATATGCATCTTTGTGTTATATACATTCTTCTTTATTGATTACTATAGTATTAAACTCATCAAGTCTAATTTTTCATCTACAAATCAACATTAGTTTTCTGTATTTGAAGATCTAAAGTCTTTGATAAATCAGTTAGTAAGTGAGACATGTTTTCGTTGTAATGATATTATTTCGTTAAAAATCTTTCAGATTGCGAAAAATGAACGTCATAACTTTTAACAAATGAAGATTATAGTTAATTTTAAAATGCGTTTATATTTATTTGAATATAATTCTAGGGGTGACCTCCCACACACACAAAAAATCTGTGGCTAAAGAAACATCGATACCACGAAAATATGTATTTCATTTTCTTAACTAGGCGTGTTCGTATTTCCTACAACTACTTCAAAATAGTCAATACATCAGCTGGCCTGGCTTTCTAGTCCGCATGCGCCTGGAAAGAAGAACCTCCCTCTACCGCGTATCTATGGATACAGCCGCCGCCGCTGCCTCCGCACCCTCCGTGTTTGCCTTCGGCGTGATAAAACTGTCACGTCTCCCCGCAAGTTGCGGGCGAGCGTATCTCCCTACGCTCAGAAGGCTGCAGCGAGCGGAGGCGGCGCCGGGTTTCTTCCGCGCGCTTCCTTCCAAGCGGGGGAGGCGTCCGCACGCTGGCAGGAGGGCGCTGGCCACATGCAAGGGCTTAGGCTACTGACATGGCGAGGAAAGGCCCATAGAAGTCTGCATCACATTACATTTTGTGCGAAAAAATAAATTACGTGCGCCTGAAGCGGAGCTAAAATGAAAATTTACGTTAACCTTGGTACATTTTTATGATGTTTTGGAAAATGTCAAGGACTTTTTAATCGTTTTTTCTACTCCCATTGTATAATTTTGTCATTTGATCTTTGTAACCCGTTGCATAATGATACTCATTACGATACAGATTTCATTATGATACAGCTTATTGGTCAATCGCAGAGAAGTTTACAAACCATTGACACTTAAGTACTGACACTCAATTGATCATTGAGAAGCTTTCATGTAAATGTTTTGTTCTATTGTGTACATTAAAATTGCTTTTAATATTATATCACGCTTCTCAGTTTTCATTTATTTTATCATTTCTTTTATTACTAATTTTTAAAGGGAAATGTAAGTAAAATGTTTTGAAGTAAATTAGATCGTAATTTCACTTTGATCCTATTTGTCTTGCGCAGTGGTAAACCAAAGCCACCTACGGCAGGGTAGGGAGCTGTCCGCTAGGTGGCCTTGGCTGAATCCTGCATGTCAACTGCCACGAAACGATTTAATGTAAACGTTTAACTTATGAAAGTTACCATAAGTCGTAGAAAAAGTACCGTATGAAACTCGATGTAATGTGTATTAATACCCAAATTCATCGTTTCATGACTATTGTAACTTATATTTTTTTAATAAGCGTACTAACAGTCGCATTTTTAGTACTAGAGCTAAACTTCAGATGATCAGATGTTCAGAGAAAAATCTGCAACAAAGGAAACAAAATACTTTCCTCAGCCCCCATCAGTTATTACTAACCTTACTGTATCATTATGTGATTTGTATATTTGAATTAAAAAGAAAGCCAATAAGGCTGTCTAAAAATGGTGTAGGACACACGTGGTAAAAGTGATTTTATTTTGCTCATAGGATTGTTCCAATCGACATATCGGCCCCATGTCGCAAACTTTTCTATTCGCAAAATAAAATGTCTCTTTTACCACTCACATAGTATGTAACTATCATTATGAAAATAGAGCAAGAGTTGGCATTGTGCTTGTTACTCACGCCTCATTTGAAATAGCGCGGTTTGCATACTGTTAGGAGGATGCATTCTTACATAGACTAAATTTACCGTCCTGGCGAGGGAAGGTCCATAGAATTCAAAATCAAATTATATTTTTGCCAAAAATTGTTGTTTTGGGGCTGCACTGGCATACCATTTTCATTGGTGACGATTCTCGCTCTGAGGCGAGTTTGAGTCTGTGCATCACTGCTTACGACACAGCTGATATCATGCACCAAGGAAGAAGTTTCATGATTCACACAATTGCGGAATCCCATTTTCTGCTCAGTCGACAGCAGCATCTTTTCTGTCTCAGGCTACTCGAAATGCAAAAATATCTTTACATTTATATTTATTTTTGTATCAAAAAGATTTGTAAAGTCCAGATATTCGCTAAAGAAAACAATCGGTTCCGAATTCAAAGTACTGAATTTACTTTCATTTTACGGAAAATGCCACTCATATGAAATTAACTAAATAACTACGAAATTATTTTTAACAAGAAAATTATACACGAGTAGAGGAAGGAAAGTAAGTTCAATAATTGATATATATCACTTGCCCTGCTACGATTTGTGAGAATTCGGAGCTTTTTAAAGCTTTTCTTAATTCAGACTGGGGCATCACTGTAGCGCTGAAACTATAAGAACTGGTAGGTACACGAACAGGCTATTTTTAAATAAATCTGGTGTATGATTTTCCTTCACAGACTTTGTTATATATTCACATACAATTACAGTGGCTATTCGTAAAAAATAACAAAAGAGACTGAAGAAGCAATCTAGACGAAAGCAGTTAATTTATAAAAATCTTTCAGAATATACTATAAAATAAAACGCTTTGACTTACGTTCTACACTCAATCTTTTCATTTTTCCATTTCCGTGAAACTTCATTTTACATAGGCATATTTTTCTAGAAAATAAAACGTAATTTCAAGGGAAATTAAGTTACCATTTTAATAATTAAATTAATAAATACAATTGATTTTAGGTTGATTGTATTCTTTAATACTAATTAAAAACTTACTGACAATTATATGAAACATATTTTAGAATAATATTAAACTTATGAAACTAAGTTAACAAAAGTATAGGAAGTAAATTGTTCTTTTTCTTTACAACTGCAACTAGTTGTGAGATTTTGCAGTTCACTGAATATTGCCAAATGATGTTGGTTTCATATTTAGGATACGTTTCTTGAATACAAGTTCGTAGCATACGAGCCACCATTGTCGGTCAAAGATGATAATAAAAACGCTTTGTATGACCTTAAGTTCATACCGTTTGTTTATTCCGACAGAAAAGTGCGTAGTACATTTCACCGATTTGACTGAAGGAACAAAAAACAAATACAAGTCTTCAAGAACTTCACCGTTGAAAAAATTCAATATTTTTTTGGCTGATAAGCATCTGGGAGTGGTTGACTTCCAAATGAATTCTTGCTTTTAATTGGTCACTCCGTAGATGTGTGAAACAGGATAAAAGAAACAACGCCGTCGTGTTATTATAAGTTCTAACACCGCCCTGTCCACACCAGGTCGCACCAATACATCTAACGGACGTATTCACTGAAGACTCCTCCTTTAGCATCCAGCGAGGCCGCGTCAGCGCCTGACGTCCGCTTGAGCGGTCGCGCTGTCAGCGCCAACGCGGCGGGCCGAAAGCGCATAGACGCGGCGCCGCCCCCACCACCTCAACACCACCCTCACACCACCCCTACCGCCGACCCCCGCCGCACCCCACCACATCCCACCGCCCCCCCACCGCAGCCCACCGCCCCCTTCGCCCCTACCGCACCCCACCGCACCCCCACCGCACCCCACCGCCCCCATCGCCCCCACCACCCCCTCCGCACCACACCACAACACACCGCACCCCACCGCACCCCCACCGCACCCCCACCGCACCCCACCACCCCCACCGCCCCCTTTCGCCCCCACCGCACCCCACCGCACCCCACCGCACCCCACCGCACCCCCACCACAGCCCACCGCCCCCATCGCCCCCACCGCCCCCACCGCCCTCACCGCACCCCACCGCACCCCACCGCACCCCACCGCACCCCACCGCCCCCTTCGCCCCCCACCGCACTCCACCGCCGCTCACGCCCCCACCGCTCCACACAACGCCTCACACTCCACCCCCTGCCAACGCCCTCCCCTTTCCATTACCGTTGCCGCTACCGTCACATCCATCGCCGAGCTTCTCCCGCGCCATACACACACTCTCTCCACCTGCCATCACCTCTGTCGTGACGCCTGCCCTGCCCCCGACCCGCGCTGGCCATTCCACCGCTTCTGCCAATATCTCCGCCACCGCCGCCTCAGTCGACTTGACCACAGTCACCGACTGAGTGTATCTCAGAGCCAGCATTACCGTTGACTCTGCAACGACTCTAATCACGAGGTCCTAGGGTACTAGGCCCTACGATGGCGAATACACTAGACACATACCTAGGTCGAATTCAGCGTCTGTCTGGATGAGAATTCTTGGGGCCGGCAGCTCTGATCTGTAGTTTCATGTGATTTTAACGATCAATACCAGGCGAATGCTAGAAGAGTACCTCGACAAGCGGGTCAGTGACGGCGCGGGATCATTTCTGTCTCTTCCTCATCGTATTCTCTTCCCTTAAACCATACTTACACTTGTCGGGAAGTTAGAACTGTCCCGGCTGGGGCGGTGCCCCGCTGGTAGGAAGTACCTTTTTGGGGAAACCCTCCGCAATCCGACATGAACGTGTGCACCGAATATCATCAACCAGCAGGAGAAGAACACCACTACCTACCTTGATAAAACTTGCACTACACATACGGAACTAATGACCGTAGCCGTTTATGCGCCCGGAAACATCAATCAATCTTTACCACAGCCGCCGCCTCAGTAGCCTATAACACAGTCGCTGCGGCCGCCGCCTTTACCACAATCGTCGTCGTCGCCGCCGCCGCCGCCGCCGCCGCCGCCGCCGCCGCCGCCGCCGCCGCCGCCGCCGCCGCCGCCGCCGCCGCCGCCGCCGCCGCCGCCGCCGCCGCCGCCAAGGGCCCGATAAACCCGTCGTCGGGCGTCGCCTGCAGTTCGGCGCGACGCGGCGCAGCGGCGTGTCGGCGGCGGCGGCGGCGGCGCGAGCAAAAACGCGGGCGCTAATGACGCATTGGGAGGCGGCGGAGCGCGCGTCGTTAGGCGTCGCCGATACGCGTGATGGATGCGCCGCCGCGCGCCGCGACAGCCGCCGCCGGCCCCGCCCCGCCACGCCCCGCCCGGCGCAGCCCTTTGGCCCCGCGACGCCGCCGACGCCGACGCCGGTGGCAGGCGCCCCTGACGCAGACGCCGCCTGTCTAATGAAGATGCTCACGCCCCGCCCCCCCCCGCCGGCCCGCCCGAGGTCGACCGCCGCCGCACCAGAACTTTGCATAAACGCCTCGTTTCCCACCGGCCTTCCGAAGAGTTTCCCAAAGGCAGCAGATTATGACCTCAGTGGATTTTTAAGGGAACCTCATTATAGTGTCAGTCGGTTCATGTCATGGGAGTCGATTGATGGACTGGATGTGGAGGCTATATGAAATCATTTATGGCGTTACAACTATTACTAGCTGAAAGTGACGCCGCCGACGCTTTAAAACTAAATTCGGTTGTTTGACTTCTTTCTTCTTCGTGCTCTTCGTCTTCTGAGTCGTCCTCTTCTTCGCCCTGTTCTCTCTCGTTTGATTCTTCGTCTTCTTCGTCGTCTTCGTCGTGTTCTTCGCCCTCTTATTCTTCGTCTTCTTCTTCATCTTCATCGTCGTCTTCTTCGTCGACGTCTTCTTCGTGGTCGTCTTCTTCGACGTCGTCTTCTTCGTCGTCTTCGTCGTCGTCGTCTTCTTCGTCTTCATCTTTTTCTACTTTGACTTCTTCTTTGTCTTATCCTTCGTCGTCGTCTTGTTCGCCTTCTTCGTCGTCGTCTTGTTCGCCTTCTTCGTCATCTTCTTCTTCGTCGTCGTCGTATTTCTCTCTCACTTTCTCCCTCTCTCTCTTTCTTTCTCATCATCGGTCTTGGTTTTAATCAACACCATCTTCATCTAATTATGTGGCATTGATTTGGTTATCGGTATATTCAACAAAATCGCAGTGCCAAAACAAGAAAAACACGTTTTTGAAAATGTCTTAGAATTTTATGGCTGAATCTGAAAACAAATTATCAGTTCTCCATCAGGAGACACAGACGTGTCGAGTGATACCTCGTATGTCTCGATTGGTGAATGGGAAGTGGTCTAACCGTGAGAGACGGAACCGCAAATCCGCACGCACGCACACGGGGAGTTTACTCAAATACTATATAGGGATGTGACCATATTAATTCTTGTATGACCTGTTTCGTATATTCAGTGTTTGACATTCTAATCTATTTTGAATGCCGTTTTGAAATATTCTAATGTTGTGAAAAATCTTTGATAGCAAAAAAAAAAAAAGGTTTGTTAGTTAATGTACTGAATGAATTTGGTGACTCACGAGTGGATCTAATTACCAAAAATATTATTTACGAATTCTTTATCTTAATTTCTCTTCAGTAGTTTGAGGTGTTGTGAAACCATTTTCACAAAACTCAATGGTGAAAGAACGTACCAACTGAACATTTTTTATTGAGAAGGAAACAATTAATTTTCAAATTTTTAATTAAAAATTTTACGACATGGTGTGTTGGGACTGATAAGGCGCAGTCGTAATCTTAGCGTCAGTCTGAACCCAGAAGGCGTAAAATTTTACAGATTTTTTTTTGCGTTTTGCAGAAGAAACGAGGCTTTTTCCTAGTTGAGGCGAATAATTAGCAAAGCCCACCGCAATAATTACATTTTCTTTTGTTCTTTAAATTGTGCTTGGTAAAAAAACATCGACCCATTAATAATACTTTTTACAAGTGCTAGAATGAATCATTGTTTGCGAACGAAATTATTATGGCACATTTCGAGGGAATGACGTAATTTATTAAGAGCAATTTTGGTCTTTTTTTCGCGAGTGACTTTCAAGATATTCCCTGGTATCAGTGACATTGTGAATATTTTCAATTCTTCAAATGGATATTTTAAAGTAGCTGATTGAATGCAGACTTTTTACTGGTTACAATGACACCGGTCGCAAACCAGAACCAGCAGAATAAGTAGGCCGAGTACAAAATTATGGCTATTCTCAAGGAAATACGAAGTACCTAGTGTTATTGTACTGTGATAAAAATATGCTTAAATAGAAGCCTACAAATACATTTATTAATGCTTATTAATAAAGAATCAAAAACAAAACGGTAATGAAAGATGAAAATATTCGAGATCTTTTCCTGCCCTATTTGGTAAGGTGCATATATACGTTTTGCAATTTTATTAAATTTATTTTGTATTTGATTGTAATATTATCTCTAAGAAAAATTAAAATTGTCGCCATCGTGGGGTATGTAAAAATATACTTTACAAATTCACATTTTTCTGTGATAATTTTGCTTACATGCCAAACGGGGGTCATATTAAAAGAAACATATAGAATAATTTTAATCTGCAACAACAAATTTATATAAATATTCTGGAATCAAAGGCTCATTGTAGTAATTGCCTGTGTATTCAATTGGTACGGAAGTAGTGATTTCAATCAGCAGCATATAATTTCATGGGATTAAATAATAGTATTTAGGCACTGATAATGTAGTTATGATGTATCTAGGTATCAATATTGCACTCACTGCGCATTTCCTCTTAATTAACTTTCATTAAAATTTAACATCACCAAATTCACATATTATTTGATGATAACTTGTTTTCATTTGCTCTCATGTGTTCCAGACATTGTTTCCTTTATTCACAAAACTTTGAATTTTTTAATATTCTGGTATCTATTTCTTTCCCGAATTTTGTACTGTGATATACCAAAATATATAATATTTTGTCAATAACATTGGCTGTAAATGGGTTGGATAAAAGGGTCTGCAAATGGCGATATACAGCCTTAGCAACGCCGGCGTAGTGGTTGGCAAGGTCAATAACTGCATTCAGGCGTTGAATAGGTGGGGGCGCTGGCTAGATAGATAAAATAATGTGGGATTGGTCTGAAAAGGAATGACTGTCGAGGGCGTGGCTACGTGGTTTCATAAGAGATGAATGGATTGGCTAAGGGAGAATAGACAGTCGAATTTTGTCGTTTTGTTTTAAAAAAGAGGAACGAAGGACGGATACCGAAGCGTTGAGGGCGAAAAAACGGTGAAGAACAGGACATTCTGATAGAGGTCGTCGAGTAGTACAGATCGCTCACGAGATTAACATAAGGGGAGTAGGACTTGTAAGTTTTGAGTGAGACTCAATAGTTTTTCGGACTCTGAAAGTTAATGTGCAGAAGTGAATTCGCGTAGGACTTGGAAAGTTTCTTGTATATTGCGGTGTTGGACTTTAATGATTTACCACTAGTTGGGGAGGACTAGAAACACTAAATATCCCGTAAGAACCAATAGATATTCTAGGCAGTGAGGACTGAATTCGTCGACAGAGTCGCAAGATCAGAAGAAAGAAGCAGGACTTGGGATCATCTGCATTCAAGTGGGAAGATACTGCGGACCGTCGTCGATCAAGACGTTAGATAAGTACTGCAGTACAAAAGTTTTATTTAAAAAGGCCATGACCTAGAACAATTGTCAAAATTGTTAAATAAATTGTTGAATTTTTCTTTTGGAAATGAAAAGAATTTCATTTGGTCAATCACAATTGTTAAGTAGTTAGAGATATATAATTATTTACTTTCAGATTCCTCGCCATACTGTACAGTTGGCAGATCAAGTAATCGGCTATCTAGACGATAGCGATTATCTATAACGGGACCCATTGATCCAGCTAGCCGGACATTTATCAATTTGTTAAAATTAGCTGTTGAAGCTTTGGTTTTAATTAACGTAACCTGTTCCTGGCGCCCAAAGTTTACTATAAATTCGGAACGGGTCACGATTATAACCGTCCTAAGGTGAATGATGTCAACGATCTCGTAATAGTTTTTGATAAGACATTGTTGGAACATTTCAGTACATGGCTCTTTTTTATATCATATTTTCAGTTAATTTCCTGCAACGGTCTCCGGATATTTCAATAAGAGGATGTCTTTTGATAAACTCCACGTTTTCAGTGCATTTATTGCGGAGAAAAATATAGCAAGCCCCGGGTGGTCCAAGTAGTTACTAGTGTAGCCCTGTTTGAATTAAAATAACTGGGATGCAACGGAGGCAGCATCTTGGATCAAAACTTTAGGAATTCTGCCGTGAAAATGCCCCATCTCGGGCCCGTAGCCAGACAAAATATTTAGGATGGTAGAATGTGTAATAGTACATGTGACGCATGTACTAATTTTGATGGAATGTGGCATAATGTTGTTTTACAAATTTAACAATGAAATAGGCATCATAAAACCTCTTTGTATGTGTAGAAAAAGTGTGGCCTCTAGGACGTGTTTGAGAATAAAATAGGAATAGTATAGGAATAAAATACTACAGTAAATGTTACTACAATTTTATCCATTAAGTAATAGTTATTTACGATATAATTGTCGTAAAGCATCTGATTATAATACAAGATTGGAAAATTGCCAAACGAAGCCGTTAGGCCGCGTTTGGTAATCAATTCCGTGTTGTAATAAGACACGGATATCGTACAGTGTTTTATCTACTCAGTAAAAATTTGTTAGATTTAATGTGATATTTCGTTCTACGCCTTCAACTATTATTCACATTTTTTCCCGTAAATGGCAACACTGTTCTCAACAAGGAGAACAATTGAAACACATTTGATGTATACTTTTCGACATGAGTGAATAAAGTTATGATTTGGAAATAGAAATAGTAGCAATTGCTGCTATAGAACATTATCTAACAAATCAAGAGAGGAATATGAGCGTGAGAATGTAATTTTTAAATATTGATGTGGAAAAAAGTTCATTTCATATCGGAAAAAGTTTTGATTGCTTATTTTTCTGGCAAGTCAAAGGAGGAGAAACGAAATAAGTAGTCTTTGGTCCCACTACTCTATGTTAAAGAAAACAATATCCCTTAAGGACAACATTGATATAAAATGTAAACGTGAGCTTCATTTCGAAACCGATTAAGTGAATATTCATTTCGAAATCGATTATATAGTAGTCAATAGTAAGTCAATAGGAACACAAGTGTTCTGATACCTTTTTTACGAAACCGATCCCATTTTTGTGAAGTTTTTCTGGATATAATCAAAGTGGATTGAAGTTATTAATACCTTCAGGAGCGTGCCAGCAGGTGCCATGGGGCTGTACCCACTCTAAAAATTTCTAAAATGGTCCGGTTGCCTATTTAATAAATTTGTTTATCTCCACAAATATGATCAATTTCTGATTTTTCATTTTTTTAGCGGACTATTAGGGGAATCGATCCACGACAGTTCTTCAAAACCGTCTGGCATTCGTGTAAATAGTCCAACATAAAATCATTGTACTTATTAATTGTATCATTACAGTTATAGTTTCATTCTCCTGGGAATATGTTATATTCATTAACTAGTAAAATATGATGTATGTAAACAAAAACGGTTTAATCGAAAAGGGAGCCAGAGAGGGGTTCCTAAATGTAGTTGCCTCTTCTTTTATGCAGCATGAGCCTATGAATCTCAGTTATTAATCCAGTTATTATCATGTGTTAATAGATTAATATAAATATTCATTTCTAGCGTTACATTACGATTATAGCTGTTATTTCATCTCTTCACAAAATATTGGGCTGCAGTAATAAAATACTCTATTCCCTGGAGTTTGATAATTGAAGTAAAATGTTTGTAATTTTTATAAAAAAATCTTACCAAGAATTAATGTGATATGATGTTATTACGGCACTAGTGCGGTAAAGAATTTCATTTTACTCGAGCCGATCTGGGTAGCCAAGATTTTCGAAGCGACAGCACGCACGTTTATCGTCTCGAATCCAGCCTTCGGCACAAATGTGGGGCACGGATATGTTGTGACTTTGGACCTCTCCCATCAGCCGTGTATAACATTTCTGTCCTCTTCCCTTCTTTACTAGAACAAATATTAACAACTATCTGGAAAGCGCTCACGGGTTGGCTCGGCAGGTGGAATTGGTAACAAAGGAATAAAGAGGGGGAAGATGTTACCAACCGTGCAAAAGGTCAGGTGAGAAATTTGGAAGTGCGACGGTATTGTACGTCCCGGAAACCCAAAGACATAAGAGGATTATTAAGAGATAATAGGATTATGGTCTGCGAGTTCAACTAAAGCCCGAAAAATCACAGCAAAATAATAAATTATATAAAAATCCATTGGACTACACTTATTACGCCTTCAAATGTTACGACACGAATGTGCCTCGTGTGGACCAATACTTCAGCAAGAATAATAAAGGGTGCAAATAATACAAAATAGATTTCTCAGATTAGCAACTCACGCTCCACGGTTTATATCCAACAAAAAATCATACGAAGAAGTGAATATCATCTTAATCACTAAACACAAAGCCCACCCTTCCAATAACTTCTACTCAATCATGATGTGTCACACCCAATCCACTACAACCTCGCCTCAACATACCGAACTCCAACACGAATTAACAACCGATAACCACTTGACTCTTTCCCAAACATGATCGCTATTAATTGTTAGCAGTACATGCTGATTGTAGCAACCTTCCCCTTGTCATAGTAATAGTTTTTAACTTTGTATAAAGTTTTATAAACTATATGACTTTATAAAAAGTTTTAAGATAATTAAATTAGAATAATTTTGTAATCCCACTAATGCATTGATGAAGTGTATGAATTACCGAAGAGAACCAAATTACCGAAGTTCTATGAATAACCGAAAAGAAAAGAAATATGTGTAATAATAATAATAATAATAATAATAATAATAATAATAATAATAATAAGGCTCAGAAGTAGAAGTTTTCAAGGTATGGAGAGAGCGGAACCCAGATATGAGACCTACCCTAGACTCAAAGAAGCTTGCCAGTTTACGACGATACATACTCAGCAGTAGAAAATTCACAGCAGAACAACTTGCTGACATTGAGAGAAATGCGGAGTATGTACTTCGCTCGAACAATCCACATGACGAACATGTAGAACTTGAAAATGATGATCCCATGGAAGGTTCATCTCTTTCCAGTGAAACACACGTCAGTGGTGAAAATTCATCTGGCAATGAATTACACGATAAGGACATAATGCGAAATCTCCTTCGGCGCGAGATAGAAAGAGTTAGTCAACTTCCGTTTGAATCTCGCGAACCGTTGAGGAGAATATACGAAACTGCCAAAGCTAAAAGAGTGATAGAAACTGAATTCTGTCTTAAATGAGGTGGTGGAGACCCCAGGCAGAGATCTAGATATTACTGAAATCAATCACATCACATATGCAACTGGATATCTAGTATCTCAGATAATTTAGGGGGCCAGCCAAGAACACCGACGGCCGACAGAAAAACAGAGTAAACAGCTCTGTACCCCCATGGATGAACAGAATTATGAAACGGATAGCCGACACCCGGCGCGAAATATCACTCTTAGCTGAGGCATCTTCTAAATCAACGCACACCTCTAAAGTTCAACGAAAAATATTCAATGTTGAACAAAAATACCAAATTGAAAATGACACCAGTAGGCTAATGGTAGTTGAGAAGTTAAAGAGAAAATTCAAGCATGGGCTCAAAGAATTAGACGTTACAAACGTAGAATAGATTTCCGTGTACAGAACCGGTTGTTTGAAACAGACGCGAAGAGATTCTATCGCAATCTGACTCAAAAACCGAATGGCAAAGCTGTCACTCCTTCAAAAGAAGACGTCGAAGCGTTTTGGGCAGGAATCTGGGAGGAGAGCAGATCCTACAACAAAGACGCATCTTGGCTTCAATCTGAAGTTGATGCTGCCGATGAACTTGTAGAAACAGTGGAAGATGTTCACCAATTCTCGGAAGAGGACCTCTTCCAAGCAATTAAGAACATGGGAAACTGGAAGTCCCCCGGGATTGATAAGATCCAGATTTATTGGATTAAGAAATTAACATTCTCATCTAGCAAATGCTGTTAATAAAATTTTTTGAAAACCCAAAGGAAATCCCGGAATGGCTCACACGCGGCATCACGTATTTGCTACCCAAAGCGGGAGACAGCTCTTTGGCGAAGAACTACAGGCCAATTACTTGTCTGCCAGTAGTGTACAAAGTTATAACTTCAGCCATAGCTGACAAAATGTACAGACATCTAGATAAGAATCATCTAATGCCAGCTGAACAAAAAGGATGTCGTAAAGGCTCTTATGGCTGTAAGGAAATCTTGCTACTGAATAAAGTCATCTTGAATGATGTAAAGAAACGCAAACGTAATTTGAGCATGGCTTGGATTGACTACCAGAAGGCCTTTGATAGTGTACCACACGATTGGATTTTGAAGACACTGGAGATCTATCGATTACATCCTAGACTTATTGAATTTTGCAAGGCTAGTATGAAGTCGTGGAGTACCAGGTTACTAATACACAGCGGAAAGGAAGCAGTAGAAACCAGAAGTCTTCAGATTAACAGGGGTATTTTTCAAGGAGATTCACTATCCCCTCTGCTGTTTTGCATTAGTTTGATCCCACTATCGAGACAGTTGTCGCAAGCTGACTTTGGTTTTAAGCTCCATGGTGATGAAAGGC
The DNA here is from genome assembly GCA_031308135.1 of Acheta domesticus. NCBI lineage: Eukaryota > Metazoa > Arthropoda > Insecta > Orthoptera > Gryllidae > Acheta > Acheta domesticus. Next base: position 110,861,823 of record JAHLJT010002406.1, on the reverse strand, counting down.
CAGTATCACATTTGTTTTACATGGATGATCTGAAAGTGTTTCCTAAGAATGAAGCGGTTCTCTCCCAAATGCTGTCTGTCGTGAATGACTTTAGCAATGACATCTGCATGAAGTTTGGTCTTGACAAGAGTGCAAAAATCAATTTAAAAAGAGGGAAACTCACAACGTCTGAGAACATTGAAATTGATACGCACACTCTGATTCAAGATCTTGAGCCAGTTAAAACTTACAAATATCTGGGCATTGAAGAATGTGAAACCATCTCGAATGCCAGAATGAAAGAGAGAATTCGTAGGGAGTATTATAGGAGAGTGAGACTGGTCCTGCAGTCCGCTCTGAATTCCCGGAATAAAATTTCTGCAATAGGTAGTTTGGCGGTACCTGTAGCCGAATACAGTTTTGGACTAGTGGACTGGACTGAGCAGGAAATTCGCACCATGGATCGAAAAACCAGAAAACTGCTAACAATGCATCATGTTGCCCACCCTCGAGCTGATATACATAGACTTTATGTGTCACGTAAGGAAGGAGGAAGAGGGCTCAGACAAATTGAGGCCTCCTGGCACAACGCAATAGTCGGGATGGGAAAGTATGTAGTCAGCCATCAAGATGACCCTCTAATGAGGCAGGTCATGAAATCTGACCGAGGAATGGGAAACAGAGGCGTTGTTAGTGTAGCTAGAAGCATTGCGAAGAAAACTAGGCAAGACACGTCGAATAACACAGACACTGAACTTCTGATGCTGCTAAACATGAAGTGTGAGACACATGAAATGTTAAAGAAATCGTGGAGAGACAAACCACTCCACGGACAATACCTAAAAAGAATGGACAAGGTGCAGATCAATAAAGATGAATCATTTATGTGGCTTAAAAGGGGAAGAATGAAGCCAGAATCGGAAGCACTTGTAATAGCTGCCCAAGATCAGGCCTTGAGAACACGACATTATGATAAAGCGGTTCTCAAAATTTCCCAAGATGATAAATGCCACATTTGCCAGGAGCAAGTAGAAACCATTGATCGTATTGTCTCAGCTTGTCCTATCCTAGCAAAGACGGAATACCTGAAAAGACATGACAGGGTGTGTAGCTACCTCCACTGGCAGATCTCTACCGCCCTCGAAGTTCCAAACACATGCCCCAAGTGGTACGAACACTCACCAAAACCGGTGACGTCTGTTGGATTGTGTACGATATTGTACGAGCAACAAATTCAAACTGATCGCACGATAGCGGCAAACAAACCGGATATAGTTATCCGGGATTTGGCGAAAAAATCGTGTTTACTGATCGATGTTGCTGTACCTTGCGATCAAAACGTCGTTACCAAGGAGGCAGAGAAACGTCTTAAATATAAGAGTTTGGAAATGGAGATCAGCCGAATGTGGGGCGTAAAAGCACAGGTCGTCCCGATAGTTATCGGAGCTCTGGGATTTGTTCCGCAAAATTTTTGTAAGAACTTGTCTAAACTCCCAGGTAATTCAAAAGAATGGGAAGTGCAAGAAATTGCTTTATTTGGAACAGCCCACATTTTGCGTAAAGTATTGTAGAGGCACTGATAGTCACCGGATCTGCTCCTTAGGTAGCTGGTTGCAACCTGGAGTAGATTTTATATTCAGCCGACTCATAACATCTTTAGTCGTGATATAATGGAATAATAATAATAACAATAATAATAATAATAATAATAATAATAATAATAATAATAATAATAATAATACTGCCAGGTAATTCAAAGGACTGGGAAGTGCAAGAAATAGCTTTATTTGGAACAGCCCACATTTTACGCAAATTATTGTATAGGCACTAACAGTCACCGGAACTGCTCCTTAGGTAGCTGGTTGCAACCTGGAGTAGATTTTATATTCAGCCGACTCATAACATCATTAGTCGTGATGTAGTGGAATGATAACAACAATAATAATAATAATAATAATAATAATAATAATAATAACAACAATAGCAACACACACACACGCGCGCGCGCGCGCGCGCGCGAATCGTGCTCCGCGCAGTCTTCAAACCCTCAGGGGCAGATAGGCAACCCGCGTGTCGAGAACACGTGCGCCGCAGCCGCGCCTCGCCGGCCGCGTCTTTTTCTAGCCGCCGCGCCGCGCCGCGCCGCGCCGCGCCGCGCCGCGCCGCGCCGCACCCGCGCGGGCGCACGGGAGGGCCGCTGGCAGCTGGCGAGGAATTCCGCCCTCCGCGCGCTTTCCGGATCTTCGTTGACCGCTCCGCTGACCCAACGCTCGGCTTGTTTCAGCCAGTTTATTTTATTTAGCGCTGGAGATGATGTGTGAGGACGTTGCCTCAGTACAGGGATCCGCAATACTTTAACTCGATGTTTCTCAACAGGAGTTCCGGCAAAACTTACGTGTAGGTGCTGCTACAAGGATACGAATATTGTTTGACATAGTTTTACTATATAATTTGGAAGACGCATGATTTGAATATCATTTTAAAAATGTAAATATTCTACCTGTATGAGTATTATAATATTTTGAGAGGAATAATGTAATCTTAATTGCAAATAATCGTACAAAATAGTTTTTGGCGCAATTGAACGAGACAAAAATTATAGTCTTATTTCTCTGGACTTATCAGTTATCATGGTGTTTAAACTCAACCGAAATCAAGCATTTGATCGTGCAGTATAATGTGTGCCAACGATTTGTTGGAAATTACACTTCTCTGATAATTATTTCCCTTTAAATCGTCTCTATACATAAATAAATTTGTTCTATTGCATCTTCTCGAGTAGGGTTTTTATCTTTTCGCCGGAAAATACGCGTTTCCTTATTATTATTATTAATGCTTGTTCAGTCTGTTAGGTATTTCAAGGTTTTGAAAAATACACCATGAAATTTCCATATGGAATTGATAACATAAAACATTTTTACAAATTCTTAGCTTACAAATATGAGCTATGGCGCGTCCGAGGTTAAGAATGAAGTATGGCAACAGTGATGCCAAACGTGGCTCATTTCCGCTGTACTGAGTGAATCGAAAGTTATGCGCTCCATGATGACGAATCCCGCAATGGGGCGGGGCTCTAATTTGGCGCTTAAGTAGTTTGTCTCAAACCTTTCCAATTTTATGCGTATTTTCTTCCCTTTTTTAAAATCTAAATGTATTCTTATGAGACTGCGATACACAGGGAACGTTTCTGTAAGCGTCTCACGTCCTTTGTGCTTCGACATATTAAAAGAAATCTGAAAAAAATATTAATTTTAACGTGCACCACTATTTCAATACAATATCCAAAATACAAGTCAACGATATGCAGTTGCAAAAAGGCCAAGGCTCTCGTTTTCTTTTAACAGTTGAGAAATAATTATTTTTGATTACCGAACAAAATACTGCACTGATACTATTTCTAGGATTGCAGAAAAGAAAACTCTTGGAGAAGCATTCTTTTGACACATTAATCGTAATTGCGATGAGGAAACGAAAATGCTTTTCTTATTGATTTACAATTTGAAAATCATGAGAAAACACACTTAAAAAAATAACTTAATCGTTAAAGATATATAATTTAATGGTTGACATGTATTGAAAAGTTTATTATTTTTACCACTATGTTCATTATTAATTCATAACCATCTTTCGGAAGCGAGAGGGGTGGGATCATCTTCATTTCTGTCCCCCCCCCCCCATTTTCTTACTTTTGATACATCACTTTATCACTTGCGTAAGACGTAGTTTACTAATATATAAAAAATACCAATGAGAGTTAAATATTATAACTTTAATAGTATATAATAAATACAATTGGTTTTACATTCAACCATGTACAGGTTTCTCAGATTGTATGAAGAACCTTTTTCCGAAATGGAAAAAAAAACATCCCAAAATTAACAGATGGAAGGAGAGAGCTAAAAAGTTTTATTAAACACGACCACGGGAACCCTTTCAAAATGTTGTGGGGGGCACGGCTCTCCTGATTTCTCCTATGATTTCCACGCTTAAAACAGTCAGAATAGAAAATGAATGCATCAGGAGAGCTCTTGGAATCTACAATCTGAATAATAAAATAGAAGAATATAGGAAGAATCATATATTAAGAATGAATGATGAATGCATTCCAAAGCAAGTCCTATACGACACACCCACAGTAAAAATATCGGTAGACCCAGGAGAAGATGGATCGATCAATGAGTCGCAACGGACGAAACGGTCTAATGCTTGAAGGAGACGAAGAATAAGATGCGCACGCTTATGGTGAAATATTAACAAAACATTACCAAAAAATATGAGCTCTTATTTAGATCGAGATTAGAGCTAGATCATTTACCTACAGAATTCCAGTGCAATTACCTGATAGCCAAAGGGTCACGTGTTAATTTCATACGACTTTTTACTTTCCATTGCTTCGTTTATCAATTTTATATTTTGCTTTTCTTCGTTTTTTAAAAATTACTGATTCAGTTGGTACAATAATTCGGGATTTGATTTCAAACGGACTTGGAGAATCGTCTTTTTAGATTCGACACCAGTAAACAGAATTTAACAATATATAATGAACAAAGTGGTGTATTTTTGTAACATAGTTGTCAATGAAGAGTATAAAATCAACTGAATTTATCAAGTATTAACGAGAAAGGTCAAAGAGTTCCAGATTGTCCTTACCAAATTTTATTTAATTCATTTAAAAAAGGCCCTTATCCCTAGTACTGGCACCATTGATACGAACATTTAAAGTTATGAAATGAGATCTTCAACAGAGTTCCGAGCTGCTGCAGTAGGTTTTAATGCACATCATTTCAAAAAATTTAATTTTACTCCAGATAGCTTCGAGTTCCACCGTCCACACTGTGCTGTGGAGAGAGCTTCATTTGAAATGTCAATGTGGCATTTTGTAATAACCAACTGAAAGTGAATGAGTCTTCAACTTCGCAGTCTCATACGCAGTGTTCGATTAACAGTGCTGTGAAACGTCGTCGGCAGTAGTACTATTATACTTCAGTGCAATTTCTGAAATTCTGACAATGCGGTCGCTTTAAATAAATAAATAAATAAAGTGAAACTCTAATTTGTTTAATGGAAAGCGCACGAGAGTGCACAAAATGTAATGAAGGTTCTTTGAAATATTCTGTCACTGTTTTAGATTTCTTGTATCTTTGAATACGTCGTTCACTCTGTTAACCACATAGGGAGTGCACACAGTCGCCTTTCCCTTTGGTCGCTTTAAACAGTTCCCGAGAGCTTCCTGTACCTTTTATCCAAAAATGCACCGTAATGAGACATGGATGGACGAGAAATCGCTGTATCCCTATCGTTGCACCACTTTTGATAAGTGCTCATGTCAGTGGCACGAGAACACCAAGAAAGACTATCTCTTTCAGATAGAGATGTTTCCATGGCGGCTTAAACCAGAGCTTCAACTGTCAAACAAAATAGAAAAGTCGATTGCTTCTTTTTGACGCGGCAGTCACCACTTACAAAGTAGTGTAGCTGCTCTTATGCATGCCAAATTGTGGGCTGTACAGTCTTTCTTCATCAGTGCCTTTCGCCAAAGATTTTTTTTCTTGAGAACTCAGCGACGTGCACACGATCTGCCATCGCGGAAAATTTGATCGTCACCGTTCTTGGAGTGGTGTACCGTACCGTTCTCCCATTTGTGGCCAGTAGTTCAAGATCTACTAGCAAGATAGTTTGTTGTTTTGGATGTTGCACAGACTGCTGGCTCCGGTGCCTGCAGTCATCATACAAGTTCTCTCGCTCAGCGTCTAGTGTTTGGGGTTTTACTTTTCTTTCTGTTTGTCCGAGCCACGCGTGTAAACGATTAGTATTAAGTTTTTCCAAAAAAGCATCGTCTACAGCATATTCTAGAATGTGTGTGATAGCGAAACATCTATTGTGCATTTAAATCTTCTTCAAGAAACGAATTTATTCCGATTTCATAGCATGACAAAATATTCAAGTGGATTTTTCGTAGGTATGTATATTGTAATAGAAATATTTCATTTATCGTTTGGTGGTAAAAAAACCGTGCGAAGAATGGAAAAGGATACTTTATCTTACTCAGACTACGTAAAGACAGCATGCTCAATTTTTGGTGCCCAAAATTTCACTGTTTATGTCAAATTATAAATCTATAAAAAAGTTAAAAGTAGTGTGTTTGAAAGTAGTTTATATACAATAATTGCTTATGGATGCTGAGTCATCACATAAACCTCAATGAAGTGAGTGTCAGTGCGCCAGTTCAGGGAAGTTTGAAAACCTCCAGGACAGGTGGATAGGCAGAGGTTGCACTTAAGTCACTGCTAATGGGACAAGCAAGTGCTACGGTTGTGGCTGAGGTATTACACTTGATAGTCTTACCTGAAAATGTGTAGTTGTTTATAAAGTGGTCGCTGTAATTACAGGATTTTTATTCCCCTTTACAGGATCACACTAATTATTAGGTAGAGAAAAAATTATAATATTATTAAACATCGTTTAAGAGAATATACAAAATAGAATTACGTTTGCAGCTCTATACGTAGAACCTTTAACAAAACCCTTCCATTCTCTTTGTGCACGCTTAAAGAGCAAATGACGGTAGCCTGTAGTTCGACGTGCTACAGTGCTAATTCACTGGAAGATTTCATATTTCTCACAATTAAATATTGGCGATAAGAAAATGTTTAAGCTGGCTTTTAATAAAAACTTTGCTCTTACATGAAGAATGTAAGTCAATCAATTGACTTTCTTTTCTTTAATTTTTGCATTTCTATATATATTTCTATCAGATACTTGTTTTGTCTCCATTCTCATATTGCTACATTATTCCTCTTTGGTTTGGTACTGAATGTTTTCTTATTATTCTAGGAGATATTTCGCTTGGAAAACTCTCACAACGGAATCCCTTCATGCTTTATACGACCTCGATTCCTCTTTAACTGCTACAAAATCCTCTTTCCAAGAACGCCCACACTTTGTCAATGGGAACAACGTTAGGGTAGCCTAATGTACCCAAGGGAACAAAATATGCATTTCCGGAAAAAGTATATAAAACCTCCTGATTCATGTTAAGCACTCTCCAGTGGCTCCTTTTTCTCGAGTCTCTCGAAAAGTTCCTTCACTTATGAAAAAGAGAATTTTTCCTGCCGTGAATGTAGGAAGCGGATCGTTCTCATAAATAATTCACAATATTGATGTTATTTTAAGAATGATACATTTTTATTTTCAATGTTGAAACCGGTGTGAATCGGGAAAGACATCGCTTGCGATCTGAACTACATTATTTTTACATTTTTCTTTGTTACTGAGATGTCATGTCAGTATAAATTATGTTCAAGTATGCAATCTTTAATGAGTTTTAATTGGGCAAATGATGATTAATTTTAAATTAAGGGGAAGGCACGCACGCAAAGAAGAGAGTAAGGCTACATTAAATATTTATTTACGTGTAGCATTATGAATAATTAAGTTTTTTGATATTCTTGATATTCTTGGATATCTACTTGGATTCTACTGTGTGCATTTATACTATACTAGGAATACCCGGGAGACGTTGTTCTGCCCTTCATCTCCCTTTTTCCCCTCCCAACTCACTTTCTCAGTCTCTCCTTCCTTCCCTCACCCTGTCTCTGCCTGTCTGTCTCTGTGTGTCTTTGTCTCTGTCCTTCTCATTTTCATTTACTTGCATATTCTGCACGTCTCTGAGCAGGTAAGGTTATATCGGGAAGCGCTGGACCAGCAAAAATGTAATAGAATGTTCAAGAAAAACTCATCGTATAGATTACGGTGCCAGAAACGTTTCTTTGAGTCTTAGGCCACAAAATTTTCGTTTTTAAAGCCCTATAACGTATTGTTTAGGAGTTATTTAACGATATAGATCAAAGTGCTGTTGAGTGTGTTGCGGGTTGCATTTGTCGTGAAGTTTTGTTCTACAGCGCCATGTAGCGGAGTTACGAGAGAGAGAGAGAGGGGGGAGAGATTGTTATTGTAGGTTTTCTAAATCCGGTTTTGTCAAAATATCTCATTTATAGCAGTGTTATACAATATTAGTTTACTTGTTCTTGACAAATGTGCTTCTTACTTATTAGAAAATAATTTTGTGTGGTTTCGATCGTACTAGTGATTGTAGCAATTTTGCTCCTGCAATCACCAGTGCAATATAATTTTTCGTCTAATTTGCGCGCCAAAATTAGCTTTTAAAACTCTCGTTGTCAAGTAATTTGTTTGTTTCCAACAGATCGCAACACAAACTAAGAAAATCAGTGCATAAGGTACACGATTTGGGCGAGAAAACATACGTTAGTGCTGCGTCAAGTAAAGACCTCCTAAAACTATACGTCAAGGGTTTCGCAGTACGTTTTCTGTGAGAATTCAAACATTATCAATTCTAAGTTCAGTAAATACGACTGGATTCACTGGCTCTTTTCCTGGACTAACACTCTTCCAAATGAATCCTTCGTCAGTGCATTTGGCTTAATTGAGAATTCTCTATCCATCCCGACTAGGGTTTTCCTTGAACATTTATCCACCCTAGATTTGTGAAAGTTAATGCATTTCGTGAAATCGGATTTTGAAACCGTCCAATCCTTCGCGATTACTTTCACTTCTGAAATCCCGTCAGCACATTGTTGAAAATTATTTTAATGCATTTACTCTTTGTTTAAGACATGCATTTAAAGAGTGTATTTACGTTAATTAAGACATGTATTATGTATTCGAGTTTGAACAGTCACGTAAAATATTTGTATGACTTTATAATTTTGTAAATGTACATATTTTGTTATCACTAACTTCTGATTTTGCATGGAATTTCATTTATCTTACTTTTAACTTACACGGTTTTCTGGATTGTAAACTACCAATTTGTAACTACCACAGGAAATTACCAAAAAAATCAGTGTATGTTCAATGATGAAGGATTGTAAGTAAATTTTTTGTTATTCTCTGAACAAATAATGTGTCAAAGTAGATATGCCGTAGGGACCCCTGTTCAAAAGTAGTTGGAAGTAGAATTTTATTACTATTGTTGTCATTTCTCTTTTCTACTTTTAATTACAAAATGATTGGTATGAGGCGACTGCCTGGCGGAGTGGGAACCTTTTTTATAAACTTTACTCCTAACCTTGTACACATGCCACGTATCTAATGTGATTTAATGTAATTTGTAGGTAATTAATATTTCATTGTAAATTTGCATTGATTTCTGCATTTCATGTCTGAAGAATATACAATGTATTCCAAAGGGATATGTGCAGTCACAAGAGAATTCATTCTCGCCCGTGTGTGGGTTCTATTCGAATATGATGAATATTAATTGATCTTGCATTTTGAGAGGTTTTTACAATATAAATTGAATGAATAAGTATCGAGAATGATTGAACAGAATTTAAACATATTGACACAAAAGTGACAAAGTTTTAGCATTGTCTAATGTCAAACAGACTTACAAAACAATTAATACTTTAATTTTTGACAAGAGAGTGCAGACTTCTGACACACTGATGTCTATCTCTGTTTTGTAAACAATTAACGAACGAAAACAGAATAAACTAAGTAAAATAGTTAAAGAAGCATATTTTCTAATCAATTTTAGCTTCAATTGAAATCACAAATCAATTCCATGACACGCTGAAATGTAGTATATACATGTTATAAACAATTCAATTTACGTCTTTTAGTTCAGTTTAGTGTCTTCATCAGGACAATACAGTGGTATTTGTCATATAATGGAAGTAGAAAAAGAGTAGCAGCTCTTCTACCTCGTCCCCAGTCTTTACAGATTGCACTGAATGGCCGCAATGATAACAAAAAACACTTTATGCAGCATTAAAAATCTACTATGAAACTACTGGTATCCCGGAAATTTAATTTTGTACTGATCGAAAGTGGAAATGTTGAACTCCAGCTTGTCTTAAACTACACGAGAATATAAGGGTGGCGGAAAGGGAGACAAGAAGACATTCCCCAGGTCAAACTCTCGTTGAGCGCAACTCGCTTCTCGTTTCCGGTTAGGCAATCGATTGTCGACCCGCGCGAGTGCCAAATTCTTCGGCTGGCGCGCGGCGTGGCGCGGCGCGGCGGTGGCGCCGGCGCTGGCGGCGGACGAGGAATGCAGGCTCGCGCTAGTGTTTCATCAAATATTTCTCTAACGTGTTTTGTCCCGGCGCGGCGGCAGCGGCGGCGGTGGCGCCTCGCCGTTGGGGGCTGGGGAGAGGTGGCGGCGAGCCGGCGCCTCCCTGCTGGGGGCGGGAACGGGGGTGGGGGAGTGGTCGAGGCGGAGGTGGTGGCGGAAGCTATGGCGCAGGGGGTGGAGGAGACGGAGGCAGGGGTGCGGAGGCGTGGGGGGCGTAGCGGATGCAGGAGAGGCAGAGGCATGGGTCGGAGGCTGTAGGGGCAGAGGCGGTGGGGAGTAGGGGCGGGGGCGGTGAACCGGTGGTGGGGGGCGGCGGTGGAGGATGGAGGTGTGGTGTGGAGGAGGGTGACGGAGGCGGGGGTCGGAGGCGGGGTCGGAGGCGGTTGTCGGAGGTGAAGGCGAGAACTGAGGTGGTGGCGGGAGAAGGGGAAGAGGCCGGAGCACGGGGCGGTGGCGGAGGCGGGGGCGGTGGTTTAGTGGGGCAGAGGTGGGGACGAACGAAGTGGTGGTGGTGGAGGCGGAGCCGTAGGGCGGTAGCGGGGGTGGAGGCGAGAACTGGGGCGGGGGCGGGAGCGGGGGTGGAGGCGGGGGCGGTGGTTTAGTGGGGCGGAGGCGGGGACGGAGGCAGTGGTGGAGGCGGAGGCAGAGCCGTACGGCTGAGGCAGGGACGGGCGTGGAGGCGAGAACTGAGATGGTGGCGGGAGCGGGGGCAGAGACGGGGGCATGGGGCTGTGGCGGTGGGGGGGCGGTGGTTTAGAGGTGGCGGTGGAGGAGGGGGCGGGGCCGAGCCGGGCGTTGGATGCGCTCCAACGCCTGCGTCCCGTCCCGCGTCGCATCGCTCCGGTCTGGGCACTCGCCTCTCCGCAACCTCCGTCGCGGACGCCGACATACCGCGTATGGCTGGCAGCGAGCTGGAGAGATGAGAGGTGTCTAGAATTTGTCTTGAGGACAGAAAGGTCCCTACGCTTTGTAAGAATGTTCCATTATTTTTGATAATGTTGAACTATACGTTTTTTTTATTTTTTGTTTATTTTAACACGCCAGGATGAAATGTTGAATCGAATTAAAATGTAAATCAAAAGGCTTATTTTGTACATTACCTTTAACTGTCATTTTATTGAATATTGCGTACAATAAATTGAATCATTCAACACCGCTTTCTGCATTATGAAACCCATTCGCAAAGTACGTACCAACTGGACATAAAATGAGATAAATAAATGAGGGCTGTTATTTATTTCATGAGGTATTGTAAGTTGAAGATTACTTTTGCAGATATGCACCGCCATCATTCGTAGATGTTGTTGTTGTTGTTGTTGTTTTTGTTATTGTTGTGGTATTCCGTGTAATGTAGCACTAACTTTTGTATGATCACGTCAGATATATTCTTTGCCAAAGATTGTAACCAGTAAATTCCAGCTGTCTGCGACCTTTTCGCCCCAAACCACTGTCCTGGTGGACTGGAATTACTAATTATAAATAATAAATAACATGTAGCACGTTTTGAAAACTCAGTGTGACTCTCTCTGAAGGACATTTCATGACGAATGACACCTGCAGGATGAGGAAGAGAATGAAAATGTTTAAGAGGGGGTTATAGTAGTATTTGGTAGAGATTTTAACTTCTCCAAACTCTTACATCTAAAAAGGAGATGATGGTGAGGAAATCACACTTTAGATGAAAAAACGTCGATGCGATTTGCGATCTCGTAAGTGATGTGTAGGAGGACTGTGAAATTAAGGCGTTGTTAATGAGTAAAGTAAGTCTTGACAGATTATCACAAAGTGTAGAGTTCCACTTTATAAAATTGAACAGTAAGGCTGAAACAAGAAATAATTTTTGTCAATACCGCTGTACATCAATTAAGTTCAATAAGAGAGGAAGCTCTGAAGAATGGGAAATGAGATAAATGTTGAGTTTCTGCGTTCGAAGAATTTCAATAATTAATGGAAAGCAGAAATCAATCTGTCAACCACAATTGTGAAAAATTAGAAGAGAGCTAAAATTCTGTGAACAAATTTCTTGAAATTTTTGATGTGCACATATTATATTATATAATTATAAAAATATGGTCTTATATTTAAAGACAGTTAAATTATTGTAATTTATATAATACTATGACTTTGTATGTTTTTATAGTACCTGATGATGTGAACAAGAAAGGATCCCGAAACGTAGTGGTATTAAAGAAAATATTTTACCTGATTTTCCAAATTTGTTACCCACAATAATTTGACTGACTATACATTTATACAGGACTATATTTATGTAATTACATTTAAATATTAAGACATTCATAATTTAAGAAAATACTTTATTTTTTATTTTATTCTTATATATTAATTTGTGAGGTACGTTTCATCCGTAGTGAATTTTCATCTTACTAATGTTTCATGAAAATACTAAATATAAATTAAGTTATGTTTACATTACAGTCTCAAACAAGCACTAATAACTCACAAATTCTGCCAGATAAATGATTTACACGTCAAAGAATAGTAGAATACACAGTGCTCAGAAAATTCTTTATTCTCCTTTATTCTTAAACTTAATTGATCTGTTTATTTCGATCTCTGATTCATTATCCTAATAATTATAAACTACTTTTAATACTATTTTTCTGTGATTCGTTTCATATTTCAGTTTCTTAATACCACAACTTTCATCTGTGTCATGTTACAAGACATTGATAAGTGAGATCAAAAGATTATATTTATACTACAGTGACTCTCTCGTCGGACCAGATCTCCTTGAATAGAGCTGGTTGCGAGAAGCTGTTGAAAATACTCCTCTAAATCACGATTGCATTTCCAAACGCACTATTTACTTTGGATCATTACGGGGAAATAAAAAAAATATTCCGTTAAGTATCATTTCACAAGTGCACACGCGCGGGACGAGTTGGTTACCAGCTCGATCGCTGCGAGAGACCTGTCCTCTTTCGTAAGCCGCCATGCGTAATCGAGAGCGTGTTTTGAGTGACTGCACCTCGATCCTTCAAATGTCGTTTTGAGCCCTTCCGGTTCATGACGCAGGATCCCCAAAATCTCCCCTTCCCCTGTGTCCTGTCCATTCCCCTGCTTGTACGCTCATCCATCATACTGATGGATCCTCGACCGCCATCCAGAGCAGCAACCCTTTCTAACTGAATTTCTTCGACGCTCGCACTTCGTACGCCCCCACAAGACCAACCTTCCCACGACGTAGGTAATAGATTTGTAAAGTGTAATTTAATGTACCGTCTTTTGATTTGAAATTACCATTATTATTATCATATGTAATAATATGTATTATTCATTATCATATGTAATATTAATAATAATATGTTTATAGCCTATCACTTTGTCTTAATAATTGGCAGTATCGATCACGCGTGAGTTGGAAATCTCTTCCCTCTTTATCGGTTTGTTAATTAACCTAGCTCTTCCTCCACAGTAGTGAGTATTTCTTCACTCTTAATCTCTTTTCATTCCGACTTATTTCTTCTTCCTTGGCTAAAACTAATTTGTCATCTCAACAGAAATATAACTTGTATTTAACTCAACTTAACTAAACAACTCAACAGAAATATCGCTTCTGAATACTTTTTAATTTTTTTTGTTTTTATATTTTTACGTCCTATTCAATGTTATACAATTTTTCAGGGTTTTGAAAATAATGTACAGAATTATTCTATTTACTAGACTGAATTTATTACTATTTCATCGGTTTTCAACCATTTTCTCAAACAAACCTCCAAAGAGCATAACATTGGGAAGAAATAAATTAACAAAATATATTTATGTATCAGCAATTTTGAACTTCAATACGATGCCTCTTCGCATCTTCTCTAAATCTTCGACTTCATGCAGCTGCCCAATTTCTAACGAGGACACCCAAAAGAGTACTATTGAAGGCCTGGTTCCTTCAGTTGCAACAAAGTCACACATTATAGTACGCACGTTGCACGTCCAGACGGCGGGAACAAAAACCGCGGAACGCCCGTTTGGAAGGCGCGGGCCGCCCGTCCCAGAGGGACAGCCTTTGGGCTGTCGTCGCGGTCAGCGAGAGGGCGTGAAGGCGTCCATCTGAGGCCCTCGCCTTCCCCAGCGAGCTCTCCATCAGTGCCCGTCACGCGTCACGCGCTGCGACTGACAGAGGCGCTGGACGCGGGCGGCGCGGCGCGGGCCGCCTGCAGCCGCCTCGCGAGCGAGCGGGGCCAGCTGTCCGGGAGGCCCTGGGCTACTTCCCGGCTCGTGTCACCGCCCCGCGCTGCGCCGCCGATTTGTGAGCGCGTCACGCCGCCGGCGGCGCGCGCCGTCTGGCTGCGGAGGCCTTTGGGAATCGCGCGTTTTGACGGGTGCCAGTCCGCGAGCATTTGAGTAATATTTTGCCTTTTCGTTGGAAAGACTGATTGATTGATGTTTCCGGGTATTGCCTTGGTTATTAGTACGGAGCGGAGTTCTATGATTTTGCATATTTTTGTTCGTTGCTTCAGGACATAGCTAAGTGAAATTTCTTGACGTTTGGTTAGAATTGGAAGCAATGCAGATTAATATGTTAGGGCATATTTATGCATATTTGGCCCATTTTTCTTGTCAAAATTGTTTGTCTTTTTCCTTCTCTAGGTGATAAAATACTTGGTGCAACTGTAGGATATTTCTTGATATCGTATTTTTTTTTAAACTATGCAGAAAAATTGATAGAAAACCAAAAATGTACTTCACTAAGGTGTATATTTACTTCAGTTATTTTTCCCGAGAAGTAAGCTAGGTTATATTATGTTTACACAATTTTTTTCATTCCAAGCATGCTTTCAATTTTTGTCAAGAAAAATTTATACAGGAAATTAAATATTGCTGATTTTCATTGCATACTGAAGGACATATTTCAGAATTTTTAGGTCGTAAATGAATATTTTAAAAAAGCATATTACAAGATTTTTAGTGCATAAAAATCCGCTCCCTAGTTATTAGTCTTGTTATAAATTAATATTAATGCCATGGTTATTAGTCCCGTTAGTGTAGTAAATGTTATATGGAAATGGCGGTGATTCCTTCCCGGTGGATGGTGATATTCGGCGCCGATTTTCAGTGGGTTTGAGAGATTCCCCCTCTAGGTATCTCCTTCCAGAGTGGCACCGCTCCAGTCGGCTTGAGATCTATGCTCCCGGTAGGGTAGGGCATGTTATTGTAAGTGTAAGTAGAGGGAGAGGACAAGGAAGTCGAAATAAGATGGCACGCGGTCCGGGGCCCTTTTTTAGGGTACTGCTTCGGTATTCGTTTGCTGTTGATCAGAGAATCCACGGAAAACTACCGATTGGAGCAGCCGACCACTAGAATTCTCCTTCAGACAGCGGGTAATTTAAACGATCTAGCTAAACTTTTCACTTGTTTCACTTGTGAAATATTTTGACTGATCGTGAACTGCGCGGGATAAATATTAAATAAATTATATTTTTCGCTTCCTAGATTTATACTGCTATTGCCATTAAAAAATAGTAGTTATTCAATTCGTTCATAATATGTATGCTTATTGCATGGGTACATGTTTTGAAAACGAGGAACGTTAGAAGCGAAATTTAAAGAGAAACATTATAAACGTGTTGCATCTGCTATTGTTTTGTATAACAACATTATAAATTTCTAAGAAGATCAAACTAAATTTTGCGAAAAAAAATTCTTATGACGTCCTGAAAATTTCACATCTGTGCGAGAAAACTGTGGTCATCTTTTCCATTTACCGCTACCTCCTCGTAATTCTCTCGCTGCGACGGACTGAATATGTGATGGCGCAATCATTCGTACCGTAAAATGCTAATACATCATCATTTGTGCCGTAAAATGCTTTCTATGAATTATTTCTGGCAACAGAAAAGGTCGTTCATAATGCTGGTATACAAACAAGTTTTTTGAAACCAATTAAGTTTATCAACATTTACTCTTTTTCCTGAAATTCAATGCCTTTCGTCAATGCAATATTTCATATTGATGCTAATTCTCTGAATACATAAATGGAATGTCTTGTATGACAAAGCTCCGTTAGCACATGAGGTTCAAAGTGATGAAATGACACTAAGAAATTATGTTGATGAATGAATTGTATTAATTTAAGATCGATTAGTTTATTGAGGTATTAGATGATAATTAAATTAATGAGTAAACTGTTTACGTTCCAAGGTTACAGGAATATGTATCCACTTATTAATTAGCATCACGTGGTACACTAATTCTTTTAGAATATTAATTATAATCAAATAATGAGCATCGTTTGTATCTTCTAGTACCTTTTGAGTATTGTCCAATTACAATAAATCGCTTACGGAATATTTTTCGGACAATTATATTAGGCTAAAATTGTTTTTAGAGACATTAAATTGGTCGTCACATTTTAAAGCCGATCTTTTACAAGTACTTTTTGTTGCAATGCATTCAAAAGCAAATTCTACATTTCAATGAACCGTTTTCTTTCAGTGCACTTCGTGCATTTGTTGAGGGGAGCGTACCTACCTCCCGCCGACGTTGGCAATAAGGAACGTCTGCCAGGACGCCAGCCCCAATTTGTTGACTGAAATGCGGGGTTATAAGTTGTAAGGCCAATCTCAATAAAGCAGTCTCCCTTTGAAGCTGTGCAAATTGCAAGTAACCAATCACGAAGAATTGTAAATGCGCGCATAGCGTGCGGAGCGTATGTGAACCATTCGGGAGAAACCGCCCCGGATGCGTCACGAAAGAGATTGGAATCTGCCGCCCCCTGGGACGTGGAAGCTGTCCTGGATTGTACGTGGTGAGCTTCACTTTTCCCTAGGTCACACTTGCCTGAACTTATCTCATGAAAGCCATTAATCGTGAAGTACTTCTACAAGCCATGTGCATTCCTCTGGTAATATAAGAAATTAAGTCAGCAGTATTTAATATCAGAATAGTTTAGAAAATTGGAAGATAATATAGACATTTTGAGAACAAACTGTTACAATTCTCTTTATATTCACAGAATAATCCCTTTCCAAGCGTGTATGCTTTGCATAAATAGGACCTCTGACGCTCTAACGTTCTTTATTTCGCTTTTACTCTGCCCAACTGCATTTCTGAGAGCTCCCCTTCGTGTGATGCTTCTTCTATCTTTCTACTTTCATTTTAGACACTGGCAAAGGGAGAATTTTGAGATGTATAAAACATTTCATTACATTACATCAATACATTTCATTCATTTCATTACATTACGTCAATACATATGCAGGATTTTTAAGGTATTGTCAATAGTTATTTAAATAAATAATAATTTGTTTAACATCAAGAGGTTACTTTTATTGCAATTATTAAGAAATGAAGTTATTAATAATGAATACAATTTTTATGTACATTTTTCGAGAGCGTATTGCACAGGGCCTCAGAAGCCCTGCACATGCATTCACGCAATTTCCAGGGACCCGGGACTCTCGGGTAAAAAATGCTTTTCTCGACTGTAAAATTACTACAGGTCATATCTAAAATCATTATTCTTTTTTGAGACAATTCAAACTGCACATTATTCAAATGAGAGTAAATTACATGAAATACAATTTTATTATACTGATAGAATATTTTCAAATTGGATTATAAATGTACATGGGACATTTTCAAACAATTACGCGCAGCAGTATGGGCAATTTTAGAAACCCTATGTGGCCAATATATGTGGAGAATCGTGAGGGTGGGTCAATAAAAGTCTGTTTTTTACAGTACCAAAGTTTCGACCATTTATTTGGCTTGCTTCAGGGATGTAGTTAGGGGCCGTCCATAAATTACGTAACGCAAATCTGGAATATTTTCAATATTCCCTCTCCCTTGTAACGCACCCTTAACGCGCGCTTGAACACTCCTAAATAATTACTTAACGCTTGCGACAACTCCCTCTCCTGTAAATGCAACAAGTGAAAAAAATAATAGCAAAGTAAAAACAATGTATATGTATGTATGTGGTTGTGTGTGTGTGTGTGTGTGTGTGTGTGCAATTTGTATGCGGTTTTGAAGCCAATTTATATCTTTCTGTCACTTCTGCTGTAAGGTCAAAATATGTGTGTGTCTAATTGAAGCTCGTACAATGCGTTTGGGCAAATCTTTTCGGAAGTTTTCTAACGGAAACGTTTCTGCACTTCTTGAATAGCAGTTTTATAAATATTAGAGAGCCACCTGTTCGAGTAAAGAAAATTATAAATGTAAGCACAAAATTGTAAAAATAAATAATCAAATATGAACTAGTGGTGCTACAGAATGGCACAGACTTTCCCGTATTAGTGTTCTATTTCCTTGGATCTGGGCTAACTACTTAGAATGTCCACATACTCTTGCTAGCTGCCATCTATCGCCGCCCAAAGTACATTTTTGACATTTTCTTAATTTTTCGGTTTCCTATTGTTAGAACGGAAATATTAATTTTAAAATATTATAGAACACAAAAACCTAGTCCTAAATGGCAATTTTCTTTAAAAAAATTATGTGCCGTTTTAAAGAAAATTGCGTTTTAGCGCTACTAAAAATGCGAAATCTAAAGCTCATTTTCACAGAAAAGTTTATTTGAAGTTATTTGAAGCACTTACACTCACAAATATAATAATCTTTACAAATTGCTGGTAATGTGCATATTAAAGATGTGAGAGATTTTTCAAAAAAATTTCATGTGTATAATTTTTGAAAAAACAAAAAATTCTTCAAAATAAACTTTACGTCATATTAAAGAGTGTAATTAGCACTCTCCCTTACAAAAGTTTCAAGAAACAATTTGCAGCCATATATGAGAAAATGACGTTTCAGCGTTTCTGAAAATGTGGAATTTTGAGCTACTTTCACAGAAAACGGTTGTTTTCGAGAAACTTAACTTGACATTATTTAAAGCACATGTACTCGTAAATATAATAGTGTGAAAAAATCGCTGCTAATGTAAATATTAACGACCTGAGAAACAAGTCAAAAAAATTACATTTTTCCAATTTTTGAAAAAACAAAAGTATAGAGCAATATGGCGTGTTTTTCATCTAATACAATGCATTATGCACTATACATATCAAAAGTTTAAAGAAAACATTTAGAGCCGTTATTGAGAAAATCTTATTTTTGTAATTATTTATAATTGCACATGTTGCACGCAATATTGCGCTTAAACTACTAAAAGTTTCAAAAAATGTACATGACCTTAAAGAAAGAACTTACTAGGAAGAAAAAATGTATTTGAAGTGTTATGTTCATAAATTAAACACTGCACGCACATTTAACAATTGTTTATTCATACATATGTTACAATAATGTGTGGCCTTAACGCCATTCACGGGCAATCCCCAATGCCGTCTCTCATACCCCGGGCAATCCCCAATGCCCTATTCCCTGCATCCCGGGCGATCACCAATGCCCTCCGGGTGCTGCGTCTGCCTCTGGATGCTCCATGCTGCTGCTGCTTGCCGTTACTCCATGACGGCTTCCGTTCGGCGGCTGACTCTCCGGACCCGGCTCGTTCACTCCATCGTGCCTTCAGGGCTCACTCCCAACTGCCACTGCCTCTCGAGGTGCCGACCGGCTCCATTTAAAGGGCCGGCGTCCGGCGGCGAGACTCGCTCTCTGGCTCGAGTCCGCCGAACCGTGGCTGCAGCTAGTTGCTGCCGCCGCCGGCTCCCGCCAGGGCGCGCTGCCTAGATGCTAGCGCGCCACATACAAAGTTATGCGCAGCGCGACATAACATGAAGGAAAAATCTCTATCTTCAATTTTGTAGTTGGAAGAAGACGCCGAAAATATTTTAAACTTTTGCAATTTCCGGAAATTCAGAGTTATCCGTGAAAATCGAACCTATGCCACCTTAATAAGTAATTTTACTCTATTATTACAAGAAGTTTAATTTTTTTTTCAAAAACGGCTCCAATTTTTTTCTTTAAAGTGTCCGGGGGGCTTCATGTAAAGTCTCCCAAATGTTATAGAATCTTTTTCAAAATCTCAATGCTTCGACTAGAACCAGATCAGATAACCAGACAGGAAATGTCCATTATGGAAGAAATCTTATGTATGGTTTAGGCACCAGCAGTGTTCACAGACGGACAGACGGACGGACAGAATGATGGACGGACGGACGGACGGACGGACCGAATGACGGACGGACCGACGGACGTTTTCCTTTCAATTGGTTTTTCGGTGTCAAGGACCCACAAAACAAAGTTTCTGGCTACACCACGTGTTAGTTGATTTTTTCCCTTAATTTATCAACGGGTTTTATGGTTTTATCCACACTTTTTTTTCGTTATCAGCGCCCGGCAACGAATTTTTTCTGGCAAAAATTGACCATTTTTTCGCGCAGCATTACATAACTTTCCCTATACTTCGTATATCACTGCGTGTATACGTAGGTATACGGGAAAGTAAAAACTACGTTTTTGCAATTTTTGAAATAAAAATACAATGAACCAATATGACGTTAAAGTTATCTGATAGAGTACATTAAGAACTGACCCTACAAATGTTAAAACCTTTTTTGAGAAAATTTTGGTTTTTGTAATTTTTTAAAATAGTACATATTGATGAAATATTGCAGGAAAACTACTAACATTTTCAAAAAATTATACAATACCTTAAAAAAAGAACTCGCTATGAAGAACACATTTTGTTTGAAGGAAACATCTCTATATGTAGTTTTGTAGTTGGAGGAAGATGCCGAATAAAATTCAAACTTTTGCAATTTTCGAAAGTTCAGAGTTAACCGTGAAAATAAACTTAATAAGTGTATTTTATTATATTCTTACAAGGAATTTAAAGAAAAAATTGGAGCCGTTTTGGAGAAAATTTTGAAAATGTCCGGGGGGCTTAATGTAAAGTACCCCGAAAAATTAATGAATGTTTTTCAAAATCTCAGAACTTTGACTCAGGACAGATTAACAGGGGTTTCTTCAATTTGGAAAAAATCGTATGCATAGTTTAGGCGCTAGTGTTCTTCGCATACACCGGACAGACGGACGGACGAACGAACGAACGAACGGATGGACGGACGGTCGGACAGACTGACAGATGGACTATTTAGATGCGTTTATTCAACAAATCCTTCATATTCTTATAGTTAAAGTACTATTTGTCAACTCTCCGTGAAATTCTCTTTCTTTAGAGACCTCATTTATACGGATTGGTTACATATGAGAGCCGCAAAACTTGTCGATACTACTGAAATAATGTAGGAGAAGATTATAATAATAAATTGCTGTTTTATATCATATACTTTGTCTTTTGAAATACGTGGGGTAACCCCAAAGTCAAAAAATCATACATGCGACCGGAAAAAAGGAAAGATGAAATATGTGATATTTACTATGAACAGCTGCCAGTTAGGAAAAAAATCCAAAACCATTGGTATGATGTCGATGGGGTACTTCGTTGAACTGGCATTCTCATATACAATTCTACCTACGTTTCTGATCTCAACTGAGAAACTCACTGATACACGACTTTATCGTGCACTTCCAACGGTTTGTACCGTTCACAACGTCCAAACTTCCCTTGCTAACACTTTTGCAAATATTTATTACCAGTGCTGCTGGTTGGTTTCGATAATCGACCACGATACACCGCACAGCTGCAGCAACCAATCGGCGATGGACGCCTGCAGGGGCACCCTGCGGTGAATGACTAACTTCGATACAATGGGAGAAGTATAGAATCTTACTGGGCAAACGTTCACTATTTTATTTCTTGGATTATTCTCTTACTGGATTACTTAGCATATAGTATAGTAGTAGCAGACAGGAGCTGAAAGGAGGTCAAAGTATAATTTGCGCAAAATAGACTAAGAGGTTCTAGTTTCGTGTCCTTAGGGTGGTGACTTTTCGACTCTAGCGAAGTAACTGCGTTGGGATGTTATTAAATGGATGGAAACAGTACGCCAAGGAAAGATGACACTTTTGTACGAATTAAACTTCAACACAGAGCACCGTAAATTTTCTGCAGCCCAATAGGTAATTTACCTTTAAAGGTGCATAAAATAAATGGAAGGAGAAAAATATAAAATTTTGAAGATTATACAATAATGAAATCAGTAGGGTGGATAAGCAATCTGCACCAGTCTTTCTTCTGTTGCATTCTACCTAACTCGGCAACGGTGTGTTTCTTGCTCTTAAAAAATTGTTCAAATTCTGTTTCTGAGTCCGTAAGTAACAAAATAATACCTCTTCTGACATAGCCGAGCCGGTGCAGCGGCCGGTCACCGCGGTGACCGGGATCGCTATCGAGTGCAGTGGCAGTGTGCAACCAAGATATGTTTGTACTGTGTAGTGGCATGGTCGGAACTTGTCCAAATCATCATATACCTCTTAATAAAAGAACCTTTCCTTCTCGCCCCTGTCCCGCCTTAGCTAGGAGTGGAAGGGTGTTTTGGTCTGCGTGTGGTCAGCGGGATAAAGCACAGTCAATGGGTCTACGGATCTACTGTCTCTAGATACAGAGAGTAGCGCATTCCATTTTTCCACCGATCCTGTCATTTTATGTCCAGTTGTCAGGGGAACTGGAACTGAGTGTTATTCTGTGAGTTGAGAACCATGAATCTATTCCAAATCAATATTAGTAATCTTAAACATCTCCACAACGTCACCAATTGTTATCATTTATATTCATCTTCTGAATTCTGCTTGATGGGGCTAACGGGAGAGAGGATATTAAATGGTGGCGGTTGCGCTACTCTCCGTATCTAGGGATTCTATACGGATCACGACGTGCGCGCCACCTGTCCATCACCGTTCCTCCACAACTAAACAATGCAAGCAAGTTTCGCTACGTTCACAGGCGGTTATGCATTTACAGAGCCGCTACGGCTCTTTCAACCTCAGCGGATTGAAGTAGTAGTAGGCCAGTGCAAGTGTATTCGGATGAGAAAGTGGCAGAACGGAGGGCGGGGAACGTCGGTTCATCTTAAGGAAGTCGAGGTTGGGTCCAGGAGAGGTGACTTAGGGTATCAGCAGAAGTCAATGCCGTGCCTCTAAGCGGAAGGTTCTCGGTTCGAGTCCCGACGATGTCAGGATTTTCGACACTAGCTAAATAAATAGATCAATTCAGTCGCTCTCTGAAGGAGAATTATCGCGGCCGGCTGCTCTGGTCGATAGTTTTCCGTGGTTTCTCCGATCAACTCCAGGCGAATCCCGAACAAACGGGCCTCGGTCCGTGTGCCATCTTTCCTGCCTCTTCCTTGTCCTGTCCTCATACCTTATTTATACACACATTCACATTACTACACTACTACATTTGTCGGGAGGCGCGTCGGGAGCTTAGAGGTAGTCCGGCTGGGGCGGTACCACGTTGGTGGGAGATACCTGGTTGGGAATATACCCGCAAGCTGACGGTAGGTCTTCGCCGGATCTCGCCCTCCGACGGGAGAAGATCATCGCCATCTCCCGCAATATTACAGGCACTACACTTACGGAACGAATGATTTTAGCAATGACTTGCCCGGAATCATTAATCGAACAATTGAGGTTGATGATCATAATGATGATGATGACACTTATTGCTAACTTCTACTACAATATTGGAAGTTGGCATTTTGTGGATAGCACACTTCCGACTAATTGTGGTTAAAAAATGTGCAAAATCTCGAAATGTGGTATGTAAAATGAAATCGATTCTTACGTGTTCTACGCAATTTTATCGCACGAGTATGTTACTCTCTGAGTTAATAAACACTTTCCAGTTCTAAAATGTTTAGAGAAACAGCCTTAAAAGATGTATTACATAGTTCAGAACCTGAGCATTTCTTTCGGTTCTAATATAAAGCTATTTTCACTTTGACAATTATTATTTACAAAGTACAGAATCTTCTCACAGGCTCGGATAGGACAATCATATTAATCATAAGTAATTTTAAGTATAAATTTTAAGTTTGTGTGGAATATAATGAATGGAAACCTACATCTTTCATAACAAAATGTTATGAAAAAAAAGTCTGAAATTTTGTCCAACTTAATAACTGAGCAACACAGAAGAAAAGCAATTTATTTTCTCATATTCTACTTCCAGTTTCATTCGTATTAGACCTTTTTGTCACTCTATGTCTATAAATTCCATTTGACGCAACGGAATGAGAAGTTTCGCCTAGCCAGACCGGCAAACCACCGTCAGGCAGGGCTGTGCCGACATATTTGTTACAATCCCGGCAGTCACTTGTTTATTACTACATTAGCGGGCTACAGCTGCCTGGCGGCGCGGCGAACGCTGGCAACGGCTCTTGCCACTGCCGTCGCCACCACCGCCGCCGCCACCGCCGCCAACACCGCTACCACCACCACAGCCATCCCCGCTACCCCCGCTGCCGCCACTGTCACTGCCACTGCCACCCCTGCCGCCACTGCCTCCACCGTCACCTCCACCACCGCCGCCATCGCCGACACCGCTGCCACCGCTACTACCGCTACCACCGCTGCCACTTCTGCATCCGTGGCCACCGCCGCGGAGAACGACTGTTCCTCGCGTGGCTAATGCTTTAATAAATAACGCGTGGAGCGACGCGTGTAACCGTGTCCAACGTACACTCCACGGTAACTATATCGTTCCGCACCTTACTGACCGCCGATGTAAAGAAGATACCCAGCACTCTTGGAGTTGGGCCTCTTAGCTAGTGGTCCTGTAGTGCGTCCGCGATCTTGTAAATTGCTTCCGAAAGATGACAATCTGGCGCCTTTTACATTGGGATTTTTTACTTTCAGTTGCTAAATTAAGAAATAATTCTCTAACACGTGGTGTAGCCAGATTCCTGATTTGTGCGTCCTTCATACAGAAAAACCAATTTAAAACAAAACGTCCGTCCGTCCGTCAGTCTGTGAACCACCAAAGCGCTTAAACCATAAGTACGATTTCTTCCAAAATTAATATTCGCCTGTCTTTCTGGTTGCACTCAAGGCACCGCGATTTTCAAAAACTTTCTTCAAAATTTGGGGTATTTTACATGAAGCCCCCCAGACATTTCCAATTTTAAAAAAAAAAACTGTTCCTAATTTTTTCTTTAAATTTCTTGTAAGAATAGAGTAAAATACACTTATTATGGTGGCATAGTTCCGAATTTCACGGTTAACTCTGAATTTTCGAAAATTGTGAAAGTTTGAATCTTTTCGGCCTCTTCATACAATTACAAAAGTAAGGATGGCAGTTGTCGACCGGACGTCGTCGAAGGTGCGTGGATGCCGCGAGTGCTCTCGTCTGCAACCAGTTTCGTTCTTATTTCGTCTGTGAAAAAAGTGTGTTTAAACTGTGAAATAGGTAAAATCAAAAGTGTTTCACACCAACAATCTTTCTCAAGAACCAGTACATCCTGAGATCGTGTGAGGCGACTTCTGAGTACAGGAGTCATCTCTACATAACCTCAAAATGACGACCCCATCAACAGGTAATCAAAGTTACGTATCAGCAGCTAAGAAAGACATTTTCCCAACCAAAGAACAAGCTATCGTAATAGATGCAATTGAAGGAGTTCCTATTAATGATTATATTAATGCTGTCGGACTACTGATAAATCCATCTAACATTAGATTTGTATCAAGAATTTCACAAAATCGAATATGTATGTTCCTAGCAACAAAAGACATTACTAAAAGTATTACTGAAAACCACTTATCTATACAAATAAATGACAAAAAACTTGAGATCAGACCATTAATATCTCAACACAAAAGAATTATTCTATCGAACGTATGTCCTGTGATCCCACACGTAATCATAGAAAGAGAATTGGAAAAACTTCAAATTAAACTTGAATCACCGATTACATTCCTCAGAGCTGGAATTTCCGCACCTGGTTTTGCACATATTTTAAGTTTCCGTAGACAAGTTTATATTAACCCAAATGATGTAAATAAAATTCCAGAATCCATGAGCATTGAATTCGAAAATACGAAATACTGGATTTATCCATCCGCAGATAACGTAGCTTGTTTTATCTGCAAGAAGCAAGGCCACCTCGCCAAACACTGTAGCGAAAACCCATTAGTCATAAATGAAGTAACAGTATCTCAACAAATTACACAAAATGATCAAAACACCAAGAACTTTCAAGCTCAAGAACTTTCCCCAGTCAAGAACGATCCTACCACAAATCAACCTGAAACTATGTACTCCCACAATACCCCAGAAACATCCTTTCCTCCACTCCCAATCTCTAAACGTGCTCTCTCAACTACTAATTCAAAATCAAGTAGGACTTCATCCATAAACAATGATGAAGATACAAAAAAAGAATCAAATGCCCAAAAAGGAAACAATGACAATACAATAAAACATCCCACTACCAAAAAGCAGAAGATAGAAGACACATCTGATAAAACTGAAAATAATCTTGAAGCTCATCTACAACCTATCAAAGAAATCCTATCATCTACTAACAACCCATATGTACTAAACTATATACAACTGAAAAGTTTCCTTGAGAAAACAAAAGGTAACCCTAATGTAGAAGAAATTGCACTAGAATACCATGAAAACATACCTAAAATAATAGAATGTTTACGTGAAATCTACCCACACCTTAATGAACGTAGCATTAAAAATAGAATCACCAGAATAACAAAAAAACTATCCAATACTACCACAAATGTTCACCAAGACTCATCATCAATCTGCAGTGAAAGTGAAGAAACTTTTATTATGGATATTTAATTTTCATAAACAAAGATTGTCACAGTTGGATAATGGTTATATCTCATGCAATTATAATAATAAAAACTAATTTAATGGGAGAGAACATTATTCAATGGAATATTAATAGTTATTATTCACAATTAGAATACTTAAAACTAATAATTGCAGATTTTAACCCTTCTGTTATCTGCCTCCAAGAAACGAATTTCAAAAATAACCACTGTGCTAAAATAAACCAATACAACCATGTTTTCAAAAACAGAATAAACAACAATTATGCTTGTGGGGGAGTAACCACATACATACATAATAGTATCTTCTATGAAGAGATTCAACTCCAAACTAATCTAGAAGCAGTGGCAACAAAGGTGTTACTATCACTTGGCTACTTAACTATATGTAATTTATATCTCCCAAACAGTTATGATTTTCAAACTCAAGAAATAATTGAGCTTATTAACCAACTTCCTTTACCTTTTATCATAGTTGGTGATTTAAATGCCCATAGCCTCTCATGGGGCTCTCACAAACTTTGTAGAAGAGGGAAAAAAATAGAAAAAATTCTAGAAGACCCCAGCATAGTTCTGTTAAACACTGGCAATGTAACTCATATAAACAACAGTTCAAAAACTTTCTCTGCCATTGATCTATCCCTCTGTAGTGTTAGCATTGCTCATACAACAGACTGGACAACCCTTAATGACTCATATGGCAGTGACCATATCCCAATCAATATAACATTTCCCAAAGCTATCTCTCAGCAAATTCATGTTGAGCCAAAATGGAAATTCTACCAAGCAGACTGGGATAAGTACCGTAAGATAATTTATAATAATTTAAATGAAAATTCATGGACATTAGAGCAAGTGAATACCACCATTGACAAAAAAATGTCTAATTTTGTAAATATTATTATCAACGCTGCAAACCTTTCAATACCCAAATCATCTGGTAACCAACCCAAAAGACATACACCATGGTGGAATGAACAATGTCAAAATGCACTCAATGCATCCAAAAATGCTTTCAATAGATACAAACGTCATCCAAATACTACCAATGAACTTGAATTCAAAAGATTAAGAGCCATCACACGTAAAACTCTCAAAGAGCAAAGAAGATCATCCTGGATTAATTACATTTCTAGTATGTCTCAACACACTTCCTCAAAAGAAGTATGGGATAAAATAAGAAGAATGAGAGGTATTTATAAACCTCCCTACCCTAAATCCATAATTACGAAAGAGGATAAAATCATAACTGATCCAACTGAAATCGCTAATGAACTGGCCTCAGTCTTCTCAAAAAACTCTTCAGATAACAATTATAGCAATGATTTCCTTGATTTTAAATCTCATACTACACCAACTAAAGTCGAATCAAATGAACCCAGTAGCAATATAAATACTTCATTGGATAACCCTTTTAAACACCAAGAAATAAAAAGGGTACTTATGTCATCAAAAAATTCTGCAGCTGGACCTGACAACATCTTTAATATATTTTTGAAACAACTCCCTGACAACGGAATAAAGTACCTAACATCACTTATCAATGAAATATGGAAGTATAGTTCTTTTCCAAAAATATGGCAAACAGCCATTGTTATACCAATCCCAAAGCCAGGTAAGGACAATAGAAAATCAGAAAACTATCGTCCAATTGCACTTACTTCTACTATGTGCAAAATAATGGAAAAACTCATAAACAAAAGATTGGTGTGGCATCTGGAAAAAATTAACTTTATCTCTCCCCATCAAAGTGCATTCTTAAAACACCGATCTACAACAGACCACCTGTGTAATATTCATAATGAAATCTGTAATGCTTTTATTACTAAACAACACCTTGTAGCAGTTTGCCTCGACATAGAAAAAGCATACGATATGACATGGAAAGAACGAATACTTACAATACTAAAAAATATTGGTATTAATGGAAAACTTCTCAATTTCATCTCCAACTTTATGACCAACCGTCGAATCAGAGTTCGAATGAATGGCTGCCTATCAGATGAAACATCAATCCAAAACGGTATACCACAAGGAGCTGTATTGAGCACCACCCTTTTCCTGATTGCAATTAACGAAGTTACTCAACTTATACCTTCCCCCATTAAAATATTACTTTATGCAGATGATATCACCATTACCTGCAGTGGAAAGAACCTAAATACAACTCAAGAAATGATACAAGAAACTCTGAAGAAGATAAATAATTGGGCCAATAGATCTGGGTTTAAACTATCAAAAAGCAAATCCCAGTATACAATTTTTAATAAACTCCGTAAACCCACCAAAAATTTCAAAATCACTCTTGAAAACACGCCACTCAGAAGAGCTCACACACTGAAAATCTTGGGGTGTTACTTTGATGAAAAACTCACCTGGAAAACCCATATTAAATTACTTAAAGCTGAATGTCTCAAACGAGTAAATATAATAAAGATGATTTCTTCCCTAAACTGGGGCGCCAACAAGATAATAGTAATAAATACTTACCGTTCATTAATACGATCTAAAATAGATTATGGATCAGTCATCTATTCCTCTGCAAAAGACAAAGTACTGGATAGCTTAAGTCCAATTCATAACTCCTGCCTTAGAATGGCTATTGGAGCTTTTCGTACTAGCCCTATTAGTAGCATTCTGGCTGAATCAAACGAAGAACCATTATCCTTCAGAAGAGAAAAATTGAGTATTTCCTATGCTCTCAAAGTAACCTCAAATCCTAAAAACCCAATAAATAAAATTATTTTTGACCATAAATACTTTACCAAATTCCATAAACAACCATCGTACCCTAAACCCATATCTCTTCAAATCCATAATATATTATCCAGAACTATCCCTAATCTTCCACCAATATATCAATATAAATCTTTACCTGAACCCCTAGAACTTCTCCATGTACCCTCAATAGATACAACTTTGACAAAATTCCTCAAGCAAACAACAAATCCTATAATATACCGATCTTTATTCTACGAAACACTTAATAGATATGAAAATAGCATCCATATATACACAGATGGATCAAAAAGTGCAACTGGAACCGGATGTGCCATCATATATCCAGATGAAACAAAACTAATCAAACTACCAGACATGAGTTCAGTTTTCTACAGTGAAGTCTACGCAATCAGATCTGCCCTGGCAGATAT
The DNA here is from genome assembly GCA_031308135.1 of Acheta domesticus. NCBI lineage: Eukaryota > Metazoa > Arthropoda > Insecta > Orthoptera > Gryllidae > Acheta > Acheta domesticus. The sequence goes on along the minus strand of JAHLJT010002406.1, from coordinate 110,831,982 downwards.
CCTAAAATCAAATAACTCTCACTTTACTATATTTACTGACTCAAGAAGCGCCATTGAATCCATCCAGAACAAACATACCAAGGAACCAATATGTTTAGATATAATATCAATGAACTCACAAATTATTTCCTCAGGCAAAACGTTAACATACGTGTGGATTCCCTCCCATGTCAACATTTCTGGTAATGAAACTGCGGACACTGCTGCTAAAACAGCTTCTTCTCTCCCTGATGCATCAACTCACCCAGCATCCCACAATGACATCATCAAAATTATAAAACGCAATATAAAGGAAAACTGGAATAACCAATGGTTGAAATCCAAACCAACCCAACTGCACCAGATCAGAGACTCAATCTTCGAATTACAACCTACCTGTGGTACTGATAGAAGACTAGAAACTGTTATCACAAGATTGAGAATTGGACATAGCAGACTCACTCACAGTCACCTAATAACGAAAACACAACCAAGCACCTGCAACTTCTGCAATTCTCCATACAGTATACGTCACCTAATCATGGAATGTACAAACACTAACGACAGAAGAAAAGTTTTAAAACTGACCTATGATTTTAAATATAATCTAAATTCAACCGAAACTATTAAAAATATAATATTATTATTAAAAGAAACCAATGTATATAAAATGATTTAACTTTGTATACTAGTTATTGTAAACTGAAATACTGTATTACTACTTTGTAAACGTGGTCGCTAATAACCACTTAGGTTGATGCGACCTTTATAAATAAATAAATTAAAAAAAAAAAAAAGTAAGGATACAGATTTTTCCTTCGAATAAAATGTGTTTTTCAAAGTGAGTTCTTTCATTAAGGCTATGTACATTTTTTTGAAAATTTTAGTAGTTTTCGCGCAATATTGCGTGCAATATGTGTAATTTAAAAAAAAACAAAAACAAGATTTTCTCAAAAACGGCTCCAAATTTTTTCTTTAAACTTTTGGTAAGGATAGTGCCTAATATACTCCATAAGTTGACATCAAGGCCATATTGCTCTATAATTTTGTTTTTTCAAAAATTGCAAAAATGTAATTTTTTTACTTCTCTCTTTCGTCGGTAATACTTACATAAGCAGCAATTTGTTCACATTATAATATTTATGAGTACATATGCTTTAAGTAATTTCAAGTGAGGTTTCTGAAGAACTCAACCGTTTTCTGTAAAAACTTACTCAATCTTCTGCATTTTCAAAAACGCTCAAGCGCCATTTTCTCATAAATGACACCAATATTTTTTTTTCAAACTTTTCGAAATGATAGTGTGAAACACTTCAACGAAACCGTACGACGTAAAATACGCAACCGTACACATAATTGTTTATAAAATGTGTACGGTTCCGTTCATATAGTTTTGTGTTCACGATTAAAATATTGCAGCACTTCATTAGTATTTTCGAAAGTTAACCCTTACAAATACTTTTATTTGGGGAACGGGATGTTCTAATTCATTTTTTAAGTTTATCAGAAATTTTAGTTAGTTAAAGCCTTATTTTACGTGGTGAGACTCGGGACTTAGGCCCGCTCTTCCGTCTGACCACGCAAATTTCTCTACGCTCCTTTCACCATCTAGCGGAGAAAGAAGGTATTATCTCGGGCGACGAAACAGGCGATTTGAATTTAGCTCAGAGGCTTCATTTAGGCTTGAGGATCTTTTACATGCAAGTAAATCTACTAACATGCCGGCTTTACTTCCCCTCCGAAGGAAGGCGTACGAATAGTTTTTTCGCCCTTAAAAATCCACGGCTTCGATCGGGTTTGAACCCGCAATCTTGTGTACAACAATCCGATACGCTGACCGTTATACCATGGAAATGGTGCCGGAAGTCCTCGTATGCTCTTCTCGCATAGAAGATGGAACTAATAGCAACACGCCTTCGCTCCATAAGTCTGCCTTGTTTGCGTGGGAGATGCTGGCCTTATTCAAGTAGCGGAGTTGCGGGCGCGTGGGCGACGGATTGGGGCAGGCGCGATATCCACGCCGCGGGGGCTATTCCTGCGCTCGTTAGGGCCCGCAGACACGCAAACGGCCTCTTGCGTCCAGGGGACGCGAATAGACACCCACTTGCGGCGGGCGCCCTTCGCTGTGGAAGCCCCCAGGGATGGCGTGCGATGCGAGACAAGAATTAGGTCACGTTGTGGTGTGAATGGAACGTGTACGGAAGGTTGGAGATATAACTATCATTAAGTACGGGGCCTGTAGAGTGTCAGATGATAGGGCTCGTGATGGATCATGGAGGTTTCAGCGCTCGTTTCAGTCTCTGCAACAGAAAAGACGTTTATGGGAGGAACGTGGGGAATATGTGGATGCAACCTGATTTTATTCAAGTTTTTGATAAGCCACACAAATAGTAAATCGGAATATTTAAATGTATTTGGACTTCGAATATATGCCACCAGTTATACGTCATCTATTCAGACGTGAATTTAGTTTTTCTAACTACCTGGATGAGATAAATATTCCCACCCGCCGTGAAGATTTTTAGGTAAATTCATATATTTAAAATTATATAGAGGTAGGCAGCGTGAGGATCATTCTTCGTTATTTTTATAAAAAAATATGGTTATAATTCATAACATTAATTTTTTTATTTCTAATACTTTTATGGAATAAACAGAAGCGTATAAAATATTGAATATAAACGATGTATTTTTCGAAATTTTCTTAATATAAAAATTCAATCATTTAAAGGTATTTGCTGTGCCTTGTCTTAAAAAATGCTACTCTTCATCAAAGAAACTATTGGTCTCAAATAAATCAAGTGAGATCGGTATTGCAATGAAATAACACTTTGCGACCGTTCTACTCAATATGATTTTTTATAAAACCACTTCACACAGTAGGGTCAGTCCAACAACGAAATATTTGGTATATTGGAGGAAAATTAATTATTAAAATCTCTGATGATTCTATGGCGCTCTTCTCAAGCCTTCCTCCTGGAATAATCCAGTTTTGTAAGATTAGAACTCTCAACCTAGTTTCTCGCAAGACACTGCCCCTTCAATATATGCGTCACTTTGGTCGGCAAAAAAACTACCCGTTTCAATAACTCAGTTAATCGTTTATTCTCCGTCCCTTAATGACTTCTTAATGCCATTAAGCCTTTATGGCGTGGGGAGCAACATCACTCTAGAAAGACCTATGGCTAGAGACAAAATTGTAAAATTACGCTTGTATAAAAAACTAGTTTCAGTAGACAGTAATCGATTCGAAATGTATATTCATTTTTGATCTAAGATAATTTCAATAATATCACTCAACAGATTGTGTAATACTGTCATAATTGCACATGATTATTGAAATGTCAACTGATCTCTCCGATTTTATCGTGAGAGATTTGCTCTACCTTTCTGCAATTGTATGTGATGCAATGTTATTAGTTTCTTTAATTGATTAAAATTTTTATTAAATAAAATTAATAGACTAATTACCTTGGTAAATAATATGAGCTTTTTATATGTTCTATAAAAATTGAAGAATTTTGCACTCTGCAATAATTTGTATTGTGGCTTTTAATAAATATTTTAATAAGTGAAATCATTAATAATTCAGATGTACAATTTAGTTTTCAATACATTATTTTCCCTTGAATATAGGGCTTAAGAAAGAGAGATGTCTAATTAAGATTTATATATTAATTTATTAGTTCAATGTCCTCCAGCCATCTGACATCTCTCTATAGACCACTTGAGCCTAGAGCCGGAAACACGATACATTAGTGCACGTTTTCCTGAGTGGCGAAATTTTGTTGTGGTTTGTCCGCTAACTTGAGTTGCGCTTCGCTTGCTAGTAAAAAGATACTTTTTTGTCTTCATATGTGTTCTATAGTGACGAACAGTCCAGATTCATTCTGCTATATGTGTGGAAGGTTCGCCCCGATAAGACTGCAGCGCAAAATAGCCGAGTTGCGTGAAAAAGGGCTACTATGACTATTTCGTCATCAAACTAAGAAACCTAGACAAGCCATGGACCCAACATATGGCCTGTAGAACGTGTATAGAGCCGTTGCGGCAATAGATGAATGGTGAATCAACGACGCCGCCATTCGGAATTTTAATGGTGTGGCGACCTACAGACCACAGTACTGACAGCTACTTCTGTTTTGTGACTGTGGAGAGATTTAACAGCAAACCCAAAGTATTATTGTGTATCCAAATAATATTCCATCTGCATTTTCACCTGTTCCCCATGGTCCTGACCAGTCACACCGTTCGGAAAATTTAAAAGATCCGTCTCTCTTCTGAATCTGAATATGACGCAGAAATGGCTGAGCTTATTTTTGATTGTAATTGCTCTATTGAAGATGTTGAAAAGGAACCTAAACGTTTCAAGCACAGTGGATTAAATAATTTTGTACAAGACCTTGGCCCTACAATGAAACCTTTACTGTGAGTATCTCACTCGGGTCTAGATTTCGTGAACAGAACATATTGGCACCAAGGTCGACGTCATTTTGGTACAGTTATCGCGAACAAGAATTGACATCGATCTTTTCTAAAGAGGGTAGCATGAAAGTTAATGTTACATTCACATCTGGGCTATTTCCCTGAGGATCTGGAAATGCTGAGTAAAGAGCAAGGAGGAAGATTGCAAGAAAGAAATTGGAACGCAATATAAAGGGAAATGGAACAAAAACATGCTTGCAGATTACTGTTGGTTACTAAAGAGGGAAGATCCAACTACATCTCACATGCGAAAACACAAAGAAGTTTCTTAAACTAAGTAGAGACGTTATAAAATTGAAACCGTGGTCAATCACAATACATTAATAGGGATTTGTTCGATTTGACTGTCTTTTTCTTCAAATATGTATATCGCAGTTCAATACTTTCTACGTTATGTTTATAAGTATGTAATATATTAGCGTTTAGACGAGTTAAATAGTAAGAAAGAAGCATTTATTGATAATAAATTAACTGTAATCTTGACTGTTCGCGTGTCTCATTTCCCATGTTTTGATTTTGCCAAAACACCCGATGTGATAGAGAAAAACTGACTTCAGTTCCGGAATCAGCATGTCAGAAATATTAAATATCACTACTGATAATTATGCAATGATCGGAAAATTTAAATTCACAGGTCAGTGTAATTTTAACCAAAACCGTTACTATTTATAAGGTAAATATGTATCGTAGTTTTAGAGAAACAGAAACGTTGTTCGGATGCCTTCTGTACTTCCATAACATCAGAGGTAATAAAGCGAAAATGTCAATGGCATACACTGTAATTTACTTGTGATGCCTATTTACGCATCTAATAGTGTTCTTATCAATTCCTAATCTTCGTAACTAGTTTAAGGTATCATCCCCATCATCACGAAATATCTTCATCTTCACGAAAAGTACCCTCAAAAATCAAAATATCTATTTTAAACTCCTAAATGAATATTCAAGAAAATCTGAAAGATTTAGGCCCTAGCGTTGACCACACACATGTAGACGAACATGCAGGAAGACAGACGATTTATCGTCAAACTCCGACAACAAGGATTAACAAAATGTGGATTTTTACCCCACAAAGTATTAGAGAAAGTTATTTACTACATTTATAAAAAACATTTATCGACACCAGAGTCCCACACGAGTTTTTCTTTAGAAACCTCGCCGAGGTCGAAATGCCTAAGCATTAAAATACTTTATCTTTACTGCGTAAGTAAGTTATTTCACACATTTATTTTTGACTTTATTTAAAGTAACAAAAATGGATGCCGGCGTACGTTGATTGAATGTTACGACAGTTAATACTTTTTTATTGACAAATTTTATATTACATTTAAATAGTAAAAATAAATTTATTCATATTAATATGTTAATATCTCAAGATGAAAAATATTAATTTTTGATTTGGAACTAAATAATATTTCAACACAAAATGCATTGGTGACCAAATTTGTTACAGAAAGCAGTATTATCTACTGGAATTAAATGCATTCAAAAGATCATCAGCATTTTATATGCGTGGATCTCTCCAGTAAACTACACAGGAAGTTCGTTTGTGTTTGTAAATCACTATGGTATTTTCTGAAACTTTAGTTAACCCATTTCACTAAACTGAGCGGGGCTAATTTCAGCTGTTCTGTTTGCAGAAGCATGAAGGCGAATCTGTCTTCTCACCATTCACACCCAATAAAAAAGCCATTCAGAACTCTTCCAGCTCTTTTGGCTAGGCTTACCCTTCGAAAACACTTCTCATTCTAAAAGCAAGTCAATCCTTCCACAGGCATCTCTTCAATTGTTGCCGTTTGTCGTTCATATTGATAATGGTGATCGGATGCATGGATAAAAACTTCCGCGATACAAATAAATTTTGAAGAAGAAAATCCCAAAAGTTCTCAGAATCTCTTCTGTGGATCTCATATTATAAACTGAAATATTTAGGGCTACTAGAAAAATCTATGCTGGTGTTAGGATATTTCATTAGCCCCAATTTTTCTTGTTATTTAAGGTCGCATCAACATCTAAGTCATTAGCGACCACTATTGCGTTTTAACGTTATGGTAACTGCGAAGATGACATGATATGGTGATGATAGGGAGTGAAAGGACAAAAACAAATACAACCATGCCCGGGTCGGGACTCGAAACCGTGATCCTTCTGTCCGAGATCGCTACGACACCACTTCCTTACCGATCTCGGTCACCGGAGATCGGAAATTATTTCTATATTTATTATTATTACATAAATTTGTAGTCTGTATTTGCTGAAATACGGAATGATTTAAATCATTTTAGAATAGCGTCCATATATTTTTACTTTCCCGTATATGTACGTATACACGGAGTGATATACGTAGTATAGGGAATGTTATGTAATGATGTGCCAAAAAATGGCCAATTTTCGCCCGAAAAAAATTCGTTACCGAGCGCTGATAACGGAAAAGTGGATAAAACCAGTTGATAAATTAAGAAAAAAATCCCCTAACACGTAGTGTAGCCAAAAACCTTCTTTTGTGGTTCCTTGATACGAAAAACCAATTGAAAAGAAAACGTCTCTCTGTCCGTCTGTCTGCCCGTCTGTCCATGCGTCTGAGAACACTGCTAGCGCCTAAACCATACGTACGATTTCTTCCAAAATGGATATTCCCCTATCACTCTGGTTCCAGTCAAAGCTTTGAGATTTTGAAAAAGATTCTGTAAAATTTAGGGGTACCTTACGTGAATCCACCCGGACATTTTCAAACTCTTCTCAAGAACGTCTGCAAATATTTTCTTTAAATTTCTTGTATGAATAGAGTAAAATACACTTATTAAGATGGCATAGGTCCGATTTTCACGGATAACTCTGAATTTTCGAAAATTGTAAAAGTTTGAATTTTTTTCGGCGTCTTTCTCGAACTACAGAAGTGAAGATTTTTCCTTCAAATAAAATGTGTTCTCCATTGTGAGTTTTTTGTTGAAGGTAATGTATATTCTTTTGAAACTTTTAGTAGTTTTCGCGCAATATTGCGTGTAATATGTGCAATTTTAAATAGTTACAGAAACGAGATTTTCTCAAAATCGGCTCCAAATTTTTTCTTTAAACCTTCGGTAAGTATAGTGCCTAATATATTGTACGAGATGACGAAATGCCATATTGCTCTGTCTTTTGTTTTTTCAAAAACTGGAAAAATATATTTTTTTGACGTGTCTCTCACGTCGTTAATGTTTATATTAGCGGCGATTTTTTCACATTATTATATTTGCGAGTACATTTGATTAAATTATGTCAAGTAACATTTCTCGAAAAGACAACCGTTTTCTGTGAAAAGTAGCTCAAAATTCCGCATTTTCAGAAACGCTTAAACGCCATTTTATCATATATGGCTGCAATTTTTTTCTTCAAACGTTTGTAACCGATAATACTAATTACACTCTTTGATATGACGTAAAGTTCATCTGTAGGTATTTGTTTTTCAAAAATTACATCAATGTAATTATTTTGAAAGATCTCTCACATCTTTAATATGCACATTACCAGCAATTTGTATTTTGTAAAGATTATTATATTTGTGAGTGTAAGTGCTTCAAATAACTTTAGATAAATTATTTTGAAAACTCAAAAATTGTCTGTGAAAGTGAGCTTCAAATTTCGCATTTTTAGTTGCGCTTAAACGCAATTTTCTTTAAAACGGCACATAATTTTTAAAAGAAAATTGCCATTTATGACTAAATTTTTGTGTTCTTTATTATTCTAAAATTGATATTTCCGTTCTACTAATAGGAAAACGAACAATTAAGAAAATGACAAAAAAATGTACTTCTGGAGGTGATAGATGGCAGCTGGCAAGAAAGAGTATGTAGCAATTCCAAATAGCTAGCGCAGGCCCAAGGAAATAGAAAACTAATACGGGAAAGTCTGTGCCATTCTGTAGCACCACTAGTTTCATTATTCCATTACTTCTTGTTCTCACGGAGTATCCAATATTTTACTCCATTAATAAATCTACGTTTATCTATATTTATTTAAAAATAGCTAACCAACGCGTGTGTAGAATGGACTGTTAAGTATTTAAAATGGCACGATTATATCCAAGCAGCTGCATTATCAGTTTCAACATCCATGTTGTAAACAAAAACTACAAACAAAATCTTCAAGAAAGCGTTAGTTGAAATATCAAATTGCCAGTAGCATAAAATAAAAAATACTAAATTTCTTTAAAAATGTGAAACATAAGATCCAACCGGTTAAAAGACATACAATCTGTTAATTCTTTGCCTATTTGCTTTATTCAGTGAAAGATAATAGGAGAATGAGTAAAACAATTTTATGTTTACTATTTATAATAGTCATTTTAAGTTTATATATAACAGAACTTAAATGCGATATTCATATATTACTAAAGGTATTACTAAAAGTAGCCTAAATGGTAATTTCAATTCATTTAATTGTGTCTCAAAGCAATTTAAGAAATTGAAAGAGACCGCCATGCAAGAATTAGGGAATATTATTGTACTTTTTGTTCAGGACCATCACTAAAATCAAACACCGAACAAAATATATTTAGAAAAGCCTACTCGGTATTGCTGTATGTTGCAAATTCAGTTTCCGTGACTATCTGCTCCCGAACACACTGCAAAAACCGAATTGGAAAAACCAAATTAGCTTGCTACAAAAACTACCTAAGTGGATCGGTAGATGTCGTTCCAAAAGATCCACATATAATAGCGAGTTGTTTGGTTTTTATTTACTATTTTGTTTTTAGAGAAACATCTCATTGGGAATCTTTTTTAAAAATTCACAGTCACATTACTGCTTGTTATTGCCTTCGATACGGACTTCAATGTACAATGCATGACTTACCTGAATCAAGAGGGTCTAGGTTACGAGGAAAATTTGAAAACAATTGAACGATGCTGTATGTTCTCTTTTGAAGGGAATGATGAGAGGTAATTGTGAAAGGGAATTATGGGGGAATATGAAAAGGACCACCGTGTCAAGTTAGCATCTAGTTTTTAAATAAATAAGTAAATCGGAATTATTATAATTAGGTAGAAATAAAATATTGTATTTAACATGGGCGTTAATTTGTTCTAATGATCTCGGGCGACAGAAAACCTCGGATTCTTTTCGTCTCTCGATCATTAGGACCTTTATAACGCACTTGGTGAATACATAACAGTTTATACGTAAGTGAATACGTAACTATGGGAAATTATGATACAGATTTTAAAAGTTTTAATGTATTTCAGAAGCGAATAGTACAGTGTGAAATAAATATATTTATATTACTCATATTGTTTATTGTATAAAAATATAAAGGTATATTTTAATCACGGTAATGCATGAAACTTGGAATGACTCTTTACAAACAAGTTTGAACCCATATTTTTAGTTTTGATTAACATTAACAACGTGCCTCTCTGTGGTCATGATTAAACTCGCGGTTAAACTCTATGGGTCATTCTTGTTCTTACTTCACTTCTTGCATGCGTCCAAAGTTTGATGAAATTATTTAGTACAAGTTTATCTTTGCCCATTCTAATCATTTCGTATACTTGAACTATGCCAACAGGAATCAAGTAAAGGGGGTTGCTGTGTTTAGAAAGATCTTCAGATCTATAGACATCATAAAATGAGGGTTATAAAATATTACAGTGCTATTTTCTTCGTGTATTAACGGAATGCCTTGAAGACGGTCATTGACATCCTTTGAAGATGTATGGCCGGCGAAATTATGAACTGTTAGATTGATGAGAGTCTAATATCTTGATAATTACACTTCGATTATTGCGATTTATTTTTACTAATGTTAAAATTATTTTATGAGCACATTGATGTAATATAAGATACAAGGAAGTCATATTTTACAATTTCTTTCAACTGTTATATTTAGAGACGGAGTTCGCGGTAGAAATAACCTGTTTACGCATACACTTCTCAACATTTATTCTAATTGCTTTGCAAGCATTCATACGTCATATCTGTGGCAATTCCTCATTATTTTGTCAATGCGAAACGGCTTACTAAGACAGCAAATTGCTTCGCGGCACCTTAAATCAATCTTACTGCAAATCTTTGGCAAAATATCCGACACTTCTGATTATTTAAATTTATACGTAATTATTTCACATTTATTACATTGTTTCAAATAATGAATTACAATTTCTTTCTTTTCTTACGTTATATATATACGTATAGTATATTTATCTACTTAAATTATATTTATATACAGAAGAAACAGTTATAATAGCTAATTAAATATGTGACTAACACTACATTTAACTCTATTACATGTATGTTACATAATATAAATATAAAATATTTGATAAATATTTTTATATTGATATAAAAATACCTAATGCCTATTTCAATATGGATGAAGTAATTTTTTTTTTAATTTGAATGCAATTATGAATTCAATGTAATGTTTCATTCCTTACTCTTTTCTTTCAGGTGAGTTCAGCAGACCAAGTAGAGGGAGATTTTCAGTGTAAGTGAAGTTGTAACTGAATTGAGTTTTGCCTTCCCAAAAACAAATACAACATTTGGAGCAAATAAAATGAATTCTTTTGCAATTAAATGTTTCTGAAGAATGCAATTTCTCGCAAAATTATGTACAATGAAGAAAGTAGAAATGCTTTCGAAAGTTTATTTGCTTCAAAATAATATTTGATCGACCAAATAAGTATATTTTATACTTACATTCTGCATGTTCATGATACTGCATAAATTTTTAAATCTGAAATAAAAAACAATCAGTTATTTAGAATTAAGCTATTTTTAGAACACATTGGTAGTTTATTGAAACTACAAAATAATTTGTTCGAGGAACTGTGGAACACGTTCTTACTGTTGTTCAGTGCAACCACGAAAAAATAATTCAGCAAAAATTACTCACATTTCTTCGATATTGAAACCACTTCGTCCGTTATTGTGTTGAAAGATATTGTAAATGTCCGTCAATCTTTACATTTTTCCGTAGGAGTATATTACTTTGTAACTTTTTTGTTGAAATTCTAGCAATTTAACTAAAGATACAAAGCAAGCCCATTTATGTAATTATCCAGAATCAACATATTAATATTTTAATCTATTTTCTTTAAAAAATTTTCTGTATTGGATTTACCGCTTGTTTTTTTGAAACCAAGCATGAGATACAAACTAGTGGTGCTACAGAATGGGCACAGACTTTTATTTTAGCTATTCGGAATTGCCACAAACTCTTTCTTGCCAGCTGTCTTCTATCACCGCTAAAAGTACATTTTTTGTCATTTTCTTAATTTTTCAGTTTCCTATTGGTAGGACGGAAACATTAATTTTAGAATATTAAAGAACACAAAAACCTAGTCATAAATGACACTTTTCTTTTAAAAATTATGTGCCGTTTAAGAGAAAATGGCGTTTTTGCGCTACTAAAAATGCGAAATTTGAAGGTCATTTTCACAGAAATGCTTGAGTTTTCAAAATACTTTATTTGAAGTATTTAAAGCACATACACCCACATATATGATAATGTTTACAAATTGCTGGTAATGTGCATATTAAAGATGTGAGAGCTCTTTCAAAAAAATTACAATTCTGTAATTTTGAAAAAACAAAAAAGAACTCCAAAATAAACTTTACCCTTTCCTAAAGAGTGTAATTAGCACTATCCGTTAAGTTTGAAGAAAAATTTGCAGCCATATGTGAGAAAATGGCGTTTGAGCGTTTCTGAAAATGCGAAAATTTGAGCTACTTTTCACAGAAAACGGTTGTTTTCGAAAAACTTTGACATTATTTAAAGCACTTGTACTCGTAAATATAATGTGAAAAAATCGCCGATAATGTAAATATTAACGACGTGAGAAACATGTGAAAAAATTTTCATTTTTGTAATTTGTGAAAAACCAACCTATAGAGCAATATGGCTTTTATGACATCTGATAGAGGACATTTACCACTATCTCTACGAAAATTTTAAAGAAAAAATTTGGAGCCGTTTTTGAGAAATCTTGTTTTTTGTAATTTTTTTTAATATTGCACATATTGTACGCAATATTGCACGAAAACTACTAAATATGTTTTCAATTTTGTAGTTGGAGAAAGACGCCGAAAAAAAATTCAAACTTTCACAATTTTTCGAAAATTCTGAGCTGTACGTGAAAATTCGGACTATGCCATGTTAAAAGTGTATTCTACTCTATTCATACAAGAAATTTAAAGAAAAATATTTGGAGACGTTTTTGAGAAGAGTTTGAAAATGTCCCGGGTGGATTCACGTAAGGTACCCCTAAATTTTACAGAATCTTTTTCAAAATCTCAAAGCTTCGACTAAAATCAGATCGACCGCGGAATATCCATTTTGGAAGAAATCGTATGTACGGTTAAGGCGCTAGCAGTGTTCACAGACGGACAGACGGACAGACGGACGGACGGACGGACGGACGGACGGACGTCTTCCTTTCAAATGGGTTTTCGGTATCAAGGACCTAGAAAACAGGGTTTCTGGCTACACCACGTGTTAGGGGATTTTTTCTTAATTTAGCAACTGGTTTTTATCACCTTTTTCCTTTTCACGGCCCGGCAATTAATTTTTCCGCCGAAAATTGGCCATTTTTTCGCGCAGCAATACATAACTTTCCCTATACTACGTATATCACTCCGTGTATACGTACGTATACGGAAAAGTAAATATAATGGTTTGTATTTTATTTAACAAATTTCTGAATATTTGCTTTCTTCTTGAATTATAGTACATTCTTATGTGCTTACTTTAAATGTCTTACTCTAATCCCTATATACTATTTAAGTAAACTCCTCCTGTGCGTGCATGTGGATTGCGGTTCCGTCTCTCACGTGTAGACCACTTCCCGTTGCACCAGTCGAGACTTCCGAGTTGTCATTCGATGGGTCTCGGTTTACTGTGGGGGAGTGATAATTTTTTTTCAGGTTCGGGCCATAAAAATTCTAAGAAATTTCCAAAAAACGTGTTTTTTTCGTGTTTGGCACTGTGACCTTGGTGAGTATCTCAGGAACTAAATCAACTCTACTTAATTAGATGTAGGTGGCGTTGATTTAACTCCAGTACCAATATCGACGAAGAGAAAGAAATAAAAAGCGAGACAAAGAAAGAGAGAAGACGATGACAAAGGACAACGACGACGAATGAAGACGATGACAAAGACAACGACGACGAAGAAGACGATGAAGACGACGACGAAGACGACGACTAAGACAACAACCAAGACAACGACGAAAAATATGATAAGACGAAGAAGAAGACAAAAAGAAGACGACGAAAAAGAAGACGAAGAAGAAGAACACAACAAAGGAGACGAAGACAACGAAGAAGAATACGAAAAAGAAGAAGTCGTCGAAGAAAAAAGACGTCGAAGAAGAAGACGACGAAGAAGAAGACGAAGAGGATGAAGACGAAGAGGACGAATGCGATAAAGAAGGCGAAGAAGAAGAAGACAAAAAAGAAGATGGCGAAGAATATGAAGAAAAAGAAAACGAAGAAGACGAAGAAAGAAAAAAGGAAGTGAAAACGTTCAAAGGTAGTTTAAAGCGTCGGCGACGTACGTTGGGACGTAAAGATTGGGATGTAAAGATATTCACGTATTATATATATATATATATATATATATATATATATATATATATATATATATATATATAAGATAATTTTGTTTCAAAGACACCTATGGAAATGAAGAAAAATATATTTAAAACAATCTCATCATTGTGTTTTAAACCCTTAACTATTGGCGTAAAATGTATAACATTTACACTAATGTTCCACCAACCGGAAGAAGTATTTGACTACTTACCTAAAAGTAGTTGGTTTGTTTTGAAGCATTATAAGTCATTGATTTGCGAGGTATATAATATGACTGTGTGGGAATATATACAGTGTGGAATGAGTGAGAAATCGATGACAGAGAGATTGGTGAAAAGGGATGTTTAATACGGAAATATACCTACGTACTACCATAGAAACACATATTTCAAGCAACCGTTTATGTCATATGAATCATGTTTGATGTGGATACACATTGTCATTTCACAAATATTGTAATGAATGTGTCAAATTACAAACTGAACCTGAAATGTGTATTTATTTACTGTTTAGGTAAAAAAATCTTGATTTATTTTCGTATCCCGTAAGTGATAAACTTTTAAATAAGTCCATCGACTATTGTAAAGTTGATACAAGTAATTACATGACTCCATGGCATTCTCAATTAAGATTTCTGCATCAGAAATAAAACAACAAGAGAAAAGTTCTCCATTTTCTTAATTATTCAGTTTTTTCTCTTTTTCTCACAATTTTACAACTTCTGGCTTCCGGGGTTTAAATACATCCGATTCAATTGGCTGAAGCAATTGCTGAAGCAATTCCAGAAATTGAATGAACTCCTGCTTCTTCAGGGCTACTGGGGAGGGGACAAAATAGAACCAGAGAAAGTGTGAGGTTTCTGGTAAGTTGGCATGTTAGTGGTGCGATGAGTTAGTGTTGAGACTGTGTGGGATAACTGATAAAGCTTTGGACTTGCGACGAATTCCAGTGTTTTGGTGGCTTCGTCAGTACCTTTGGGACACCTTTTTGGTGAAATGGCGACTCGAAATTGTATATTGTACGTCACCTGGTTATCTGGATTACGGTAAGAATTTATACGATTCTGGATTACTGTAAATTGTAAAATTTAATTACACAATTTATTTTACACCTACAATTTATTTTTAACATATTGAGTATAAAAGCCTGCACTACAAAGCGACAGATTATTCAAACGTATACTTAATGTCATGTAATACCATTCGAAATAACCTATGCAAATGCAAGAGGAGCTTTCAAGTCTCTTCGCAATATGCGTTCGTATGATTCGTTCAGAAAATTTCGATATTTCTCTCGCTGCGTCACTTTACTCTAATCCGGAAGTGTTCAATATTGACGCATCAAAAACTTCAGACTCCTGGCGTTTTTGTAAGCACCATACCCACAACAGACCCCCCATCTTCGAATATTATTATGTTAAGTTCCTTGATTTAGTCTTTACTTTCCCCTGCGAACCTATTTCAATTCAAACGACGCAGCGAAACTCGAAAAGAACGACAAAACTTCCTGAAATTCCTCTTGGTTCCGCGATGGCATTTTGATTCGTTTTTACAACGATCCATCTGAGGCCGTTTGCGTTTCCACGGAATGCTTCCTTTGCCTTCTAAAGGCCTGGCTGTCGTAATCACGTCAAAATAATGCATAACAGCGAACTTGGCATTGGAGTTGGCGATTCCAAACAACAGTTTTGTTGATGCCAGATATACTATTATCTTGAATTCCGTACATCAAGAGGTTTATTCGTTTTCTTTCCATGAACATGTATGATTATTGCTCTTAATGTTATTAGCATTGTAAATTAAGTTTATGCATGAGAAAGCCAAGTTTTTACCATCATCTAGAATCAAACATTGTACTACTTGCATCAAATTCACGGATTAGCGTCTCTTGGTGAATGCTTTAATTATTTTGAATATACAGATTATTCATCTCAATTTTAGTGTTTTTTTTAGATATATACGAGCACAACACTTGTCTTGCATAATATCATTTTGTTAATGACCTTTAATCTAAAAATTGGGAAATATAATTTATCTGCTTGTACATCCAGTCTCTAAAAGCGAGATACAATAAGAAATTAGCGAAACAAGTACGTGTAGCTATAGAAATGCGATGTCAGAAAATATAAAAAACACCTAGGACCGACTAGATAAGATCTTAATTATTTTACACTTCACCGATAATAGTACTACTTAAATCACAGCTTCATTTTATTTACGTTTACTGCGTGTAGAGGGACTCTGGAACATGGAAAGCCTCTCTAATCCAGGTCCTTCAGTAAATAAACTTCTGACAGCAGATACCAAACATGGTGATCAACATTTAACAACAATTCTTTGACATTGCCACCCATCCAATGAGAGCCGTCCTCAAAAAGGAAGGCTCCAACCGCACTCTGCCGGGAGCTAAAATTAATTACGATAATTAATGATAAGTGGAGGTATCACAAACCGGAAATTACTCACAATCTCGTTTGTCCTCTTTTGAACCACCGCGTCGACTGTTGTGGCGGCAGTAGTCGTACTGAGACGCCAATGTCTCTGCCTGAGAATACGAACAAATTCCAGAGGATTTTAGTAACAATTATGTGCCTGATTATTAAGTATGGAAGAATCTAATATAAAAGGGAAGAAAGAGGCTAATTTGATCACCGTAAATTCGACATTAAAATGTTACACTTGCTAGATTTTCATTATTGGAGTAGATCATGTCTTCGATATCAGGAACCGCGCGAAAGCTTTCTAGACTTTTAGAGGAAAAAAGAAAAACAGAATTGACAGCTTAAACGTAATGTCATCAATCATAGATTAAATGTTACGCTGTTGGTGGAAAATTGTAGAGTTCTATTTTCTCAATTATGAGCTTTTAAGGAAACGAGTAGGATGAAAAGGCTTTGAAAGATTTAATTTTAAAACTTTATCTACTGGCCATCAGAACTACTAAAACATTATTTGTCCAAAATTGCGGAATGAAACTAGATAAGATAATACCAATAAAGCGTTTCTAACGATAATAATAATAATAAAAATAATAAATAATGATAATGGTCGATCAGATAGCCGAGTTCGCTATGGCAATAGTGCCATGAAGATTTCGGAAGGAAGGATTGCGGGTTCGAGTCCCGCCTCGGGCATGGTTGTATATGTTTGAATCTATGTTTGTGAATGTCCATTGGCCCTTCATCTTCATCATCTTCATCATCATCATCATTCATCATCATATTCTTCTTCTCATACTTCATCCTCCCAGGGCTAACAACCCTGGAGTCTAAAAACGAATTCGGCATAAAAAGTGCTGATCCACCCCCAAAAAGGTCACGTGTACTAGTCCCCGGAGGATATGACTGGGCTTCGGTGGGTACAAGTGGCGCATTCGGGTGGTCCTATGATAGCGACCACAATAATAATAATAATATAATAATAATAATAATAATAATAATAATAATAATAATAATAATATACATTAGAGTTGCCAGACAGTTCGTGAGTTTTAAGATTACTCACCAATGTCATTCATATGAGTGTTTTGTGCTGAGTTATACATAAATAAAATGAAATTTAAAGAAGTGGAAGTAGGTAATAGCGATATCATGTATTACATTTAATACTCATATAAAACAGTTAGTTATTTTATCGTCTTTAAATAAAGGACCAATACATTCTGATGAAATTGAAAAAAAATCTATAAAGAGAAAAATAAATATTGATTTTAATAACAATATTACTTTAAGTTATAAAAAGAATTACCAATTTTCTTATTACTATTATAGTCATAAAGATATACTGAATGAACAACGGCAGAAAAGCAAGGTGGCGGTCAGCCGTCATTACACGATTACAGCGTGTAATCCACACGTACTGCAAGTAATAGCCGTAAGAGCATGAGTCGCTCCAGAGGTGTCGCTGTCGTCGCCGGCGGCGCGGGTGCGACGCGCGGGGCTGCTAAGGCGCGCGCCGCAGGTGCGAGCGGCGTCGGCGTCGGCGTCGTCGCGCGCGCTTCTGCGCCGGACTGTACCGCGGGCGGGGGGCGCGGGGCGGGGGCGCCATTGAGAGCGGTGGCGGTGGCGGGCGCGCGCCAGCGAGCGAGCGGGCCGGTCGGAGAGCTGCCGAGCGGCGGCGCGGCGGCAGAGGAGGAGAAGGCGGCGCGGAGCTGCGCGGCCAGTGGCGGCGCGGACGCGGCGCGCGGCGGTCGTGCTTGGTAGAGCGCGCGCGCGGACGGTCGCACCCGGACGCGAGGCGGACGCGGACGCGGACCCGGAGGCGGCGGCGGCGGCTGCTGCGGGCGGGAGTCGAGCGGGGGGAGGAGCGGACCTAACGGTGCGCCGCCACATGGCGGCCGTACAGTGTTGTCGCGCGGCCTCTGAACCGGCTGAGAGCGAGCGAGGAGCAGGCGGAGGCTGGGGCCGGGCCGGGGCCGGCATGGGCGCGCGCAGCGGCTGAGGCTCGCGGGGGCTGCCGACGACGACGCCGAGCGGGCGCGAGGGCTGCCGGTCGCGAGGCGCAGGCGGAGCAGCGCGCGGCGAGCGCCGGCGACGCCACGTGGCGGCCACGCCGGCCGCATGGCCCGGCGGCGGCTCTAGGCGGCGCGCGGCGCCTGCGGCGGCCGGACACTGTGGTGCCCCCGGCTGCGTGGCCGCCGCCGCCGCGGGCCCCCGCCCCTGCGGGGGCACCTCCCGGGCTGCCGGCGGCGGCGGCGGCAGCGGCAGCGCGCCCGTCATGTAGCGAGGACGACAGCAGCGGGGTGGTCGCGGCGGCGGTGGTGGCGGGCGGCGGGGCGGCGGTCAGCGGTGGCGGCGGCAGCGTGCGCGCGGCGGGGGCGGGCGGGCGCCAAGGGCGGCGCCGCGGCGCGCCCGCCCCCGCGCGCCTGGGCTCCTCCGACGACGAGGACTCGGCGCTGGCGGCGGCGGCGGCCGGGCTGGCGCTGGCCCTGGCCGAGGGACAGCGGCGCCAGCGCGGGGCAGCGGCGCGGGCGGGCCGGCCAGCGGGGCGAGCGCCGCAGCGCGGCGGCGGCGCGGCGCCGGGCCTCTTCCGCTCGCGCTCGCTGCCGCACCTGTCCGCGCCAACTCGGACTCGGGCTGCTTCAGCGGGGTGGACCCGGTGGGCGTGGGCGGCGGCGTGGCCGGCGGGTGGGCGCGGGGGC